>CM052014.1:21491460-22704713 GCA_028476595.1 Obolodiplosis robiniae
CAACATCAAAAGTAGAAGTACTCACAACAAACACAGTGACAGTTGTGAGCAAAATGAACTGAAAACCGACATTTTGTTATTTTTCGAGCAATTTGAATACTGTTCTCACAATAGTGCTTAAAAGCAAAAGGACAAAAATGATGCTGACACCTAAAATATATTTTCTGTCAATAAATTTGAGCACATAATTGATCCACCTAATCCAAAACTTATTTCAGCTTTAGATGTTTGTGAAACTCATATGTTGGCAAGAATACATAATTCACGTCTCATGAACTACTCCAATAAGTTTGATTGTATAATATATTAATATCCATCGTTCGGGATATTTTGGATAGGCCAATTTACCACTCGCTTTTCAACGCGTCTTGGATAAAGTAAGGTGGATGAAGTGTAAAGAAGCAACATTTGCAACGTGATAAAAATATCAAGACGCACATAAAATCCTTTACGGTCACTTTTTGTTGACACATTCTTCTGCCGCATTATCTTCCTACGATTGCTCTCCGATTTTTTACATCACGTCTTCGTACCGGTGGCCATTTCACAAGTAAACATCACGCGGCTCGGAGTGAATCATTGCGACATTAAGATCTCATTTGTTCAACATCACTCTTTTTATTGTTTTTATTTTGCTTTGGCTAAGTGCATTTGAAGACAAATGGAAGTACCCTTTTGTTTGTCTTCGATTGCAGCTTTCAGGCATTTATGCCACGACATACAAAAATGGTAAACATCTTATTCTTATTCATTGTCGTCATGTTGATTCGGTCACTGTGTTTATGCTAGACCTTTTCATCATAATAAAAATAATCTTACGCCTTTGATATCCCTTATCATTCATCCGAAGGCAAAACATGAAAGCTGACTATAAAGTATTTGTTTATGAGCAGAATACATCCATTCAATCTTGCACTATACTAGTAGCGATGAAAAATCATCAACGCAAGTTATCTCTCTATCAACTCTTACAGTCATTCATTGAAACCGACGATCATTTTCCAGCAAACAGTCTTGGGGTGTCCAACAAATTGCATGGTCGTGTTGAACAATTGAGTTGAATGCAACTGGAACATACTAGCCGGATTTTGACTTTGATAATAACTCGACAAGAGCGCAATCTGAGACTCCCTAGAAACAGTAAATACATTTGATACGATGGCAGTGGCAACTTTCATATTTGATTTTTATCCCATCACTTTTACGGCACAGTATTGTTCTCGTTGTTCTTTTGAAATCTCATTTCATAGCTAAAACATTAATTGATTCCATCATGCTGCCGAATATTTCTGTTCCAACGCCGAAAGTGGTAACATGGCATCTGAAGTGAGCTGTGTTTTATTGTATATAAAGAGATTTTTTTCGAATTTTTTTTTGTTTTTTTCGACACAGAATTTCAACAGCTCATCAAATTTTCAATAATGTTGGCGTTATAGAAATATTTCAAATAAACATTCAAAATCATTATTGTTGTTATTAATTGGAATAAATATTCGATTATTGTAAAGTTTATCGCAAATTCTTAAGAAAAAAGACAAAGTATGCCATTTAAATCGATTTTAGCTAAATCCCTTCATTGTTTCTCGATAATTGCAATAATAATTGTCTCGGAAACACAAACATAAAAATTAATATGATGTCAAAAACAATATTTAAAACAAAATTGTTCTCTTTTTTCAAACGAATGAAACCGATTTTCCATGTCAAACATTTTAAATTGGATTGGCGTCCAACTCAACACTGTCGACGATTGCAAAGCAATTCGGAAAAATTGATGTATCCAATGAAAACTGTTCCTCTCTACATTAATCTCCTTCGCTGCATCTTTTATCAAGTAAAATATATTATGCAAACAATGAAATTTTTCGAGCAAAAAAACTACATTCTTCATGTTATTTACGTGTTTGGGATGGAAGAAACATTTCGGCGTCATTTGTTTGGCACAAAAAGTACATAAATAACCAAAATCAATATAAATTGCATTCAAATTCAAGAGAAGCTGAGCTGATCAACAATGCAAAGGAGTGGATTGAGAAAAATAACGACTTCGTTTTTAAAACTCCCTTAAACTGAGCATGGTTTTTCTTACGACTTGATTCGCAAGGTACGCTTCATTTTAGAGCAACGACCAACGAATAGCACAAAAAATTATAAAACTGTGTTGAAAATGTACGTTTGTAAGCAAAATGAGAAGATGTCAATAACAAACAACGAAATACAATCGAATTCCTTCTTTCTTCCAACGCAAAGGGTAGACAAATATGTTTCAATGAAGTTGGTGGCATAAGCACATACCCGCAAAAGTATCATTGGGATGTGCATGTTGGGTTACAAACAAGTAGCATGCAGAACGATATTGATTGTGACGCGAGTGTGGACAGAAAATCCATTGCAATCATTATTGGAATCGAGTGTCATCATCACTATTGGGCGAACATTATCCAAACAGTCCAACATTCGAGAGAACAGTACCGAGATCAATGAGCTAAAGGGAAAAAGTGAGCATAAAATAGTGATGTCCATAACAATCGGATCATTTTGTTCAGCAGCGAAAAGAATGCAGCTTTCAATGCATTCATCTAACAACCGAGTAAATTGAAGTGAATAAGAAAATCGATTGAACGAGTGTAATAATAACAATCGAACATTTCGCCATCATAAAATCATCAATTTAAAGCAAATAAGCAACAGAAGCAGATGAGAATGAACAACAATACTCTCTGGTTTACAGTACAGTATGCCAATGCACGCACACACTCAAACACGCTCATCGCACACTCAACCTCGACAGCATTCACAAAGCTAACACAGCAAAAACAAGGATTGCACTGCAGCATCCAGCACAAACATCACAAACAAGTATCAAAGGACTAGTTTCGATGGCAAACAAATAGCATGTGCATGCTTTCTTAAATTTATTTATGGCAGATTGAACGAGAGAACATTTTTCTCCCTTGAAATGTTTTAGTGTACTCATTGGATGTTCGCTTCAAGTATTCTCTCAATTTTCGATATTTCTTATTATTGCAGCACTGAAAGGTTTTCTATCACCCGAATCAATATCGACTGTTATCTATAGCTTTAAGAAACACACGCAACGAATGATGGAATCCAATTTCACCTAAATATAGTACGAATCAATAAAAAACATTGACACCTGTTAAACTGAGCGGAAATTTCGAGCATTTTCTCCGATCGAATGAAGTGAAATTCCTTATAAACTAGATAAACTAGAGCATGTATTGTTTTAACTGGATTGATAAGTAAAACAGTTTCGATTTTACATAGTTTCAGTCGCATGACTTTCAAAAAAAGTTTCGTAAAGATATTGAACTGTACTTGACTAGCACGTGCTGCAGGTACCTTCTGACAAAAAGGATTTTTTTATGAAATCAAATGCATCTAACGAAAAATGGCTCAACTGGAACAAATCAATATTTGTGCCGATCCACATTAAACTCTAAATTTTTCAAATATTTAACGAAAGCGTGCTCAATTTCATAAAAACAAGGGTCCATTGGAAATATTCCATAATTTGTTTCCCGGGAAATTTCGTGAGATTTTTTGTGATGGCATAACGTCTTTCCCGTGACTCGTGATTTGTTTGGAACTATGTCACAAATTATTTAATCATACGTCTGTTCATAAATAAAACATGCAATTTTGACAATAATTATATTTTTGCATACAACAATGTTATGGCTAAGGCCATATGAAAAATACTGACTTCGTCAGTCACATTGTCGTGTTTTCCTCTAATCCTTTTAATTGCAAATTCTTACTTTATTACATAAGTGAATGTGCAATAATGTGTGAACACATCAACAATTTCCAATACGTTTACATGGAAAACTGGAATATTTTCTACGTTAATGGAGTTGGCAAAAACTAAGATTGTGGAGTATACAATTTGTGTAGATGAAATTCATCATTTTGTCATTTTCAAGTGATCGGAAATCACACAATTTATAAACGTTCCAAATTGCATGAATTTCTCACCTGAATACGTTATTCCAGTGTGATTGATAAATAAATCAATCGGGTGAATCAACAATTTAGCCATCCATCACTATTCAAGTTTGGTGTTTAGTTTGGTATGAAGACCTATTCGCAGAATGCGGCGAAAAATTCTTGAATCTGAAGAAGAACTGTGCCGCGCAAGCATCATCGCTGTGCATTCGGCGTGAAATTCCTGACAGCATTAGATCAATACGCGTTTAAATCAGAACAAATCGACGCCTTGGTATTTATCGAATTAAAAGGCAGGTTTCGGATTCCCACTTTTCACAGGAGTTGAAGAGAGATAGATTGAGAGAGAGAGAGAGAGAGAGAGAGAGTAAGAAAAAAATTATCCATCAGGAATAGACAGACGGATGCTGTGAGGTAAATCGCGATAAGCCACATGGTTGAACAGCAGACAATGATATGGAAAGCACGAAAATCGAAAGAAAAGTTACCATTAATGAAAAGAAAGAAATGTTTGCGTGATCTCAACTATTATTTATAAATTGACTGACATCTTAAGACATGCAGCAATTTATTATAATATATGTATCTTTCATTCTATTCTCTGTTTCGATTCGCTTTTGAGAGGAAGAGCTCAAATCAGTTGTGAGACAGTCTCACATAAAACCGTTAAAACGACACTCATCCTTCAATGCTGATGCTCGACTGAACGACAAATCTCATTTTGTTGGTTTCGAGCAGATTTTTTTGTCAATAGCAACTGGTTGCGCCCAAAGATATACCAAACACTGCCATTCGTAATCCATTTAAAGCATTTTGGGTATGCCTGCATGAATTGCGTGGTTGGCATCGATGACAACAGATCGACAGATTTACAATATTTTTTTTCACCACGTTGGGGTGGGCCCCAATGAAATCAACGAACAATTGAATTATCGTTTTCCAGCGTCTGCGACATGTCAAGACAAATTCATGCTCTTTCTCAGGCTCCACTTTTTATGACCTTTCGTTAAAATGATATATTTGCCGTACGGAATCTAAGACACATTTCCTATTTTGCAAAATAGCTCACCATTTTTTAGTCGAGAAGTAGAATAATGATCCGTAATAGTGACACAAATAGAGGAAATGAGGTTCACATCAAAAACAGAATGGAATCAACTGTTATTTGTAGCCTCGGTTTGATTCTGATCAATTACCTCGAATAAGCCAATTTGTCTAAAACCAATAGAATTGAGATTGAATTTAGCGATAAATAAGCATTTTGTATCGATTCAGCAAAGTTGATTTTTGTGTTTTTTAAAAGATTTAAATATTCATCCATTGGTTTTCGAATGAATATTAGTCTTACGATTTTAACGTTGAACATTTCAGTTATCCATAGGGGTCGAACAATTATTGGCGAATAATCTTTCGGATAGGTAGAAAGTGTGAGGTCAACAGTCACTTTCATCGAAAATACAGATTTAGACAATTAATATTATCGTATCGTTACAAACGAGATATTATTTTAATTGAATTTCGACTTCAACAATCAATTCGAATAATTATCGATTCGAATAGTCATTGAACTACCAATTCATTGCTTTTCATTTAAAATTTGATTAAAGGAATATTATACAATGGACTTCGATGATTATAATATCAGAAGTTTCATTTTGTGTTTCAAATTAAATGCTGAAAACTCAATTGTATCGAATTGGAGAACACATAAAAATTGATATTTGAACAGTACTAAAGAGGGGCTTGTATTTAATTATTGGATGTCGCGCCCTAATTTACACACAATCTATTATTGTACACACCTTTTTCAGTCGAACCTGTCATAATTACAAAGCTTTTAATTGATTCTTTGATAAAGCGAATGTGAAGAAGCCCTCTTCCACCGGACGGCTGTTTGTCAATTATCGTTCATCGCTTGTCATTCCTAATATGACGAGCCACTCAAATAAATTACCCCAGAAAATACCCTCAAGGAATACAATGGCTATTCAATGAACGGGTAATACACGTTAAATGATAAATTAACTGATAAATGTTCCGTAAAACTGCACAGTAAACATGGAATATTCTCTTATGCAGTAAAATAGTTGCATTCAGTAGATGGAGTAAACATTCCGGTCTTGATAATTGCATGATGTCATCTCAGTTATTGACGGTTTTGTAAGTTTCCCGACTGGAGAGAACTTAAGCTACGGTAACAAATTTAGCATTGGGTCGAGTTAAATCGGCAATCCTTATGTTGCTGCCCGTAGGCTCTTTGACAACTATCAACTTTGCGAAGCTATAATATTCTCTCAGAGAGTAGTTTAAACTAGGGAAAATCCTCGGAAACATAATCTCCAACTCAACGTTCGCAATCTATTCTTGAATTGAAACTTTTAACTTGCGCACAATACATTTTTTTATTAACGTTTTCCAACGTCGCAATTTTACCTTCGTTTGCAAACAGTTTTTTGTATCCGAAATTTGAACATCAACATTTGGTTTTATGCACAAAACACAAAATACCTAGTTGTTAACAAATTCACTTTTTGGAATTTGTCGAATGCAACGAATACGTACAAAATGAGATGAAATGAGCTCTGTCTACCTATTTGAAAACCCGTACTATTGTTGTAGATGTTCGTTACTTTGTGTGCTTAAGATTTGTTGAAATGTCATGGATATTGTTGGTTGATTTGAAAGAAATACGCTAACTTTAAATTAGTTCAAGTCTGTACCATTTGATTATTTGATATGCAATATATTTCGTATAGATTTGATTAAGAGAGCAAGGTCACGTACTTATCAACAGAGAGACTAATCGCGATTAACGAAGATGACACTTCCATCCTCGATAATTGTATTTTTTAACGGATCAATACATTGGAACATCTTAGGTTGGAATTATAAAAAGTTAACAATCTACGTTTGTAGACAGACATTTTACCAATTGGAGTGCAAATGTCTTCTTTTTCAAACAGTTTTGTTGCACAGGACCGACGACTTTACGTGGCCCTCCGAAGCATATCTTCGTATGAAAATTGCTCTCACGCAGAACGATAAATCGTTTTTCACATAAAGAGTAAATTTCATGGTTATACTCAACAGTTAATATATTGTTGAACAAGAGTATTACGATTGACTGCATTTTCATACAAAAAATATGTTGTGGTGATCTTCATCGAACAAAATGGAGAACGAATCCGTGGAATGCCGCATACTTGCGGCTGTATTTGCCAAGTTTAGCCATACATAGGTTTCATGTTAATTAATATTTTAATAATATGTTGCTACCTGTCGCCTCGCTAATTGCTGATTCTCGCAATTTCAACCGATTTTTTTTTTTAATTTTGATTTACAGACTGACGTACGTGTGCATGAAAATCCATGTAGACGAAAACCTTCGATCGAACATGAAAAAATGTAAATTTCTCTATTAAATCAGAATTGCATCCGTTGACTTGGTCCATCTATTTATTCCATGCACGGGTTTCAATGCGTCTGATGTTATGAGTCGTAATTTATGTTAATAATTAAATTACTTGTTGCCCGAATCGATTACAAAAATATAAACAGAGTGCACATTGCATGAGCAGAAAAAAATTAATGGAAAATCAATAAACTGATTAGTTATTGCAAGCAAATAATTAGCCGGTGACGCTACGAGTTGAAAATATGTGTGACATTTCACAAAATTGCATTTTTAATTGAATTATTGAAACGCAGTTCGATAGAAGATACTATATTTAATGACATTCTTCATATTATCTCAAAAGTCCTAATTCGATGGTGTCCTTTATTTCGTTTCTCCACTTGACTCAGTGTTTGTTATTTGAAAAATGTCTGCACATTTAGCAACATCTGTATACAATTTAGCATAACTTTTTGGCAAATTGTGGGTTATATTTTTATGCAGAATCCGTCAAAATTATAAAATTATTTATAAATGAACATTTACTTCCACCCAAGCAATTAAGAATTTTTCATTCAATTAATATGAACTCATATTCAATCAATGCAGAATTGTGTTTGAACTCAAGCGCCGTTTTTTAACTACAGACTCTTCGTGAGCGTATCGTGAACGTTAAGTTTCCGTGTCATTTGACATAGAAACGTTATATCTCCTTTAGCCGTGTTTGTTTCGACCACGTTCATTAAATTCCCATAGTGGAACAGTTTTCTTTTTCTTTTTCTTAGAGAAGGCAAAAGTTGAGATTTTTCTTTCAAACCCGGTATGATTTTTGATATTTCAATTTTCATCGAAAAGATTTGAAATTGAGTGTAAATTAAATGTTCAAAAAGTTGATTTCATGGTCAATAGATCCATTGAGGTTATGACTGTAAAAGGCACAAAAATTTATTACATTTTAACTTCCCAGAGATGGCACCGAAAAATAAAGTTGAAGAGCCAGAAAAAAAGCCACTGATCGGTCGAGTTGGAACTAATCTTCGCGTGGGAATCGTTGGTATGACCGAATTCTCATTATTTCAACTTTCTGGGCCTTGTATTTGATGTAGAATTTCTATTTTTAGGTGTGCCGAATGTGGGAAAGTCAACATTTTTCAACGTACTAACCAAAAGTGCTGCACCGGCAGAAAATTTTCCTTTCTGTACCATCGATCCAAATGAGAATAAGTATTCCAGTTGCACAAAATGTTCCATTCCAATTCAAAAGATGGATAATTTATGTTAACCGATTATTATTTTCTTTTGCTTGTGTTTACGTCGTGTTCCAGTGCCAGATTCTCGCTTCGACTATCTCGTTGAATACCATAAACCAGTCAGGTATTGCATTTTTGAAGAGATTAAAGCATCTCTTTTATTAAAAGTGTAATTAAAATTCAATTTTCCATACAATAGCAAAGTTCCAGCTTATTTGAATGTCGTTGATATTGCTGGTTTGGTCAAAGGAGCAGCTGAAGGTCAAGGTTTGGGGAACGCTTTTCTCTCACACATCAGCGCTTGTGATGCTATATTCCATTTGTGTCGTATGTATAAATAAAGAAAATTTTATTCCATTTCACAGTCATCCATCAACATTTTTCTTTTTCTTTTAATAATAGGGGCATTCGAAGATCCAGATGTGACTCATATCGAAGGTGAAGTTAATCCAGTGCGCGATTTTGACATTATTTCAGAAGAATTGCGTTTGAAGGATGAAGAAAATCTCGATAAACTTCTAGAAAAAATGGAACGAACCGTCGTTCGAGCAAACGATAAAAAATTGAAACCAGAATACGTAAGTTTCGTTCAACGGAAAACTTAAAAAAATTGCAATGCAAATCGATGAGCTCAAAATATAATCACATTTGTTTTAAAGGATACCTTGGTGAAAGTAAAATCGGTCATTTCTGAAGAGAAAAAGCATATCCGTTTTGCAGACTGGAGTGCACATGATGTAAATCGCCAACGGCTTTTAACTGAGCAAACAGAATAAAAGTATCGATTTCATTTCAGATCGAAGTGCTCAACAAATATTTATTGTTAACATCGAAGCCAGTTGTGTACTTGGTGAATCTTTCGGAAAAAGATTACATTCGTAAGAAGAATAAATGGCTTATCAAGATCAAGGAATGGGTTGACAAGAACGATCCAGGCGCATCAATTATCCCATTCTCAGGTGCATTTGAACAAAAATTGGTTGAGTTCGAGAATGATGCTGAGCGTAAAGCTTACTGCGAAGAGGTCAAGTGTGAAAGTGTTTTGGATAAAATCATTGTAACGGGCTACAAGGCACTGCAATTAGAATACTTTTTCACTGCTGGACCAGATGAAGTCCGAGCATGGACGATCCAAAAAGGCACGAAAGCCCCGCAAGCAGCCGGCCGTATTCACACTGACTTTGAAAAAGGTTTCATTATGGCGGAAGTGATGCATTTTGTAGATTTCAAGGAAGAGGGCTCTGAAGCGGGTGCTAAAGCCGCCGGAAAATACCGTCAACAAGGTCGTAACTACACCGTCGAAGATGGTGATATAATCTTTTTCAAATTCAACGCTGGAGCCGGTTTGTCGGCCAAGAAAAAATGAACCACTACAAATATTCTATCCGCATCTATATTTTATGGCATTTACAATTGAAAAAATAATGTCCTGGTCATGATTTATCTCGTTTGATTAAACAAATTGATCTTTTACGCTTTGATTTAACTTTTTCTAATAAATGTGGAATGAAAAGTGAACAGTGCTTTTTTGTTGTTCACCTAGGCTTTATTCAAAAAAGAAAAGGATACAGAATGTTGATTAATATCAAATAATATCAAAAAATGAATGGTTAAATATTTTATTTATTGAATATTTAATTGACTTCGTTGTCATTCTTCTTTTCGTCAGAGGCCGAAGTGTGTGAATTTGCTCTTTCGATGGTCGTATCATTAAAAATAATCTTACAATCGACCACATTCATGTTTGGCAACAAAAACTCTTGAAGACTTCCGTCATTTTTCGGCGCCTTTCGATCGAATGGGAAACCCATATTACGCTTATCTGGATACAATCGGTCGCGTATACCACAATATGCTACAGCATTCTGACAAGAACCGGTTAAATCTTGTTGAACAATGTCATCATCATAATTTGAGACCATCGCAAACACTTGGCATGCAAAACCACCGTTGTCCGATTCGGGTGAACCTCTGGGCACCAACATATGATGTGGCCAACCACAACCACAAAAATCATACGCATAACTTTCCCGTGAGATAACCGCTCGTTGTTGCTGCTGTTGTTGCCACTGTAAACTCATTCCAGGCCTCTCCCTGTCTATATTTCGGAATGTTTGCTCATACGGAATTGTGACCGATGATTCCGTTGACTTCCTCTTGATCACATTTTCTCCAGTATGCACTGAAATCGATGGAATTGTTTCATTCAACAATTACTTTTAGATGAGAAAAATTACACTCACAGTTTACTGTAAAGCGATCCATTTCAATCATCAAAAGGCGTAGTTCACTGAATTTGAACTCTTTGCCTTGTTCGTCGAATTTTGGACCGAGGAAAATACGCACGGTTCCACGAGTCTGTGTGTTCCTATTATTATTTACTTTGATGGAGTACTCAAATGGAGTATGTTGCAAGTGAGTAAATCTAAAGACGAATATTTAATTATGAGTTAATGTTTCATTTTCTTTCTAAATTTTTCAAATACCTTGCATAAATATTTCCACGTGGAGTAAAGTCCATTCCTCTGGAAAGATTGATGTCCGACTGTTGCCAGAATGTATTGAATACGTTCGGCTTGACGTCGCCATCAGTTTTAACTTCGATTGAAGTAAGAGAAATAGAATTGAGGCCGACCTCTCTTTCATTGTATGGTCGGAGTTTCTCCTTATGAATTTGGAAGAGTTGATCAATAAACGCATGCCATCTGTAGAATGCCGGATCACGAATGGCGGTGGCTGATTCTCCTGTTAAAAATGTGAATAAATTATGATTTTGGAGGAAGATTGATTAAATAAAAGAAAAATCAATAAAATATTGTAGATTACCCAAAACTCCAAAAGATTCCATGTGACGATGTTCGGGATCATGTGCAAAAGCCATGAAAATATGTCCCATATTGTGAACGTCACCATAATAGTCCCTGTCGATTGACACAACAGATGACTCCATCATATTTCCCAACATATCAATGCCATTGTAATCATCCAAAGGCACTTTTTCACCATTTGGCTGAAATTAAATCATTACTTGTATGAATATCTTTACAATTTCGTTCAAATTGTTGAACATTATCAATAAATCATAGATTATTTAAATAGCTGCGAAACATTTATTTTTTAGAATATTGTTTAAAGAAAATTATGTTGATTATCATCATTAATTAACTTACATCTCTTGCCATACTCTCTTCACAGGCCAATTTGAAGCGATCAATGAATGTCTCCATATCGTTAATAGTAATTTTAATTTCATCAAGTCCACGATTCAAGTCAGTAAGCTGAACATTCGGAGATCGCGCTGGCCATGAACGGTTCGTTACGAGTGAGCTCATTTTTGGAAAATATGCCTCAGAAATCGTTTCACGCAAGCTAGAAAATGGTTTTGCTCGATCCATGTGATTACTCAATCGTTCAGCATTGTATCGGGCCATTATCTTGAATGAATGAAATTTGAAAGTATTTTTGCAATTTAAGATTTGGTTTGAACAAACAAAATAAATTTGAATTAGCTCAATCTAAGAAAAATATTTTGAAAGAGAAAATTCAAAAGAAAAATAAAGTTGACACTCACTTGTTCATGCATATAATAAAATAGTTCTCCGCGCCGGTGTTTGGCCACAATCAAAGCACTGAAAGCTTCATATGGATAAACCAAATGCCTATTACAAATTTAAAGAAATGATATAATGCAAAAAGTGAAAAGTATGAAGTGAGAACATACATAAATTTATCATTTTCTGTGTGAATGTTAAAACAATGAAAATATAAGATAATTACCAATGCCAGTGGTGCAAATTGACTCCGACATCTTCGCGGAAGTACCACAGCTTCTGTTCGATCTCTTCGTCAGAAGCCGTGTAACTCTTTGGTATCTCAATGGGTTTTCGTAAGCCTTCTGGTACTAAAAATGCCTCCTCGCGAAGGCGAGCAAATACATTTGCGTCCAAGAATTTCTCGGGAAATGATTCAATGAATAGCGGTATATTTAAATTTTTTGTATCTTCACGATGCAAAATCACCACGGACAATGCATAGTTGAACAAAAATGGATTGAGTCGATCTCGAGCATAAACGGCCACTGTTTGTAACTCATCTAGCGTTTTCAACTCTGGAAGATCATTTTTTATTTAGGAAAACTCAAAAAAATTCTAGTTATACAAGAAACTAACTCATTAGGATATCAATGAGTTTGGCAGCCAAGCGTCGATGTCTGGGAATGAACAATGAAAATTGTTCATGTCTTCCGAGCGAGAGCGGGATTTTTAAGTCTGGAATTGAAATATCATCGCGCACTGGGATTCGCTCATCTGCCTTTTCACTAAACGTCGATTGAACTTCGGATCCAATGCTCTTAAAACGATCAGTTAAAAATTTACTCGGAACATCGAAAACGGCATTATTAGGCCCTTTTTCAACAAACACCGGCTCTTGAGGCCGTTCGAACAGTAACAAAAGATTTTCTTTTTTTGCCATGACACTTGCACAAATATATTACACGTTCAACGGGTAAACACGAACGTCTGGATGCTCTTCTCGATTCACTCGTATTTAAAGCAATAAAAATAATGTCAAAAGATTTTTTTTTTATAGAATTTGTGCGGTTATTCCTGGTTTCCTTTCATAAGCGATTATTACGCGTTGAATTGTCCGGTGTTGCGGTTTTTCATTTACTTAAAATGCGTTCAAACTTGGATTTTAATCGATATTTATGGTTGCGGAATAAAACTCAACTGATCATTCTCCATACAAATAGTTTTAGCAATTAAAATAACATCATTCGAGTTCATTGCACTTTCTAATCACGCATGATTAGTCGCCGAAATGTGAGAAATTCTAAACAAAGCCATTTTTTGAAGATAATTTGTGTTCACTGACATTTGCAATGCTATATTCTTTGTTTACTATTAAGAGAAGATTCCCAACTTGCTACTTGCATTTATTCTCACACTGATATACACTGGTCAAAATGCGAAAGTCATTTTGTGCGCAGCACAATAATTAATTCTCACAAAAATGTGATGGCTTTAGAAAATCATTATGAAATGATGTCGCGCTATTAAATTTTGTGGTTCTCCGGCTTTCAGCGTTTTCTTGTTATTTTGTCAACCAAAGAAGTTTACAGCTTTGCGATTTGTGCAAAGTTGATACTCATATTGAAGATTTTGAAAGTTTATTGATATTCGATCACAATACCGATAAATCTTAATAACTTTATCAACTATTGGACTGAATCTTGATAATTATTAGAGTCGAATCCTCATGATTTTATAAGATTCAATCTCAATCAAGATTTGAAGGTAATAAATATTGGGATGATTATCCTTATTACGTTTTTTGCTGAAAATATGAAAATAGTACATCAACAAGTTTTTTTTTTTTGAAACTTTAAACACTCTATTTTACTTATTTAAACGGTTTTAAGATAATCTTCCTTATAGTTCAAAACTGATAACTATGCTATGAAGATTCCATCTTAATAACTTATTAGGATCCGATCTTAATAATTATCAAGATTCAATTCGATAAAGTTATTATTTGAATGTATATATTATATTAATATTAAGTTAACAGTTATTAAGATGGCATCGATGGCTATATTGTTATAATATTAGAACATCTTAATCAAAACATTATTGTGCAGACGCTGGGGATAAAGATTTTAAAATCAGAATTGAAGATGTAGAAAAAACTATATTTTCACATCATTTCCTAGGGAATTCGGAAAAATTTTGCAATTGGTATTCAATTGATTAGACAATTTGCCTATAAACTACCATATGAAGATTCTGGATGATAACAGTGTTATGCGCAACGTGAATTTCAAGCGATTTTGAGCTTCAATGCTCTGAATTACATAAAGCAATTAGGTTCAACATTGCTGGACATTTACATTGCACATAGCAGCGTTTTCAACTGTAATCTTCAAATTTATTATATGATAAGAAATTTGGAAAAAAGCATTTGTAATATCAGAAAATCATTGCATTTATTTTCAAATGCATATCTCCATAACAAGCAATATGCATTGAGCCATCCACATGTGAGCAACGTTTTTGTTCTTGTGCACGTTCTCACTAGAAAGCGATAGTGAGTCGAAAGAGAGTCGAGAGTAAAACCAACATAAAAACCAGTTCATTCACGCATACAAACAAGTGTTTGAGCGCGAAGAATGTAATGTCGACATGTGAAGATGTTCATGTAACACGCACGCTGTTTGATGTTTATGATACACAATATTCTGGCTGAGTAGCGGCAAGTGTTTTCATTGTTGTGTTTTTATTCGTTCTTTCAATTCAACTTCTTCTTATGCTCAACACAAAAACCGCTTCAGTGTAGTTGTCAAATTGCCATGGGTACGGTTTGTTTTGTTGCTTGAAAACACATATTTCCTATATGTTTCTTGTTGCGAGTGCAAAATGCTTGAATGAAAATAGAAATATTAAAAACCATTCTATTTTGAACTTGGTAATCAAATAAAAAAAGTGCACATTGATGTAAAATGACGCTATATTTCGATACAAAGGCGCAATTTTTGGATAATGATGCGGTGAGCACAGTTTGTTGTTGGCATTCAGCGCAACCATTATTTGCTGTCGCATCATATAATCAGGATCGTGGAGCCTGTGTAACAATTTTTGATGACTCGGTAAGTCATTTACAAAACAGACATATTTTCATTGACGACATGCCTAATAATATGAAAGAAATTTGTGTAAAGGGTGAACCATTGCGTGATGTTACCTATCCAGTGCATACAATATCACAGGCAACCTCACTGTGTTGGCATCCAGAAAGACGTCAGCTTGTGGCCGGCTGGGAAAATGGTGAGCTGAATGCTTGGAGTGCTGGCCAACGTACTTTTGTTTCAGTCAATGCGACGCATAAATCGCCAATTGTCTATATTGGATTCAGCGAGCAAGGTGGCAGAATGGTCACAGCTGATTCGGTGAGTCGATCAAATGCGGCTTTAAAAGTGAAAATGTTGAATATATTCTTTCATATATTTTTCGAATTATGTTCAAAATAAAAAAAGATGGGTATTTTGACCGGCTGGCGATGTGATTCACATAATGGACAATTCACGGCGATGTTCACACATGATCTGCGCGATTCCGTGGTGCACGTCACATTTCGCAAAACGGTAAGGAGTCTTATCACTACCGAACTCAATAATTTGGCCAAGGCAGCTGTTGCCGGTGATGAGGCTGCACTTGATACACTCACCAACTGGCGACCACGAACGGCCGCTCGTGGCTTAACACACGCGGGTGTCAAGGATAATCAGTGCTTTTACGTTTGCTGTCAATCCGGAATTATATTTTACGTTAATCAGTCTGGCTCTTGCAATGAAGTTTTGCGATGCGACACTTCGACAATTACTCAAATGCTTTGGCATCCGAAACGTGAAGTGGTTGTAACTTTTACGGAGGATATGATGGTTGGGCATTATATGGTGGAATCAGCTGGGACATTAACTGAATTGGAACGCGTGAAATTGAGCGGAAAAGTACCTGGCAGAAATGGCTTAATTTCATGGGCTGGCAGCTCATTGGCTGTTATTACAGGTTAAAAACATACAGTTAATTTCATAATTAATTTGAATCAAGTGAAACATTTAACATTCAAATCTTCTCGTTTTATAGGCGATTTCACGGTTCGCATTTTTGATCTCGATACTAGCGATAGTTTCCTGCTACCGATGTCTCAAACCAAAAAAAAAACCAATGAAGTGGAACCACCGAAAACCGTTGAGAAAAAGCAATCGCCGATCAATATGAAGAAATCACGATCAATTCTGGACCATCATTTCGAGAGTGATGAAGAGATTGCAGTGACAGTCGATGAAACCGAATTAACTGCAAAAATGGCTTCGGCCAGTATTGCGCCGAAAGTGATGGAAGTGTTCACAAGTCTCGCATACTGTTCTGAAAGTCAAACTCTATGTGCGGGCACAAATCAAGGCAATTTGTATATTTGGAAACGAAATACAGCAGGCTTGATGTCGGCGATCTCTAGTGGATCGGAAAATGGAATCAACGGATACGATTCAATGGAGAATTTTTGGCAATTATGCAACATAGCCAATGTTCGAGGTGCCATCAAACATTGCAGCTGGGGTGTGTGCGATGTGTCGAAGCCATGCGTTTTGGTCAATTGCATATCAAATGTCTACATCCTCAAGGTGAGACAAACACGTATTTTATCCATTAGATTCAATCAATAATTCGAAAGATTTTTGTAAATTAGGAGCAACCATTGTTGACTGCATATTCACCACATATTTGGATACGGCAAAAGTCGTCGACACAGCTTTATGTCGAACATTCAAGCAACTTCTCGATGATTTTGCGAAGTGATATCTCAGCAATTACTGGTCTTTGTCTGAATGAACGGAATCTTGCGATTACAAATCAGAAAAATATTGCGATTTATAAAATACCGCGACCGGATGAATTCAAATATAAACAGACAAATACAAATGTGTCAATAAAACATGTTCACACATTTAATGTTACTGATTGCATGCAAATATTCATTTACGATGAAATGCTTATTGTGGTGGGCTTTCAGAATGCACGAATTTACTCGTTTGGTGGCATTGTGCTAAAGGAAATTCATTTCAATGACATTGAAGGTAATTGCCTAATGTACATTCTTTTGCTTAGTACTTGGTAAAAATTAAAAAGCTATTACACTTTCTTTGACATTTTGATCACTATCTCAATTAGTTCATAGCATTCTCCACTTATTTTATTCTCCAACTCGAGAAATGGAGGAAACTGAATCAATGTGTACTATCCTTCATTGTTTAAACACTTATTTTTTAAACGCTTATTTTTTGCAATGACCAGGAGTTCCAATTGGGGCGTCACTGAATCATCATTTCATGACCATTTTCACAATGAACGGATTCCTCAAAATTTACGACATCTCGAGACACGAGCCAAAATTGATTGTTCCACCAAAATCTTGCTACGACTTATTTGGAAATTTTGGGGAAATTATTATGGCAAAATGCAACGTCACGGGATCACATGTGGCGATGACAATTGCCACTGAATCACTCGTTCCAGATGGCAAACTCTATATCTGGGATATGGAAAAAGATAAACTTTGTAATTATGATTTCCTGACAAAAATGAATGCCGAAAATGAGTCTGGTTCAATTATTCGAAGGTCAGAAAACCAAATTCTCTGATTTATTTTTTGCAATTTCAAATGATGGTGAAACTATTTGAATAAATGAATAATTTTTCAACAGATTACCAATAACATTTTGTTGGGATAATGAAGATCCGCGCATTTTAGCTTGTGAAACTCGTCGCTTGATGCAGCCCAATGACAAGCGACCACCGACCTCGATGGGAACGATGCGCCATGTAATGGAGAGCAAGTCAAGTCCAACCCTTGGGAACGCCGACAACGAACAAGTGGCTGAATCTCAAGTGAACATTCTGTTTTCAACAAACGACTCACGTAATCTGATTAAATCGATGGAAACTTTAGAGTTGCAATTTGGCGAACGGCTGATTGACATGTACACTCCATATGTGGTATTGATTTGATATCATTTATTGCTTTTTATTTCCGTAAAATGTTTTCTTCTCATCATTAGAAAAAGTTGATCCAATGTTCAATGTTTAGTCTGACTTGTTTCAGTTGAATATTCAATCAATTTTAAGCAGAATCATGAGCAATCTCGAAAATTATTTACACAAAAGAAAAAAAGAAAAAATATTTAACACGAAAAAAACGATAACGACTAGTAAGCGATTAAAAATTACGATTAACAAATATTTATGTTTCAAGAATTTGCCACAATAAGTTAATATGTTGTTATAATCCTCGTATGAAATGCCAAATTTACATCTAGATTTTTATGAATGCGAAAGATAGGGATGAAAGATAAAAGGCAACAATAAATCTTTCCGATTTTAATTGCAGATTACATTGAAAATCGGTCATATCGAGCGGAATGTAATGACTAATTTCAAAGGGATTGAAAAAACCGGTGAGACAAATCGCAAGCTAATTTTGGACTTCAGTATTTTTATCGCCGATGGAAAAATGGATGAAGCATTTCGATGCATTCGGTCAATTCAATCGGACACTGTTTGGGAAAATCTGGCGAAAAAATGTGTCCAAACGGGTCGTTTGGATGTTGCAAAAATATGTTTGGGTAATCTAAAGAAAGCGTTATCGGTTCGAGCACTTCGATTGGCAATGGCCGACGAAACACTAGAACCAGAAGCCAAAATTGCCGTTCTAGCCATCGAATTACAAATGATTCCCGAAGCAGAAGCACTGTACAAAAAATGTGGCCGATATGATTTACTCAATGAACTACTGCAGGCGTGCGGCCGATTTGAAGAGGCTCTGCAAATCGCTGAACGTTTGGATCGAGTTCATTTGAAAAACACTTACTTCGAATATGCCGAATGGCTGAAAGGGAACGGCGACATCAACCAAGCAATGATCTTTTATAGTAAAGCAAGTAACGTTCCACATAATATTACTCAAATGCTCATCGGCGAACCGTCTTTGCTCAAGGTAAATCAAATTCAATGCGTCTGAATGATTTTCGTTCGGGAGAGATATATTATTTGCATTTAGTGAGCAAATAGCGTAAAAATCTTCAAAATTCATTGAAATTGGAGGTAAAATTATCGTTGCAGCAATACATGAGTGACTCAACCGATCCAAATATGTTAAAATGGTGGGCGCAATACATTGAAAGTACGGGCGACATGAATGGAGCATTGAAAGTGTATCAAAAGGCTGAGGACTGGTTTTCACAGGTAAAAACAGTTTTGCTATTTAACTATCTGACAATTATCTGGCCTATGATTTGCTGTGCAGGTGCGAGTTTTATGTTTTCTTGGTGATATAACGCGTGCAGATTCGATAGCTCGTGAGAGCAATGACAAATCTGCTTGCTATCATATGGCCCGTCACTATGAGAATACTGGCAAAATTCAGGACGCAATTCAATTTTATACGCGTGCTCAAACGTACAGTAATGCGGTGCGAATTTGCAAGGAGCACAATTTACCAAATGAATTATGGACCGTGGCGAATTTGGCTCGTTCTCGCGATAAAGCAGTAGCTGCTGCATTCTTTGAGGAATCTGAAGATTACAAGCGTGCCGTGGAACTTTACCATCGATCGGGTATGCTGCATAAGGCCGTTGAAATGGCATTTGCATCCGAACAACCAGAAACATTGCAAGTAATAGCAGCCGAACTTGATGCCAAATCCGATCCAGAGCTGGTTCAACGCTGCGCTGAATTCTTTGTTGCTTCTCAGCAACCACTAAAAGCCGCCAATTTATTAGCAAATGCAAAGCAATACGTAAAATCACTGGAAGTTTGTCGTGAGTACAAAGTACCAATAACCGACCATTTGGCAGATCTTTTGACACCGGCCAAAGATGAAATTGATGAAATCATTCGAATTCGGGTGCTAACTGAATTGGGAGATGTTTTGCAAGAGCAAGGCGACTATCACACCGCAACCAAAAAGTTTACACAAGCTGGAGACAAAGTGCGTGCCATGAAGAGCCTCCTAAAATCAGGAGATACAGATAAAATTGTATTTTTTGCGGGAATGTCACGGCAAAAGGAAGTTTACATTATGGCAGCCAATTACTTGCAATCGCTCAACTGGCAATCGGATGGAAAAATACTGAAAAATATTATTCAATTTTATTCGAAAGCGCATGCATATGATTTACTCGCCAATTTCTATGCAAATTGCGCGCAAGTCGAAATTGATGAATTCCATGATTATGAAAAAGCCATAAAAGCATTGCAAGAGGCATCGAGGTGTGTGGCAAAAATGACGACAGATTCAAACACCATTCAACACAAAAGAGTCACAGAAAATTTGCAAAATGCATTAGTTGAAGTGCGAAAAGTGTTGGAAATACAGGATGCTTTAGAGCGTGGCGAATATAATAATGTGGTGGCCGTTTGCAAAAGCATGCTTAGCATTGCAGAGAGGCCGCCCGTTCGTGCCATTCATATTCAGGCGATTTTAATCGAAGCATTAATACGAAATCGCCGTTATCCCGAAGCAATGGAAATATTAAAGGATTTATCCAGCAAATCGACTGACTGGAGCTACAAAGGTTTACTCGAAAAACCATTAATTGAGAAGTTGGCGCATGAATGCGGCGTTGAATTTAGTACAATTTGGAATATGGGGCGACAAGATGGAATCGCGAATGGCGATGATACCAGCGAAAACGATGATGAAATTCAAGAGGAAATTGAATAGATACATTTTCTTAGAAAAAACGTAGAATTCAGACAAAAACAGGAATCTCTTGGATTTTTTAATGGTTTTTTAATTGCATTAAATTGTTACCAACGCTGGATATGCTTGTTATGACTCGTTTATATACTGATTTATGAAAATTTACAGTTAATAGCACTGAATAGAGTGTATTTTATTTGATCGCAATCAGAAAATAAATCGAATTATGTTGAAAAAAAAAATCCTATCCTTTTTTTTCGCATGATAAGGAGACAAACATTGAAGAAAGGAAAATTTGAACGACTTCGTATAACGCATCACACTTTCATGATTTGAACGTTCTTTTGTACGTATCGTATCGGGCAACACTAACAGACGGTGGCGACATTATCGCACTGCCTATAAATAGATGACTTGACTCAATGAAGCTCAGATTATTGCAGCAGGTCCGCCATTACTCATTTATAGTTCGACTCATTTCGCAAACAGAAAAGAGCTCTCATCTGCAAACAGTATTAAACATCAAAACGAAAATTATCAAAATTACTTCAAATCGATTTCCTTTGTGTTATTGTTAAACATTCAAAAAACCAACAAATGTAAGTAAAATTAAAAATGTCAATAGTTTCTTTTCCATGTAAAAATATTCAAAAAGATGAACAAAGAGAAATCTCAGATTGTTTGTCATATATAGAAAATTGCGATTCCTTTGAATTGTTGTTGCTTCCAAAGGGAAAAAAAACCAATGTCCATTAGTTAACGGGATCAATTCGTGTAATTTTGATTTCAATCTGTAAACGATTTATCATTTTGTTGCTATCCTGACACGAATCATGGTAAAATAATCAGAAAATACGAAGTGAAGTCGATATCATTGATAATATTTCTCAAACATTAGATATTTCGCATTAAACTGTGTGATAGTGAAAAAAAATCCACATTCAATGTGGATTTATTCAATTTTTTTTTACTCCCATGTACTTCAATGCAGAAAAACCGATATTTGGGTAATATCAATTATTTAATACTATCGATATCACTTTGTATTCCCTGAAAATAAAAGATTTTTTTATTAACTCGGTAACTTGGTGTGCTCACGAATTTCATGATTCTCCGTAGTTCTACTCCATTACTTATTGTTGCGATAAACTGTGTTAGTGATTTCCATCATCAATTTGTCACTTGTTAAAACGTGTATCATCACATCATAACTGTCTACACACAACATACAAAAAGAATTGATATTTTTGCGATACATTTTATCCGTCCTAAATTGATTTTTCATGTTTACTCATCTTTCGCATTTTGAATTATAGATGCCAATCATTAAGTTGCAATCATCAGACGGTGAAATTTTTGAAACCGATGTTCAAATCGCTAAGTGCTCGGGCACCATCAAAACGATGCTGGAAGATTGCGGCATGGACGAAGAAGAGGAGGCTGTCGTACCATTACCAAACGTGAATTCGGCTATTTTGCGTCGTGTGTTGCAATGGGCCAACTATCACAAGGATGACCCAATCCCAACCGATGACGACGAAAATAAGGAAAAGCGCACCGATGACATTTCATCGTGGGATGCCGATTTCTTGAAAGTCGACCAAGGTAGGTTTTTACAATAATTTCCATTGCAATTTTGTTTTTTTATTTTATTTTATTTCTTTTGAATCGTCATGACTAATTCGAATTATTTCTGGTTTCGTTTCAATAGGTACATTGTTCGAGCTCATTTTGGCGGCCAACTACTTGGACACTAAAGGTTTGTTGGACGTTACATGCAAGACTGTGGCCAACATGATCAAAGGAAAGTCGCCAGAAGAAATCCGCAAAACATTCAATATCAAGAATGATTTCACATCAGCCGAAGAAGAGCAGGTCCGAAAGGAAAACGAATGGTGCGAGGAAAAATAAACGCCTCGGCAATTGCAACGATTGCACATTACTCTACTTTTTCATTTCTATTAATTAATCATTAGGAATCGCTAAGAATACAGTATAAAAACCAAATTACAGAAAAACAATTGACCTATTCAAATTTATCCAAAATTGTACCGTGTTTCCACAAAATTCCTTGTTAAATACACGAGAATTAATTGGTTTTGAAAAATAAAGTCTGACGGAATGGCACATACAAGATACATTGAATTCACTATTCCATTTTTTAAATTGCATAGGAGAATAAAATTGGAGTACTACGCCTTGGGATCTTTTTCAGGAGCAATAGTTGGTCGACTTTAATGAATAATAATGTTCATTTCAAAGGCAATTCTTTATTTTCTGGCTGTATTTGGGATCATTCGATTGGTTTATCGGTTGAAAGTCGTAATTAGGATGATACAAAATCTCATTTGCTTGGTCATGAGTTCCACTGTGTTCCATATTTTGCCATCTTCTGCTGTTCCATTTAATAGCATGCATTAAATACCTGTAGGTGTATGAGTGAGAGAGGGAATATAAACGATATGGAAAACGAGACAAGAAGTTTGCGATATTGATTCTTGTCGCAGCAGTTAAATTTTACATCCCTATTCAGCCATTGAACAGCATGGGACTTTTTTTTTATTGCCTCTAATTTCATGAATAAATGCGAAGACTAATGAGGATTAGTATTTATGACTTGTGCATTTGCTTCTTTCCGTTTTTTGGTTCAGGTACTAATATTTCTAGGTATCTATAAGTGTACATTTTAGGAATTTACACAAATGGAGAAAAGGATAATTAAGGCATTCAACATGTGAATTTTTGGGCTGATGAAAAAAGGCGATAGTCATAAGTCGAACAAATAATTAGTTTTGTTTTTCAAAACGCATTCTTTTTGCAATTTTTATCACTTTTGAGGAAGTTTTTGGGATCGTAAAGTTTAAAAAGACAATTGAATGTTAATAACAAAAATCAATTTATCAGTCCGTCCCTGTTTCGATGGCATTTAAAATTTACGCAGTTTCCGGAAAAAATACTTAGAGCAGCAAGAGAATCGCAGTTCGCATCCCTTTAACAATAAACATCGTCAATTTCGTTGCATGAGTGATCTGTCATTTGGTTAGGTTCTTTCAAACCGTTCGCTTGTTGTTGAACCAATTTTTGTATTTTTCAAAAAACAAAAACATTGAAATGTGTAGAAGAAATGAATGAAATATGAAATGTGATGAGTCGGCTTTCATCGCAGCTCAATATGAATGATTATACAATCAAACAATCTGAGAGAAATATAGCAATATATGCAGAGATTATCAAATATAAGAATTGATCAAATGTAAATGTCAGATATTAAATAATAAATGCAGAGTATCACTGAAACGCTTCGTAATGACACTTTCTTTCATTTCCATTGTGGTTTCGTCAAGAACGTCCATTCTCAACACTTTAATAGCATCCAAATTTTGTAAATTTATTCGATGCCAGTCAATCTTGTTCTTCAAAAAAAAAAAAAAAACAAGAGTCAATAATCTTGGTGTATGCTTTATTTGAAACAAAAGACTGAACTGGTTTTATGCATGCATTTCATTCAATTCGAAAATCCAACATTTATACTGTTGTCCAATAAAATCAATCCAATATGTTTAGTCTGAGCTTAACATATTCCGATTGACTGTGTCCAGTTCTGAAATTCATTTGGAACTATCAATCGATTTAGTTGTTTTCTGGTATTTGCAACGTTGTTTTATTCACACCGCCGAATCCACGCACTTTCTTCGTCGCGTGAGAAAAGAGATACGAAATCTCAATGGATGAATAACTTTAGATGATTTGAATCTTATTATAGGCACATTAAGCTTATTTCAAACTCTTTTGATTGTACGATGGGTAGGAATTCGGTTTTGGACAGCTATAAAAGCGATCTGATGATGGGCGCTGATTTCAGACGGTTGATTACTATCGTACAGTGGAATAGAGCGATGCTCAAAGTGTGTTTGCCGACAAATTGCTTGTGAATCAGAAAAATTGTAGCTATAAAAATGATGTGGCACGTCAAATATGTGATTTTGTGCGTTTTCTGTGCATCAGGTTCGTTCTATGCGCTGGATTTCAGATGGTGTTTTATCGATTTCAATGAAAATGAAACTAATTCGGTTAATTTATTAAATAGGTTTCGATACAAAACGAGTGCGACTTGAAGAAGATTTATTGGCTCTGATCGATTATGAGAAATATCAAGAACGTACGCGACCAAAGCATCTGTGGAGACAGAATGATCAGACAAATTCAACATTGTCCAATCGCAAAGGGCGCATTGTAGATGATTGTGGTGATGGTATTATATGCAAATAATAAACAACAAACATAAGCAAAATTACATGATAGTTTTCGATTGTTGACAGATTGTGAACAGAAAATGAGCGTCTGTAATGATCCAGAGAATGAAGTGTATCAAAAATGTGGCAGCAAATGTGTGTTGGGCTGTCGATATGCAACTACATCATCAGGCATTACCATTTCAAAGCACGATTGTGAGGAAAATGACTGTGTTGAAGGATGCTTTTGTCGGACTGGCCTTGTTAGACATCAATCATCATGCATTCCAGCGTCTGAGTGTCCAGTTCGAAAGTGCAGCCACCGCAACGAAATTTATGTGATTAATCTAATTTGAATGAGAATCAATATTTGTTCGAATGTTTGGAATTAATTAAATAATTGGCAAATTACTTTTATATATTTCCAAAGATGTGTGGTCCAGCTGCGCCTATTACTTGTGATAATGCACTACGAGCTGATGTGATCGTCAATTTGACTCGTCATGTTGACTGCGTTTGGGGCTGTTTCTGTGCAAATGGCTATTTGAGAGACAATAACAATGGGAAGTGCGTACCAGAAAATGAGTGTCGCAATACTGAATCGGTCGATATGTCACCGCAAATTCCCGGACTATTCACACATCTATTCAATTGTGCTGGAGGCGCTAAATATCCATGTAGACCTAATACCAATGAAGGTAATAACGCAGTTTTATATTTGTTCGACTTGAAATTCTAGTAGAGATTTTTGGGTAATATTTTATGAAAAGATACCATATCTTCTTTATTTGAACAGCAGTTAGAAATGTTTTTTTAATTAGGCAATTTTCAATAAAAATACTTTAATTTTATTTCATTATCAAATTTCCCTTATACATTTTATTCAATTTACTTTGAATGCTTCTATTTTCAGTTCTTCATTAGGGCATACTTATTATGCATACATTTACTCAAAAAAATGTACAAATGAAAGAAACTAATTTGCTCATATTTCATAGTTCCCTCAAATCCACAAACGGGAGAAAATTCCAAAGAAAATGGACAAAATATTGGCGATCAAGGACTGCAACCGTTATTTGGAAATGATAATGGTAATTTCACACATAATACTTTTGAATTTGATTTGATTCTAGTAACTCTATTTTTATTCATTTCAGAGAACAAAGTGCAGTTCAGTTCTCTCGCTCAACCTCAATCTCAAGATCAACCGCCCATTGATGCCAGTTTATCAGGTACAACATTTCAATTTTCCTATCAATAATGACATATTTTTAAAGACTGTAATTCACATATTGATCACAACAATCTATACATCAAATTTGCCCATAGTGTTTCTATCTGATGCTGTGTGTTATCAACTTTTGTTGAGAGTATGCGTTAATTTCAAAGGTTGATAACAGTTGAAGCGAAAACAACATAAATATACTGCACACAACTGTCTATTTTGGGTTTTTTCAGTAAAATATGATATTTTGTATGAACAATGCGAAAATCCGCATGTATACGTGATTTTTAATGGCGCCATTTATATGCAAAGTACTAGAGTTTTGCTGTGTGTGGTCATTGAATATGCCGACTTTCATCCCAACTAAACACAATTTTCAAGAAGCTTTGCTATTCTGCTTCATTTATAAAGAAAATACGACAAAAGTACATCAATTGCTTTTGGAAGCTCAACGTGTCTATCCTAGCGTAAGAAATCATGGGGTAAGCCCGGCCATGCATCAAAATCGACGGCAAAGCCAAATATTTATGGATCCAAGCTCATGCTCAGTATCTGTTGGATCAGAAGGGTTTCGTGTACTATGAGCTGCTCCAACGATCGATGATGCATGGCCTGAGTAAGCAGCACTTCACTTAAGAAGATACCGAAAATGGGTCGATTCATGGATATCCCCCGCGAGTCGTTCTTTCGCCACTGAATTCGTCTCTTTCCCAAAAAATGGGAAAAAGTTGTGACTAGAGATTGCCAATACTTTGAATGATGTATTATTTCATTTTTTTACTGAAATAAAGCTATGATTTTCTTTAAAAAAAAATTAAATTGACGCATACTCCCAGTATTTTTTATCGTAAATGTCCAAATTCTAGAATAGAGTCCATAATTCGAGAATTGATAATTTAATTTGATGAACCGAACTTTTCGAACCAACATATTTTTACGATATCAGTAAAACATTTCAATGATTGACGGATTTCAGATGTTGGATTAGTATTTGAAAAATGATATTTTTTTAAGTAAACTATCGATTTTTTAATGTTGCAACCAAAATTCTTCAACCTATTTTTTGTTTTTTTTCTTATGTTGCAGGTACACCAGTGAATATGTCAACCGTACAAAATGCTACAATGGTGTTGGGTACACAAAATCAAATTGAAAGTGTTGTAGAGCCAGAAGTCAACATTCAAGATAATTCAGAAATGAAATATGTTGTAGGGAACAATGGATCAAATGAGCAAAAAGCACCTACTTCAAGTACCCAAGTTTCGTCAAAAATGCCTGCACCATCGACTGTTATAGAGACCAAACCAAAACCAACAGTAACAACACCGAAACCATCTGTTCAAAATACCGAAATATTAGCAAATAAAACACCACCACAAGAAAACGAACATAAAGAACCAAATCTGGCTATAAAGTTGGCTTCAAATTACTTTAGTACTGAGAATAATTTAAATCCAACTGCAAACAACTATTTCTCGCAACCACAGTTTTTGCAGAACGGATTTCATAGTGCATTCGGTCATTTCGTCCCACAATATCAAACTTATCCAGCTTTTACATACAATGGATATCCAAATGCGTTCGTAGGTCCAATATTTGGCACGGCTTCTCAATCATTTTTACCTCCAAATTTTAATAGCCCGTCCAACATTCCGCAAACCCCTCAAACACATCACATACCTCAAATACCAACTCGCGTTCAGATTGATCAAACTCCATCGCCTCCAACTAAAGAAAGATTCGAAGATGATGAAGACAGTGGTGAGGAAAGTGATGATGAATATTCAGACGAAAATTCAGATGAAGAGTCAAATGAATCAGAAAATGGGCAAACAACGTCATCAAATGAACCTGCGGATAAACAAGATAATCATGTTCCACCGTTGGTAATACAGGCTCTATTGAATACTTTTAATAAGCCCACTTCCAATCATCAACCATACATCAATCACTTCAACAAATTCAATCCAAATCAGTATAATCCTACAAGTGCATACTCAGCAAATTCTAATGGATTCAATGGAGGTAACGTTGCAAATAGTTTCCTAGCATCGTTTGCAACACAGCATCCACAATTTGGAGCGTCAAGTTCTAATGGGGCACATTTTGGTCTTCAATTCAATGCACATCAGTAGTAGGAAAAGGGGGATTCGTCGCCAACTCTTGCGTCAACCATGCGGTTTTATTCTCCATGCTCGCTCGCTCAATCATTCGCTCATGCCATTTCACAATGTGAGGCGACAATAGCGAAAGATTTGAACTTTAATCCCAGAACAAATAATGTTTCTTATTTCACAAAAGACTTTTTTTTTATTCCAGACATTTGTAGTTAAGATATTCAGTTGGATTAGTTTTGTTTTTTTTTTCAAATGTGAAGCAAACTTAACTTTTTTTTTGTCTCAACATTAATTTCAAATCGTAAACAATTTGAAAATTTTAAAAACCATTGAAATAAGTATATAATCATTGCTTTCAAATCAACAGTTTTAGTGATTCATTTTTTTTAGATGGAATGAACTCGAAATTGTATACACGAAAAACAAAAAAATCATGAGAGACAAAGAAATTACGAAATAACTAGAGTGCCATTCAACCTATGATTATGAGTTGAATGTACGACATACCTCATACAATGTATTGTGGATTGGTTTGTAATATCCACCTTTAATGTAAACGTCAACGGTAAAACAGAATTGTATTTTTTTTTGTTGTGTTTTTATGACAGACAAAATTGCAGCTAATAAATTGCTGGGAATAAAATTCCATTCCTGTTATATTTTTAATTTACAATAAAGTATACAATGTTTACATGCGTATTCAAATTATAATTATACGAATAACTATCCCTGAATTCAATCCAATTATGTAAATAAAAATGGTGCTGAAGAGCTTTGAATCCAATTTAATTCAATTTTGGGGATGAATTTCTTCGAATTTTTCCCTGAATTTGCATTCAATTTGAAAAATTAGTGCAGAATAATTTATAAATCTGCGGTATTGGTCCAAATCACTAGTACCTGTAATTTAAGACGTGTATTGTTAGCATTCATATTTCAATGGTGAGATTGAGATTTATGTAAGTTTGACTTGAAGTCTTACAAAGTAATCGTCTACACCGTACGATACGTTTTCCCACCATCTCGAACCATTTTCTCGAACCTGAACATTTAAACGGTTTTTTTAAAAATTTGATCAGTAGTATGTCTTTGGTAGTGATGATTTTTTTTATAATTCCTCACCGATTTCATCATCGGCCAAATTGTGTAGATCGTTGTGATTTTCAATGCATTCTTCATGCAGAGCTATTACTTTTTGGATAGAATCAAAGAACCTGTTCAATAGAGATTCATGAATCTGGGTGCGATCTTCTTCCATTATCGATAGGACTTTTTCACACTCTTGGATGAGCCCTTCAATCCATTCTTTTTTGTCGTTAATTGAACCTATCAATACAATTTTATTAGTAACATAAATTATATAATATAAATGATGAAGCATCTATATTACCAAAACTGAATGCTTCGATCAATTCCTTAATAGCATTTTCGGTAGAATGAATCTTTATTGGCATATCTACCTGTGCGTCTGTCAATGGAATTAAATATATAAATACAATCAAACCACCTCAACTTTAGTATTCTACTGACTTCACAAACAAAACGAAACACAGACGAAATGTTAGTAAATATGAAATGAAATAATACCAAAGACTGGTGATGCCATAATAGATAGAAATACGTTCAATCATAACAATTAAACAATGTTTGGATGAAATTTTATGGATTTAAACTATTTTTTTATAGAAAATTCAACTATAATTCGCAAATTTGAATTAAAAATTTCGTTATAATACTAGTATAGAGCTGACGAAACCAAAATGATATGTTCATATGCTGCGGAAAAAACGTAATGGTGTTTATTTTCTATTTTACATTCGTTGTAACCAGCTGATAATTTGTCAAAATGTACCAGATGATAATTGTGAATCATTCACAATAGACGCACGTGTAATTGACATTTTGAATTGACAGACAATGATTTTCGACATGAAACAAACACTTTTAACATTTGTTTTCTGTAAACAAATGAAACCACAAAAAACTATAATTCGCAACGTTGGATGATGAAATCAATTCACTCTACGAAGTTCTCAACAAAGCAATTCTTTATATTGTTTCTGTTCATACTAAGAAAAACTTCGAAATTCCCTGTAGCACTGTAGCATATAAACTGTATGCATCATGAAAATATTCAAAAGGCAGATGAAATACTTGAAGATGATGATGAAGAAAATTATGAATTTGATGGAACAGAACAGGAAAAATAATTAAAAGCGTTTTCCTATAACTTCACGTATTTAAGTGAAAATGTAATAAACATTGAATTACTCGATGATAAAAATAAAAATGAAACAGTCGAATGCAATTTGATGAACTTTTTCAACTAAATTAAAAAAAATTCTTCTTCAATCGGTGTTCAAAGAGAAGTTGTTGCTTTACAATATATTCATAGGTCGAATAAATTTTTTTTTAACGAAAATTAAAGTGTGTGCCTTTGATTTTTCAATAATACAATTTTAATGCATGTAGAAATTTATGCGGCATCAGATCTATCACGGAATTACTTTGAGACTTGGAAGAAAGACAGTTTCTTTGGCATGTTTTTATGTTTTTGTAGTTTTTTTTATTTATATTTGTTGAAGCGCAAACATAAACCACGCAAACTGGCCAAATTGTGGCGGTTCATTGATTCTGCTTGCAAATGAATATAAAAGTGAATATATTTGGTAAAATATTGCACAAGAAATGAATAAGACGAATTTTGTGATCACATAGTCAGTATTTTATTATGAGATAGAACGTGAAATTGTTGAATTTGGTTGAAATGACTAATAAAAAAATTGAAATAGAAAGATAATAAATTTAAATGTGCTTTTCGTTTTAGAGACATTTTTCTTTCAGCTATAATACAATCACATACCTCGATACTTTGAAGCAATATAAATAGAATAAACTTTTGAAATCTCTTTGATTGGGATTTGCTTGTTTCTGAGCAGATCTGTTTCTGCAAACTAATTTAAATTGGTGTTTAATTATTTCACATAAAGATTTATTGCTTTAATCTATCGATATCCGTTGGTTACATGGAATTTCACATAAGTCTCTCGACTGTTAATGCGTAACCACAAATTGGTTAAGAAAAAGAACCGTTGAAAAAATTCTTTATGAGCGTTGGTAAAAGTACATCCTGAATGAGGATCTGAACTATGATACCGTTTCTTTTAAACATGTAAACTAGCCATTTGTGTGCTAGATAATAATCTAATACCTACTCTATATCATTGTTTGGAATTTTAATTTTGATTCATATTTCATAATGAATTGAAAGCATCTGAAAAGAAAATCATCACAAATTTGAGACTTTGTGAATTTGGTTTCATTCTTTTCGAAAGAATATGAATGTCCGAAAATGAAGTAGATGCCTCGCATTCAATCTTCTGCTCTGGCTAATATGTATTTCTGCATGCAAGAGCAAGAGGTATATTGGGAGGTCTTGTTTTCATTCTCAGAAATTCATATGAAGTTCATAGTCGAGATAGATCGGATTTATTTGTGAATGAGCTCATTGGAATCGATAATGAGAAAAGAGCGTTGATTTTGTTAGGTGAGAGCCACATTTAGCTTGATATTTGTTCTCAATACATTACACACTACAAAAGAATCATCTTAATAAAATAAATGCCCAACACCGACCACCGCCTTAAACATACAGTCCTATTGTGCATGAGTTTGCAGGCCATATGTTTTGTTACATGCGTGGTATATACAAAAGGGATTATAAAGTTATTTTGGTAATAAATATCACCGTCCGATTCAATTTGAAGTCACACGGTTGTGCCGTTTTTAGTGTACAATAATCATTTGAAATAGGTTCATTTCATCTTTTTGTTAACACTTTCTGCAAAAAAGTAATATACTAAGTAGGTACACATAAAATTGGGATGATCATCTCGCATATTAATGGCCGATCAAGAATGTCGAGCCATTTTCGGAGAGATTCTAATTGACATGTTCTTTCTATGAGAGGCTGAAACCAATCAAATGAATGGATGCTGCGACGTAAAAAGTTAGGTGGAAATTTATTTTTTGGCAGCGTATAAAAAGCAGTATTTTGAACCACATTTCATTCAGATCGTGTAATGCTTTCGAAGGGCAAACGTGAAATTTGGAAATTGTGAAAAAACACAATTCGGAGAATTGTTGAAATTTTGATTGTAAAATAATAAATTCGACTTCGTAAATCATGAAGCTTTCAAACAATTTGGTGAGCTTCTCGGTGGCAGTGATTTTTTGTGCAGCACTTGTGTCAGGTAATTCAAGTAATGAAAAGTGATTTGCTTCTCATAAAGTGACCACAATTTTCTAAAGTTAAAATATGATGTGTTTTCAGGTGCTGCGGTTGTAAAAACTCGCGAGGATAAAGCATTTCATTTTACTCCGGGCCCATTGGCTCGACACTTTGGACTATTTCGGCCGATGGGATTCGGATGTGGCTCTGAAGGATGTGGATCGAATCTAGGTCAATCAAATCCAGCTCAATCAGGCTGTCCAAAAGGAGGATGCGGAGCAATTCATATTCACAATCACAACGAAGCTGTAAATGTTGACAGTAAGAAGTCAAACAGAAAATAATTATGAAGACAAATATTTCATTGGTATGAAAAATTGTGTTAGGTGACCGTGATGAGCCCACTCCCAGTCAGGGCGTTGAACACATTCATATTCATGCAGGAGGCTCATCAGCAAACAATAACAATGACGACAATAACAACAACAATAACAATAATAATAACAATAATCTTCAGCCAGTTAGCAACAACTTCGTAACCATTCCAGGTAATTTGAGTCAATTTGAGATTAATCTTAATTAGCGGCGGTAAGAGCTATTTTATTTATGAAATCAAAGAAATATTTATACTTTAAACCAGACTTCCGGTTTTGCTGAGCTGATAGTGGCTGCTGAGAACACCTGGCACCGTATTTCGTATAGTTGTTTATCTATCAAAAATGACACCGGTTTATCTTCTATAAGAAACACATTATCAGCATCTGACCAGCCAAAGCTGAGTAGCTACTGCTCTCAGCAGCCGCTACCAGCTCAGCAAAACCATAGGACTGCTATAAACACATGTGAATTTAATGAAATGTATGCTCAAATATTTTATTCTATTTTCACCACGTTTCCCAGGCTATATAGGTTTTCAAGGTTCTCAAGGTTTTCAAAATTCTCAGGGCTCTCAAGGTTCTCAAGGATTTCAAGGTTCTCAAGGTTTTCAAGGTTTTCAAGGATTTCAAGGTTTTCAAGGTTCTCAAGGTTTTCAAGGTTTTCAAGGTTCGTTAAATGTTTTTGAATGTTTAATTCTTAATGATTTTACAATAATTGTTTCTTTATCCGCTATCACTATTATATGTGATCAACAGGAGGAAACGCGGTAAGAAAAACTTCACAATAAACTCTATTAGTAGAAAAGCCAAATCCCACTAAGAACCTTCAATTGTTTTTAAATTATGTGTGTCATAGATAACACTTCAAAATGGTGCTACTATTGTCAATTATCCTGGAGGCGTCGTAGTTACTTATTACACCAATAATATTATCGTGAGCACTTACCCCAACGGGAATACAATGATCTTAATACCACGATACGGAACGTTTACAATCAGATCAGGAAGTAAGAATCATATTGCTCCTTTTTTGACAAATAAAAAGCTCAAATAATATAATTTTTTAAGGATTAACGAAGAGTTTGAGTAAAACCTCAACTGAGCGTTTCATTTGTTGTGATACAATTACAACCAAATAAGCGCTATTTTAGCTTTTTACTTTTCACACCACTGTGTGTGGTAAAAGTATTGCGATCGGTCCAAAAAATTCAAAACGCTCGGAATAAGTTTTCTATGCGTTTTGAATCTAGGAAAAACGATTGCAACCATTCCCGGAGCAATTTTTTGTCCGTGTGTGGTACGTTGTACGCAAAAATTTGCTAACACGATAACTCAAAAAATTGATTTTGGAATTGCTCAAAAATTTACACACGCATTGAACTTTATTAGGAATAGAAACCTATCAATTTTCAGTCCAATCGGATAATTTTTTCGGGTAGCTCTCGTCGAATCGAAAAATTGGGCTGTTTTCCAATATAATTACGAACAATTTGTATGGGGACTATTTCGCATTGTATCATTATGAAACTTTCAGAATATTATTTTTCTGTGAAAAAAATTAATCATGCAAAATTTCAAGTCATTTTGATGAGATTTAGGACTACATCCCCAGTAAAATTTTCAATTTTAGGGGTCTTTTCGAGGTTAAAACTGAAAATTTGAATGGCGAATATGTTAAGTTCACCTTGTATCCTATTGAAACTATCAGAATATTATTTTTTTATGAAAATAATGAGCCATGCAAAATTTCAAATCATTCCGATGAGATATTAGACTCCCTTCCCTACAAAATTTTCAAATTTTGTCATTGAATTGTATGAAGTATTTGTGTTTTTCTAATCTGTTTTTTTTTTCATTAATTTGAATGCTCATTAACTTTTTAACGAAAGTTATACAAAACATAAATGTGGAACCATGTCTATCGTTGGCATGAATTGAAAGTTCAGATCAGAGTAAACTAATTCGTAATTGATATTACCAATTCAAAACCAGCGAAGAAGCGTTTGAAGAAGTGAAAATTAGAAACTGAGATGTTTATTTGTTTTTTTTTTATTAAAATATAAATTTGAATTATGTGATGTGTAATGATTTGAAATTTTCTGTGATTTATTCTCAAAGTTGCATGATGATTCGATAAAAAATAAACATAAATCCAATACAAATGCGTAGCAATCAATCAAGAATGTGTAAGCCCGAACAATTTCGGAAAATGCGCGGAAAAGTAAGTTTTACGTACGTAAGACCATTTATTTGTGGAACGTTTCCATTCTATTTGCCTAAGAAGTACATTGATATAACAGAAAAATGCAATTTGCATGTGAAATCTATATGAAGACGTCCGGGATATCAGCAGATATGCGATTTCTGTTATCGAAAAGTACTAAATGAATTTGTTTTTCAAAATTCTTATTGTTCATTCGTATCAATTTCAGATACGGTTACAATTCCAGGAATTGGGACCGGAAGTGAGTTATCTTATTAATGAATTGCATACCTAATGTATTTGGCCACATTGAATAATTTGATTCTTATTTGCAGTTTTCAATCCAATAACCGGTACAATTACTTTCCCCAGTGGCCAAGTCATCGGTGGTAGTGAATCAAACACAGGAGGTGGTAATTTATTAGTGTTTATGAATCAATATAAATTGAACTCAATCAAGAATATAAAGCCACATTTTCTTCATTGTATAATTATAGGATCGATAAGCATTCCAGGATTAGGAACATTCACAATTGGAGCTAATGGTATGTAACTTCACTCATAAGTGCGCGATAGAAGGGGGCTTAGTAACTCATTCAATAGTTTGAAACGCCAAACATGATTTTCTTGGGTTTTCCTATTTGTACATTTTCTGACGATTCACTCAATCCCTCCAAAGAATAGCAAACGGAGGTAACTTTGTTTCACTTTTTGATCGTCCGAGCCCCCTGATCCGCGTTTCGGTCAAATTATTGTCAGACCTTCTTCAGGGGCATGATACTTGACCTCACAGTGAACGAATGTTTCGAAAATACTGTCATCGAATTTAGATTTAACAAATACATTCATTGGATCTCGATTACATTAGTTTCGAGATGTCACTTCAGTGTACCTACAAAATATTCTCCACTTAAGATAATTCAAAAAATGCTTTTAAATATTCGTGCTAATTTATTATTGAAAGAATTTTTTTTTTAAAGGATCTGTAACTTTACCTGGCTTTAGCGGCACTGGAAGTATGACACTTATATATATTTTTATTTTCATTTCATCATATAACTCATTCTGGCTAATTAAATCCATTGACTTTTTCGCACAGGATATAATCCATTAAGTAGCACAATCACCTTCCCCGATGGCACAACTATAAATACAAACACAGGTTTCTCAACGTGAACATTCAATGTTGTCGCATAGAATCAAACTGATGATGTTAAATTATTTCAGGTCAAATTACGCGTTCCTCAAGACTAACAATCAGAATACCGGGATTTGGATCATTCAACATCGGATCTGACGGTATGTATCTTCAAAGCTATTGAAATATATCAATATTGTTTATCATTATAATGACATTTATTCAATCTATTTTATTTTATAGGTTCTGTATCCGTACCTGGTTTTGGCAATGGAAGTATGAAACTTATTTATTTTTATTTTTTTATCATTAAGGATAATTGAATTCATTGATTTTTTCCCAACAGTATATAATCCATTCACTAGCAGAATTACTTTCCCCAATGGCTCAACTATAAATACAAACACAGGTTTCACAACTTGAAAAAAAAAATTAATCATTCAAATCAAACTGACGATCCATGAAATTGTAGGCCAAATATCATTTGGATCTAATACAGGAAACAACCCAGGAAACAACACAGGAAGCAACACAGGAGGCAGCTCAGGAAGCAACAGCTCAGGATGTAATAATAATCTATTATCCGTTTTTTTTTCAGACATTTCTTTTTTTGGCTATATTATTTGTAATGAACGAAATGAAACATATTAAAACATTTTTTTCATTTAATATAATTATAGTTCCGTTAAATATTCCGGGAATAGGATCAGTCAACGTTGGATCTAATGGTATATAATTTCAAATAACTCAATATATATTTCTAATATTCATAACAAATTATTTCTTTTCCCAAAAGGCTCTGTTTCTATACCTGGCCTCGGACTTGGAAGTATGACACCTATCTTTATAATACAATTCACACATTTAGTTTAACCATATCCATTGATTTGTTTTATCAGGATATAATTCAACATCTGGAGACATTACATTACCCAATAATACATCTATTAATCCAAGTACGGGCGAAATTACTATTGGCGGTATCAAGTTACCATCGCTATCATCGCTAACATCACTTCCTGGAAATCTCTTATCAGGACTCGGCCTTAAATCCAATCAATTCGATGAAGCTACATTCGAGTATGAACAAGATGAACAAGTTGAAGAAGATGTTGATGACTCTCACAAGCCAATCAATGAAAAAAAGAAGAAGAAGAAACAACACAAAGGAAACATGGATGAAATAGAAAATGACACTTTTGAACTCATGGATTCCAGTCTGATGGAGAAACCATCTTCATTCGGTACATTGTTAGGGACTGGACTCAACGACGAGGGTATGCATTTCAATTTTTATGCTGTCCCAAGCGATTTTTCGGAAAGCTGGCCGAAAAAAAAGAAGCCATCCAGTTCTTCAAAGAAACCTCCAAAAGGCACGAGTAAACCGACGCAACAAATGAAAAAGCCTTTGAAAAAAACCGAATTAGAGAAAAACTTGGATGCACAAGGCCAAGTTCCGGCGAACAATCAAGCGTATATCAACTATTTGAATACTTACACGCCAAACGACTTCCCACAAGCAGCCAATCAGTTTGACCAATTCAATCCATATAATAGCCCATTCAATGTGCCATATAGCACTCAAGGTTCTGATGGAATCCCAAGCAATTTACAGAGCTCGTTTAATCCATACTCACCTGTTAGTGGATTCAATCAACCCCAAACATTCAACGCAAATACTCCATCTCAACATTTCATGTATCCCATGAACCTAGCTGAACTCAAGCAAAGGGTGTTTTAAATGTGACGAAAGAGCGTGAGAATAATGAGAAAATAAGGAAACTACTCACATGAAAAAATACTATGCCATGTTTCCTCATGACAAAAAAATAATAATTCAGCATAGATAATTACAATAATGTAGATTGATCAAATTAATCAACTTAAAAGCAGTTTTTCAAAACGCCGATTCAATCTTGATTTTTTTTATTTATTAATTGAAGTAATAAAATGGAAATAAAGTCTGATACATAGCAAAACTACGAAGTCACCGAAAATAACGAGGTTATCCGACGTAGAAAATGCCAGCTCATTCCATATAAAATTGGTTTAATGTATGTTGACGAATGTTTGGATATGAAATATTAAAATAAAAGGCCACATTATCAGATTTGAAATGAATTTCTGTTTTTATTAATCATGAATATATTTCAACATTTGGGTTCAAAATAGTTTACACTTTTCAGCAGACACAATTCTACTTTTTTTCGAAAACATTAGTTCATCACTCTAATTCTTCCAATTTCATAATGATTTAGTTAAAATTCACCGCTACTTCTGCCATTATATCATTTTTGTAGAATGAAATTAGCATCTTTGGCCCAATGCAAATTTCTATTATTTTTGGATAATAGACACTGATGACAATAATCTTAATAAGTCGTATGATTCGTGTTCGTTTGCTTGCGACACAAAGGCAAAGGCATTATTCAGATCGATAAAACTTGAATACATACTAAAGAGCGTTCATTTGGATGAACATCTTGAATATCCGTTCATTTGATATTGTGACAATTTTAGTGGCTATGTTCAACAAATTCAAGCAATAAAGATATTTCGGTTAATCAGAATGCCACACAACCTCTTCGAACAATGGCTCAATCAAAATGGACCTATAAATAATTTATAGTCTAATCATATAGACGGAATATTCTTGTTTTACATTTCTATTGTTTTTTTATTACAAATATATGTTGCAAGTGTGATGACACTCAACATATTGACTTTCTTCAGCCAGAATTATGGGAATGCTTTCATCGATCAAAATAAAAATGAAATTTTATTGAAAACGACAAAAATGTAGAATGAAGGAAAAATATTGCTATATTTCGTTTCTTTATATTTTACGCCAGTTTTATTTTTCAGCACACCTGCAGCACCTTACTGACATTCAACTATTGACAATAAACAATAATTCTATTCTCTTTGATCACTGGGTCTGTATGTATCGATTCTACAAAAGAGATTATAACGTTATTCGACAATACATAGAAAGTTGCATCAACGCCATTTCATTAATGAAAGCTTTCGTATGGATTCAGGTTTTTTTTTTATTTTGATGATCCTGATTTGTAACACATCGTGCTATCGCATTAAATAAGTCGATCGTTTGCATTCTTTTTGCAGTTTTTTGCTCTGGATAAAACTACATCAAACGTATTCGAATTCAATGACCCGAAGCAATACCAATAAAAACCAACTGATGGTTGATCAGTTTGAATTTTCGCGAGATATAAATGCTAAATTGTGCATAGCAAATTCAGATGGTAAATCAGCTTCAATCAGCAAACTCGTGAAGTGTATGGATTATTGCTAGGTTGTTATCATGAATTTACCAGTGGCGGTGATATTTTGTATGGCACTTGTGTCAGGTAAAATGCGAAAATAATTTCTTTAACATCATTGAGAGGGAGAAGTGAATTAAATTCCAATTATCACTGGCTTTAAGGTGCTGTCATTGAAAGTCAAGAAAATAATGCACTTCAGGCGACAAAAGGAACTCATGGACCTTTAGCTAGACATCTTGGAATATTTCGACCTTGTGGAGCAAATGGGTGCCAGCCAGTACCTGTACCAGTTAGTCTTCCCGTGCATTCAGGCTGCACGAGTAAAGGATGCGGAGCAATTCATATTCATAATCACAATGAGGCAGTAAATAATAGTAAGAAATCAATAGTGAATTGAATCATCTCTTTTTCAAAGTTATTTCTTTCTTGAAAATAAGCCAGTTGATATTTAAAAAAAATCATCATTCAAAATGAATTTAGTTGTAGATGATGGTAACGACGATCAAGATAATCACGACGATCACAATTATGGCCATGGACCCGGACCCGCCGAATCCGCCGGACCTGGACACGGAAGTGAATATGAAAATGTGGATCATCACCATCATATTCATGTGTACACAGATGGTCATGGTGGATCGGGAGGTGGAGGCTCAGGCGGCGCAGGGTCAGGAAGTGGAGGCTCAGGCGGCGGAGGAACACATTCGAATAATAACAACGATGATAACAACAACAACAATAATAATAACAACAACAATCTTCTTCCAGTAAACAACAATTTCATCATACCAGGTAAATAAGATACTTTTAGCATAATTTATCTCAAATATTTATCATTCAATTTTGCATATTAAAAATGATTGAAACACGTTCCAGGCTTCATTAATTCTCCAAGTAGTGGATGTAATGCTCCAAACTGTTGTTCCGGCTCATATTGTGGTATGAATTCAAAGACAATCATTATTCTTTTCTTCTTTAAATACAAACATTTTTCAAAGCATGAAATAAAATTGATCTACTCCCAATGCAACCAATGCGGAATAAAGGAAAACAAACAATTTTCTATCATTAAAGTACCGCTTAAAAACAAAGTAACACTGTAATTTTGCATTTTTTTTAGGCGAATTTAATGTTTAAATATATATCGAATTACGTTACCATCAAATTCTGAATCTGATAATGAAATATTTCTCTTCTTTAACATTTTTATAATTCCAAATTTATTTAAGGTTTTCCAAATTATCAATTCTACCCCCATCCATATCCGGTATATTATCCATATTACTACTCTCCAGGTTCGTAAGAAATTTCATATGAACATTTGTGCATTAGAAGGATAAATATATTTAAAATCGTTTACATAAGTTTAACGAGCTTGACAACACTTTATTTGAAGTTCGTTTAAGTCTATCTGAATGAATTCATAATGAATATTTGCTATATTTTCCATATTTTTTCAGCATTGACTTCTCCGAGACCTCCGACTTATCGTCCGCCGACCATTCCAATCCCTACCATTCCGCCAACTCTGCCAACTCGACCAACTCTGCCTCCGCCAGCTCTGCCAACTGTGCCTCCGCCAACTCTGCCAACTCCAGTCCCAGGAGGTAAGTGTCTTAATCTCATTACTTTAGAATGCTTATTATTTCAATTTTAAATGAAAACTTAAGATTTTGTATCTTAATATTGTACCTTCTCCAAAACTTATTCTTCGTTGGGCTTTCAACATGCATCTTTCATCATTATTGATCACTAGCGGGAATAGTGGTAAGACAAATTATAGATTGATACATTTATTATTATAAATTAAATATGCAATGTGCTCTTTCAGTACCGATATCCAAATGGTGTAACAATAACTAGGTAAGGGGATAGTGCAGCCAGTGTCCCAGAATCGGATCCATTACAATTCGATCTTTCGTATCATTTTTCTTTTAATAGATCTTCAAATGGCGCTCAATATGTCAACATTGGTGGTTTTTCATATCTTTACAATGAAGTCGATAGTATGTATCGTTTTGTTTTTTCGTCACACATGTTTGATTGGCATATTCGATTCCTGTATAAAGTATAATTCTATCAGTGAGATGGAGAGGCGAGTATGTACATTTAAAATAACACAGACATTCTCGTCTATCCATCTCAACGATAGAATTTATGATTACTTTTGGATAATGTGATTGATATTTAGAGTTAAATAATTTCACCAATCACATTTTTCAGACACGATGACTACACCATATGGCACAGGCAGTGAGTAATCGCTTTCATTGTACAATTTCAATCTCATTGAAATAAATGTCCTTTCGTACGTAGCATTACAACAAAACGGCACAATAAGATATCCAAATGGAGCAACTTTATCTCCCTCACCCACTGGTACAGGTATTAAAGGATATATTTTTTTTTTACATCAAAGTTGAAATCAAAACATTTCAGAAAAATCAATAAAAATAAATTGATCGAATTTTATTGGGAGTCAAAGAAAATATCTTTGTCATAAGTTACACTGTACATTGTAGCAGAAGATCTTGCAAATAAAATCCGTGACGTTAATTTGCGATTTTCGTTGACAGTTCTGAAAATACTTTGAGCTTGAATTACAAATCCATTTGCTTGTTATTATGTTAACTAATCAATTATTTGAATAAAAATCCACCACCATCATTGATTGATGACCACGATGAGCAGGAACAGTGGTGAGATATAAGACGGAGCATTGTTTTTTGCATTTTTCCATTTACTAATATCATAAAACTCTTTTTTTTAGTACCGATATCAGAATGGTTCAGCAATAAGCACAGACGCAGCTAACAATCGCTTTGTGACTATTGGCAGTTCAACATATCCCCTCAATGGCAGTATGTATCTTATGTTTGTCATAAGTTTTTTCAATAACAAAAATATTCGTATATTTTAAAACTTGTGATACGTAGAGAATAACCCAAGAATAACCAGTATTTTTGAAAAAGTTAAGGATGAGTTGAAACCAAATAATAATCATGAATTGGATATATATCTATAGTTACTCAGCGTTTATTTTATTTCAATATTCAAATCACTGACAATATTCATATTTCATAACAATAATTTCAGACACGGTGGCTACACCATATGGAACTGGCAGTAAGTAATCGCACGAATTTTACAGCTCATCGGAAGAACTGAATAACAAAAATCTTCTCGTATGTAGTATTACAACAAGACGGTACAGTAGCCATCCCCCAAGCTAATGGTGGTAATGCCATCTTAACTTCAACAGCAAGTGGCACAGGTATGGAATATTTCTATCTGTTTTTTTAAGAAGAATTCATTGAAAACCCATTCTGAGAATCTTAAGCCTCGAAGAAATCTTCCCAAAATTTCGAAAAAAAACTGCACAAAGAACTCATATATATTATTATATTATTTTTCACAATCTAATTTTGATGCTGCTCGCAGGTAGTATGGTAAGAGAACATACTTCTATGTGCAAGATATGACATCTATTTTATTGATAATCATATTTTCTTTAAGATCACATATCCCGGCGGCTTATCAATAACGACGGTAAGCAACAAAAATGTTAAATCGCTAAAATATGAATAAATACAACATTTTAAACACAGAATGCAGACAACACTCGAACTGTATCCTTTAGAACTTCTGATGGCGTTGTCCAGTCGTACCCACTCAACCCAGACGGTATTTTTTTATGGTTTTTTCAATTAAAATCATTCAAAAACCATTGTTTCAATTTATTTTACTTTTTAATTCCGTATAAATGATTGAAGGCACGGTGAATGGTGTTCGAGGCTATGGAAACGGAAGTAAGTCATCTCATATTTATATTTCTAATGTGTCTCGATAAAAATCCTTCAAAATTATGTCCTTTACCATTTGTAGGTGTACAAAATGGTGTATTAACATTCCCTGCTTCAATGGCAACAATAGGATCAGCCGCTGATACAAGTGGTTCGGAACATCATTTCTACTTCAAATATCCTTTTTGCATCTCTAAGCCTAAATTTACAAGCGTCCAAATATTTTAGGAAGGGCACTCACTTTTATACCAACTCTCGGACTCGGATCCTACACGCCACCAACTGCAACAACTGCTGGTTCATTCACTCCCTACTTGGGCAATGGCCAAACTGGCACAACTACCACATTTGGACCTCTCACTGGTGCTCCTGTTAGTCGATTTACTGCAACATTTGGTCCCACGAACACACCTTTTGAATCAAATATTTCTAGCTACGATGACACTAACAGCTACATTCAGTCCGATGTTGAAAATGATGCTATAGATGATGAACTATCAAAAGATGAAAATGAGAGCAGTAAAAAGAAGAAGAAGAAGAAGAAGAAACAGCATAAGGAAAACAGTGAGAAAATAGCTAATTCAAGCTTAGCTTTGGAAAACCAATATCAAAAGCTGAATTACATATCACCATACGAGCATAGCACACTGCTTGGTACCGGAATATCGCAAGATGGAATTCGGTTTAATCTTTACGCTATTCCATTTGGCGATTCCACCGAAAATAATTTGACAAAAAATAAGCAAGCTTCTAGTGGTTCCTCGAAGAAGTCATCACATGAACCTTCTCATTTATCACAGCACAGCTCAATTTCAACAACCGCACATTTGAGTCTAGACAAGAAACCGATTTTTCAATATATTTCAACCGATAATGGAGTCCCATCGAAACAACTGTCAAAAAATGAGCATTCAGACAAGTCATTCGATGCGGGGAAACAATATCCATCTATAGATCAGGCCTATAATACCTATGTACCGAACCAGCATCCAACAAATGCTGCAACAGATTTTCCATTTGCGCAACCTGTTGGGCAATTTAGCCAATTCAATGCATTTAACAATCCATTTAATATACCATATGCAATTCAAAATCCCAATGTTTTACCCAATGAAATGCAAAATTCGTTCATAAATGCATATTCTCCATTCAGTGACTTCGTTCAACCACAATCATTCGCTGGAAGTCGGTCCATCATAAAACCATTGAGTGCTGATACTAGTTCGAAAACTCTTGATAGTGCCGAGGAAAATGCAGATGAAGGCGCACCCATTATGAGGAGGCCGAGAAAAAAATTCGTCGTTGCAGCTGCAGATAATAGAAGTCTTCCAACAACAACAGATACGTAATTTATGCAAAAATCTACTAACAACAATATAAAAAGAATGGTGAAAACGTTAAAATTAATTCAAATTGTCCTCGATTTTATGAATTTGTCAAGTTGGACGGTAAAAGGGCATCAACAGTTTATCATTTATAAATTATAATAATTCATTAGATATTCGAGAATAAATGCAATGGAAATATGCAAGATTTCGTGAAAATTTCTTTTATTTGTTTAAATAGATGTGTTAAGTGCATTTATTTGCAGAGAAATTCTAAAAACCACCTGAGATTGTACAAACCTAAAGTCCAAATTATTTATTCTGTTGTAGTGGAGATGAGATGACCAAGACCACACTAGTATTATTGTTTTGTAACCCACTTTTTCATTGATATATATATTTGACCTGTCGGACTTTTTTTACTCTGAGGATAATTGTAACTAGACACAACTTGTTCGTTAAATTTCTGAGTTCCTCTTTGCAAAATAATTGCTTCAAACTAAATGATCGTTTACATTGAAAAGCTTATCGAGGATGGATGATTGTTCTTCAAAAATTTTCATTATCAAACCTCAAGCTACTTCGTATATTTAATTGTATCTTTCGGTATGGATTTTTCGAGAATTTTCCTAATGTGATATCAGTTTTGATTTGTAATAAAGACATAGCAATTAATTAATTGAATTGAGAGTTGCTAATTTAGTTAAAAATAGTACCCCTGAATTGTCAACAATAAATGCTTAACTTTTACAATAACATCTGCCACACTGCAAAATCACACATTTGAATACATACCACAATCTGGTATTAAACATATCGACCAATTGATGTAGACGCCCAATACGATTTCCCTTTGTAGAGATTTTTTTTATCACAGATCGCGTCAATATATTCAGCAAATCAAAAAATTTTGACTAGGCCCAGCATTTGAATGATTCGTTCATAATTCTTCAAAATCTTGTCATGTTGATAATGAAAAGTTGTAACGGACTTTTCTTATGTTCTTTTCTTCAATATCTAACGACACAATCTTTCACATTATTTGCATTGATATGGTTATGGTTTGTGGAGATCTTTAACTAATTCTAAGTTATGATCGTTTGATGACACTGAAATATTTGGCTGAACCTAAAAATATTGGTGGGAATTCATTTTCTCAAAAGATATAAAAGCGGAGCTTTGGCCAGCATCTTATTTAGACTGTAACGTGTGCGTCCACAGTGAAAACGTTAGAAAACTGGAATATAAGAAATTTATTTGATATGGGACTGAAAAACTCGACGGTTAAACCGTTGTTTGTTGTTTTGTGTATAGCACTCGTATCAGGTAGTCAGTAATGAAATATGGTTACAAAATTCGGTGAAAATTATAGAAGAAACTTAAAATGTGGAATTTTGTTCTTAGGTGCCGCTATTCAGGAAATACGAAAAGATAACGCAATTAGACATTTCTTTCGACCCTTCCTTTCCCCTTCGCCTGTTCCAAAACCTGTTAATTCGGGCTGTGCGTCAGATGGATGTAGAACCGGAGCGATTTACATCCACAATCATAACGAAGCAGTGAACGGCGGTATATATAATTGATTCTATAACAGATAGACGTTAAAATCAGTGGTTTCGCGGAAATATAAATATCAATTTGAATGAAAAAAAGATACAATGAAATAAATTTGACTGGAGTATGGATATTTCTCTTGATTTGGTCTAGCCGATGACGACGGTGATGAAGATGATGACGATGACGACGATGACTGCGCTGATGATTGTGGTCCTGCCTGGCACGATAGTGTATATACTGGCGGCAGAGGAGGAATGAATTCAGACGATTCAAACAAAAACAATGACGAGGACAACAATAATGATGATAATCCCGGAAGTGCAGGAGGCACAAATACTGTGGGGATGATTTCAGGTGACCTTGATTTAACATATGATGTCCATTTGAACAAAGCCGTTCACGACAATCACCACATCATTTGTAGAAATGAGCATTTAGTGAAACATTTTAATATCTATTATCCTTTTTCTCGATCGAAATTTTATTCTATTCGATGACAATGATATTTGTATGACAATGTTTTGACCATTTAATTTCATCAAACTGAAATGTGCGAATGAGAATAGTAAAAAAGGCATAAGAGTAAGCGACTCTGCGTTTGAATTCAAATGTTTTTGTTTGCATAAGCAGTGCCACAGTAGTTGCGCGTTTGAAGGCCGTTAAGCGATAGACATAAATTCCTATCGCAGTTAGAACACGCTTTTTCGTTTTTTTCTAAATTTAATTTTTGGTGTTTTCCTTTCAAAGAAAAAGTTTTTGAAAAACGAAACATTCACACAGTAATTTGTTACAATAATTTAAGATGAAAACTTTGAATGTTACTCAAAAACTCAAATTTATTTTCAATGCTCCATACACTTGACTTAAAAAATAGACAGTCACGGCTCAAATTATAGACAATCACATTTAGAATAGGTAGGAATGATTGAATTTGTCGATGGCATCAATCAAAATATTTTTTTAGGATCTTTCAAGTTTCAACGATTAATAGTTTTTCTCTACTTTCAACATTAATTTTCCTAAGAATATTCAATTAATTTATAGATTTTCACATTCTTATTATTTCATAAGGTCGACGACCACCGACTCCGCCTTTCCCAGGTCCATTATTCCCTGGCTTTTACCCTGATTTCGCTGGCTTTTATCCGGGATTCCCATTCCCAAGATTTCCAGGCTCCGGACGTAGGTTTTTAGAGTGGAAGCTTTCATATTTTCTAATGTACGTCAACGATATTAATAAATTTTAATTTTACTTTCACGATATTTGCCATCGCAAAAATTAGGCACCGAAATGGTAAGAGATTAAAACTACTTAAATTTTCAATTTTACAATTTCACACGTTTTTGAAAGCAAATGTTTTGTTGTAACGGATTTCTGGAAACAATTTATCTTCCATTCTGAATTTTGATTTATTCCTCAAAAATCTCAATTTTAGGTAGCTATACCAGGATTCGGAACACTTCCCCTTGGTCCAGGACGTACGTATAAGACGAAAAACACCGTTTTACTTTTCATAAAAAACATTTTCATTTACAAAATTATGAAGTCCAAAATCATTCATTGGTTCATAAAGTGTAGCTGATTATCAATCTCTTACTTTCAGATACTGTTTATGTCTCGGGATTCGGCGTCGGAGGTATACTTTTATGGGAAAAATAGCGATAGTTTTTGCTCTTTTGTTATCTTGATTTTTTTATTTTTCACATAGTTTATAATCAGTCAACCGGTACAATAACATTTTCTAATGGCGCCACTTTGAATTCGAGCACAGGTTATACTATAAAAACATATTTCGATGAGCAACGTAAAAAGAAACCTATAGAAAACATCAATTGCAGGTCTTGTAACATTTCCGGGCTATGGGTCGGGCTACTTTAATTCAGCAACTGGCGCGTTCACCTTCCTCAGTGGCACAGAGATATCATTGGGCACTGGCGGTAATCTTGGTGACAATGGAATCATTCTACCTGGCGGATTCACTCTTCGACGTAAAGGAATTGATGTTCAAGAGTTCAGTGAATCAGAACCAGACGATGGCTCTTCAGATGAACAGCAAACTGAAGAAGATAATGAAAATAAAAAAAAGAAAAAAAAAGAAAATGGTAAAGAAAAGATGAAAAAGAAAGAACAAGACGAACAACAGAATCAAGCAGAATCGGATAAAAAGAAAAAAATGAAACAAAATAAAGAAAGTAGCGGAGAGAAAATGGAAGATCAAAATGAAAACAGCGCACCTAGCACAGGAAGCCAAAATTCAATGACTAAACCAAACAAGAGTCCAAATCGGATTTCGAACCCACATTTTTCGTCATTCGGTACATTCATTGGAACTGGCATATCTCAAGAGGGCATTCCATTCAATATCTATGCCATTCCCTCCAAAGCTCCAAGTCGATCCACAGAAACTAAGCCAACAGAGCCGCAAACTAGCAATAAGAAATCATCGAAAAAACAATCTCATCTTTTCCAGCATAGTTCAATATCGACATCAACCTACTCGATGAACGCTGGTGAAAAGCCAATTGTGCAATTTTCCTCGAAAATTAATGGGGTTCCGTACCAAAAACTCTTGCAGAAGGAAACTGTTGAGAACCAATCGGATGCTACTCGCTTCGCACAACCTACAGGTCAATTCAAACAAACAAACTGGTATATCAGTCCATTCAATGTACCATATCAGAGTTCATTGCCAAACAATATGCAACACCATATCACATATCCACAGACTCCGTTCAATGGAAAACATCCTCATCAATTCTTCTTCAATCCGATGAACTCTGGTATTGAAACCAATGTGGAGTTTCAGTTCAATGGAACTAATCAATGAAACGAACCATAAGGGTATAGTGCCCATATTATGATCTATTGTCTAATTATGACCCAACTGCGAAAATGAACCTTGCTGCTCATATAAATAAGGCATTGGGTTATTATTAGACACGTGACAAATTGTAGATCATAATTCCAGAGTTTGCCCTCATTCTCAACAGCTAGCAATAAATTAACATATGTTAAAACGTGAATTCTAATGCAAATAATATATTGATTCGACAACATTAAATTGAAAAGAAGAAAAACTTTCATGTGAACTGATTATGAGGATAAGTTTCATTTGTCCAACAATAAAATATATTTATTAAATAATTCAGAGAGTGTTTTATTGAATGAAAATGCAAATCGATTGAAAATCGTTGCGATTTTCGTCATTGAAATTCCATGATTTTAGCAATTAAAAATAGATCAAGAGTCCTTCACTTAAGTAAAAATAATTCAGACCGACCGGAATGAGTTTTCTATACATTTTGCACTTAAAAAAACCGATTGCAACCAGTCTCGGAGCGATCTGAGGTTCATGTGTAGTATGATCGTCGCAAACATTTGTTAACATATCAACTCAAAAAATTAAGATCAACATCAATCATTCTACTCAACAATTTTTTTTTAATACACGGGCGGTTTTTTAATACACGGGAATACAGCACCGAACATTTGTTTTATCCTTGCAGATATGGTGGATGTGTATATTATCAGAATGCTCGACCACCACGACCTCCTCCTTCTCAGCCAATTCATTTCCGAATATACCGATGCAAGATTGTGGACCTAAAAGAATGTGATATCCATAAGCGGTCAATGCATAGTCAAAAAATACTTAAAACTACATCAAACACCCAGTCCGTATATAAAATTTCATATACGCGCTGTGTTATATAAGATCGACACGAACACGCGTTCACTGTATCACTGCTTACGCTGTAGCAGACAAGCATGAATACGTCAGTCGCATCGCATTTAGTAGATAAATTAAAGCGATGGATTCAAATATATAATTATTGCCGCTCTTCAAGGGAAATTGATTGAAAATAGAATTCAACTGGATAAACCAAAAAATCAACATCATCCAATCATTCACATTTTGTATTCATCCAAGTCTTCAAATTTGTCAAAATGATACAATTGTAGAAATGGATCAGAATGAGCCAATTGATCATTCAATTTAAATTGAACAAATCCAGTGAGTATACACAATATAATGCCATCGGATGCGCTGCCTGGAGCTGGAATATCTGAAGACGAATGTCTAATAAATTTTTACGCAATTCCTTCTCAAATTTCAATCATTTCAACGGAAAGTAAACTGTTATTAAGCCCGACCATGGAGCGGCCTTTGCGTTAGTTATGATATGAATAGTTGAATTGCATTGATTTATCCATTGAATTGAGAGCGCTCACGTCTGGTGCGACGATTCCGCACGATGAGTCCGACTGCTATAGAGCAACATTCAATTAGCAACGAAGTTCAATGCACACTTAATCAATTTCAACCATACCAAACTATTGAAAGTGAGTTTTTTTTCTTCTCCTTTCGCACCGGTGAATTGAATCAATTCAATCCATATTGCACCAGTCCATTCAACATGCAATATAATAATATTCAAAGTTTCAAGAAATACAAAAAACCTGTTTATAGATCCAAATTCTCCGTATAATGGTTTCAATTCAGTTCATGATTTCAAACTGGATATAAAATAACGATAAAAAACGTAGCGGCAAAGATTGATGTAGATTTAGAAGTAAAAGCATATCAAGATTGTAAATTTATTGGATGGGTCGAACCATTTTGTTGAGACTTTACTAATTGAAGTTGAAAACAAAATGATTAAGCTAATCTAGAAAACCAAATACAAAAAGAGGATAGAATCTTTTTCTCACCATGTTTTTCAGAACAGTTGCTTCCCCAATTAAATCGATTGAATTTGAAATAACACTAGTTTTATGCTGGTTTTGCATTTGAACAAATTCATAATTTTTTATTAAATTTAAGTGTAAAAAGTGACTCTGTGTAACGGTTTTTTCCTTAATGATGATTTCGGAAATGCAAATTGGCCTAGAAATTGGCAATGTGAAATCGTACGATCGATTGCATATTTTAGCGAATATGAATATTAATACTGGGTCAGTAGCATTCTATTAGGTTTCAGACTTTCAAAAGAATAGCTGAATTTTACGGATATTTGGGTTTTTGATTCGATATAAAAGCCAAATATGGGATAAATTAATCAGATCGTAGACTGTTTTCGACAGGAGAACGTGCAATTCCAAAATTGTGAAGAATGTATTAGGTTGATTAAAATCATGTGGTCTTTAGAAAATATGACAACAATACCGGCGGTAGCAGTCTTATTGGCAGCACTTGTGTCAGGTGAGCTGCACTTAAACGTGATATATTTTTGAAGTGAAACAAAAATATGGTATGCTTTTAGGAACTGCTGTTGAGCAAATTGTAAAGAATGACGGATTAGAAAACAGAAGTAGCATTAACAACGATGATAACAACAACAATAATAACAATAATAATCCCGGCGGCGGAGGAGGTGGAGGAAACAATCTCGGAGGACTTGTTTCAGGTCAGAAATTGAGATATGAATTATAATTATTTCAAGCTTTGTTAATAATGAACGTTTTGGAAATATTTTTTGAATTATCAATGCGTACCAAGATATTAACAAAAATTTATTTCTATTTCAATAAAATTGAGCTATAATAACGGTTCATAAAATTATCGAAATTCATAGGGTGCAATGGTGGACATTGTGGTAGCGGCTGCCAAGGCTGTGGATGTCGAGGTAGCTCACTTTGCACTGGTCCCTCTCCCGGTCCTTTCCCCGGTCCTTTCCCCGGTCCTTTCCCCGGTTCTTTCCCCGGTCCGTTTCCTAGTTTTCCCGGATACTCTGGCGGCTCCACTGGAAGTTTTCCCGGATTTCCAGGTATTTTTCTTATTTTTAAATTTATGACTTATTTAAATATTTTTATTTGCACAAGTCTAATTCTGCATATAAAAAGCTTAATATACAATAAGTGGAGAATCTGTCTCAAGATAACAGAAAACATCCAATTTATTTAATTTTGTCCCCAAAAACGTATTGAAATGCATTGATATTTACATGCAAAGATTAAATTATCCATTAACCATTGAATAATACTTGAGTAATCTTCCCAGGTTTTCCAGGTGTTGGATTACCGGGCGCTGGTTTTCCAGGCGTGGGATTACCAGGCGTCGGATTACCAGGCGCTGGATTCCCAGGCATCGGATTATCAGGCGCTGGATTCCCAGGCGTCGGATTATCAGGCGCTGGCTTCCCAGGCGTCGGATTGCCAGGTGCTGGTTTCCCAGGTGTCGGATTGCCAGGTGCTGGTTTCCTAGGCGTCGGATTACCAGGCGCAGGCTACTCAGGCGTCGGATTGCCAGGCGCTGGTTTCTCAAGCGTCGGATTATCAGGCGCTGGCTTCCCAGGCATCGGATTACCAAGCGCTGGTTTTTCAGGTGTAGGACTGCCAGGTGCTGGTTTCCCAGGCGTCGGATTACAAGGCATAAGACCACAAGTTGTTGGTTTGCCAGGTGTTCCCGGTTTTTTCCGATCGGGCGGTAAGTTTGAGCAAGTTCGCATTTGCAAACGAAACACTTCCATATGTAGATTTATGATTTCCTAGTTTCAGCTGGAACTACTTTACAACCCAGTGGTAAAACTTCTTATGGATGGAAGGAAACTAGTGGAGCCAAAATCAACATTCAACCTGCCAACACATCGCAGTCAGACTTACAAAACGAAAAAAGAGCCAGCGGAACGAAAGAATACTTTGGAAACAGTGTGAAAAGGGAAAATGAAAGCCTAGCACCAAGTGTGGCCAGTCAAGATTTGAATTCGAAGTCAAGTCCAGTTGAGATTCCCAATACTTTATCAGGAATTGGGGTCAAGGAATCGGGATTATTTCCAAATGAACAGTAAACAATTTCAAAGGAAAAGTAAATCGAGATGTGTCCTCATAAAGAAAGAAATGTTTTCAAAAAATAAATACTCGAAGTTTATTGAAATTTTTTTGATATATATTTATTTCTTGAATTAATATCTCTCTTATATTATATACATATATGTAAACTTACGTATTCCGTTTCGTTGCATAAATGAATAAAAACTCAAACCGATAGAAATATAGAGATCTTTCATTTGCCTACATATTGGCGTTTCTTTATTTGATTTGGTTTGATTTGATTGCTTCGGAAAGATTCTTACAAAAAACTCAGACTATTTTGACTTCGTACGTGTCTTATAGCATTCGTGGCTTATGGCGTGGTAAAGATCACACTTTGATATTGAAGACTTGTGTCAATGTCTTGTTGATGGATACTTGTGGTTGGTTTGAAGCTATCACAAACACAAATGGGTCCCGTTTAATATAAGATATTTGGATAATAATCATAATCTTACCTTTGTCACGATTGCAACCACGAGACTTTTGAATTTTTCATATCAAATTTGAATATGAAACACTGAAACACTCCGAATTGTGCAAGCATTTACTCAATTGTATATAATTTATATTGAAATGTTGAATGAAAAATTTCTCATAATCTATTGACTTTGTATTCTTCTTTGCAAATTCTCCGTTGAGAATCAAATTCTAATGCCCGAATTATTCAAATTGAATTCAGAATCAGATACTTCAAAATGCCGATCAGCGTATAATTTTGAGTGAAGATAAAAACTGTGAATTCAACGTATCTAACTTTATTTTCTTCATTCGTAATTCCTTATAGAATTCAATACGACTAAATAATAAAATTAACCAAATCGAATGTGAATAGAACAAAGATCAGCTCACGTATTTAAATTTGTGTCTTTCATGATGTTTTCTCTCTGATTTCGTGATATAAAACCATAAAACCAATAATAACGTTACTCAACACTAACAATATCACACATTCAACGTTCGTTGAATTAGAAATTGCACTGAAATTGATTAGGCCTTGCATTTCAAAGCACATCATTATCTCTTTTTGGCCATGTCTCTTCATTTCAACAAATATGATTCCTAACGGTTTCTTCTTTCGTTTCAATAGCCTCTTTTTAGGCTTATAAAAATGTGTGGATATTCGAAGCCACACTCACCTCATCCTAAATTACACATAAAATTTAAATAAAAAAACGGTGGGCAGAATTTTCAAGCGAGATATAAAAGCAAAACCTCGCAGAAAATGTTCATTTAGATGGAAAATTGCCTTCAGGTGGCAAACGTGATATTCAAAAGTTGTGTTGAGAAGTGTGAAATATTGAATTTAATTTAAAATCATGTGGCTAGAAAATCTCTCAGTGGTCGTGATATTGTGTGTAGCACTTGTGTCAGGTAAACAACAATTCAGCAACGCAAGTTTATTTATTCTGAAGTGAGTGTGATTGTGTCTAATACAAATGGTTATGTTACAGGAAAAGAAGATGAAAATCAAGAAATTCAAACTGAGCAGAAAACTTCTAATCAATTGACTCGGCATCCATTTAATCGACCCTGTGGTTCTGGTGGATGTTATCCCCCTCCGCCCTCCGTTCAATCTGGATGTGGTTTTAAAGGATGTAACCAGCAACAATATGTAATTCCAATATCCACGTATAATTGTAGACCAAGTGGTTGCGGATCAACCGGGTCAACCGGGTCAAGCGGATCAAGTGGAAGTGGAAGTGGAAGTGGAAGTGGAAGTGGAAGTGGAAGTGCAAGTGCAAGTGGAAGTGGAATTGGAATCGGAAGCGGAATTGGAAGTGGATCAATCTTTATCAATAATAATAATGAAGCTGTGAATAATGGTAAACATTCAATTGTGTATAAAATCTTGAATTGAAGCGATAAATAGTTGAAATAATCTTAAAATGACGTTCAGGTGGTGGCGGTAATCTTAACGGGTATCCGCTCGGGTATAGACCTGTTGGTGCTCCTATTATCGTTGTTGATGTGCCAAATGGATCAGGATTTGGAAGTAACAACAATGACGCAAACAACAACAACAACAACAATATTAATAATGCCGGATTTAATAGCTTCTTGCTGGGTACGCAAATAAGATTAAACATCAAATTCTGAAAAATTCAGTCCAACTAATATATTAGCTGGATTGAAAACGAAAGAATAACCATTGAAAATACACTATTCGAATTCCTATTGCATTTTACATAGCAACAAGAAACACTTGTTCATCATGAATTCTGGTATTATAATTATTATCAATACTATATGATTTTTTATTTTTCCATGAAAAAACAGGCAATTACGGCGGATTCGGCGGATTCAGCGGATTTGGTGGCGGCTTTGGCTACCAAGGTAAGCAAATTGATAAATCAGTTAAAGAAAGAGAATATTTGCAAAAACCTATGAATTTGTTTATTATTAAGAAAAGAATATTAGCAAAGCAATGATCGCGGGCACAAGTCTCATAGAGAGATTTGATTGAAAATAAGACTATAATTAGAAGAATTGAAGAATACTTTTCTCCTAAGCGCAGTAAATTTTGTTCGATTGTAGCTATTTTCATGAATATTTTTTTTTTCCATAATGCTTTCGTAGGTCTCGTTAACATTCCAGGACTTGGTTTTGGTTACTACAATCCTATCCTGCGCACATTCACATTTCTGAATAGAACGACTATTATTTATAACCCTCGTTTCGATGGAGTGTTTCGAGATGAGCCTGTTGAAGCTGAAGCTGAAATTGATAATGACAAAAAGAAAACACAGCACGAGTTAAATAACGAGCAATTCGGAAATCAGCAATTCCCACAAAACTTTGGAAATGAATATCAAAATCTAAATACGTTACCTTTCGGTGCATTCATTGGCAATGGAGTTACCCAAGAAGGCCTTCAGTTCAGTTTCTATGCCTTACCAAATGTATCTCCAAGTCCCCCAATAGCGACAAAACCACAAAAAAGAAAGCAATTCAATAATTCACCTAAAGAGCCAGCTCAAGAGCCAACTAGCTACCTGTTCCATAGTTCAATTTCAGCTACGGCACATTTAGTGAACCCAACTAAAAAGTCGAATACTGATCTTCCATCGAAGAAAGCATCTGAAAAAGAGAATGTAGTCCAGCCATTGAATTCGAATGATCAATCTCCATCGAAAGTTCAAGCGTATTATTCACCTCCATTTCTTCAATCGCCCGAACAAATTGACGGAATGACTAACGATCAATACAATGCACAAAGTTCCAATGGAATACCATATAATATGCGAAACTCGTATGTAAATACATTTTCACCGTTCAATGGCTTGAATCTTCATCAAATGTTCAACGGAAATATTCCAACATTCATTGTTAATCCAAAAAGTTTGGATCTGAATTCGGAAGGTGGCCAAAGAGGAGAAGTCAAAGATTCAGATGCAAAATTTGCCGACAATAGAAAGCCAAGGGCCTAGATTTATCTTAAGAATTCAGTCGAAAAGTGCTCCTAGGAGTATGAACGAAAAATGTATGGATGTCAAATAACAAATTAATTGCATGTGGTTTGCTCAAAACTTCACATTATTAATAATGATCAATATTATTTATTCATTTACGAAAATAAAAAAAAATAAAAAAAACATGTATAAAAGCGTCAAAAAATTGTTGTCTTAGTCTATCGTAGTCTGTATGTATCCTGGCGTGATTTAAGCGTATTGATTTGGAAATAGATATGTATTTGACGGTGGAAGGTATGTTTCTTGAGCCGGTAAATATAGACGGCTTGGATCTACTGGAGCTTGAGCAGTAGCATAGTTTTGATTGTAGGTAACCTCATTTTGTCCGAAGCTGTTGCCCGTTCGCTCATATCCACCGAATCCATTGATTGTGTTTAATCCATTATTCAATCCATTTCCTCCGTCTCCTCCATTGGCGAATGGGTTACCATAAGAATAACCATCATCTATATGTTTGATAAACAAATCCATAAATCAATGAAATCCCTTCAAAAAATATCTAAAAAACGTTGTTTCTATCCACAAACCTGAAAACGTAGGGTTTGCTATGTTTTGTGGAGGTTGAGCGGCTTGGATTGGAGCGATTCTAAGAAATTGGATGAAAATAGAAATTAATGTAAATTAAAATTAATGAATCAATTCAAATGAATGGCATACACAACTTCAGGTGTATCATCAAGCTCAGTAACTGGATGATAGCCAAACTCATCTGCCGTGTATCTGACTCGATAACGTTTGCCATCAGCACCTATTGATTGATAAATTATACGAATACATTAATTATTTTCTTCTCCTGCTCAGTTTCGAATAACATCGTGAATTTATTAGAGATATTTGGAAGATTAAAATCTAAGATGTCGTAAATTAAAAGCACACCGGTATACGAGTAAGATCCACTGACGACAAAGGTTTTGTCATCCTTGAGCTTTCCGATCGAAGCAACATTGATTCCATTTTCAGTTCCGAAGCTGTTTGGAAGAAACAATTTTGTTTTTTATGTATCCGATTCATGTTAAATTGCGTGTAAATTCGGTTAAATACATACTTGTAATTAAATTTTCCACGTCCCTGCAATGTTTTGATGCTGGTGGTTCTAGCTTTCATGACATTGCCCACAAAGTGAGTCGGTGGTGCATCATCATCCTCTGTGATGAGATGAAGATCTTGTTCGCCGGCGAAATCAGTAAAATATTCTGCTATTGGTTTTTTGAACTTTGCGGCCGAAGCCATGACAATGAATGCAGCAAAAATGACAAACTGAAAATAGATTGGCTATCACCCAAGTGTCACATATTTTGTGTGTGCATTCGCATTCGCACATAAATAACTTAATAATACGTTGTTGAATGGAAACGTTAAAGGTTATCTGAAAGCATAAATGTAATGTGATTCCAAACAAAGGTAACATGCTAAATGAGCTTATAACTAATTCATATGAGCATCGTTATCGCAACGGAATATCTGATGAACAAGTTTTTTTGATGTTTATTGAGTTAGTACAGCAATGAACAGAATTTCGAGTGATGATCGATCCAATAATAGATAGTTCGATGTGGATCAATACGGAAATGTGCCAGTCTGCAAATTGTTTTTGAAATTCCATTAAAATTAATGAGATCAGTTCCTGAAATTCGGCTAAAATGGAGTTTGACATTTTCTATGAATATTTCGTGAAATAAATAATTGATTGACGGGCCAATGTCACAAACATTATCACTCCATCAAAATGCGTTCAAAATCAAAGACACACGACATATGTCCAAATGCGATTAACACACTTCGCATCGTCATAATCGATTCAAAAAACAATAGAGGCCATATAAATCATTTATGGAGAGCTTAAATGTGTCGCCAAACACTCATCAAACTGGTTTATAATGGTATAATAGAACGCGATGCGATCGGTAATAATTTCCATAAAATTCCATGTGACTAACGTAATTTAGCAATTGATCTGTAGAATTCCTTGTAATTGTTAGTGCATTTATCGATCCTGCAGCTCAGATTATTTCCATACTCATTTTCTTCAAATAGATTTTGGAATAAAGTTGTGCGTAATGTCAACTTGATCATCGGTGGAGAAAGAGAGAGGCAAAGATGCGGTCTGGCACAACAACAGAAAAGAGCTAGCTATTTTTAGTGGTGCCATTTATCAGCAGCTTAGCGGCAAACCTCTAAATTTATGTTGCCGCTTTGTCTGCTTGATGATTTTTGATAGTCAAATCCATATATTTATCTTCGCTGGCGGTGTCTCTTTGTTTCGTAGGTTCGTATAGCAACAAAACATCGAAAATGCCGGTGCGAAATCAAAGATATGACCACGAGCTATATTCTAATATTTCAAATTTGTTATATTTTACAATCGGGTTTGTTCCCATTATTTACGGAATGGATGAAGAATTACATTGAACACACTATCTATCGGCAAACCAGGTTTATTGCAATTTTTAAAAGAAATCCAGATTATTCAAATTGCTTTCTTTAACATTAGTGAACCTCTCCAAATGTGATAATTTAATTAGTAACCGTTCCAGGACTGAGTCATTGAACTGATTATGTGAGTTCAGCTGAGTTTGATCAAATTCATTCCATTCAATTTTGAATTTTCTATCAATATCCAGTTTAAAATTAAAATGCAGAATTTTTTTCGATTAGTTGCTTCATGATTTTTTTTTAATTCAAGCAATATTAAAAGGTCTGACTTGTTTACTTCTTTCAAAGGTTTGTGCCAGCCTTGCTGTTTAAAAAATACCATCAAGTCATTTATTTGCATTTGAAAACTAAACATCAATTTGCATTTTACAAAAAAACCCTTCAAACAAAAAGTCACTTTGCCGCGGATGCTTTTCAATGATATTCATTTCCGGTTGAAATTTAAAGATAAGTAAATTGCTTGGAATAAAGTATTAAGTTCTTGTTCCATCAATTGATCTCTTCGATTTTCTATTTTTTGTCATTCGGAAGTTAATTTTGTGAGGTTCGTGTGAAAACATCATTCTTAAGATAATTTTTTAATTATAAATAAATAATATTTAGCTGTCAGGCTCTCAATAAATAATAATTATAATCTGAGAAATATATGAGAATGCTAGGAGGCGGAAAAGCTCACAATTTGTATTTATGGTCCATTGTATAAGGAAAAGAAATGAAATTGGAATGACACGTGTAAGATTAAAGCAATTCAGAAACATACGCAGTGACAACACAAACCATTGAGTATTAGAATTCGATCACCTAATTTGGGAAATGAGATTGATTGTAATTTTATTCACAGCAGTTCGATGATATCTACTAAAATCTACTATGAAGTTTCGCTGATGCACGTTTTCGTAATAAATATTCAGCTAATGCGATTCGGTAACATTTACATTTCACGGAAATCTATCGTTGAGGTGGAGAGGCAAGTATGTTTGGGCTATATTAAATTTTCATATCACCTATAGAAATATGATACGCGGCGCTGAGAGTTTTGATCGCTTTTTTCAATTCGAACCATTTCGATGTCGGATTGATTGTTATAAAAAAAATTCAAACGTGAATTTGGATGGCGAACATCGATTGGAACAGAAGAGGCGATCATCAATATACATAATCTTCTGCTTTGTATTCGCATTGAATAAATTTACAATTTCGTGATTTGTAAACCAAAGAAAAGAAAGGTGAAACGAAGTCGAAGAAACATCTTCGTAACGAAATAGGATTGGTAAGCATGTAGGGAGGTCTGTGGTTTGAAGTCCCTTTTAAGGAATGAGAACAAAATCCTGAAATATTAAATTAAATCTTTTATAATCTAGACAAGAATTGACTCATGGATTGTGCGTATATACTATTGTTCACCCGGAAATGGTCAACTACAAGCGAATTGTAAGGTTTTTCATATAACTAACTAATTTGCTTCACCAATTATAATTTTCGATGCTTGAATTTTAATTAATTCGCTCTTTGTGGTCTTATCTCGTACATCTAAGAATTGTGAAAAAGATATTTTGATTTTTGATATATTTTTGCCAGTTCAAGTCCGCTTTTTGCGGAATATATGAAAAGTTCATTTTCAGATACTTTTCTTCGAAGTTTTTAGGCTCTTCTGGGGAGCATTTTTCTATTATTTTAACATCTTAATTTTTTATTCTTTGAATGTATTACTGCTAATGCATATTTTGAGCATTTCCGAACACATCAATTCTAAGATTCTATTCCTTTTGTCCAACACTGTGACACCGACCATTGCTATGTTAAAAAAAAACCGAATAATGGGAAAGGTAATAGGCGGAAATTCGTAATTAATGCAGTTGCTGCACACTTCAAACTAATTAGGGGCATCCAAAAAATATCATATCATAAAGCACCCATCAGCCGTTTGAATGATCATTAAGGACCGCAGCGCACTTATTTTCATCTAATAGATTCGACAGTCATAAAATTTAATTTTTTAATCTTGATAATCCTTTTAATGAGCAATTAAAATTTTTTTTTTTTGATTTGTCGGATTTTGTCCGATGACTTAGGAGGATAACTGATAGGAGTTACACGTTTTTACATCAATGACTAATGAGTCACTGAAAAATCCATTCTTGGACTTGAGTCAAAACTTTGTCGAATCTGTTAAATCTCATTTAAGCTCAATTTAAACGCACAAAAATATAGCCGAATGTGATTTTTCGATGATGCTCCTTTTGAGCAGAGTGAAAATGTATATGAGTTTTAATTTCACTCTATTCATATTTTGTATTTACTGGCTCAAAATTGAAACAAAGTGCAAAAAAAAAACAATTTAAGTGTTCATTGCCACATTAGGACCTAGACACTAATAACGATTCAACTACAAAAATGACTTCAATTACACATATAAATAAAGTTTTGGGTCAGAATCAGGTACACAGAGAGTTTATGATCCTATTTCCCTTATGTTAAATATTTGGGAACATTTTTATCGAAAATAGTATATTATTTAGGTAAATAATGAAAAATCATAATAAATATTTTTTTTTCGAAAAACCTCAATGCACATAAATTAGCTCAGTTTTTTTTTTTGCAAATATTTGAGAAAAATCAAATACTTTTGAAAAGTTAAATTCAAAACTAATTAAAGAAATAATATTCTAATTCTGAATTGGAAATCATGTTAAATTCATTTTCAAATTTTCAATAAATGCCATTTATTAAATGATAAGTTATTAAATCATCCATTTCACATCCATATTCGAACTATTTGGTGTTAAAAAAGCCTTGAGAGATCAAAAATATTAAAACAAATACTAAATTGTATATTAGTTGTTTACGTAATAAACAGTGAACAATTAATTATAATTAATATGTGGCTTCACTAATAAAACTTTCAAGATATGAAACGGATGCATCACTTACAAGCTTCATTATTTTAATATAAAATATTGAACACTCCACAAAACTCAAAAATATTATTTATATGGCAACCATTAAGTAAAATGATGAAATGATGGTCGATATGTGCTCGCATGCCGTATTTATACCTGCTCTTCTTCATGTTTTTTTTTTGCAGATAGATGTTGAACTTGGAAATGAAGAGTGAAGAAGCATAAAAACGCCGATATATCCAACCCCCACAAAAACCACGAGGAGAAGTTGTTTGTATTTGTATCCCATCACTCAGAAGGTCTAGGATATTAAATGTGTGAGAACGATGCGTTAGTCCGGCATAAAACGTTCGCACGCTATATACTTAAGCCATAATTGATGATACTGATCGACGCGGACTTTTTTTTTCATAAAAAAAAGATATTTTGAAGTGAACTAGTTTGTTGTTTTCATTTTTGGGTTGTTTCTCATTCTTTTGCAGCCAATAAATAAATTGACTTGTAAATTGAATTGTAACGCACCTGCCGCAAAGCTGGTTCTCAAACAAACGAAATGTGATGCTCAAACCGTGTGCTTGCAACCCATTATCAATCGTTTCAATTTTTGGAATAAATTTGAATAAATTACGTATGGGTTCCATTAGCTTTTTAACTAAACGGGGCGGACTTGACTCCGTGACTTCGGACATCAGTATTCATTTTTTTTCTCTATCGTTGCGATGCTAAAAAAAACGTGTTGGTTTCCACTTTCTTTGATACACAAAATAGTGACAACATCGAACAACAAATGTAGCATTTAAATTTGTTTTGTCGCATAGATCGATATCAGCATTACCTTCAAACCTATTTTTTAATTGACGCAGAAAAACGGTAGCGGGCCGTCGATTAAGTTGGAATATGATCAAAATTAGAAGGAAGCCCATTTATCATATGCGCGAAACAACTAATTGAATGAATCGGAGCTTCGTCGATCTTCCGTGGATTATACAAACTTTAATTATAACTGACAAAATAAACAAAAATTGAGCACGAATGCACGAAATTGATTAATCGATGGTTATATTATGGTCGTAGCATTTGATTTCACCATTATTTATTTAATACAGTTATAACGAAAAATCTTTTTTTTTTCTTTTTCAGTTAATCTGTCCTTTTGGTTGACTATATATTTAGCAACAGATGAATGCATATCTTAACCTTCATTCTTCCTAAACATAAATAATCTGCTCAGTAAGAATTATGCATATTTCAAGTGATCATGCTCGAATTTTCTCCTTTCATTCATTTTTTTTTTCAAAATTATTTAAATTTGTTTTTTTTTGTTTTCGAGAATTTTAAATATAATTAGAATTAAATCCTCAAGCAAAAACAACAAACGAACAGCTTGTTGGCTAAATCCATTTAACATTTTATGTTCGCCAAATGTATACACAATTACGGAAATCATCATATCTAATCATAAATGTCGCTATATGTTTCTTGAAAAAGTCGAATGTAGGCTTCCTCCTCCTGTGGCGTCATTTGTGCTATGATTTCATCATTCACTTCATCGAGCGGTATCGGTTTGCCAGCAACAAACACTGTCGGTTCATCACCATCTGATTCTGTGTCCATCACGTCAACATCGGCTGTTGCAGAGAAAAAAACATGAAACGTCATAAATCATTATTGAAATATTCGAAAAACGAGTTTTCAATTTACGAATCTGTGCGTTTTCTATTTCTTGTTCATCGTCACTGGAATCGCTATTATTGCTCGGTGTTGCTAAAGATCTAACCGCTGCATCGTTTGTATTCCCTTTATCCGATTGTTTTTCGTGTTGTAACAGCACCGACATAATATCGTCGTTGTCTTTGCGTCCTCGCGATGCGGTGACTTGCGAAGAGCTTTGTGCGGCTGCTTGAAGAGCCGCTTCGGATGTGTCGTTCGCATTTTCCGGAGCAACAATGGTACTTTCCGTCATCCAGATCGGCCGTTCTTTCGTTTTGACAGCTTCAGTTGGATTAGCATCACCAATCGTAACATCCACGCGAGCTTCTTCGACGACAAATCCTTGATTGCGAGTCGCTTCGCCCGACCATGGTTCATTGCCATTGTTTGTTGTGGCACGATTGAGTGCTTTGTTTGTGCCTCGAATGGTTGCAATATCGATCGGTTCTGGTTCTAGACATTCCGGTGCCAATTTTATATTTTCTGCTACTCGCAACAAATTATAATACTCTTGCATTTGCTCATTGAATTTTGCTAACATTAGTCGTGAGTCTTTCTGGGGCAGTGCCGATGAATCCTCTTCAACCAAGCTACTACAATATGTACACCTGAATTCATTCAGCATCGGATCGAACAATTGATCTGCTTCCAAATCGGTGAACGTTTTCGAACATGTTACACACTTGAAACTAGCTCGGCTAGTCGCATCACGTTCAGTCGTTTCCATTCGCTTTCGCATCCAATCCAATTTGTATTTCACTACATTTACGAGGGTTTTGTAATTAATAAAGTAATAGGTAACTTTAGTCGCTTTGCCATCGGGACCAGTTTCCATTTTCAGTCGACCTTGCAGAATTTTATCGTTCTTCAGCACGGTGATTCGCGCACGCATTTGCTTTCGATCAAAATTCAATAGATCACAGATGTCATCATCTTTCATGCCTAAGCGAATGAATAAAATGTGGTTAGATAAAAATAAAAGTATGACAATGATTGAGCTAATCAAATTATTCAACTTACATGGATTCCTTACGAGCATATCAATCATAAGAGCATCTTCAATTGTGTAAAATCCTCTCGCTACAAGCCGCGCCAATTGCTTTAAGCTACTCGGAATTTCTGTCACGAACCCTTGATCGCCCATTTGTTCGGCTGATTGTTTATCTTGTCTTGTCCTAAACCTATTGGTGAGATTAATAAATCAAAAATTTCCATTATTAGTTGAAATGCAAACGATATGTAATAAAATTGCAATTTCTTTATGGACCCAAAATATAAATAGATGAATCATATCGACTTCGATTCGACAATAATTTGCCATATTTACCTAAATGAATAAATCAATAACACGTGAAACGAACTATAAGAATAAATATTCGAATGTACGCAATTCAGTTGGAATTCATGAAGCTGGCGACAAATTTGTTGTTATTTGAGTTCTGTCACAGAAAAAGTGTGTTCGTATTTGCAAATGTTAGAAGCAAAACAAAATACCGCGTTCGTAATATCAATGGCTCTTTGAATATGTCAGAATTTATGCAAAGTTTTGAAAGCGGTATGTAGACATATGTTTTAACTGTGTGAACATTGCTTAATCAATGCTCAAGAATATCGATGAAAATAAAGAAAAAAATCATTGAAAATCTTCAAAATTGAAATTTTACATTATTCGCGTTTTATGTGGTAATGTTTCATTCATAGAAGGCTTGAATTTAATTTCCATGAGCTACAAATAAAAAAGAAGGAAACACAAACCATTCTTAAATTGTGTAGTAGTAAAACCAAATATATCCTATAGATGGCGCCCAACAGCACACAGAACGGTTCTGTAGAATTTTAAACACATTTTTTACACGCATGAAAAACAGGCCATAATAGACAAATATTTTATTCGAATGAAACATAAATATAGAAAACACAAATTAGACTATTTTTGGGCACATTTCTTTAGTCCAATGACTTTGAAAAGTTTATGTTTGCTCTGGAGCCGATGGAGTTTCCAGAGCTGATGAATATTCTGGAGTTGCAGTTCTGGCTTCAGGGTATAGAATTTCATGCTTTTCTTCCTTTGAACCGAATACAATGGATTCTAAAACAACTATCGGCGATTCAAATGCGAGGGATGCAATTACACTGAGAAGTGTCGCTGCCACAGCATCTCCAAAGAATTTAAAAAGCTTGAATCAAAAGTTACGTAAAAAACTGTATGAATATGTATGTTAACTTTAAAATTACCTATTCTCGGACTAAAATTATAATAAAATTGTAATTACATGAATGAAAAAATATGTTCAGATGTTTTTATAATTTTCATTAAAATATTATGAACTTACAACATTTTGTTCGGAGAAGAACAAAGGTCTGTGTGTTGACGCAGTCGTCAGAAGCATAATTGGCATGTGAATAAGGTAAATTGCATATGTTAAGCGTGCGAAAGGTTTCCAATGAGGAAGTGATAGGAACCAATTGACCGGGCCACCGTAATCTTTGACACAAGCATAAATGACCATACTCAAAAAGACACTCCAACCAATTCGACTTGATGGCGTATAGATTGCTGATTCCAACGGAGTTGCTTTGTGATCAATTTGTTGCAATTTGTATGTGAAATAGATGATAACAGCGGCCAGAGCAGTTATAACGGACCAAAAGAATATTACTAAGGTCTAAGTAAAATAATATTTTATATTAAAAATGAACGCACTCAATTTTGGTAAATTAAAATTACAAAATGCCATTTTTCTCGTTTTCCCTGTCGATTGAAAAGCAAATAAGCAAAAATGACCCCAATTAGCCAAGGAGCCATTCGAATATGCGTGGGGAAATATGTCAATTTATATGTTTCGCCTATGTCATTGCTGCAACAATTGATGTTATTTGTTTTATTCTATTTGTTTAAATTCCCATATGTTCCTACTTTATATTAAATGCTTGATTGATGAGATTGAAGTTTACGTATAGCCAATAGGTCCAGCCCCAGCAAACCGCAAGTAACATCACAACGACTGGAACCATTTTATAGCCATATTTGTACAGCAAATAACCAAACAAAGGTGCGAACACAAATAGTTGCATGTCAACCGATAAATACCATGTATGACTCAAACACTTCGATAAAAAAATTAGAACAACTCATCATTAATTTAATCATATAATTATTAATAAAATTTGCATATTCATATGATCAATGTGCACAATACTGCTTGTTCTTCTTCATTCAATAGAATTGCCAATTGCCATATCTTTCCCAATACGGCAATGCTATGCTACACAATGTTTTGTTGTTGTTAAATTAGTAAATATCTAAATCTCACTTAGTTAACGAGTTGCATATTGAGTGGGAAAGAGTTATTCAGTCATCAACACCAAAGCATCGTTATATTTCTATTATGACGGCACTCATTGAATAAAGAAGAAAAATGAGTGATGTGCACAATGTGGTGTATCAAAAATTGTCATTAAATAATAATAGTTAAACTTACGATATGTTCAGGATTCCGATAGTTTTGAACATACAAAATTGCCGACCACCAATATTTGTCGCAATTAATGGCATTGGCCATAAACAAAAACCACAACGGACCACTCCCGATCTTGAAAATTCGGAAACCGATTATGATTATCGCATGAAAAATCAATTAAAATTAAGTATATATAATGTCAATACTTTTTTATAAATAGTTAAACTTATGATGATGATAACAAGCAAAATGGGAGTTAGACGCAGGTATCGATGAACATAGAGTATTACGATATTCACTTTGCCATTCCTGTTGAAAATTAATGATCTTTCAATTTAAATATGTGTGATTTTCTGCTGTAAAGTCTATCTAACGTTTTAGTCAAATGTCTGAGGAGCGACCATGTAACCAAAAGGCCACTGAGAAAGAGAAAGGTGTCGACTGAAAATGGTGCTAGCAAAAGAACGGTCGTCGAATAATGCGATGCCCACTGAAATGTAATAAAACTACATCAATAATACAATATACAAGTTTAAAGCCAGATCTACCTCTGGAATATAAGCGAAATTGAATACAGGCCCCATGATTGTCATGACATGAGCATGAGCATAAATAACCCACAGAGCTGAGAATACTCGAATCCCATTCAAACATTCCATCGTGTGTTTGGCACGGGATTTTTTACAAGAAAATAATTTCTTTCCATTCGTATAAATTGAAAATGCTGTGAAAAGCAGCGTTTTTTTCTCTGCAATATTCAAATTTGCGTGAAAAAAGAAAATCAGAACAGATGATTGTTTTGGAAATTGGGATAAATTCAGGCACATACCCTCTTGCCTCGTTCGAACTATGTCGTAGCTTGTAGAAAATATCATCAATAGTCCTACGAATGCTAAAAATCCCCTAAAAATATGTTGAAAAAACATTTATTTAAAATAAAAACATCAAACTCTTTGTTTAAGTTCATAGATCGAAAGCTGCACTTACAAAACAACATTATCATTAGTGTTCAAATTCCAATTTAAATCTTCGGTGCATTGGCAAGTTTCAGGTACAATTGACAGTTTTACTTTACTTCTCATGAAGTGTTTCTCTACAAATTTAAACAAGCGCTCAATCTTTTTTGGCTGGCAAGATTTTGGTATGCAAATACCAAAATTGATTCCAAGCATATTTCTAGAAAAGTCTTTAACAAATCATTTGCATTTATTGTGTTTTTTTTTGGCTTACGAGCTTGTTGGGATAACTCGCTGCTGGGAATCATTCTCATTAAAGCTAGTTAATGCGTCCCGCATTGATTTCATTCCATCTTTAATAAGATCCTGACTTGGGATCAGAAGTCCGGTTTTTGACACTCGTGCAACGCTGAATTGTGAATCACTTATGAAATTTGATTATGATAAATGGTTTAAAATGACTAATTACCAATACTGTGGATCGAATTCATTAGGCACATTAATTTTTAGGCATTGGTCAAAGTCACCAAGGTCGTACAAATTTCCGGATAGGACGCCTGCCAAATTAGTCAAATGGAATTAATGCGATTGATGAAAACATAAATTAAGGCAAATAATTGGATCCAACCTGATGGAAATTTGCCCCATGAATCGAAAACTGAAAAAGATTGAATATATAATTTTTGATATAGATAATTGAAATGCTAAACTCCGCAAACTAGAGCTATTTCGGGTGTTAACGATAAATCTCCTTCACATAGAAAAAGACCCTGATCAAAGTCGGAGTTGTGAAATATTTGAATGCATGCGTGAATATCTTGAATAAATGCAAATTTCAAAATAAATTTAAAACAAACATAAATCAAAATCATGTATGAAAAAACATAAAATCAATTGATTGATCCAGATTAATGTAGTTTTTGTATCTTTACGATTGCGTTCGAACTAAGTTAGTCAATATTTACTTCGTTAACGGTTTATTATTGGTGAATATATTTACAAGAAATTGTACGAAAAAAGATGATGGAGGCGAGTTATGTCATATGAAATAGTGAGAGGAACCATTAAATTGCGGAAAGAGAAAATGAAAAAATAATAAATACATGAAAATCGTACAAAGAACAATTGCAATAAATATAATTTCAATACAAAATTCTTCTGAAAAATAAAAAAGTGCAAAGAATAAAATAGTTTGCTAAATTCAAGCAATTCTCACCCGCAATATTCAAAAGTCTCGAAAAAAGTGTGCGGCATAGGAATAAATGTGATGTTGTACTAGATTTTCATTAGCAACAGAAAAAGTCGCATGAGGTCGCCACCATACATTGTTTGGTAATTAACAACAAAGCCATTAGTGTTTGTGTGTAATGCAGGTGACGTTCATTTTCCCACCAAATAATTTGTTCGGCATTATGTGGCATCTGCGTCACATTTTCGGTAAATATTGAAAAATTTAGAAAATCCTAATTGAAATTTTAATAAAGTTCGTGATCCAGAAACTAGCCCGGAAAATTGCATTAATTTAATGGAAAAAGTATGAGTGATAAACGCACACAGACAACGGAAAATCGATTCAAATGAATGAAATTGATTGCGTGCGCCCTCACTCTGAATAAAAACGCTTGCAAACTACTGATGAGAAAAAAAATGCTAGCGTATACATAAAACCACCGCAATGCGAACGTGCGTTTCTGACATTTTATTTATTTTATACGGAGCTGGGTATTCATTTTACATTTGATGAACGAACGAACGTACGCTTCATCGCATTTTTTGAACAAAATTAACGCCAAATGTTACTGAATTAAGTGAGAAAAAAGTGTTAATTCCGATAATGTAAACGAATCAGCGCTTTTTCGTCTATTTACCGAGGGTGCAAGCAGTTTTCTTAGATCGGCATTGATTTTCAATAGCGTATGTGTATTAAGGAAGCGCAAAGTGTTTGCGTTTTGCGGGCTTTCGATTTCATTCAGATAATATTCCTGCGGTGAACAGAATTCAGTGTGCTTTTTTTCTCGGGTATATCAATCGGCAAATCGGAGTTTTGCCAGTGTTTTGATATCAATTTTCAAGTGTTTGTGGTAGTTTTTAAGGAGTCATTTTTGTGCGGTTCTTCTCTTCAAGTGGAATCGAATAAGTAAAGTGTAAGTATTATAGCCAGTTCACTGTACGACACTTCTCTAATAGTCAATAAGTTAATCAATAAAGAGAAGTTGGGTTTTGTTTTGCTTTTCCATGTACAACAAACCAACGAAATTGAGCGCATTGATTGAATGAGTCCGGCGGCGTACAACAAATACAGTAAATAATGCAGCAAAAAATATGAAACGAATGCAAAATAAAACTGAAATGTAGAAAAAAGATTATGACTTGCCACATGTCAAGCGTTGAATTGTTTTTGCTTTTTCCGACAGGTTTTTCGTTTTATTAATTGCCTATTTGCATTCTCAATTTTATAGGCACTTGTGTGAAACGACGGCGTGACCATGGAAAGTGAAACGTACCGCTTTATCTCGTTAATTGAGAAACATCCTCAATTATATAACAAAAAGCATAAGGACTTTTTGCGCCAAGACATTCGGAATACAATATGGGACAGCATTTGCAAGGAAATGAATTGGGACGGTGAGTATACGATGCAAGCGCATGTAGTTTATTGTTAAAACACCGCGCCATTTTTTCTTGACTCAACTAACTCAATTGATATTGCCCATTGCAGATACCAATAAGGCAAAGAAGAAGTGGCGAAATTTGCGTGACAAATTTGTGAAGAAAAGGCGCCGACACGGTAACGGATCGTCGGCCAATGAGGACGAAAGTCAACGAGAATTCTATAATAGCCTAATGTTCTTGGATGGACACGTAAACAGTCGGAAGTGAGTATGATTCGAAGGCAATTCGCAAGAAAAAAAAAAAAAAATGAAATAAATATCGTTTGTTTTGTGTTTTGTTTGTAGCGCTCGTAGCAGTCAGGGTCAGTCGACCTCCACAGCAAACACCACCAATACGGTGATTAGTACAACAACCGCCACTCAACAGCCGCAATACGTTCAAGTGAGCGCCAATCAGATACCAATCGAGCACATAAATTTGGAATATCTATCAAGTGTAAATGTAACCGAAGACGCTCAATGTTTACTCGATATTTCAAACAATACGAATGCCATAGCCAATCATCAGCACCCTCCGCCACAGCCTCAACAAACTCAGCAGATCCAAACGCAACCACAAACACAGCATCAATCGCAGGGTCAGCACCAGCCGCAGCAGCATCAATCTTTGGCTGCTCAGCACATTCAACAATTCAAAATAGAATTTCAAGATCAGCTTGAGTCGAGTTTGGATGAAAAAATTAGCTTGAATCAGGTATGTCAGCAAGAGGGTGAAGAGGTAATCGTGCAACAATGCGAAGTGGAAAATGCCACATACGATGCACATACGCACACTTTGACTCCGGCTACATCAACTACATTGGCGCCGATACCGACCGCCATTCATCGTGCAAACGCAGCGAATTCGGTTCCCAAAAAGATTTACCATCAAGTTATCAATAGTAATGGAATGATTACTACAAATCAACATCAGATCGTTACGGCATCGATTAAACGACCTCGTATCGAGGTGAGCAGCGACCAACAAGACATAAGCGAAGCCATTACGGCAGCGGTCGACTATTATAAACAGCAAACGGCCATCGCCGATGCTGATGCTGCATTTGCCAAATACATTTTAGAGGAGTTGCGCGAAATGAACAAGAAGCGCAAAAATGAGTTTAAGCGAATGGTTACCACTTGGCTAACCAGTGAGGATGATGACACTCATGTGGAATGACACACACCAGTGCGTCAGCGTCGTTTCCGATGATAAGCTGTCCTTGTCGGGGGAAGCACAAGGAAAAAAACAAACAAACACGGACACACACAACACTTAAACAAAATGGTAAACAGAATGAATAAGTGGCGAAAAAACATTTTTTTTTTTTTTTTTGGTAAAGAAATTTTGTGAAAAAAAGAAAACAGAAGAGAGTGAATTCATTTTGAAGATAAGATTAGTACTAAGTTGCAATTAACAGGGTCGAATCACCGCCGACTTTGTCACCAGCAACACAAAAACCTTCTTTTTTAAATGTATTTTAAAAAATTCTTTTAAACAAATATCTTTTGAAAACCTTATTTTTATGTATGTCATAGTAAATTTGCATTGTGAAAATATATATACATATAGGCTTATGTCTCATAAACAAACATAAATTACATGGATACAACATTGTAATGACACCCATTCTCACAGCAAAGTAAACAAACAAACAAAACAAAACATATATGAAAATGAAAATTAAGAAACTCAGAGACATAAACACAAAGAGCCAGGCCCAACAAATGCATCATCGATATGCATAACAGCATAACCAATAGCGAAAGACAAACAAAATCAAAGAGAAATGATCTAACGTGAGAAAAATAGATTTCTAAAGAGCACATTTAGAAAATGGTATTTTTTCTATCAATCAAAATTTAAGAGAATCTACTTTCACATCAAGTGTAAATTCTGTAATTGTCTTGTTAAAGAAATGGAATCAAAATAAAAAAAATACTTAAAAAAGCTATAAACAGCAAACATTTGTGGTCTGTCCGTTTGGTATGGTGTGTTATTTAACGATTCAATGATCAGAGCGTTAAATTTGTGTCAAGATGCAAGTTTGACTAGATTTAAGAAGGGTTTTTCGATTTGATCATTTGTTATCTGCTTTTGATCGGCCACTCGACTTATGTTTAGAGTACGACAGCAAATCGCAAACGTGAAATTGTAAATAAATATCAATGTGAGATGTGACTCAATTGAATTTGAATTTTGTCTTATTCAATTTGCGAATATTTTGAATAATTTGCACTCATACCTCGAAGAGGCCACATCTTCCGTTTGGCCATTCCATAGAATATTCGACCGAAATCTTTCAAACATTCACTTTTCATGAGATTATTAGTTCCATTAATTATTATTTCTTCCATAGCCTCGTCTGACTCGACAGCGTTTTTCAGATATCGTGGTAAGTTTATAATCAAATCTTCCGAATTCTCCAAAAATACGTCATTCTCCACACCGTAGGCGCCCACAATCAATACTGCTATGCCAATTGCAAAAATCCTTAATATACGCATTTTTGATCCGCCAAATGCCAATAAAATAAAGAAAACGAACTTGCACTGTAATCACAGCTACCGACAGTGGGAATAACTTTGATTCTGATGCGTTTCCTTCTATTCAGCGTCTGTTTTATTGCACGCCTGGCACACTTCGGCTACCTGTTGTTCAAAATAAGAAGAGTTGTGGACAATGAATTCCATAGTTGATAACGAATATGGAAAGTACAATGTACTAAGCGCGTGAGTGCATGTTCTCAATAACACGAGATTTGTTGTTTTGCACCAATTAAATAGCAGTGACGGCTCTAGAATAAAAAACGCATAAAGCAAATTATAGAAGTGTCGAGTTGATATGAGACGGTTCTCGATGATAGTAGATAATTTCTATTCATTCAAAAGGTACTTCAATAATAGGCCATAAATCATCGTTCATTTAATAATTGAATGTAGTCATTTTTTACATTTCATTCATAGATTATCTCTGCACTTTTAGTAGTATTTGACAAAGAAAATAAGGGAACACTTTTCATAGAAAAAAAATGGTTCGGAAAATACAAACACTACTACGAAACAATGATATCCGTCAACGTTAGGTCGAATGTGATGCCCAGATTTGGCCGATCCTTTTTTGTGTACTTTTGCTATTTTCAGATCGACCATCACATATTTTTTGAACGCTTGAAATCAATTTTCTAAGACTTATTGCAAATATGATTCCTTTTGAATCTTTTTTCCTGAGAAGGGATCGAATTATTTCAAATTCTAGTAATTGCATGTAAATTAAAAAAAATCAATTTAAAATTCAAATGGATTATTCCATAGCATCGCTCAACCGAAGCGATGCTAATATTCAGTTTGTCCTACAGATGGCGTTACTTGATGTACGGCGAACACATTGACACATTCATTTATGGCGCATTCGTACTTCATCTTGAATTTGACGGCAACTAAACTGTCTCTTTTTGTTCCGGTGTTCAATCAACATAGAACGCAAAGTAGGTTTTTCTCTGAAAAATATCGATAAAATTCACTACCATCACGTATTAAAATGAACTAAAATTAGTTTAAAAATAACAAGATGGCCACAAATATTCATAAGATTATTGTAAATTGTCGATTTGTGCTAGTTTTTATGGATTTTTCGGCAAAAATGGTTTGTCGGTCGATGGTGCAGCAAAACACTCCGGCGGATAATTGCTTTGGTTAAGATTAGCCGATGTTTCCATTGTATTTCAAATGTGGGATGTGAGAAGCTGAAAACAGCAATAATACTGAAAGAAAATCAATTGTGTTGTGTGGTCTCTTGTTATTTTGAACATTTCACGGTGTTTTCGTGTAGAAATTTGAACGGGATTTTTACACCAAATTAATTCGTGTGTATTTTCTTTCGCAGTATGTTTATGCCAAAGCAGCATCGTGTCCAGATCTATGAACATTTGTTCAAGGAAGGTGTAATGGTCGCCAAGAAAGACTTCAACGCACCAAAACATCCAGAATTGGACGTTCCAAATTTGCATGTCATCAAAACCATGCAATCATTGCAATCAAAAGGCTTAGTTCGCTCACAATTCGCATGGAGACATTACTACTGGTAAGTGGCCAATTCGCCCTTTTATTTGCGTTAAGCTCAACAGCTCATCGAATAAAAAGGTATTCTCATGATGTGATTAAATTTCAGGTATTTGGAAAACGAAGGTATTGAATACCTCCGCACATACTTGCATTTGCCATCAGAAATCGTTCCGTCGACATTAAAACGTGCTGCTCGTACAGAACAAACTGCTCGCGCACGTCCAAGTGCTGGTCCACGCACTGGTGACAGCAAAACAGGTGCAGACCGTTCAGCTTATCGCCGCGCTCCAACTGATGGAGTTGATAAGAAGGGTGATGTCGGTGCTGGAGCTGGCGATCTTGAATTCGTAAGACTTTTTCTCTTGACCTTGTTTTTGTCACTCAATTAAATATTGAATTTGATTTCTAACTTGTGATTTGTTTCTTTTGTTTACAGCGCGGTGGATTCGGACGTGGTTCACGACCCCAATAAATTACAAACAAAAACCGATTGGAATAACAAATGTTAAAATAAAGATCCATTTCTAATGAAAAACAATTGAAAATCATTGTGTTTTTAATGAACAACTTCGTCCCCTATTGATATTTTGAGTACATCTTGTGAAGAATATCCATACAATTTAAAGAGTGTACGTTCGAGAGGAGGAATGGATCAAATTGTAACCTGCCGATGAGCAAAAATCTTACAGATCTTTTATTCAACGAATTCTAATGGACATTAATTCAACCGCTGAGACTAAATCATGAATCATCCGCTTGTATGAATATATCTGTGAGTGACACATTAAAAAACGCGAGAAAATGGATCTTGAACATATTGCAACATTGGCCGCGATTACAACAGCAATATGTCCCGAATTTGCGTGGCAACATTTTCAAAGCATTTTTCGCGCAAATTGTAACAAATGCGAATTAATCAGGTCTATAAATGATTCTCAATGGTTCAATTATCAAAATCAATGATTGAAATGGAACTGCTACCGGCACGACCTTTCAATCTCGATACTCACTTATATACTTTGCTATTTTGCGGTATTTCACTATATTTCACGGTCACAAATCGTGTCGTTTGCGATACGTTTCTTTTGCCTGTTAATTCCAAACCTGGCTATCATGAACGATGACCAAAATCCTGGCGCCAACGTTTGCAAATTCATTAAATTAAAACTATATGTGAATGAGCTGCGACTAAATCCTTAAAGAAAATATCTATGTTTCCAGAGAGATAAAATAACCTTTATTTGGTGTAAAATACATTATGCTAGTTAAATTCGCAAAAATGTGTACATAAATATGTGATAAAATCAAAAATATGAGATTTAAAATCACATAAGGCAGAAATTCTTTTCGACTGAAACGATTGGTTCCTTGATTATAGTTTTGAATTGTTTAAATGTATTCGCAATTCAACAGAATTTCCATCTGTTGCCGCAAACATTGCATAGCACGAAAGTGGTCATCGGTTCATCCGCGCTTCTCGTTTGCATTTGATTGTATGTACAGTTGCGTTGTTTGCATTTGCCGCATTTCAACAAATCAGTTTTGGTGCCCTCAGCCGTTGCCAATTGAGCATCGTTGATAGCTTCTTTCACGAATTTCTCTCGAACCTTCTTCATTTCATCGCTGGCCATTTCTTCTGGTGTCATTTTAGCTAAAACAACTGCAGTGATCGCGCCAGATATGTAATTTGTACGTAGCGTTGGATTTTTGGGATCCCTGAGATTGGAAACACGAGATCGAATACGGTTTTTGTAGCGCATGTCAGTGTTCCGGAATTCACTAAAGATTGCGTCTTCAAGCTCCTCGGCTAGCTCTTCAGCACTTGAGCATCCTTCTGGTGTTTCGCCATCAACTTTTATAGCCTGACAAAGCATTTCGCGACATTTAAGTCGAACGGCATCGGTAATTGTACTATTCGGTGTGTAGCCTTTATTGCCATTACTGCTGCTGCCGCTGCTACTAGTACTATTTTTTGACAGTCCTCGATCCGGCTCACTCCTTTGAGAATCAGACTTTTTATGGTCATGATTCGACGACGATGAGGATGATTTTGAACTCTGACTTGAACTTGACGAGCTGCCACTTGGCTTATTGCCGGCTGGTAAATATTTCTTCCAATTTTTAATCAATGTTTTGCTCATAGAAATAACCTCTTCATTGTCGCAAGTTTTACGTAGCTCATTCACCGTCATGCCGATTCGGGTTTTGGTCAAAATGTTCAAATCAATTTTCAAATGTTTCAGCGTCTTTAGCAGATCCAACGCTTGATCCTGCAAATGACACCGACATTTTTACAATAGTTCCACGAAGTAGCAATTAATTATTCAGTTGGAACAAAAATACGTACCGCACCACTGGATGATTTGATTTTCACCAGTTTCCTCTGGATTTCCAAAACCTCTTCCTCGACACCCATCGGTTCACGTTCCAATCAAACAAAATTATCAAATCCTTTTAGATGCCGATCACTTTTCCCTCTCTAATTTCGAGCAGAGACTGGATACGTACAAGAAAAAAAAATGCCGACTGAGATTTGACAGCAATCATCGGTGTGACTAAAATGTGAGCTGTCAGTGAAGAGCGTTGCATGCAATACAAAAACGTAAATGTACGTCATCAAACGAAAAAAACTCATTCGAAATTAGACTAATAAATTGTTTAAAACATAATATTTTTCAATTTCTTGCCGAAATATGTTTTTATGCTCATGAAAATCATCAGTTAAAAAGGTGATTTGAAATTGAAGTACTTGAGCGATAAGTGCCAAATCGCACCAACTTCACGCAAGTCATTGTGTTTGACTAATGAGATTTTTCATTTATTTACCTTTCCTTCCATCCAAAACATATGACAATCGACCGCATACTATCAGTGCTCTTTCAAGTTTCAAGATGGCAGTACATTAACTCGTCGTATTCGTGTCAAAACCAAAGTGTCTCGTAATGTACTGAGCAATTCAGTAATTTTCCATTTGATATTTGGCAAAATTGGCTAGTGATTGATTGAATTTGCATCAGTATCTAGTTTCCATTTAATATGGATTTTGGTTCGCTGCTTTCGGTGGCACAAAAAAATGCAAAAAACACCAATACATCCTCGGAGGTGAGTGTAGAAAACATTGATAGAAATAATAAGTCACATTTATTTTACTACGTTCATGAAACAGTAGTTTGTGTTCCCATTAAAGAATGTGAGTTGCAATAATTGTTTTTTTTTAATAATGATTTTTTTAGAGGAGTAAGTTTTACTCAACAAAATTTGAGCCGCCGAAGAAGGAAACGAAAGAGAAAAAGCTGTCGGATGGCATAAGAAAGTTTTTAGCGCAGAAAGAGCAAGATGAGAAGCGAGAGAAGGAGCGAAAAAAGCGAGAGTATGAAGAGCTGATGGCTCATCGATCGGATCGTGATAAAAATAAGATTAGAAAGCATTTGAAAGTGACCAAATCTGCAAATAAATCGGTGCTGGATGATGCTACCAGCAAAACAGATACAGCTGTTACGCTTCAAGGACCTGAGCAGCCCGACGAAGACGATTACGGCTACACATCGCACGAATCCAGTGCATTATACAAGAGTCTCATGGACAAATACAAAACTATTCCAGAAGATGGAAGTTTTTCGAAATCATCGATGAGTGGGAATAAAAATGCAGATTTGATGTCAACAAAAGACCGAGTGCGTGCTGCGATTTTGCGGGAAAAAGAGGAGGAGAAATTGGGCAGAAAGCGATCGCACACATCAACATCGACATCGACAACAAGTGGTGACAATTCGAGTGAGCAAAAGCATCGATCGCGCAAAAATTTATACGATCCTCAAGTTGAACGTGAAGCCGAAGAACGGAGAAAGAAAGCACAAGAGGAGGAACGACGCCAGAAAATGAAGAACAAACGACCGCCGCCACCGGTGATGGACTTCCAGAAACTCTTAAAATTGGCAGAAGAGAAACAACATCAACCAATTCAAATTGAAGTGCCACAAAAACAGAAGGAACCCGAACGACTCCTTACCAGCAAAGAGAAGAAGGAAATTGAAATGCGAAAGGCTCAACTTGAAGAGAAGGAGCGAATCAAGAAAGGCGGTGCTGCAAGTAAGCCACAAAGCAACGGCGATCAACAACAGCGTAAACCCGAGTCACAGCTTGTCAACGGCAGAATACCGAAACTTAACGGCTCGAATACATCGTCAAATGAAATCAAGCCACATTCTTCGACACATTCGGCACAACCGAATGGTCGAAAGCCCAATAGTTCTTCTTCAAAAGAACCAATTAGACCAGCGTCAAATGTATCTTTGAATAAAGCACCCGTTAAACCTCAGTCCCAATCGCAAGCTCCCAAACATATCGCACCAAAAAAATCTACCATGATTTCTCCATCGAATGGCAAGAGGCTGATCGATTCAAAACCGAGGAATCATGATATGCAGCGAAGTGTGCCGAAACAGAGTGCAATATCAAAGCAACAGCCAACCAAACCAATCGATTCGAAATCGGTGAAACCTAGAGAATTTCCACCAAGAGACGTAGTCAAATCTAGGGAATTCCCTCCGAGAGATGTGGCTAAAGCTAGAGAATTTCCACCTCGTGACCTCATGAAAAGCCGTGAATTTTCGCCACGTGATGTTCAACGCGGGCGATTGCCGCCAAAACAATCGGTCGCCAACAAGCGACGCATTCTCGATGATTCCGATGAAGACAGTGAATACGATTCAGAATTGGATGACTTCATCGATGATGACGTGGAAGAGAATGATTATTCCAGCGAAATCCGGAAGATATTCGGCTACGATAAATCTCGTTTCCGAGATGACGACGATGATTGCGACAATATGGAATCTTCATTCGCGCAACAGCAACGCGAAGAATTTATTAGTAAAAAAATTGGCTTGATGGAAGATTTGGAAGATATGCGACTGGAAGCCGAAGAAAAGAAGAAAAAAGATTCGAAAAGACGACGCCTCAAATGAGTGTTTTTCCAAAATATTTATTTAAACAAATCAAAAACAACAAATCTGTAATATTTTGCATTCAGTGTATCGAGATGCTGGCCAAAATAATCTATTTTTACATGAATAAATTTGTTTTTACCTAAATTCGATTTCGAAATTTCATTGAATGATTCGACAAATATTTTAACGCAATATTCTTATTGGAATTGAGTTTGCAAACTAAGTGTCTTGTGTTGTTCACGCTCGCCAAACTTTCGACGCTTTCATTCCATGAGCATGACATAATATCAATTCCAATAACATACACGTATTTGGTTCAATCCTTTTGAAGAATATGAAATGGCACAAACTTGTACATATTATAATAACAATAAAAATACTTTATTGATGTTAAAAACAGCTGATCGGTTTTTATCAATATCACCACCACTCACTTATTTAATCACTATATAATCTTTATGGGATAGTCATATATCATATGCATATCCAAAAATAACATAACCGCAACAGAGAAAAATGTGTTTTAAAAAATACTGTTTTGTCTGTACCAATGAAATTGGTTAAGCTAACACGATAATAATACAAGTTAAGGAGGATAATTTGTTGAAAAAGTGCAAGGTCAATGACAGTATTTAATTAGTCATCGTCATCATAACTATCTTCTTCTCGTTCCGGGTGCACTTCGGCTTCACTCGTTCCATTGGCTAAAGAATTTAATTCGGTCAATATCTTTTCGTTTACTTCATCGGTTTTGGGAAGCTCAGACAGAACCCAGGAGTCATTTATGCCGGTCAACTTTGATTGGCAAATCGGACATTTGTCGTGTTCTTCATTCCTGCAATCAAAAAAGATAAATCGTATATTTGTATGCCTTTGCACTGAATGCAGCAAAAGAAAATAATTTCAAATAAAATGGCAGAGATTGAATTACCATTTCTCAATACATGGTGCACAGAACACATGCTCACACGGTAGAATGAGATCGCTTTTTCTATCGAGACAAATGCAACATTCAAATGCACTTTCTTCGTCTGGGCTCACTTCAGTGACATTGGCCAATAGATTTGGGAGACGTCGTGTCTGTGAAAGTTTCATCAAAATTAAGTAACTTTTTAGTATGGATTTAATCGATTCGTAATTTTAAAATGTCGAATAGTATTCATGAACTTGTAAATAATAATGTGCAAAATTGCGGGACTTTTCTGAAGGAATTATGACTCACTCTATCGTTTTGCTCTTCACACGAAGACATTGCTTCCAAATGCGTTTGAAATGTAATGAATACTTTCAGGAATTCCTTTAAATTGATGAGCTTATAGTTTTCGATGCGATTACTTTCTGGATCACATTTCACGCAAGCAATTCTAACTGTAGCCTTCCAAAGAAATGTCTGATCACTGCCTTTCTTCACCGCAAAAACAGTTACTTTTCCATTTGAATCCAAACATTTACGTGATCTGAACATCAAATTACCGCAATAAAAAAAAATATAGAGTTTAACAGAAAAAGTCGAACTAAACTTGCAATCAAATGGACAGTTATTGGATATTCGATGCCAACTTACAAATCATTAAGATTACTCAAACAAGTATTAAATTCTTCATAGCTGAGCGAATTGATTTCCTTCAAACTTTGAGCATGTTTTCGGATTTCATAATGGATTGTATCGACTGTATCTTCGATGATTGACGATTCAGTCGACGGTGTTCCTGCTGTTTGTCCCATTTCGCCTAAAATAAATGGTCAACTCGATCCGAAGCAAATGGCTTTTCCGAAAACGCTTTGTTATTTGTTTATTATTTATGCGTCGCGATTAGACGACTTGTGGGTATTATCAGTGGAGGAAAAAAGTGCTACTTTTTCAGTGTGACAGACGGAGAGACGAAGACTGTATATGAATGTGTGTGTATGTGAGCGCTTGCCCGTGTGGTTGTTTGACGTTAGCCCACAACACACAAATGCTAGTATTGCCTGCGTGACTGAATCAGAAAAATGGCGACTGTTTAGCTCTGACAGAGTTTACATTTGTATGCCAGTAGTGATTACCTCAGTAATGCTTCAATTAAGTTTGTGTTCTGTGCGTTGTTTTTTTTTGAACAATTGATAAAATAATACACGGAAAATAAATGGATTAGGCTGTTTTAATACACTTAACAACTCAAATCGAATGCAATTTCAAGTGAAAAAGTGATGAAAACGATGGCTTTTGGTGGTGTTAATCAATATCATCACAATCAACAGATTGATGAATATGAATACGACGATACGGACAATTTCTATGACGATGGAGTTAATTATGGAAATTATCTCGAAGTGGACGATAGCGAAGGTAAAGAAGACAATGTAATCAATAGTCAATATCTTGTGATCGATTGTGCAATGCGTATGATAACAATTTGGAAAATCTCGTGTACAGATACTGAAGAAGCTAGTGAATCTGAATATGGACACACAAGACGAAATCAAAATGAACCTCTTGAAATTAAAGAATTGTAAGTATTCCTATTGAAAAAGATGGCTTTTATTCATTTCAAATGGAGAATTTATGCACTTTATTCCATTTCGTCAGAATGTACCAAGACAAATTGTCCAGTTTGAAGAAGCAACTAGAGCAACTGAAAAATGATGTGCATCCAGAATACATAAGACGCTATCGAAAGCTCGAGGCTCAATATAAGGAGCGTATGCGTTTAAATGAGGTTTATCGTGATTTTTCTATCGAATGTGTGGAACGTGATTTCATAACGGAGGAAAAAGCGGCAAAAAAAGAGTTTGAAGAGAAACGTGCCGATCTCAAAGACAATTTAATTGCCGAATTCGAAGAGAAGCGTAAATTAATTGAAGCTGAACGCCACTCAATGGAGCTAACTAGTGATTCGACCGAAACAAAACCAACAGTAACACGAAAATTGCGACGCCGGCCCAACGATCCGATACCAGTGGCCGCAGAGAAACGGCGAAAACCAACCGTGAGCCAGCTTGTGTTGTTATTGGACGATAAAGAAATAGAGAATGACTTGAAATTAATCAGTCGAGGCAAAACAATGACGCCAATTCGATCGCCATCACTAAATAGCAATGGACTATCCACTTTGAGCGCTAGTCTTGGATTACAAAGCTGTTCACTGCCGCCCACTGAAAATTACTCAATGATCGAAACGAAAATTGAGGATGGAAAACTGTTGTTCGAACGTCGCTGGTATCATCGGGGACAGCCAGTTTATATTGAAGGCAAAGATATTGTAAAATTCGCGGCCACTATTTCAGCGATCAGCAATGATGTTGTAAGTATATTTTGGCTATGGCCTACAGTTTGTAATTGTTGTTTTCCGGTGGATTCATTCTGAGTGAATGTCTCTGTTGATTTCATATCGAAATGTCTTTTGTTCAAAATTATTGTTACCTGAATGCTTAAAGGCGTACATGCTTTTGTGTGTGCTCAAATTCCATCTTCCGAAATGTCAATTTTAACATAAATGCACTTTCTTCTCTTGTGTATTCGCAGGTTTGGGTAAAAAAACTGAACGACAACAACAAAGTGAAAATTCCAACGAGTCATTTGTCGCGTGGAAAGATTACGATAAAACGAAGGGCTAATTGAGATATGCGCACTTCTTTCTGTAATGAATAAGCATTAGTGATTACGATTAGGTTTTAAATATAAAATGCATCCATATATTAATATTTTGTTGTAGATTTAATTGATTTTACATTCAAACCAAGTTTTAATAAAAGAAAATGCATTGTAAACTTCTCATTGAATTGTACAAAATGACATACATTTGTTGATTTCTTTGTGTTTACAACACACAATTGCACAGCAGCTCTTGCCCCACAACAACGCATTGCCAGTTTGACATTTCTCATACGAATGTAATACGTATATGACTCGGTGTGTTGGTACGATGGGAGATTTTACCTGCGTTGTATTTTTGGACTGTATACAGATGTGTGATGGCAATTCACAGCTTGTATACACACACACGCAAACACACGCACACATTCGAGCACGGAACGCATGTTGCACACGAATATCCATATTCGTCGAATCGCAAATTTGCTAGTGAATGAAATCGTTATAATTTGCATCATTCTATTTTCATTTCCCAAACTGTGTAGAAGCCACGTTGTTTGTGACAGAGTAAACTACTCAAAGAGCCGGATAAATATTTATTTGGGTAAAATAAAATAGTGTCAATACAATGAGTGAAAACCTTTTGGAACAGATCAAAGAGCAAGGTGATTTGGTGAGGAAACTCAAAGCAGCCAAAGAACCAGCTGCTAAGGTAAGATTGAAACATCGTACGGATCAGATTTTCTTAGAAACGTCAGCCTAATGCGAAGACCTTTTCAAAATCTTTTTATTTCATGCTGATTTGACGTTTATTGTTAATATTGAGGTTAGAGAGTCAACACCAATTCATGAAATATTGTCGTTGTTCAGAAAGGTTCATTTCGACTGTGCTACAGACATTCCATTACATCATTGTGTAAACGCGATGTGGAGTTTTTTGTTACAACTACAAAGACTGATTGATTGCAATACTACTGACTCGAACAATTAAAAAATATATACTTTCACTTGACTCGCCTTGTCAGTCGCATTTATTACGGTAAAAAACTATTTGCTCACTATAGTATTACAGTTTGTAGTATGCAAGCACTAGGATACTATTTCATATAAAGTGCTTGACATAGAAAGAGATAATCATGTTCTCTTGAGAAGTCAGAATTAAGTTCCACTCTTCTGTGAGCACGCGATTCTCAAAAAATTCGTTTGAAATGCCACAGATTCGCTGTTTACCTGGATTTCAATCATGAAAGATCCACGAGATTCGTGTGGATTTTTCAGTCCAAGTGTATTCCGCCACGAATCCAATAGGAATCCCTATGTTGTGGTACCAGACACAGTACTCGAATCTAGAGAGGATAGGACCTATATGAGGCAATTTGTTTCTTAAAACAAATAGACCAGACGCTGAAAGTCAATAATGTTCTATAAATGCTTGTTGTTGTTGACATTTTTTCTTGTAAACGATTTATTTTTAGATTAAAGAGGAGGTTGACAAACTGCTCGCGCTAAAAGCGAAATTGCAAGATGAATCAGCCACACCGGTCCAACAAAAGTTCACACTCAAAACACCAAAAGGTACACGCGACTTTAATCCGACGCAAATGACGCTGCGCCAAAGTGTCCTTGAGAAGATTATTGCCGTTTTCAGAAAACATGGTGCAGAAACCATTGATACGCCGGTCTTCGAACTCAAAGACGTGTTGACTGGCAAATATGGCGAAGATTCCAAGTTGATCTATGATTTGAAAGATCAAGGAGGCGAGATTTTGGCTCTCAGATACGATTTGACTGTTCCTTTAGCTAGATATTTGGCTATGAATAAGGTTGCAAACATCAAGCGTTTTCACATAGCAAAAGTGTATCGAAGAGACAACCCATCGTTTGCTCGCGGCCGTTACCGTGAGTTCTATCAATGCGTACGTATCGACCATTTCGAATATAATTGTTTTAATTTTTCAAATTTATCTCTATAATTGTTAATTTGGATTTGCATTTAGGATTTCGATATTGCCGGTGTGTACGATCCAATGTTACCTGATGCTGAGTGTGTGAAAGTAGTATCCGAAATCCTTAAATCATTGGATATTGGTGATTATGTGATCAAGCTGAACCATAGACAATTATTGGACGGAATGTTCGAGGCTTGTGGCGTTCCAGTCGAAAAATTCAGAACAATTTGCTCATCGGTTGACAAATTGGATAAGGTTTTAATATTTTTGTATATAAATCGATATTCACAACATGTTTGACTGCTTTTTGATAAAAATTCAAATATTGATTTATTACAGTCACCGTGGTCTGAAGTACGACGCGAGATGATCGAGGAGAAAGGCTTAGATGAAGTAGTCGCTGATAAAATTGGTGAATACGTCCAATTGAGCGGAAATGTCGAGTTGGTTGACAAACTGCTGCAAAATGAGCATTTGAATAAAGTTCCTGCGGCCGTCGCTGGCTTGGAAGCAACCAAATTACTGCTAAACTATTGCAATATTCTTGGATTGCAAAATGAAATTGTATTCGATTTGAGCTTGGCCCGAGGTCTTGACTATTACACCGGCGTTATTTATGAAGCAGTTTTGAAGAGTAATTTCATGTTTATCCCATTTAAAAACCAGAAAATCATTTTATTTCATTAATATTTTGCATTCAGCTGAACCATCAGAAGCCAGTACGCCGACAGAAGAGGGTTCGGCGGTTGGATCGATTGCTGGAGGCGGTCGTTACGATAATCTCGTCGGTATGTTCGATCCAAAAGGCAAATCGATACCATGTGTAGGTGTTTCCATCGGTATTGAACGCATTTTCTCCGTGATTGAAGCGAAACAAGCAGCTGAAAAAGTCAAACAACGTACTAAATTCACGGATGTTTATGTTGCTTCAGTCCACAAAGGTTTATACGAAAAACGGCTCAAAATTACAGGTGATCTGTGGAATGCTGGCATTCGTGCCGAACAATCATACAAATTGAATCCAAAACTGTTGGTACAACTACAATATTGTGAAGAGCATGGCATTCCGTTTGCTGTCGTATTCGGTGACACGGAACTCGATCGTGGTGTGGTCAAATTACGCCATGTGTTCACACGAAAAGAAGAAGAAGTAGAATTAAGTGCACTTGCCGATGAAATTCGAAAACGTCTACTCGAAAAAGAAGTCTAACTTCACACTTGGATTTGAGAAAGAGCGGCATTTATATAGAGATTTGTATTTATTATTTTTTTGCTAAGAAAACGATAAAACACATTTGATTTACTCAGCACAATCCAGAATCAAGCAACACACAGTTGCTGATCTACCAATAATAATTATTTTATGTATTCACTATTCATCAATAAATCGAAGATTCCGCAAATAAACTGATTTTTCATTTTTCGATTCGAAATTAATAAAATGGGTTTCCCAGTCGACACAGTAGTAGTATGGAAAAGCCGATTTCAGACACTTTTCTTAGTATTAGTGTACACTGTACATGTATAAACAGTTACACACACACACCTGCTTGCCGTGTATTTTGTTGATGAAATCGTCTCGTGTGTGCTGGAGTATTTTCATCTCAAAGTAAAAAAAACTACTAAGCTTTTTAAAATGTAAAAAAAAACAATTTGAATCATTCAACTTTTTCCTACTTTATCCATGATTACATGCAAATTTATCTAACTGTTTTAAATGAAAAATTGCTATTTGAACATTTCAGATCAAAATGGTGGTATGTACAATATAAATGTCCGGCAATTTTGAACCTTATTGCATTAAATAATACATAGATCAATAAGGCTCAAAATCGCTCGACATTTACGTTGCACATACCACCGTTTTAAACCGAAATCTTCATTTCAAGGATGTATTGAATGAATGAATCAAAGTATAAGTGAATAAAATTGTTATATTATTTATTTGTATAGGTCTGGTTAATTTCAGTCTTTATTGATATAAATGAACATTAATAGAAAATGGATTTCAAAAATTTAATCAAATCTATTCTCAGTTTATTTGAAATTACTGAACATAAATTGAAATACACACATCTTATACCGCACATTATTTTACATTACATTTGAGATTGCGTCTCACGTATGTGATATATATTATTAAAATATTATTTTGTTCATGTTTTTGTATTGTATAATGGTAAAATTATGGAAAAATACTTCCTCCATTTTCATTTTTTTTGTTGTTTTGTTTTTTTTCTTAACAATAAACTGCACTGAACAATTTTTACTATCATGTCTACCAGAAATCGAAATCGTCGGAATTCGTTGTTAACAGAGCAAGATTTCACTACGGGAATAAAAACGATTTTTGACAGAATTAAAAAACTTGAAGAGGATAGAGAAAAAGACAGACAACAAGCCGAAAAAGATAGAAAAGATGCCAATGAAAAAATCAAACAATTGACAGATCGTGTAAATGCAATGGAAAGGAAGTGCAGTGGATGCAACACTGTACATAATCATGACAACGTTAAATTGTTTTCGCCAAAATGCATCAACAAAGGTTTTACAGACGTAAAAAATTCCATGGACCTTATTATTTCAAGAAATCTGTTTTAATGAACAAACAAAATAGTAAATACCAGGTACTTGCATATGAAACCGCTGTTGACAACTAGCGGTCAATAGCTGGTACTGTGTGATCTGTCAAACCATGTTGTTCATGCTTATTAGTAAATATGACATCTGTCAACAATACTCTATACACAATATTTCAATTTTCATACAACAATGTGTTTTTTTCGCTCTTGAAAAATGTCGGATTTTGTGCCTGAAAATAGTGAAATGCGGACAGCACTGCTTTTCTGCTTTCGTTTAAAGAAAACTGCTGCCGAATCTCATCGAATGCTTCTAGAAGCTTACGACGAGCATGCTTCAAGTGAAACCAATGTAGAGAGTGGTTCAGACGATTCAAAAATTGCAATTTTGACCTGAGAAATGAAGAACGTGGTAAACCGCCGAGGAAGTTTGAAGACACTGCATTGCAGGCATTGCTGGATGAGGACGATGCTCAGACGCAACCACATCTCGCAGAACAATTAAATGTGGACTCAGCAACTATTTCCAGACGATTGAAAGCAATGGGAAAGATCCAGAAGGTCGGGAAATGGGTGCCACATGAACTGAATGAAAGGCAGCAGGAAAACCGAAAAACCACTTGTGAATTGCTGCTCGCAAGTGCTCGCAAGGTACAAAAAGAAGTCGTTTCTGCATCGGATTGTGACTGGCGATGAAAAATGAACACCAGGCGAACTAGCGACATCGACCGCAAGACCAAATCCGGCCAAATCGGTTCGGACGGAAGACAATGCTGTGTGTTTGGTGGGATCAGAAGGGTGTCATCTATTATGAGCTGCTAAAACCTGTTGAAACGGTTAATACTAATAGCTACCGACAGCAAATTATCGATTTGAACCGCGCATTGCCTCAAAAACGGCCGGAATATCAAAAAAGGCAACACAAAGTGATTCTCTTGCACGACAATGCTCCATCACACACTGCAAGTCTGACCAAGGAAACGATTGAGGCGCTTAGTTGGGAAGTGCTACCGCATGCGGCTTATTCACCAGACTTGGCACCGTCAGATTACTACTTGTTCGCTTCGATGGGTCACGCACTGTCGGAGTAGCGCTTCACTTCTTACGAAAATGTGAGAAAATGGCTCGATGACTGGTTTGCGTCAAAAGACGAACAGTTTTATTGGCGCGGTATTCATAAATTGTCCGAAAGATGGCAAAAATGTGCGGATTCGAATGGACAATACTTTGAATAAAATATGTTTTGCCATCATACTAAAATAAACGTGTTTTTTTATCAAAAATACAGCGGTTTCATATGCAAGTACCTGGTACACATGATCCTAATAGAGTGTTTATTATAATCATGTGTTGCGTGTACCAGCCACTCACTTCTCTACACACATTCATGCATTCTTTCGTTCATTTCTCTCAATCATTCGCACCTAAACAAGTAGTAGTAGTGGGGAAGCCGGTCAAAAACCGTTGTGAAAATATTTTGCTCCCATGAGATATTTTAATTTACACTCCAACATATCCATCGCTGCTACAGAATAATTACCATACTTGAATGCAATAAGATGTGTGTATTTCAATTTATGTTCAGTAATTTCAAATAAACTGAGAATAGATTTGATTAAATTTTTGAAATCCATTTTCTATTATAGTCATTTATATCAATAAAGACTGAAATTAACCAGACCTATACAAATAAATAATATAACAATTTTATTCACTTATACTTTGATTCATTCATTCAATACATCCTTGAAATGAAGATTTCGGTTTAAAACGGTGGTATGTGCAACGTAAATGTCGAGCGATTTTGAGCCTTATTGATCTATGTATTATTTAATGCAATAAGGTTCAAAATTGCCGGACATTTATATTGTACATACCACCATATTGATCTGAAATGTTCAAATAGCAATTTTTCATTTAAAACAGTTAGATAAATTTGTATGTAATCATGGATAAAGTAGGAAAAAGTTGAATGATTCAAATTGTTTTTTTTTACATTTTAAAAAGCTTAGTAGTTTTTTTTACTTTGAGATGAAAATACTCCAGCACACACGAGACGATTTCATCAACAAAATACACGGCAAGCAGGTGTGTGTGTGTAACTGTTTATACATGTACAGTGTACACTAATACGAAGAAAAGGGTCTGAAATCGGCTTTTCCATACTACTCACAGTAATTCAAATATTGAGCGTCATTGTGATGGCAAACTGACCGTTTTGTATTCATCGAACTGACAGCTACTAAAACAAGATTGAGGTTACGTGTTTTTTATTGTCCGGCAAACAGCTGAAAACTCAACGATAGAACAGAAATGAATTTTTGTTGTTTGCAATTCAGTCGGAGTGTTGCCACTATTCTAAACTACGAGCAATGTGTTTTGAATTTTTCGAAAAATAGATTTTTCCATAGGATATTGAAATACAATGGATTTTCAGAGCGATTTCATTATTATTCAACTGATTTGAAGAAAGAACATTCGGGTGGGAAGCGGGTAAGCTGCTTCTGTGAATGAAAAATATTTCACCATAAAATCTAATTTATTTAATTTCTCAAAAGCCATCTAAATCAGTGTTAAAAACAGCAAAAGGAACATGTGATCACAATCCGCAGCAAATGGCGATTCGACAACAAGTGTTTAGAAAAATTGAGTCAATTTTCCAAAATCATTGTGCTGAAGCTATCGATACACCAGTATTCGAACTGAAGGAATTGTTAACTGGGCATTATGGAGAAGATTCAAAGTTAGTATACGATTTGACTGATCAAGGTGGTGAAATCCTTTCACTGAGATACGATTTAACTGTTCCACTGGCGAGATATTTATCAATGAACAAGATTACGAGCATCAAACGATATCAAATTGCAAAAGTGTATCGGCGAGATACACCATCAGTTGTTCAAGGCCGCCATCGAGAATTTTATCAATGTGTGAGCTCAACAATTTTAGTGACTTTTCAAATGCAATGTTGATGAATATTTCTTTAGGATTTTGACATCGTTGGCCCGCATGACCCAATGCTTCCGGACGTCGAGTGTGTGAAGGTGTTAACAGAAGTATTATCTTCGCTAGACATTGGAGAATTTGTTATCAAATTGAATCACAGGCAACTTCTGAACGGGCTTTTCGAAGCATGCGGTGTACCACATGACAAATTCAAGTCAATTTGTTCGGCTATTGACAAATTGGACAAAGTAAATGAATTGTTTATGAATTGAATATCTTAAATGTTGGAAGTTCCGAAATGAATGAATGAACCTATTTTGTTTCACAGCTCTCGTGGCCCGAAGTACGAAAAGAAATGATCGAACAGAAAGGTTTGAGTGAAAATGTAGCTGATAAAGTGGGCGAATACACCCAACGTGCCGGACATACTGAACTGATAGATAAATTGCTGCAGGACGAATTTCTGAACAAATTTCCATCATCCATGAAAGGACTCGAAGATTTAAAATTGCTTCTGAACTACTGCAGCCTCCTTGGCATTGATAATAATGTTATTATTGATCTAAGCTTAGCTAGAGGCTTAGACTATTACACTGGCGCTATTTTTGAAGCAGTTCTTAAAGGTAATATTTTAAATAAAATGTATGCATAAAGTTATTTACATTTTGTGTTTAATGCAGATAAAAAATCAAGTAACGCTACACAATCAATCGGATCGATTGCAGCTGGTGGACGCTATGATGACTTGATTGGAATGTTTCATGCGAAAGGTCACTCAGTGCCGTGTGTCGGCGTTTCGATTGGTATTGAACGTATTTTGACCATAATCGAATCACAAAAATTAATAAATGGAATCAAACCGAATCGCGCCGATGTTTATGTTGTATCAGCACACAAGGGTCTTCACGAAGAACGATTGAAAATTGTGAATCGGCTTTGGAATGCAGGCATTCGATCAGAACATCCATTCAAACAAAATCCAAAGATTTTACATCAATTTCAATATTGTGAAAAACATGAAATTCCATACGCTGTCATAATTGGCGATTCAGAATTACAGCAAAATGTCCTCAAGCTTCGTAAAATCAGCACTCGGGAGGAATTTGATGTTCCAATTGATAGTTTAGAAAATGTTATTAGACAAAAAATCATTGAGGACAAATGAAAAATTGGTCAAAATAAAATAAAATCAGTACATTTGCTTATTGATATTCATTCTTAATGAATTATCAGGAATGTTTGCAGAAAATCTGTATCTACTTTGTCATTTGTTCTTATAAGAATTTTGGTTCAGTGGACAAAACCGTGGGGGTTTAATTTAAGGCTGGTGAATTTAGTTAACTTTGCCCACCAATAAATTATATTTTTTCCGGCATTCAACTAAATTTGACAGTTTATGTGTGATTTAATTGAAATCACCTTTCGTCCAAATCCCGGTAAATGCACAAGAATTGTAGGTTCCGAACGAGACTTCAGTCTCATGTCTACCCCAATAAACGGGGGCATTGTTTGGTTCACATTGTGCCATTATGAAACTTTCATATTCTGATTTTTCAATAGAAAGAATGAGTCACATAAAATGACTCAATTATTCAATCATTTTTCAAAAGTGAAGGTTAAAAGTGGAAGATATGCATGTCGTAGACTACAGTGCGGAAAAGTTCATCTAACGGATGTAAGACTTTTTATTTCTGTGTTAACTGAATGTGACATTGTTTATGAAAGATGACGATGAAAAAATCTGAGAATTGGTGAAATACAAATTCAAAAAATTAATGAAGACGAATAATTTCGAAGCAGAATTGCATAACGAAATCGTGTTCCATTTAAATGAAAACATAGAAAAACTTTTAATTTTAAAGCTCAGGACAAGACTGTTTGAAATAAAGATTTATTGTATTTTACAAGCATCTCCCTAGTTATCTAAATAAGTTCTTGTTGGAAAACTGTGTATGTACTACTGAAAGGATTATTTTATAAAGTCATTCGAATTGCTTTAAAATGAACGAACCTAATTCGATGTAAAATTAGCTCATGCGAATGAAAATAACATTTTTTTTAATTTAACAGCGATTTGATGAGAATTCTCAGAACGCAGCTCACATGGAATAACACTAGCAAAATGAATGGAAACTATTGTAATTGCTTGTTTTTACCACCATCATGTCTTCATTGGTTCGAAACCAAAATTCCGGCATTAGCAAAAAGAAATGTTCTCTTCATTTAACGACACCCAGGAGATTCAACCCTTTGCTTTCTCATCGTAACAAATTCATTGGCACGGAAACTTTTTCTGCGTCTCGTCTCTCGTTGACCTTTTTCCTCCACGTTTGTAATTGCAAACGGCAAAACCATGCCCACATAAATCTGGATTGGGTCCAAACAAATGACTTTTGTGTGTGACCTTAATGGAAAAGTCAAAGTTTTCGTGACAATGGAAATGGAGTTTCTTCAAGATTTATTAGGCATTTTGTTTCTAAAGTCAATACAGGTGCAATATAATGGACAATCAATATTCGTTAGCTGGGCTATATTGCTAACACACATATGCTCATTTTGTGATGGTTTAAAATGAAAAAAATGGTCTACAAACCCATAGGAATGAGAATCAAAGCGTTTTTTTGTATGTTACTCAAAAGAATTAATAACAATGATCCAAACATTTTCATTTAATTCGTTTCGTTGAAAAGACAAAAGGGTGATTTGCCAACTTTTGTACCATTCCGTTAAATTGCTGTTTGAAAACAACTTGCCACATTGATTCGCCGTTGATTTCGATTAATTTCACATTTTCCTTTCGAGAAACTTGGGAATGCTTGACATTTTATGCTCATTGGATATGCTCTTGCAATGTAAATTAATGTAATTTGAACAGAAACAACCCCAAATATATAATATATACACAACCCAATAGTTGATTTTTTCCAATCATAATAAGAATGATATCACTGCAATGCCGCACATAATTAGCTAACGCTGGTTACTTTGTGGTCTCGATGTACGCTGCGCATTACCACTTGCCGTAAGCACATAATTTAATCGCGTATTCTCGAGTCCCGTTTGAATATTTTCCCTCTTTTTGTCTGCGGACAGCATGAGTTCAGTATTGATGCATATGACAGCAAACCTCTTCTCTCCATTTCGTCGACTCTGAACGTTTGAATTCATATAATATCGAATATTCTTTTCTAACTCTTGAGCGGAAATCCAATACAGAATGTGAGCAATGAGCTAGTAGACTCCAGAAAATGTCAAATACAATGAATATTATTCGTAAATGCACGATTTTTTCCATTGTCCTTTTTAAGAATTTCGATCAAAATTATTTGAATTCAAAGTACCCCAAAATGATATTATAAACGTTGCCTGGGACACATTTGGAATCGGTGCATAGCGACCATTTATTGCCAAATGATGGACAGGTAAGATTCAATCAAGTTAATATAATTTGGACAAAGGTTCGAATGTAGATTCATGCATGCAAAGTATCTAGCCGAAGGCTATTCAAGCATTTAAAATTGCTTTTCGTAAAAAAATCTTGAATGTTCTCACAAATTTTCTAGATTCTTCTCGTTTCCACTCGAAATCATCCATTTTGATAAAAGTTGTACAATTTCCAAAATATTAAATTCTCAAGGAAAAGAGTCACTGTCCGATGACCGATGACAATACGACAAACGGAAAATATCCAAAGAATTCGCACTTGAGCTCATCATTCATATAATAATTGCAAAGAAACATGTCGAATCCTTCTACACTTCAGATTTTAAAACGGAATATTACGAAATAATATATTTCATTCATTATTAGATCATCCAACAAAAACACGAAAAAATGCATAGCAACACTTTTAATACGATTTTATAACTAGTATTTTGTTGTTTAATATATCATTATTAACTCACTCACACAAAATTTCAAAGAGATTGGCGGGAACAATGTCGTGAATACTGTACTCAGAATACACTTATATTTTGCACAGAAGGTTTATAGCCACTAACATATCACGAGGAGTTTAACGGAATAATTTGATCGTTCAATAGAACAATATGGCACTAAAACTTGTGTCAATGCATTACTATTTACAGCAACTGGGTTCAGCTATTCATATTACAAACACGACGCTACATGCAAAGAGCGAGTGAAACAGAAGATTGATGCCCGTTAATCGTCCGCCTGTCTATAAGTTAAATATTGCACGCATTTGATGACACGCGTTTGAAGTGAAACGTTTTGAGAAAAACAGAGCATTGTGCCAAATTGCAAATTTCACATCAAAATTATAGTTTTCTTGTCGTAAAAAAAACAAACGTTGTTAGACAGTTTTTTTTTCATTTGAGATCTTATAAATTGTATCTGTTTGTGGGAAAATAATTGTTCGGTGTGAAAACATAAGTGAAACGATGTGCTCGCGTGAAGAATTGAGGCTATTGCTGCACGAGCTGTTGTTTCGGTTGGACCAATTGGCGTGTTTAAGTGCGAGGACTCAATTTAATGAAGAATGTAGCAATTTGAAGTTTTCGCAACAATATTCATCGTACAACGAAAAATATCAGCTGGGCAGAAATGTTCGCTTTGATAGTATATTGCGTTTTCAAAAGGCATATATCCGATATTTTGTGTTTGCTTCCGATCCATACACGCAATTTTATGTCCCATTGACATCATCGTCGCTCTCTCTATTCATCACAAATATCCTGTCGAGAGATGGAATGGAAACACCATTGGTCTATCACACTTCACGCAACATAATCGAATTTTTGCAGGTTAGTTTGATGCAAGCACATTGCACACGGTGCTCGTGGTCAAAGTGGTAAATAATGTTGTACATGCATATTTTCAGATCACACAAAACCATGTGGTTGAACAGTTGCTATCACACTACAAAACTGAATTAAATAAGGTTATAAAAGAAATGGATTTGCCGTACGATATCGATTATCTTACAAAAGTTCGGCACAATTGCTATCAACAAAATTACAACAATCCAAGCTCAATGCACAATGCACAGGTTCTGGTGAGTTATTTTCAAAAATTGAAAAATAATAATTGGCAGTGATTTTCCTTGATATTTCTTGTCTTTTGAATTATAGCAAATTGTACAAGATGCGCAGCAGATATTTTTTCAAAGCATCCCAAAGACGGTGCACTATCAATCGGTCGAGCACACCAGCATCGCTGAAGATTTTATATTTCAGGTGCCGATGCCGATCCAAGGTGCCAACATTTCGGTGATGCAATCCGGTGAAATAATTAACTACACGCCGTTTGTGCAGACAATTCCAATTGGTCAAGCCGAAAACTATGTGCAAAGCATTGATGCAACAACTCCTTTGTACATATTAACACAAACGGCTCCAATGACCATTCAAATTCCATCGGACGAATCCGGAGTGCAGACAACATCAACTGTCATCGAACTGGCCATGCCAAGCAATGCCGAAAATGAGGTAAGTGGATTCATTTCCACTACGATCAACCGGGTCACAATTCGATAAGTTTCGACAAATAAAATATGCGCTTTCGTGATAGTGACACAAACAATGAACAAACTCAAATAAGCGGTTTTTTCTCTCGTCCGAAAAATTAATCCTTTGGACCGACAGATTCGTTTCACAGACGAACCGACTCGTCTGCATAAATTGTCATTGTCAATTTATAGCATGGATTTGTTGTTCGCACGCCCCATTCATCCAATGTCATGCATGCATAATCTGTTTGTTTTTCCCAAAACAGCATTCGATTGTCAACATTTTACGCTACCAATTGAATCAAATGCACGCAATGTTCAATCATTTGTATTTGCACAGAAATTTTTCGCCGCTGGATGATGACGAATAGAATAGAAAAAAATGCGTTGGCTGTGTTCGAAGTAAATATGTAAATTGAGACAGTGGAGGGTTTTGTTTGCCAAGTTAAGCTGACGATAATATATTTCCTGTTTGAATTTATCTCATTTGTGTAGTCGTTGTCAAGAATGCCAACGGTTCCCTTTCGACAGCACACACATAGAGAGAGAGAGAGCGAAAATATTTTGATATGAAAACAAACGATGCACTCGAACGGCATATTTACAACCGGAACCGTGCGGATTTGAAGAGTAACTATTGTTTGTTCAGTTCGAATTCGACCAGATTATTTGGGGCAATACGCATCGTTTTCGTAGGCCGAGATTAACGTCTGTCGAGTTATAAACTACCAGAAATCATGTCTAAATTATCGAAATTTACTGTTTGCATTTTGAATAAAAATAACACTTTAGTCTGTATTTGCCAGGACGATTGTCGAACCAAAAATCGAATCCGTTTCGAAAGGGCCGAATTTCAAGCGAAATAGTCGCGCTTACTTTAATTCACTTATCGAATTTGCATCTACTAACAAAGCAGCGAAAATTTCACAGCATCGATTTAACTAAAATGAATCGAATTGACTATAAAGTGGATGGATTCTTGGAATGCATTTTGAAATCAGTCAGCAAAAAAAAAAGATGGCGTCAAATAAACCAATTCATACATTCATACTTGATTTCAAATTTTTTCAACAGTTTTTTTCTCCAAAGTCAAATGTTTACTCAATCATTTTTTTGTGCATTACGTTTAAGGCCATTGTATTCAATTTGAGCTCAATTGGCAGTGCTTGCATACACGAAAAATAAAATATGTTTGAATCTCAGAGACGATTTCCAGTTGACGACATTTTCTGAATGAATTGGTAATTTGATATTTGTATATAATTAAAGATATTCTTCGATTACGATTGCGTTCGACAACAACCGAATATTGAAATGCAAAAAGGGAAATGCATATTTCGGCACTATGTGACTGCTGTTGAGTAATAGATCATGCTCAATGTCAGATCAAATCGTTGCAATTCGTAATCAGGCATGGGAACGAATATTGTAAATTGTTGAAACGAAATAATTGAAACGGTCGACATCAAAATGCATTTCGATTTGAACAGTAGCATCGTGACACTGTTTAAAGATGTTATTTATGAAAAGCCGAAAAAACTATAGTTCATTTGAATGAATGGAAGAATGGATTTGAGTGCACATTTCAAATGTAACTAAGAGTAAACGATTTTTATGACACGTGACAATATGACGATCAATGCAAGGACCAGTCTAGTTGGTTCATCTCTTATCGCAACGACCAAAAATATTATTCAATAAGCTGGCACGTGCGCATGATACTAGTCCATTTATGTTGGTGGCGCTCATTCTCGGCTAATTCACAATTTTTAGCAGCGACCACAATTTCGAAAATTGATTCCAACCACCAACTCGAATTGTGGGTTTACCACTAAAATGTATTAAAAATGGTTCGATTTCACATTCGGCTCATTCAACTTTAATGGCACGATCAAAAGTGCGTCCTTTCGAGGAAAAACTCCTCCATAAATGCTTGATGATTTTTCATGACTTTTAAGAATTCAATTTTGGCGTGACTTTGGAAAATACTTTACATGTATGCTGCTTCCACTCCAAATCTGATTTGACGTTAATCTAACAACTTCCAACTTGCATCGCACAAAATGGATCGAAAGTTATTCGACTGTTAGTTTGTTCACGTGCGCGTTCACATTAATTTTTCCGAGCTTCTCATTTGTGCAGCAAACACGCATCAAATCCGGCCGCAGCACTGTGCATTGATGCATCGCAAATTGATTTTCGGCGAGAGATAACGGCTCGAACTTTTCATGCTTCGCCCCGTCGAAAAACCGTGTGTTACTGCACATTGAAATTGCACTTCAGTGAGTGTGAAGATAATAATTTAATTAAATTTCACGAAAATTGCATTTTTCAATAAATATATTGTGCCATTATGGGCATGTGAGCATAACGATCGGATGAATCATAGCATTTGAATGGCAAAAAATGAAATTGAAAAAGGGTTTTATGAACCCTCATGCGATGACACAAACTACATGTGCTGTGGAACTAATTAAAAACCGCATCAAAAGAAGATAAACGGTTGATTTTTTGCGCGGAAAATATAATGTGGATTTTTATAGATAGAATACATGTCAATCTTTTTGCTGCGCTCTTTCTGATTCAAGTCCCATTCAAATGTAATTCAATATCGTTCAAGGTCACAAATCGAATTTCAATCAACTTAGAATGGTTAATCCTTTAATAAAAGGCCAATTTAAAGATTTAAATGTCGAATAAAGCGACGAGATTTATCGTCCGGTCTTTGTATAAATAAAATATTTGTTGGAAGAAAACTGAATTAGCAAATTTGGAGAGTTTGAGAAGCGTTTATATTCATCAAAATGAATATTTCGATGGTGACGTGGTGGCGTGGTGCCGCAGCATTGCAGACGTCAGTCAATTTAAACATTATCACGTAAAAAGTGTGTTGATTTCAACATATTCGACCGCACTTAACATCAAAATTCACCCTCTTTCGAAAAATCACTCGTCGCATGCAAACATATATATTTTTCGCTTTCAGGTCGTGTGCAGCAATACTTGTACACTCGATTAACATTGAAGGGAAGCAGCCGGGCGAACGAAACGAAGAGAATTCAACATTTAACAGATCTAATTTCGCACAATGCAAACAGCCAAGTGAAAAAAAAGTCAGGATCCATTAATATTATGAGAATAAGAGTTTTGGTTGAGATGAATACGACTGGTGGCTTTCGACGTTCTTTAGTTGGGCTCTTTGTTTTGCGTCTTCCCACGTCTTCTTTCTCGTTACATGACATAATGCGATTTTATTTTAGATTTAGATGTAATCAAATATGCAATTTATCAAATTGATATTGATCAGATGCGTTATGATCTGGTTAAAAATGGATTAAAAGAGGAAATCATATTCAGGCACACAAGTGAGCGACTTAAAAGCATTGCACGCTGAGCGTGCCATTGCTCAAGAATAGAATGGAATTGAAACCAGTGGTTCCAGACAATACGAAATGAACTGGGGGAATATGGCAGGACATAAAGTGAATTAATTTTGCGGTAACAAGAAATCCAGCGCTGCTCAATCATACGCAATGCCATTGACGCCGGGACTTTAGTATAGTTGCTAAATCATAGATTGTGAGCCGATTGTGGACTAAAACGATTCATATAATGAAAAAATGAGCATTAGACAGAGGTGTTTAAAGTGTGTTAATTCCATGGAATCGGAAACATTTTATGATTAAACAGAAATTTTCAAAAAGAATAGTGACTTATGAGTTATGAGCCTATAAAGTTTTGATAAAATATAATGATTTTATTTCTTTTCAACAGTTTTTTCGCAAAATAAAATTTTGGTGACTAGGATTAGGCATTATTTATGAGTGAAACTCTGTATGAAATCATATTTTTGCGTAGAAAATATTCCAAATCATTAAAATCCGAACCGAAAACACCATTTAAACAAATAAAAAAAGATGTCCCAATTATCACAACGTTTCATAAAACCTGATAAATCCATCGATCTGACAGTATGAAACAAACAATTGTGAGTATTAAAAGATACACATGTCAAAATTTTATATAAAAATATAGACTTCATCTCATTTGAAATGCTCCAAATACAGTTGCCATTCGCTGAAGCATATAAAATAGCATTGAGACACCTATATACATTTCACTTCATCACCAGAACATAATTTGTTTCTGTATCGTAACGCGACCTTTTTTTTGTTTTGGCTGAAGTCTTTATCAGATAAAGGAAGACCGCCCAACATTTGTCGACGAAATGTCGATTTTGCTCAAACAATGTGAGCGAGGCTCTTGGAAGCGGATATAACAATTGTAACATCCCCTTTCCCATACAAACACCGTTTCATACGCATTCACAAGGCGACGTATCGAAATAGCAAATTCCCCTTTTCGACTGGAAATATTCTTTGTTGTTTGTATGTGTTTCGTTTGGAATAAGCCGGCTTTGATTTTACGTACACTTCGTCGACAACTCAATCACACTATTCCACCAGCACTCACACACGCACGCTCGCACCAAATGTTTACGTTGAGCACAACAAACGACATTTAAATGATACTCGTGCACAACGAATTGCCTCGTACATTGCAACAGTTTAGTTTAGTCTACGACGTATCATCGTCGTGATATGAATGTTCTGCTGTTCCGCTACTGACGAGTCACACACATTTGTTCTCGCATCCGAGATTTTTGCCGTGTTTCCCTGACCGTGCCATTCCAATTACACTTCACATCGTTTATTTTTAACTCATTTAACACGAACGAATTTTTCGCGCGTTCCAAGTGTGTTTTAACCAATTAATAAATCAATCAATATGTTTGAAATGCACGCCAATTGACATTTATGCACATTAAACAGTTTATTCCGTAATTGGAAATTAATTGAGTCAGTGTCTGCCAAAGTATGTCGATAGTGCGAAAAGGCTAACGATCAATCGCACTGAAGTACTTGTGATAAGAGTGTGGAATTGCAATTAAAAAAGAATTGAGTGAGGAAAAAAATAGAAGAAAATTAAGTGCTTAATAACAGATTAAGAGCCAGGAAGGAGATTTAAGGCAGTAAATCAATTACAAAAACCGCATGCTAGTCACAATGTTTATCTGAGAAACCAAAGAAATAGTATATAGAGATATAAAATAACGAAAAGAAGAGTTAATATTGAATTGCAGCAGAGAGTTTCATTGAAAAGGCTGAGGGTAAACCAAATCGTAAGTAAATTGAAATATAAAATCTCTTATGTAGCTTTTTATTGGATCAAATAGGTCATTTCCACTCTGCAATTGATTGAGCCACTTAATCAGGATATTATGTTGCTCAAGCAGTGACGATCAATTACATTTCATATGATCGCTTACTCATGATTTTAATTGAATTATCTAAAATCGTCCACATTTCGGAGCCTTGTAAGAAACCGTTTAAGTCTACATCAAATCAGCCAGAAGTTCAAAGACTCAACCGAAAAAATAACGTATTCTTTTCAAATTTATGAATTTATTTCGACTGTTATTGCAAACAACACAATCTTTGAGCAACACAATCACTTTGCAACAATCTTTCTTGATATCCAGCCATACATAGTTCTAAATAGAAATCACGTCAACACGCATATCAAACGGAAATTGACTGATTTAGACTTAAAAATGTCCGTACGAAAGAAATGAGAGAGTGGAATAGCCTAAGCGAGAGCAAAATAAAACTAGGGAACTTATGAGAAACATTTCTATATTAAATTCCAATTTAATTTGATGTCATCGTTGATGTGCTCATAAATGGGCGCATCAATCTACTTTCGAAGCCCACTGAAATACTTCGGTCCATTCATTCCCTTCACTAATAATTCATTTTTTTCGGAGGGACCGACAAAATTTATAACAAAATATTATTAATCGAAAAAATACTCTGTACGAATATCAAAATGAGTTATATAAAATATCATTCGAGCTCGAAATTGCGCGCCGTACGAATAATGTACACATGCGATTTAATTCAATTGTGTTTGTGTGTTGAAAATGTTTGCGTTGGTTTGCATAAATAATTAGTGCTTGTGTCTGTTCCTTCCTCTTCTCTGTCTAGCTTCGACGAAAAAACGAGCCCCTCTCAATTTTTTGTCGATTAAAAAACACGTTGTGGTTACTGTGTCGTGTGCATCGTTTATCATTTTCTCTTTTAACATCCCGTCTCATCCAAAACCGTCTAACGGCCAAGCATTGTTGCCATAATGGAATCATTGGCCGAATGCATATAAGCGCAGTCATCTCTCTCTCTCTGTGTATGTTCGGTTCGAAGAGTTGAAATTACGAAATGGTCAGCCAATCGAGAAAAACATTATTACTCAAACCAAACACTTTTTTTCAGAGAGACTTTTTGGAATAGCGAAAAAAACACAAACATTGATGGCCAAACACATTTCCATGCAAACGATATTTCCGTCGACATCCAGAGCTACAAGTTTAATTTACCGTGAAAATTTCTTCGAAATGTTCAGTCGGGAGTCGGATAGTGATATATTGAAATCAAAGCAGAATAGCTGAAAAATGCATTCAGTTGTCATTCAAAATTTACACATTTTTGCTAACATGAGGAGCTAGTGGATGAGGCGGTTCTGATTACATTGAATGTAATACATTCCATTTTTTTTTTTGGAATGGATCAAGTGTTGGAACTGCAATTCACCGAAACCATTCAGCAGGTTGTTTCAGTTAGATTTCGAGAACATTTCTACTCTTTTTTTTACTAAAAATAGATAGAATTCACTTGTTCGAGAGCAGTTTTGAACAGGAAAAAAACAACCAAAATATGAACTGAACTGAACAGAATTTCTCCTTAATTTTTAATATTCTTGCTATACGAAAGTAAATCGGATTTGATTTCGATTTCCTGTGCCACAACTTCACCATTTAGATATGGATTGAACGTCCATTGCAAAAAAGATGTCGCATATAAGTAGGAAATAACCAAGACTCTGTGATTTTTTCTCTATATTTTGTTGTAAAAAAAGAAATCTCCAGACAAAAAAGTCGTTGTAAATTTATCAAGCCGGCTCATAATGAATAATTCATCAATGGCTTAATGAAAAAATTGGAGCAACCATGAGCGAATCACGGCTATCATAGAGAGAAAAACGATGCTGAAAAAATCTGCACTGACAATTGTCACCGGAAAAGACTAACGGACTTTAAATGCTGTTAAACAGTCAACCAGGAGCAATGTGTTTGACGAAGTTAATGGAACCGCTGTGAAATTTGGCTCACTTTTTATGTGGACACATGTTTTCACCTGCATGCATTTTGCATGAATGGCTCGCAGTGAATTCGCATTGACAGTACAAAACAATTCAAACCTTTTATTTTATCAATATTTTATATGGAAAGAACCGATTTAAATCGTTTCATCCCGTTTGCTATTCACAATGTTCATTTTTGGATACGTTCGTCAACGAGAAGAATGTTCACCGCAATTTACCTGATTTGCTGTATCTCGATATGCAAAACCGCTTTGAATTTCGGAATGCGCCTTCTATTATTTCAAAGTTCATTCGCACATGTTTTGGGGTCGGAATTTTCAGCAAGCGTAATGTTATATGTAAACACATGCTTGCATAGCAATGTGCATAGCACCGCATTCTTGCCGCTCATACATGATTACGCAACGAAAACTTGCGGAATGCTAAATCGTTGTCGAATCGAATTCTACGGAACCGAAACACAGCTTGATATATTCCTAAAAATGCTCAATTTGTTCACAACGGTTTAACGCAATGAGAACAAAAGGAAAATTTCAAATATTTTCAAGGGAAATATTCGCAGCATGAATGGTTCGAGGGGAAAGGTGGTCATACATTTCCTTCAGCGATGTCACTCGTTTAGTTGCATTTTCAATGATTTTCTTAACGAGGAATATCCACAAACGAAAAGTTTTAAATGAACTAATTATTCTGAGATTTCATAAGCAACGTTCATTGACCATATTCAAGCAAATAGTATGTAAAAGTGCATAGAGTGGGAAAATGTTGGACTCACAGCATATTTTCGGCAAATAATTTGACATTCAAGAAATGATTTCACTGCAAATTAAATGATAAATATAATACAACTGATAATAATAGGCGAACATTTGCATGATGTGCATTTCAAATAATTGTGGTTTATGTGTATGAGGTGGTATTTATTTAGTTTAAAATAATCGTCGAGAATTCAATATGAAAATTTGAAGTGAATCGATAATTTCAATTGTCGTAATATCTATTCGAACAAGCCAATATTTGGGTCAAAACAGGTGCTTTCTATTTGGCTCGCAAGCTAATTATGCCCCTTCAATATTGGCTTGTTCGAGCTTGATGACATCTTGTGATGACATCGGCACTGAATCGTAATACCTCGAATGCAATTGCTAATTAGAAATTCACTTTATTCATAATAATAATAATTTGTCTCCATTTCAAAGACGAACGAAAAGGGTGTTCTTTTGCCACTGAGATGTAAAGGCAAACATATCTATGTTATATTTCATTCCTCATACTCGCCTTTGGATCTCAGTGATATATTTGTAATCAAATACTTGGATGTTAATGCAAACGAAGTTAATGCAAAGTTCCAACGATTCGATTGCAACAAGATACAGAAGCATTCCGTTGGAAATAATTTGAGTAATTTTCTCAAGAATTTCTAGAAGCATATTTTCATTGGACGGAATGCTGATCGTGGTTCGTGTGTTAAGAATGCCAGCTCCATGGCAATTACTCTCAAAACTAATACAAATCCAATAAAATCTAAGGTAAAATTAAGTGAACTATGCGAGGCAAATTTAAGCGGTTTCGTATGAACCTTTTCACTTTTTTTTCGAGAAAAATGCTGGCATCTTCTTTCAAAGAAGAAACTTTGTACACGGATTAAACATCACAAAGAGTTACCTCTAATGTGGAAAATATGTGCGTTACACATTGTGTGTAAATTTGCCAGTAATTAAATTTGAATCTCGGTCGCTGTGCATGAATAAATGTCGAATGTGCAGCAAAAGTAACTCCGTAATTTTCACATATTTCATTTGAAAGTTGAAAAAGAATGCTTTTGTGGTGGTCACGAATATTTCAATTGGCAAAGGAAACCAAACGAACTCATGACCAGAGCGAAAACTCTTTTCGGTCGGAACAAGAAATAGGGTTTGATAAATCCTCCGCACATTGAATTAGTGTAACCAGAGACTGAAAATACCGTGAAAATTATTACGATGAATGTAAACTTATTTATAAATTATGAGGCATTATCACGCACATGCAAATCTAAAGCAACAGAAACCAACGGAAAACCACAGAAAATTCAGTGCGCCAACCTGAATGCATTTCATTTTGGACAGCGAGAAGATGGAAATATGGTTTGGTTTTAGCTGCACGGCACCAATTATTTATTTTAGTTATATAGAAGAAATGGGGCGAGAGGAACGCAACCAAATGACAACACGAAAAATGCTAACAATTAGGTGCATATATTTCTATTCCATACGATGACTGCTTTTTCACATTGACTAATTAATTATGAGCAGCTTTCTTGGGCCCGAACAGCCAGCCAGTCAGACACATTCATGTAATTACGCTTTCTCAAGCTAATCACGGGTTTTACTGTTTGTTTTGCCGTTTTCCCGTCGTTTCTGCTCCACGTGCAAATTACATTTGAAAATGTTTTACTTGTATTCAGCAAACTCAAGTGGATCGTTTCAGATTTCATTTGTGAGGTCATAACAAGTCTAAATTGTGTGTGTGTATGCGCGAGAAACGGGTTGTAAATAAGGCCGATCTGGTGAAATCATCGAATATTTGCTCGAATCAGCGATTATTTTATTATCGTAAAACATTGAAAACTGCAACGACCAAACGATAATGACACAAACAGCTTTTGCATCATAACACTTGAATTATTATATGAGTGCAACCCAATTTACAATTGGACAAATGAAACATTATTAATTATAGCATTCAACCGTCGTCTTTTCCAAATGCGGTTGTCAACATTCTCTCGTCGCTGATAAAAGACGGTTGGTTTCAGATTAACTGTGTGTGTTAAATCCAGCCCGAAAACATATCATTGCCTCGCATTTGTTTACTGCCATTAAAATATGAATATAAACAGTCAAATATTTTTCCACGCATTTTGGCTTCATCGAAATTCAAACACGAACAACAGCTAAAGAAGGCTGTAAAATGTGTGAATTTAATGATAAATGCTCATAAAAATGTGAAATGAAGTGACATCGGTATTTGATGTAATTCCTCAACACTAATTGCATCTACAAACAGGAGACACAAGCCAGACAATGTGTGGCAATTATTTATGAACATTTTATTAGAATCGCACGAAACACAATTGTTGAATGAATAAACAGTATTCAAATGTTTACGCAACTTCATCTATGAGAGATAAGCAGATTTCAGTTTGACTGAATATTTTCGCTTGTTTGTTTGATCCGTTTACGATCAACGTTCCGCTAATGCTCATTAAATCACATAGCATTATGCTGCCAAACGTGCTGCAATCGAAACTGGATACGTGTGTACATTTCATTTTCAAGCCGAACAACGTTGAAAACTCAAAGAATTAGGTTATCATAAATAGAATTAAAGTGGAAAAACAGTCAGAATTACAACAAACATTACTATCTCGAAATGCATCATTCTCATGAAATCTGTCTCGAATAGTTAAACGATCTATCCGTTTACACAAAGACGGAGGGATTGAAACACACTCTGAACATACTAAATAATTATAACGTTAATTATTTGTGAACACACAGAAACATTCAATCATCTGCTGTCACCGAACGAACGCATTCAACACTTTATCGCCGAATCAAGTATCATGACATGTGATATGGTGCTATTTCGCACCTTCCGATTTCAATTTAACATTGACTGAGCGTGAGCGAGCATTTAAGTGTCATTTCCTTTGGATCCCGAACAGATTGTATTTATATTTTAACACTCATTTTTCGAAGCAACACAAATAAACCACATGCGGTGCCGGTGATGAAGAATTTCACTTGGCATACACAAATGCTATTACATCGCTTCAGATGGATTTAATGAACACTAATCGACCATTACATCAGTTTGACTTTTACGAATTAACGCAAAAAAACATGATGTTAATGCTAAAAGAGGCGAACAGTCTCAATTACTCGACAAAGCCCAAAATTAGGTCTTTGTGACTTGTTTTCATAAAAGAAACGGTCGATAATGTTGTTAACAATATTGGCGGTACAAATGCCGCATCAAGAAGTGTATTAATGTAACGAATTTACTTAATTTGTGGACATTGATAAATGTACAGCAAATTTCATACTTTGCTACAACATCAATAATGATTTGGAATGCAATTTTGAATATCAATTCAATGGCTGATATCACCAAATTATTTTATCCGTAATTTTTTTTACAATTCAGACAAATATTTTTTTTGGTTTGCTAATTTATCAATTTTTTGCCATGGATTTGCAAATATCTCTCTGAATATATTTATAAAATAATTTCTTTGCATTTGCTCCGTTTTACTTTTTTCAATGATTTTCATTTGTTTTAATTGGTAAAACCATTTCTTGAGCTAGCAAAGTGTACTTAAAAAATTAAATAGCAAACTAAATGCTTGTTTTTCCACATGTGCTCAAATGTTATAAATCTCAAGCTCAGAATAATGTGAAGGGAGAAATTGTTGTGTGCATGTGAGCAAATAATGAAAGGGCGATGTGTTTATTCGGATTATTTTCTTTGATTCTAATCACCATATGAGCCTCACCCACTCAAGAGGTCTTATTAAGAGGCCGCTGCAGTTTTTCTCCGGTTCGCTTTGCCATAAGGAATATCATGTTTAATTTAGATTTGCATTTGAAATGCGGGGGATATTTTTTGCATTTCTTTCTCGTTTTTATGGCTCACAGCCAATAATTAAATATGCCAATGTTGAATAGCAGAATTTCTCTCTACAAAATGTGACATGTCTGTGCAGTGTTTACTGCAAAAAGGATTCATATAAAGCAAAAGTGCATGTGATTATTAACGCCATAAAAGCTTAAACATGTGTTAAATGCTTGAATCAACATGAAACGGCATGGAAAATTTCATAAACAAAAATAATGGAAAAATAACAAAGTTCTCGGTTGGCCTTTCAGTTGCGCAGCTAGACTTCGTGCTTTCCCAACATATCAATTAGTTGTCGGCTGCAAATGTAAAAAATATCTCAAAATAATTATATTGAAATCCAAAGACGTTGGAATTCAAATCGTCAAATTGAATCGTAAAAAACTCCATAATTGTGAAATTATGCGGCGAACTATAGTAAATCATGTATATTGGTCAGGAATTCACTGGATTCGGTGCGCACACTTCAACTATATTATTATTATTATTTTTACCGCTCAACACATCAATGTGTTGAGTCTTAAACGAATATTCACAACTTTCTGCGGAATCTGATTCAGAACAAACGAATAAATTGTCAAGTCTCATATGTATACACTCGGGTGGTTGTCAGTTACTCACCAGAATTTATATTTTCTATCACTTGCACAGTTTCACCGAGTGCCTATTTTCATAATTGATCTTTATTTGGGATTCATATTTTTTTATTTTTATTTTTCAAAAAACCACTTTTCATCAAAAGGAGAGGATTTACACTCCAACTTAAACACTTATCTCAATGAACGTTGATAAAATAACAGAAACAGACATAAATGAGGCTTTGTACAGTACATAAAAGAATGTTTATGAAAAAATGAATGTTGCATTTTCCAGGATGATTGCGAGTTCTTATGGAAAATGCTATTTGTTAATGAGCCTGGGTCGATGCGGTGTTACGAAGATAAAGTTGGGAAGTAATTCAGGACGGAAATCATTGATAAATTTCTTTTCATTTGGGTCGCATTTACTTTTTTATTGAATATCAACAGAAAAATGTATTTCGACATATTGTGTCGGGGACCGAGGAGTGCTGCGAAAAGAATTTAATTCATTAAAAAAAATCGAAAGTTCATTCGACATGAGGAACTCAAGAGAGAAGAAAAGATTTTTCCAGAATTGCCGGTAGCATTTCTTCCCTTATTATTTCGTTTTGCAAGACTTCAATTTTAGAAAATCGTTTTTTACAATATAGAACTGATCGCGCAAACTGGTTGCAGTTTGGAGAATAATATGTTTTGCAGTTGGTAGATTAAAAAATGCAGCTCAATTTATTGACGCTCCAGTTTTTATGATGCATTTAATCGGATTCAAACGGCAAGCCAGTTTGTGTGTGTATGTGTGTGTCTGAAGACAAACAATTTATTCGAATGACAAAAAATTTATTTGTTATTCTTCCGACTTCTCTTCTTCACCCGGAGACCAAGCGGTATTTTTATTGCTAAGTGCATTTTTCATTTATTTATTTCGAATAATATAAGAAAAAAAGAAGTGAGACAAGCTGTGGACCTTTTTAAAATCCTTAGTCACACAAAATAATATCCATTGTTATTGTTCTGGTGGATTAAATACGGAATTAAAAAGGGATGATTTATGCTCTCTGTAAAAAAGACTGCATTTTGTCGTTATGTTATTACATGCTATTGTCATCAGCATAAAGTTGACTATAAAAATGTAACCAATTTTGAAAATGCTACCAAAAGGTTGGCTGACAGACAATCCAAATGAATTGATTAAATAGAATCTGTGCATAAGGGTATATTTCAAACGGATTGCCGAGGCGTTCGAAAGGGTAATTGGATTAAAAATTTCACACGAACCGGCAGCGGCTCATCAATGACAAATTTGTCTTCGGAATTATTATCGATTCGATACGAAAAAGCATTCTCAATAACTCGTTTTAGCCCGCAATTTGTGCAATATGAATGTGATTGGAATGCAAGTCAAGCATTTCTAAAATTAATATCAGCCCGTATGAGGTGCATTCGGATTGACAGGAATGTTGAAATACTATAATACGGAATTTAGTTGGAAAAACTCCAATCTGTTGAAAACAACCGCAGTTATGATTTACGAGGCCATGCAATTATTCCGATAATTGTATAATGTCACAACGGCTTTTCGCCTCAAAAATTAAGTTGAAACGTCATTGTTGGATTATAGCTATTGATATAAGCAGATTAGTTTAATTGATGCTAGCAAAAGTGTGAAATCATTGGGAATTGATTGAGAACCAGTTTATTGTAACTGTCTAAATGAGTTTGTTACGGCGTTTAGTGAGGCCCATAATTAAATGTGGTAATATCATTTTATATTTCGCATGAAATTGCTTCCATATCGTTTGATATGGAATGCATACGCTTGATTTCGAACACCGTTTTCAAGTGCACAGCGATATCACTCACACAAAGGTGTTCAAAAAGTATTTCAATCTGAATGCCGTCACACACAAGTCAGTTGCATATTATTGAATTTATATTTCAACCGCAAAACCATAATAACGACATTATTGATGATCGGTTGCGTGTGTGAGTGTAGCTCAAACCGGCACCAATTCACTCTTTTAATTACGCCTAATGATTTGAGCATACACAAGCTGCAAACCAAACCTATCAACTGTTTTTCCTTTCCACCTACTTCAGCGGATCGCACCGCACCGCAAATGGGCCACACAGCATTCGATACAAACAGTGTACATTTCATTGGAGCGCCATCGATAACGTTCGCATCTCCACTGTTCATCACTCGCACACTGCTGCTGATGCTGATACATCAATCGATACATCAAATGTGCGCCTGTTTGAAATTTAATGTGTAATAAGTGTTGCTTAATTTGTATAATAAATAATAGAGCAGTGGCAAAATAAACATGGCATATGCTTGTGCGTGTAAACATCATTTCAAGCATTTTAAAAGCCTCTTCACATCGAACCTGTTTGTGTTCGGTGTTATTATTAATCTGCTTATGAAAAAAGATACAGAATGCGTGCTTGATAACGAGCACACAGTACCTTTGAATCGGGCGCTCATGTTCGGCTCGGCTTCGATTTTCATTCTCATTTTGCTGTGCTGTTTGCAATGAGAGGTGTTTTTAATTAATTTACAAACATGCTCTTCATTCCAACAATTACAAAGAGTTTTAGGTTTCACACTGGTTTTTAATGAAGAACGCTGCTGCATTGAGGCTGTACAAATGAGTACAAATCGAACGTACTGGCACTGGAATCCAGTTTCAATGTGATTCAAGCGCATTTCATATGTAATTTTAATTACGGCATGCAATGAAAGAGACTTTTTTTGACAGAACAAATGAAATCCAAAACAGCCTCAAAAAGAGAATTTGTAATTGTGATTCCATTGAAGAGTCATCAAATTAAAAATGCCATCGTTTGTGATTACAGCAATATATGCTGAAAATTACGTTTTGTTGCATTTTTTGAAGCCTTTGAAGACAAAGAAGGTTTTTTGAAAGTCCATAAATTCCACAAAACAATTTGAGAATATGGAACCAAAGAAACATTCTCGCATTTTACAAACGATTTCGTTCCCGTCCCAAAACAAAGAGAAAGAAAAAAAAAATATTGTTTGCTTAACAGTTGTTATTTGTTGTTGTTGCATGTAATAAAATGTTCTATGCACATTTTCCACATAAATCTAAGTGGCGAAAAAACTTTCTTTTCAACGAGTTTGATGGTTTTGCTGAAATCTCCTTCCCCGCACAACACAATCTGTGTGCTATTTTATTTATCGCATCGAAACGGGTTTTTTTGTTGCTTAAATACGTTTTTTGCCTTGTTTCATTCGTTTTTTAAATGATAAGAAAGTGATGTATTCGGTAGACTGAATGTACGTGCGGGATGCGGAAACAAAGCTGAGAAAATAAATACCACCAAATGCAGAGAAAGCTGGTTTTTTTAAAGAGGGAGAATGAATGAACCCGAAGAATGATATGAGATTTTTGGTGCGGCAAAGCAGCGGAAAAACCTTGGAAAAAAGGGTTACTTCGGGGTGGTCCAAGATTTTTTTATTTCGTTTTTTTCTCAATTTGAAGTGAAAAACGTGCACGCGAACGACGCTATAACCACCTACTTATTTAACTCGTTCCATTGTCTTGCGGAAGTTTTGATCGAAATGCAATCGAAAAAAACAACAACAACAACGAAATCCTGCAGAAAGCATCGTGATGAATTGTTGAGCACGGACTTGAATGCGCTATTTAACGGTGATGAGAAAACGTGATTGCTATTTTATATTTGACGCAAGTGATGTTTTGATCTTGATTGTGCTATATGAACTGGGTGTGGAAAATCACAATAGCGTCCAATTTACGTATATCAGTTAAGTGGCTGGAAAGCACCACATTTGCTGCGGCACATTGACAAGAAATGAAAATAAATATTTAACAGGCAATTTCGCCGATTCGGTGGTTTACATTTAAATTGGAAACAAACGCCGTATCAAAGTCGCCAATTTTTCTTTTCTTCAGGAATATTACATTTCCATCGAAACGAGTTGACGGCTTTGAAATCGCAATTTTTCTGCTTTGAAATTATGAATTTCAAACAAATCACTACTTGCTTCTCGAAAAAATCACGGAACATATTGTTATTTATATTTTCCTCCTGGAAAAACTTTGCACATTCATTTTCCGGTGAAACAATTCGTTGCGCAAGTTTTCAAGTAATTCCGCGGAACGCATTTAGTTGGCAATTGTTTTGTCTTGAGTGCATTTTTTACGGAAGAATAATACGGAAAATGGTAATTTCAAATGTTAGTTGCTAACGATTTGCCTCGTTAACTGTGCAACTCTTTAGCAGTTCATTATGCAAAATGCGAGACATTTTTTTGCCGCTTCGTTATCAAATGCGTCGCCAATTGCTACTTACGATAATTACGAAAAACAATAATTCAAGCTGAATGAATTTCGAGTTATAAGAAGTGCATTTTCTTGTGGAAAATAAGCATTTGAGTTGATGTTTTTTCTGTCAAGTTCTCATTTGTCCGCTGTAATATTATTCAAATGCATTTGGAAATTTCCTTTTGTCGCGAACCAAAATTGTGAAGTGGCCTATTTCAACTGTATACTAGCTAGAAAAACTCATTAGAGCCTCGATTATTTCAATGAAGTCAATGTTATCGTTTCATTTCTTTGTGCCATTTCAGAGAATGACCATGGACATGGGTAAAACGGAAGCGATTAATAGTGTTACGGGCACATCGACAAATCCATCGCAGATATCTAGCAATCAATTGTGTGCCGGTTGCGGCAAACCGATTCAAGATCGTTATCTGCTTAAGGCATTGGATATGCATTGGCATGAGGATTGTTTAAAATGCGGTTGCTGCGATTGCCGGTTAGGTGAAGTCGGTTCAACATTATACACTAAAGGAAACTTAATGCTGTGCAAAAGAGATTATTTAAGGTGAGTGATTCATATGACCATTTACCGAATTCATGCAGTATATTTGTGAGAACCGTGTGAATATTGCGAAAGATAGAGCGAGTACATCGAAATTTCGAAATTCAGTAGCTCGAAGATTGTGGTGTGTCAACCATGAATTGTGCATCAATAAGTTGGTGTCGAGACTAAATTCACCAGAAAAAGGAAAAATGCGAACATTTTGCGGTGGACATGTTATTGTGTGCAACAAGATGCTCATTCAAAACATTGGTTTAACCGCAAATGGACAATTTGCTGCTGATTTATGTACATTCACACGTACTGTTTTATTCGGAATAGTCAGCCAGGTAAATTGTCATTGTGAGCATGTGATTGTGATCCGATAAAGATGTAAGACATCTTCTACGTGCGCCGTAACGTTCGAATAAGCGTGAAAGGTTTATTGAGAAGCTTGTTATTAATTGTGGAGAATCGCACTGCATTTGTCTTATCTTGACTTGATATGAATTTATTGCAAGTGTACATGATGCCCATGTCAAGCGAAAAAGACAATGATTTAGACATCATTTGCACCTCATTTCTGCAATCTGTCACAACAAGATACAGTTATCACTGTCGCAGGGCAATTTAAAGTTGAGCAGAGGATTTTGAGAATTGAATAGATTTTTTTTATATTAACAATTGGAACGAAAAACAAGACAAGGAAAATGAAAAAAATGGCTAATTATGAAATAGCGGAAAAAAATTAATAAAAAAATATATAGTAGATGAAGTATGGAAAATAAAAGATGCAAATATTGTTTAAGTGGAATTTCCGTACTAGAAAACAGCAATTATTTGAATTAAATAAATGAAAATGAAACTCTGTGCGCAGAAATACTGAAGTGCGTGTTTTTCTCTACTTTCAGATTGTTTGGAACCACTGGTATGTGTGCGGCTTGCAACAAAGCTATTCCAGCGTTCGAAATGGTTATGCGAGCTCGAAACAATGTTTACCATTTGGAGTGTTTTGCGTGCCAGCAATGTAATCACAGGTAATTTTAATCATTAAATCAAATTTTATCGATAAAGTGCATTGCACATTTTTTAAATTTTCCAATTGAAAAAAATGTTTTTCATTAATTTCCCTCTCAAACCCACATCGCGATTTATTCAAAGAAAATTTAAATTCATTAAACAATATTTTATTTGCTGCCCTTCAGATTCTGTGTGGGTGATCGATTTTATTTGTGTGAAAATAAAATCTTGTGTGAATATGATTACGAAGAGCGATTGGTTTTTGCATCGATTGGTAATCATCCGATGTTGAAGCGTCATGCGAATTCCGTTGCTCAGAATCCGCCACCGCCGTACACAAAAAGTATTCCTGGAACAATGCCAAATGGAAATGGCCCGATCGGCAACAATGGTGTTTCATCTCATCAGCAACAAGTCATGGGAATGGACCAAACGCAATCTCCTCATCAGCAGCAGCACATTCAACAGACAAAAATGCAACACGACGATCACAACAACAATAATCATGGTCCTACAAATGGAGCCACATGCGGAATGACCGCCAATCAATTCAATGCACAGCTCATGAAAATTCCGCATAGTGCTTAAGGTACTGATCAATTCGACGCACTGCAGATGTATCATGGCTCATAAAAGTCTTACTTTACCATTAATTTTTAGTTTTTGATTAATTTTAATACTTTGAACACAAATCCAATGAATGAGTTGTGTCTGTTCAAAGCCAAGGCCAAACCACACAAAGTCACTTAAATGTGCAAGTAACACTACGAAAAAAACAACTGAACATAATCTCAACCTATTAAGAAATTATTGAATAATTTTTAAAAATAATCACCAATTTTTAAAAAGCCGAAAAGATTGAACATTTCGAATAAATATTGCACTGAAGTGAATCTCAAATCATGCTCCAGGGTAAATTCATTACCAATCGAATATACATATTTTACTTCTCTGGACATAAATATTCATTATATATATTCGTAAACTGAGATTCATGTAATTTAACTGCTGGATTTTCTGTTGCAAATGCAGAGAATCTTTGTAAAAAAAATATATTCATTAATATGAGATCAAACATCTCCATTTCATTTTAATTAACTTCGTAAAATCTTTATTCAGAATTCTCATTACCTCCTCATTCAAGGCATCGAAGAAATTTTTGCTGTACATTTACCAGAAAATGAATTTTATTTTGATCTTAACCCACCGTTAAACTCGTTCAGACAAATGGTCAGCTGTCAGCGGCACTTGGTCGATGGACAAAATATTGAATGCACATCGACTTAGAATGAGAGAAGGAAATTGAGGTAATGGCTGAACCTATCAACACATAATTTTATTGTTATTGTGATATTTGTTGAATAAATTAAAATAGAAATAGAATTCATTTTTTGAATAATAATAAAGAATTAAGTTGAAACCATTGTATTTTGTAAATAAACAAAAAACAATTTATCTCTCAATATCGTTCACTTCAAAATAATAGCTCGATAAATATTGTTAACTTTGGAATGATTGCGAAATTATCATTTCTTAAAGAGAAAAAACCGAGATTATGAAATCAATACCCAAAAATATGGAATTAAATTGTATAAAAACTATCATCGCCCAAAAATTAATCATATTTGAAGCAGAAAAAATCGCACATCAAGATTTGATGTGTTCGATGATCAAACTGTAATTTAACCATAAATTAAGACAACAAAATAATCGTCAAATTGGTAATGGTATGTGTAAATTTCAGTATTAAGAATGGAGCTACTACTCGAGAGCCAAAGAAATAGATGAATTTAACTAAAAGGAAAACGAATTGTGTTTTTTTTTTCAATGAATCTTCTCTATTTTAATATTATCAAATTTTTGGAGGTTCATTTTTTATTCATTTTTTTGTTGATTGAGTCGACCCGATTCAAGTTTGAGCCCCTCAGTAAGTATACGGTCATTCAAAATGAAGCATCTTGCTCCTTAATGGAATGTTTAGGTAATAACATAATGTAGCGAATTAAATCTTGATGCCAAGCGATGAATTTTTCGAGAATATGTGTACATTAAATCTGGTCATCCCTTTTCATTTTTCATTCGTTTTTTCCTCATTTTCAACCACATTAGGAACAGAGACTAATTTAATGCAATTAATTTGCATTAAGAAATAACAGCTTAATGAAATTCATTCAGGAAGTCGGCCAAGCCACCATCATTATCATTCTTCAGTGCGCCTCATATACAATTGCAGCCATCCAATTTCTTTAACGACCACTTTGTGAGGCAAGCATTCTCAGGTCTTGCCACACATAAAGAGTGTATCATTTTCACGCGCGCACTCCTCGGGTGAATAGCAAACGAGAGAGTAAAACCAGAAAAAGGGTTACTCACTGTAATTATAAATATATTCTCTTGATTCATTCACTGCAGCAATCATTTTTGTATTCATTTCAAAATGCAAATAAGCCAACTTTTGTATGCCATGCCAATGCTGTAAATCTTTATTAATTGCAAAAATATATCGTTGGGTGTGCAGGCTCAGAATCTGTGTCTGTGTCTGTGGTGAATATCAAATGCAGATGCAGCCTTAACGAGCGTCAGTTGAATGAATGAATAGAGAAGAAGTGTGAAAATGCGTGGTTTTGTTCTGATTTTTTTTTCTTTCAAAGGGGTTTTGGTTTTTAAGTCCTTCGCCACGAAGAACCATTAAAAAAATTAAGACCGAATTACATTTTACGGAAAATATGGCGAGAAATTTATGAGAAAAATCAGAAAAAACGTAATAGAACGTCATCCTATTTGATGAGCACAGCACCATTAATTTTAATTCTTTATTATGGTGAAAGAAAAATTACTGCGGTTGAATGGCTGTCGCCATCGTTACTACGTGCAATAGCGCATTAATGTAACTGCAAATGGACTCGATTCATTTTAAATTATTAATAAATCTCTTTTGACGCTGAAGTTTCAAAACATTGTATTTTTTTATGCTCATTCTAAAAGAGTGGTAATAATCAATGACACTGAGTCACACTTTGATATTCATCATTGGATGGCACCAAGACAATTGAATCGGTTTGAATAAAAATGAACCTCAATATTCTGATTTTGAAAGTGAAACATGCATACAATATTTAATGAATTTGTACGGGCTCTGATGATGTCTTCGAATTCGTAGAATATTATTCTATCGTTAATATATCTAATGGTTTTCCCGTAAAACTCGAAAAAAGTCATGTTTCACTATCATTTTTCACATTATTTCATCTTTCACTCTTGAAACCAGAATATTGGAGCCAGTTTTTATTCTAAACGGTTCAATTTTTCCGCTTTGAAACAATTTTGATTGAAAGATTTTATCTATTTTTTACCCCATTGAATTTAAATATCGGCGACCCTTCCGTCGACTAAAGAGGAAGTGAAAAATGCCACTCCACTTGATGAGGTGTCTACGTACTTTTTAATTTTTTTTAAAGCCGATTGCATAAACGAGTTCAAGATTTTCCTTGGAAAGACACGTCAATATAATGATTGAGTCTTGATGCTACCAAATATGACTGTTCCCGAAGCAGTTTTTGGGGATCTAGCAGACTCCTACTTTTGCTGAAACGGTAGCAGCAGCTCAGAGTAAACTTACAACTATTCCGTCTCGAAACTTCTAGAAAGGGACTCAGTGTATTTGTGATTGTTCGAAAGAGTTCATAAAATGACACGTCATCAAATAATGTATACATCTTCGAAAAAAAAGTAGAAACAGAAGCGGAATATAGAGAAAATATGAATTTTCAATCGGAAAAACCCCTTCGTGTTGACATCACATTAAATCTTTCTTTTCTTACTTTTTCCATTGTATTCGATCTTTTGTTTATTTAATTTTTCCATCGATGAATTTTAGTCAAATGCAAATATGGAATGTCATTTGCGGAATTCATGAATCTCTCAGCTAATATGTTAAAACAAATGAATAAAACTAAACACAATTCATAGCCATTGAGTGTTAAAATTGGGGTTGATAAAAAGGATTGCTCATTCGCTTAAGAATTAAAAGCAGACGCAGTGGTGTGATAAAAGTCAGTTTGTATTTAAAACCGCAATTCAAATGAATGTTTTGGAATTCCAAATCGAGATAACCAAGCGCCGTTGGCATAGTATTTATATGAAAATGTTGTGTTTTCGCCTGCGTCACACATGATAAACATCCATTTCATACACACATAAGATGCTAATTTCATTTCACTTATGATGCACACGAAAAGCGCGCGCGCACACACGCGCACTCGCTCCGTCGAGGAAAAAATCTAATTAACTTTGTGGAGTTGTTCATGCAAGTAAAAAGTTTGATTGTTTGTGTAATTAAAAATCAAAATAACGAATGCGAGGCTTTCTTCACACATGAGCATGCACGGGCACAAGTTTTATGCAATCAACCACATTTTGCTTCGACTCGAGTGGTGGGTGCGTGTGTCAATCACCGGATCCAGTTAAAAAGCGTGTGATGAGCTAATTTCATAGCAAATTTTGTCGATTGTTCTCAACTTTCTGTGCACAAGCACATCAGCGACGGGTTTGATTAAACAAAAGACAGAAATTAAAGGTTGACTTCCAGTTTCTGTCGTCAAACTTTTGACGAAGAAAAACATTTTTCCATTAATTGAATGATTTATGAGAATATTATTCAGCAGAAATTAATGGTGATATTGAATTCTCCGCTTGATTTCATGTCGATTCACACACACAAAGTGTTTGTTAAACAAGAAAGAAAGGTTACATAATGGAAAGGATATTCACAGAAACACGTTAAAAGATGACTTTAACATAAAGGATTTAACAAATTTGATTCAGAATTTGAAACTCGATGCTATTTATTGGATTTGGAGCCACAGAAAAGGACATGTTTTAATGGAATATTCGCATGAAATGGAAAACCAGAAATTCATTAAAATAGAAGAAATAAATCTCTGTCTTTTATTGTCAGAAAAGACGCAATCATTCCCCGCGGTCGAAAACAAGAAATCTAAATTAGCTTTGCATTACGAATACTCTCGGAAATCTTAATCGTCGTTATAATATTATTTATCGTTTCCCTTTCTTTCGATTGCAGTCGGGCCGAGTGAAATTGCTCATTCAGACGTGCGCGTGAAGTATTCAACCCTTTCGAAAAATTCATTTGGCCGCCACAAGTATCACTCTGTGTTTTTTGTCCTGTTCACCGTTCCGTTGTTCTTACAATCAATGCACGTACAGACGCTCGAACACAAACACAATACACAATTTAATTTCGAAGTAAGATGGAAAAAACGTCCCAGCTAAAAGTGAAAAATGGCTCAAGGTTTGCAAAATAAAAACATTACAGCGACATGTCGTTAAAATCATTCGAGCTCTTTTTCTCTTTCAGTAAATGGCAACAACACGATATTCAACGACTCCATTCACGATTGCGATTTCGAAAAGTTAACAATTGTGCATGCAATCGATGTGAAGTAATCCAATTAAAAATAATTTTATATGATTATTGTTATTCTTAACATTAAGCAAAGGAGTTGTTAGTGCTTTCACTCTTTGGATAAAGACTCACCGAATTTGTTTGGAGAATTTACATTAGCGTGGGTCGTAACTCAGTTGCAATATTGTTGAATGAGTGTGCTCGTTGAGGAAAATGCGATTCAACGCGTCACAAAGTAAAACCCTTTAAGCCTATAATGTAAATGATCGTGTTCGGAATGAATTGTCGCTTAAATGAAGTACATTGGCTTGTCGCGTGAGCCTCAAATGCAGGATGAGCTGAACATCCGATTTGAATCAGGTTCATTCGACGATGTGAAGAGCGCGAGGTAAATCGTTTAAGACAACTTTATATGCCGGTTTTCTCCTCCATGCATTATCGAGCACAATTGCAATTGTCTATGACAAACGTTCGCTCTCATTCACACAGAATATGCGATGAGCCGAATACAGTTAGTCAAATGTGTGACATCGAGAGACGTATTCTGGAACCGGCGCTCGAAAAAACTATTTGTACCCAATCTTGCGACTGAAATAAATTTTAAATTTCATAAAGTCTTCTCGTGCGCTTCACTGATCTCTTGCATCGTGAAATGTAATAAAACGTGTTCGGTGACACGAAGCGAAATGTGAAAATGAAGTCGATACTTTCCGTAGCGCATTTGTTCCGCAATAAAATATGTATAACAACGAATGCGTACTTATCTATGCGACGCGGAATTGCGGTGTTTCCTCGAAATTCAGAGAAAGAGACAGCGAAAGAAAGAGTTGAGTTTTTCCAGTCGAATCGAGTTGGAGTTGCGAAAGAAAGGGTTTCTTGCGATTAGAAAGTCTTTATTTTTATGGCTGCGTTGAGAATTCGAGAAATACGTTGCACAGAAAAAGTGTTTGCCACTTTGTCATGGATTATTTACACAAATCACAGTAATTCGGTGCGCGCATTTAAATGAGTAGGCATCCACACGATTCTATCGTGCTAAGCTTTGAATTTATAATTGCAATTAAGAACGATCGAAACAAAAACACTGGCTCTTCCGAGCAGATTGACGCGAAGCAAAAATGAAAAATATTTTGGGAAAGAACTTATTTTGACATTATTTGTTTTAAAGTATTGTGTGAATGAACGGATGGCATCCATCGGCTTTTTTCATCAAAATAAATTCTTCGGTAGTTTCGTTGCATAAGTAATTAGACAATTTCAAATTGACAGGATTGAAAGACAGCGTAAGTTTTTGTCGCTTTTCCGAATTAAGATTAACCGCTTCAAAATGAAATGCATGGCCGTAATAAAAGGGAATGGTCCTCTAACAATCACATAGAATGATTCAAGTAGTAAGTAACTCAAAATGACTACTTTCATCGAGCATTTCTTGTCATTTAATCTCGTTCAAAACTTTGTTTCGTTTGCTTTTGTTCACCTTTGCTCCACTGAATACGAAATGAACGCCGAATTCTCCAAGCCGGCGAAAAACATGTTGGCTGCGATTATGTTTAAGCTATTTCCAAATCCGGCCAAATGACTCCAAATTTGTCATCATAATTCATGCCAACAAAGAAAATGAAGAAAAAATGGCTCCTTAGATTTGGTTCAAATCTTTCTTATCGAAATATTTACAGCAATCACCAAAGTTACTTCTGCAGAAGCCAAACTTGGCAAAAACACTGCCTATTTTTTTTTTTTTCAAAAAAGCATTTCGTCCATTTTTTGGGAAGTCGACATCACAATATGTGCATCGGTTTTACTCCCATTTATTTATCACTTAATTCAACATCCAAACATTTTATAGTCACATTGCAGCTATTTCAGATACCCTTAATTTATTCTAAACGTGTTTCAAGCCATTAGTCGCTTGAATCGGGTCTATCTGCAAAATTTGCGGTACATAAATTGCTGCATAGCTCAAGACTGCCAAATAAAAGTAGGAAAAAACGTGTCACGCGGAAAAATGGCAAAATCTGTACAATTTGATTCAAAGAGGAATGGGAATAAGATGAAATGAAACCCCTGTAGAGATGTCGAAACTGCGTCAGAATCACATCATTCGACAACGGTGCTAAACGAATGATTTAAATGCCCTCAAAGAATTCCTTCGCTAGTACGAAAAAAGCACTCCGCAAATCTTGATTAATTTATTAAAGAGTCGAACGACGACGATGGCAAACTGTGAATTAGATGCGGCTCAACCAAATAAAGATCTCCAAATTATATTAGACAAAACAGTATAATCAGAAGTAGAAACGAGACCACGGCAAAAGAATCCAAAAACAGCAACAAACCCACTGTTTGGTTGAAAAAGAGCACATTTTTGTTGTATTATGAGATAACAACACGATGACTTTGTTAATGCCATGTACTTCCCTGCGGCTGCATACATTTTAACAGACTTTTCTCGCATAAAAATGTCGTTTAAAAGCGATTTAAGTAGAACACAGTACACCTTGGCGCGAGCGCTATTTTTTCGCTGTATTGCATCATTATTTCGTTCAGAACAAACAAAAAATGCCGCGAATAATACTCAATGGATTGTAATTTGAATGTTTTATTTCACAGCAAATGGCTGTCTTTAATGCCAAATTCTATTTAGTGTCTTCATTTCGACGCAGCGCAGAAAAATGTGTAGCGCAATGTAAACGTTTTGATGGTATCGCATATTCCGTGTTGCATTTTTCATTCGAGTGGCGCAACGCGCCGGGGATTTAATGACACAATTGGGGATTAACTATAATGATTATCGTTAAAAGTTTTGATTTTGTTTCGGTGCGCTGGCTCCTGAAAAGGGCACATAAATAATGCACAATCGACGCAACACAACGAAAAAGTCGCACGACTTTTCCCAACCGAAAGTAGCAAAATCCCATTTACATTCACAGATTAGAAGAAAGATATCCGAGAAAGTTAAATCGACAAAATTAAGCAGCTCGATATAATTGCGAGCAGAGAAAATTGTATTGAGAAATAGTGGAGTTGAGTGACAATGGAAATGGAATAGTTGAACGCTTCTCTTCTGACGATTGTCGGAGAAATTAGTTTCGAAATCCAATAAGTTAAGCTTGTCACATTCAAAGAGGTTTTACAAAGGGTACGGCAACTTAATCGAGCTACCGAGAATCGGTTGGGAGAATATAAATGCTGTGTATGATATGAACGACTGATTTCACTAATATAATTGTGTCTGCAATTTTAGTCGTCAATGACAAAAATTTGAGTTCAACTCAAAATGCATGGGTTCAAGGTCTGAAATTCCAATTAAACGGAGTTTAATCAGCAAATTCTTCAACGGTAATAACAACACATTTTTTTCAACTCTGGAAAAATAATTTGATAAACTAATTTTTCATTGAATAATTTGAACATTCCATCGGGAGCAACTCATGTTGAGTCATCTTTTCGGTACGCATACACAGAATTTGGAAAAGCAATACTTCTTAAGGGGCATTATTGAACAATTAATTAAAAGAATTCCTTTCGATCGATCCGCAATGTTTGTGTAATCCATCAACAATTTCAAAATTTTGATAGGGTGACGAACACGATTCAATGACATCATCCAACAGCCCTTGCCATATAATGCTTCCATTTGTCTTCCCTTTCTTCTACTACCTATTGCATTCATTACCTCTTTTGCGTCGTCAACAATTGATTCACCCCAATTACTTATTCCATCGTATTCATTTTTTAAATTGGAACTTTCTCAGTTTACACGCTCTTGTTGATTGCAATTAGACGAATACGCTAAAATGCGTCTAATTGAATGCATTTGAAATCGTCAAGATTTAGTTGCGTCAATACTCGTTTTACACGTTTTCTTCGGATAAATTAGATGCATCGTTACAACTCTACACAATCTCGAACAATGAGAATGGATCAAATGGAGTTTCAATTCATTTTTTCACCTTTTGTTATCCAATTTGCTCTTATGCGCACATGATTTAAAATTAAGTCCCTGAACATTTTTACACCTCTTTTCATTTTTTTGAATGAGAGAAAAGACCATTTTTATTGTGTTTCATTCAAATCATTGAGGTCGAAAATTTTTCGCTTTTATGGATTTTCATTTAAAAAGGATTTTCATAAAAACATGAATGTCGTAAGATTTAATTCAGCCGTTATTTAGTCGGGTTCGGTCTATGCTAAGGAAAACTGAATTGTAATGTGATATGTAATATACAATTTGCTGAAAATGATTCTTCGAACCCAAAATAATTCTTCTTCCATCGAAATGTTAATTCAATTTCTTACTTTATATTAATACGTTTTCCATATATTTTTTTTAATAAAATGTGAGCCGTGATTATCCTGAAACCAAACCATGATTCACATCAGTTACATTATTTACACGAATTCGATCATTTCGTCTCCCTATTGACGTTCTATTTACTCTAGCAACTGATAAAAGAAGTCGCCAAATCCAGGTGATTTATAAATCCGTAAGCCCCATTTCATTGTCCCACATTGTTTCTGTATAAATGAGTGTGTCGTTGGATTTATCAAACCGTTGGTGGTCTCATTGAATCCGTATCAGCAAGTATTTCGCGCTGTGCATTTCGACCGCAGTCTATTTTTTAACTGATGACCATAATTTTTTCTTATTTGCTTCTAACACCGTCCAAATAGAGCCCCATTTATTTCGGCTTTTGTTGAGCACTACTTCGATATTCCTAATAGAAAATAAAACATTAGAGAATAGAAAATCGACCATTTTATTGCGCCCATACCATGCGGTGATTTCTATTGTTTTCAGCAGCATATTTCCACCAATTCACAGTTGTTTGAGAAAAATGAGTGTTTTTGATTAAATTTTCCCATTTCCATCCATGGAGAAACAACACATTTTTAAGTAAGAAAGAGATGGGAGAAACTAATAAAAAATCAGATGGTCATTATTTTCACTGTGTGAAAAGCAAACATTGGACTAGGCCATTCTTTTCGACGAACGTACGCTTTTTTAAGCCCCATATATGTGGTTACCTCGCACATCAAAAGCCATACAAAGCAATCAAAATGCCAATTGCGATTCAAATATGGATTTTCGCAATCGTTTATGTGCAAATATAATGGTCGGCACACTTTCTTTATGGCAAGCTATAGAGGCGATGAATTCAATTCAAAATTTTTATAAACCATTCTACGGAGCCGATTTGAACCTGCAGGGTATTTCATATCGTAATATGTCAAAAGTCACACGGAACGGCTTTCGTAAAATCTAAGAAAAAAATGTGACAAAAATTACTTTTATAGTTGGAAGGTGTTTCACACTCAAGCTAGTAATTATACTATTTGCAAATTCCAGCAAAACTGTCCATAATTAAAAATCTCGACTTAGCATAAATATCAGCAGGTTAATTCTCTTATTTTTACTTTTTCAAATAATGGATGCTTGATGTTTCGTCAGAAATTCTCTTCCAATTCTTTTTTGCTTAGACATATTGTCAATCACGAGATTTGAGTAGAAAGTGAGTCAATACTTTGAATAACATGTTTATTACTTATTTTTATTAAATAAAGCTATATTTTTGAAGAAATACTTTGGTTCGGATAGAAAAATTTGTATAGCTGGAGGTCCCAAAGGTACAACCGTAACAGAAGAGACAGGTAAAAGATGGCAAGTCATGTGTATGGGATCATTGAAATCTCCATTTGAAGTAAAAGAATGTTAAAATTGTTGGAATATGTTTTGCATGATATAACAAACTAAATGTTAATAGTTACTTTTACAAAGAAAAGCAAAAAAAGTAAAGAAATAAAATTTTAAAAGTTCTGATATATATCTAAACGTCCATATCGATGTTGGAATTTCAATTCAATAAACCAAATTGATAATACAATCAGTAGATACGTGAAAACAAAATAAAATTTTAAATTATTGTACGAAAAAAACTCAAACAGATTGAAATTGGACATTTCGAGTAAAATAACGAAATAAATAGTAAATGGAACCTTAACTTTCTGGGCTCAAAAAATTATTTAAGTTAGTCGCCGAAAATAAGTTCAATATTTACGAACTTCACTCAACGGATCTGAACATTGATCGACATCTCATGAAAAAGTGTAGATTTTCATTTCAATCGCCTACAAACCAGTTCATTACATGCCTTATCCATGTCGTACGAATCATGCGACCAATTTGCAAAAGTGAAGAAACCATTCATCTTCAAGCTTAGGATGGAGAGAATCATACGTTTGACTTTTGATATGTGTGCGTAAAAAAAGAAAAATGGAAGTAAACAACAATGCGATCGAATGAATAAACGGAACGTTGCAAATAAAGGAGATGAAAGCCATTTATCATATTTATGTAATTTCCGGCTTGAATACGAAAAATGCTATTGAATTTAAGTCTAGCGGCCTTTGCACACATGCCAAATATCCCCATATCTCGATCCAACCGTATGTATTCGATGATAATAGAAATGGTAAATACGGACACACCGAAATGGAAAAAAAGAAATGGAAACATGTTTATTTGTGAGCAGCGGTGAGTTTCTTGAATTGGATAAAACGTTTAAACATTCAAAGGAATTATTGAATTGTATCAGCAAGTGAGATCATAATAAATGCTCATCGGCTTTTGTGTGTTCCTTACGATGGCTAAGAGAGAAATATAAAGGGATCACACAAGAAAATTTAAATTTTTTTTATCGTCAACAATCCTGTTCACAAGCTAGATGGTCGCTTCAAAACCAATTTTTATGGATTTTATTCGAGCAAAAGTGATAAAATTGATAAACGCATCAATTCAAACGTCAAATGCAGCTTTCGAACGTGTATTGTTGCTCTCTGTCTGAATAGTAATTGATTTATCACCGGAATTTGTATTGAAACGCTACAAATCCTTTTCATTATTCAGTCACACACACGAAGCAGATACGGTTCGGCATTGCAGCGCTAAGTTGAATGAATGCCGGCATTTTGAATATGTGTAGATTAACATGAACATTGCTCGACTTAATTATCCATAATCCTCGTAATAAATACGACTATGTATACAATTTATCGCATCTGTTTGATAACACTGCAAAGGCATTGGATTTCCGAGGCTTGCAATTCAGTCGAAATGAGCATTGTGTGTACACGCAATGATTATGCAATACACACGATTCAATGAAAATTGGCATTTAATATAAATTGAGGATTACTTTAACCTTAAACAAGATTCACCGGCACAATCAGCCAGTGCATAGGCTTATAAGATGATGAGTTATACCCCCAAATCATTGCTGAATGATTGAGTTTTGCATTTCTGTCCATCGATTTGGAATGCGCACTTCCAACCGAATTATTTTATGCTCGATTTGATACTGGCTTGAGGGAGCTCAAGAAAAACTGACTCATTTTATAGACATGGAGTGTTGATGTTCTTCAAGAGAATTTAGCGAGACATATTATGATATCCAACTGATGCCTCTGATGTGAAGATAAGTGTTAATTTTTTTCAAATTGAACTCTGCAAAAACAGTGCACAAATTCTCGGTATGATTTGCATTGATATAAAAAATACGCATAGAGACAAGGAAAGTTCCCTTTTTTCTCTTTATAAATTCGGAAAAAAACTCTCTGAATTATTTGATCCTAGTGTTCATTTACACAATAGAATGTATCGATTACAAAAACTCATTGAAATTGAATTTAACCGATCGAATTGAAGAGCGCCGTGTTTTTCGTGTGTTTATTGGAAGCATTTCATTGAAGGTTTTTGCTTTGCGTGATTACGGTTTGCCACATTTGGTTGTCCTGCCCGTAAACGTAAACAAATAACACACAGCTTCACAAAAAAAACGAGACCTTCGCATTCAAATGGCTCTTGGTAAAAAAAAATGTTATGCCATTTTATGTTTATAAATAGTTGCTCGTTCGTTTCGATGTTCAAATAATTTGATCATGAAACACGGAGGTGTAAATATAATGGAGTGTTATATTCTGCAGGGAATTTTTACTCCATATCAAATGCTATACTTTGTGTTTCCGTTCAGAAAAATATAGAAAATTCATGTATTTCTTATTGTTTCTAAAGTTTAACGTGTTGAAACAAATATTTCTGGAAAATGAACATATTTGAATGTGTTCGATTTTAATGAATTATATCGACCATTGATCAATATAAATTTTCCTCTTGATCTTGAAATCTAGTTCAAATGTCTTCAAAAAGCTCTTGCTCCTATCGTTTTGTTCTACAAGATATAATAAAAGCTGTTGCTTTTGTTATTTTTCTTCTTCCTGATCCGGTTTATGACGTTGTTTTGCGGCGGCGCATGAGCATTTTTGTTTTTGCTTATGAAGCTGATTAAATCCTGCTGAGTGATGCTATTTTTCTTCACAACATCATCACATGCCTATTTGCATTCTACGGCGTTGTATTCTGTTGACAACTGTGAATGTATTCAGATCGGGTCTGAATCAGTGGATTCATCAGTGTATATCCAGATATTAATGCGCATGCTTTTCTGTCGCAAACAGACTTTACAGTTTACAGTGGCGTGCGTCACTAGTGAAATACTGACTAAACGATATCGTATATCACTCGTGACGCACACTGCTGTAAAGTGGGTTCGCGGCAGCAAAGCGTGCGCAAAAATATCTGGATATATAGATCCACGAATTCAGAACCGATCTGAATTCACTGGTTGACAAGCGTTTCTTGTAGGCGATTACCAAGGAAAAATCAAATTGATTCTGCCTGAAATAACAAATTATCACGCCGCTCAATTTAGATGAAGTTCAGGCTGAATCAGGTATCACTCAATTTTATTTGGGATTCGAAAAATCCAATTGGACCATACAAAACTCGGTACAGTAAATGACGTGAGTCTCCCCATTTTCATTCAATCATTTAAGTTATTATCATATTTGCACTGTAATTTTTTCAATCTATTTATTGAAAACCAAGAAAAAAATTAATCTTGCTCTCATACAAACTCACACTAGCCGGCAGGGATGCTTCAGAGGTCGGACCAGTATAGAAGGATGCAGGGAAGTTCTGGAATTAAAAAACCACTACCCCCTGAAGATTGCATGTACTTGTAATGATAGAACGCGAAAGAATGAACGGAATGAAAGGTATTGACTCCTTCTTTCCAACGTCATTGTGAGAATATCAATTTAGAAACGGTTTCTGTGAAGCTGAATATAAGCCAATGAATAGTGAAAATGTTTATTTAAATATTTTGACCTCAACAAAACCTGACTGCTGAAAAGTATCGGAAAGTGATTCGGAAATCCTCCGCATCCAACTACACCGTTCCGGTCTCTAAATACAATACGCAGCAACACAGAAATTGAGAATTTAATAAAATCGAATCGGAATCAAATTCAAGCAATAGCGGCCAACGCAGTACGCTTTTTTGTAAATATGATATAAAGTGAACAATATTTCGTCAATGTGAAACGTATACTCTATAGAGTCACATATCGAATACTTATTACAGTTTTCACTCATTTTTTTTTGTTTACATTTCTAATCATTCATAAGTCTATCGTTGAGATGGAGTGGCGAGTATGTCTGTTTTTTTTTAATGTAGATTCTCGCCTCTCAATCTCACTTATAGAAATATTAGCCGATAATATTAGTTTGATAGTAAGATGCGGAATAGCTCTATTCGGAGGCGTCCACAGAATGTTTGAATTTTGAAACATATTATCATGCATATCATGAGATTGCTCGAACTTGCGTTGTTACTTGTTAATTTTCCTATTTGAATTTCATTTATTCTATGAAAAAAGTGTGTTGTACATAATTAAAGAAACTAAACTGTTCTTTTTGTTAAGTTTATGCCTTAATGATTCACGGTTCTTGGTACAAGGAAGTGATTTAAACAAGTGTCGATTTTCATCCATTCGTTTGCATTCACTAAAATCCATGCTATTTTTGCTTTGTCCATTTTTGGTTTGCCACATTTTTTTTGCCCGCAAACAAAGTTGTAAACAAAATGAGGCATTGAAAAACAAAACATTTATATGTATACCACCATGAATGGTTGAAAAACATTGAACATTTTTTCGTTTGTTTCGAAATTCAAATGAAATGACAACGATAAGATAGGCTTGAATACTTTTATCGCCACAAATGTAACGTTACCAAACTATGTAATAACTTTATTTGCATCTCACTCGCATCGAGAGAAAAAAAAAATGTGAAATATTCTTGTGATTTTTCTGTTGGGAAATTAAAAAAATGTTTTTGAAATCGGCCGGTCGCATTCATAAAGCATTTACATACAAATTTATACTTTGTAAACGAGAATGTCTGTGAAATGGAGCAACAATGGCAGTTTCCTAAACCGAATGTGAGGGCCGTTTTGGGATTCTTTGATAAAAACATTTGTTGGAAGGTTTGTTTTTTGTTGCCGTGCGGATTGGGTTGGGCTGCCGAAAATGTGTCCGCTCTCAAAAATATTTCCCCATAGAAACTCAAGCGATTCGTATTTGTGTAGATGCTGAAATAGCAATTATTTGGTGGAATGCACAAAGCCCATGTGGAGAAGCAAGCGTGTGTAGAAAATGTGTGTTGTGATAACAAACATTTGGCCGTCGTTTTGTTACATTTCATTGTCACCGAATGTTGAATGGCTAGAAAATTGGCTTTTCGCATTTTTCAATTGTAGCAAATGCAAAAAAAGGTAGCAGAAAATCGCGCGAGAACTTTTGTTTTCAACAGATTCAGGCGAAGCGGAATTTCGATGGTATTTGTGCAAATGCCGTTTGCTATTTGCCGCTGGCCGTTTTTGTTCTTTCCGTTGCACATTTTGGTTTTAGCAGCACATCAAAGATAAGACAAAAGTCACTTTTCAATTACCGATTCTCACTTCACTTGTCCTGAATTGGAATATGCACTGAATCATACGTGGAAACGATTGTTGCGACACAATCGATTTAATCTTCTTAGACTCATTTCGGCAATATGTTAACAAAACACACGTTGGTCTGACTTTGTGATAGCGTGGGATGTATGGATATATGATTTGTTATGTCAATTTTTGTTTTCATGTTTTAATCAATTTTGTGACGGCAGTTCGAGTGTTTTGACACTCATTTTCTGGTTCAGACGCAACAAAACTTGTCAATTTCCAGTCTGGCTTTCTATTAAGCGCTTTTAAAAATCTATTTTCTATTTAAAATTCAACGATTTCAAGGGCGAAGTAACATTCTGTCAGTTGGCGTGTTATCTTTGCTTAATTTATAGTGAAAATCTTCGTTTTGTTTTAATTATTCACATAACATCGAACAATATATATGTTAAACGAAGACATAAGAAAATTTGATTTCTAATGTTTCTATTACTGTGAAGTGCTCTTCAATTGTGCGGTAATGTTTCTGAATATGTAACATGGCGCACTCAGACTCATTTTTCGAAGTGTCGCTTCATTTATGATTAATTTTTCATCTTGCAAATATTGAATTTTGTTTATGTTCAATCGTTCCTTTTCCCCCGATTCTCAAGGAATGCTCGTTATTTTGCCTTTCCACCGTCGCTCGCTAAGAAATTGTCGTGATTTTAATGGAACATTTTTGAAATAAACTCAGGCAGCACCACGCATTATGCATATATTCTGTGTTCGATGTTCGCACACATTGTTCCGACGCGATAAACCGTTTAATTTATGCATGTCACAAAAACTTTGAAAACATTGACTGAAGCATTCGGGAGACGACAATTGTCGGCGTTTGTTACAATAGCAATTCAAGTGAAATAAAATGGTTTGGGAGAAACGATGGCAGAATGATGTGAATCGAACAAAATGTGTCATTGGAATATGTGTAGCTAAAATTTACTGAATTACCGTCTAAAGTTCAGCATATATCCAGGTTGACGTGATGCGCAAGCATATATCAAGTATCATGCCAAATGGAGGCACAATTATACCTTTATCGTTTGGAAAGGGGCGAAAATCGAAATTTACTCTCCTGAAGCATACCAGTCTCGAGGTGGATACGATGCATTTGTGCCATGAAAGGAAGATGTTATAATAGAATATAATTAATAATGAATGGCATACGTCTTAAATAGTTAATATTTTGGAGTGCGCACAGACACTTTGCGAGTCGAACCACATCGAAAAGTTTTGCCAGCTAAAATGTCGAAATGTTAAGGAAAAACTGAAGCCAAACGATGAAAACCTCTCAATTTAACAGTTGACAAAAACTTTTGCGAAAAGGTATTGTCTCTATTTGCAAAGATTATGGTGGGCATCTTGCTGAAACTTTATTTGAGTTCGTGTCTTTCGGTCGTAGTTTTCATTCGAATGACAGTAATTGATAGAGATCCAATGCAAGATACAGGCAAACAAGTGTACATTCTGATAAGCGGTAACTAATGCCATTAATTCGAATCATCAAGTTGTGCGTTTGCCCGTCGAATGTCACTTTGAATATACATTATTGCTACCATTTCTGGACATCAATATATAATTGCCTAAATTAACTTGGTATACACAAAGCGAGAGAAAGAGAGGGGGCTAGAGAGGAAGAAAGCATTTTAACACATACGGGCTCTTGGAAAATTCTACTAAATCTTCGGATTTTCGAATATCTTTTGAGCCATTTAAAGTGGAAGGATTTTCTTAAAACCTAAACCTGTTTGACTTTACCGAAGGGAACACCATTTTCCAAATGGGGGCCAAATTTATACAATAACTTTGACCAAACTCTTTGTCCGTATTTAAACATAACTCACACTTTACACTCAACCATTTTCTGCGAGAAGTTTTCCTTTCAAATATAAATTACATACAATTATCTCTCACATGCTGGGCTTAAGGTATTTTATGGCATGTGCTTCGGTGATTCAATAAATTAAAGTAGATTTTCCGACCGGCTTGCACTTCCTCTTTTGAACTATATTTTGAACTACAACGCTTGAGACGGAAAATCAGCCAACAATAGAAGAAATGTTGCCAATCATCCACAATTCGGTACTTCATCAAAGAAAGAACCTTCCATCAATGGTAGATTTTTTTCAAATCTATGCCATCAATATTTTAGAATATTCTTGCAGTTCATTACTTCCAAAGAAGCAAGATGCGATCAAAATTGCATCTTTTCTAAAAAATAGAAAAATTACCTAATGTTGAAATTGTTCAAACATTTTCCGCATTTGAACAAATTATCAATTTCGAATAGCTCCTTTTTTTAACGCGAAAAGTAAAAATAAAAGTAAATAGGAGTTAAAACAAGTTTTTTTTTCAAATAAATTGTTTTTTGAAATGACAAAATATGCTTTATTATTATCAAACTGGAAAACTTTACAACAAATTCAATGTGATTCATTGATTCAAACAGCCCGTTTAAAGGATTCCATGAGCTATTTTGACATTTCCGACCCGTTCTTAGTCGGCTAGTTCTTCGAAGTCTATTTTTCTAACAACCCTTTTAGAGAAAACGTAATTTAAAAGTCAACATAAAAAAAATGGTAAAAATAAAGTGATTTGGTACTAACTTCGGATCCACGGATTTGGGATGCTCAGCTTTAGATTTTGGTTGAGGCTTCATTGGTGTACTTGGATGGCCATGAATCGTAGGACTTGGGCTGTCAAAACTATATTCAAAGGATTAATTTGTGTCATGAAAATAGTTTTTTAGGAACGGAAACTACATCATTTATATACGTACCTTGATTTTACATGACCGGCCGGTGATGGTGTTGATGGTGGTGTTGGTGATCCTGATGCTGGTTTTGGTTTTGTTTTTGGGCCTGCTGATGCTGGCCTGAAATAAACGAGGTCAATCATATAAATGCAATTTGAAAAATGGCTTGAACTATTTTTCGTCTAAAAAATTGACATTATTGTTTAAAATTAATCGATTGAAATGTTCAATTCCAGAGAATAATTGTTTTTCTAATTTTTTAGACAATTTTTTGAAGTTTCAAAATAGTATTTAAATCGTTCAATTACAGAATGACAATCGCCAAGCCGATAATTGCAATGAACAAAATGTAGCGGGTAAACGAAACCATTTTAATTGACTTTTTGTTGCGCTTGAGAACAGATTTCTCGAATAACTGACTTTGCACTGTCAAGATTCCAATATTTATACTCAAATTTTTCAAATAAAAATGTATGAATTCATAAATTTATTGAATGTTATTTTCAACTTAACAATTGTATCAATATTATTCGTTAAATAAATTACGGACGGTGAAAACATTATCTGGAATTTTTTCCGCCACCACAACAAAAACAAACATTTACATTTTCTGAATATTGTTATTTTCTAGCATTATGAATACTTCCATCATATTGGTTTATTCAGTATTGGTGAATAGCTGACACGTCTAAAATTACACGTTCTCCTTAAAACACCATATTAAACAAAATTAATGATTTATGCATTTCTGAAAACAACAATTTTACAAGATTTCATCAATGATGTGTCATCATCATCAATGACGTGTCATATGCGATTGCTGCGCAAGCAAATGCTTATTAAGTGACTTTTTATATTATATTTAAGAATTAAAGCCAAGTACAAACTCTGGAACTTATTACGTGTTTATTATGAGCAATAAGGTTTCATTTTTGCAGTTTAGTCATTATTAGAGTAGTGGGTCAGAATATGGCCACTCCACTCTTAGTTCCTTTACATTTTCCTTTTTATTTTTTTAGCATACAAATTATATTCAGTGAACTAAACATAGTCCCCATAGAAATGATTCTCAATTATATCGAAAAACCATCCATTTAATGACTAGATGTCAATTGAACTATCCGAAGACATTATCTGAATGAGCAGAAAATTGGTTGAAGTGAAACATTTCCAATGCTTTAGTGATGTTTCACGTTGAACTAATTTTCGTCATGTCCAATTCCATGAAATTTTCAATTTTAAGCATTCTTATAAGAGACTCATTTTCATTCTACCCATTTCATTTATCATTCCAAACATAAATGAATATACTTAAAAATAATTATGATCAGAAAATCTCAAAAAATCTTTAGTCAAATTTATGGTAACTTCATATATATCTGTGAATTTCTTCTTCTTTACCATAATTAATGAAAAAATTTGTGATGTCTTTGATAACAAACTCTCATTTGATGAACAGATTATCCATTGCCAATGTGTAAGAATAACAGCAAGTAAATTTTATACAGCCCGTCAAAAAATCTCACATTTGATGATACAAAAATTAATTTTCCACACTTTGATTGCGTCGACCTTGAATTTAATCTACTGTATATTTCACATCAACAAGGTGCAGATAGATAAACTACAAAAAAATGCAAAATGGAGCGTTAAGAATCGACCAAGAATTTGTGAATCTGTGAATGATTTAATCTATTATCTAAAATATCTAGAAAGTTTATGCTCGATCTCTTTAACGTAAGTCAAAAATATAAATTTATTCAATGTAGATTTATAAGATGATCCATGGAATGGCCCTCAAATATATTTATGATAACCTTATCTTTTCACATAATGCCCACAACAGAATTACTTGACAGAACGATAATATTTCATTAGGATTACCGAATTATATTAATGAATTCACAAAAAAAGTTTTTTTTCTGAGGGAATCAAGTTGTATATTGACCTGCATTAAGACATGGCATTAAAGATACCAATACCATTCAAGTATTTATACGTACTTGCAAGACAAATGTAATGCAAAACTATGACATTGTTCGATTATATTTAATGCAAATAAGATAATATATTGTTATGCCTTATAAACAAATCCATTTTGGTTGGGCTTGTGAGAAAACGCTCAGATTTGTGTGATGAATTTTCAAATTCAATACATTTCAGAGCTAAGTCTCACAAGATAATCCTCTTTGTATTTTTAAATTTTCTCATGGTCCCACTCTTTGTGAAAAAGGGCCCTGCATATAATTTTTTTGCAGAACTTATCAAATTCATATGGTATTCATAACATCATCGATTGATTGACGCACAACCAAATGATAATTTTATTCCCATTCGCTCAATCAACCTTGTGCGTATTGAATAATTTTAACAAAATTTTAGCCTGAAAAGTGTTAGGATGTGAAATAAACATATGTTGAATTCAAATTCTTCGTTTTTAGGTCAAAAGCGATTCTGCGATACTTTAAATATGAAAATGACTATATCGATGCTGCAGATAGCTCAAATGAAATGTTTTGTTTGGAATAAAAAAAATTGAATTCAAATGACTCTAGCACAAAAATATTGAGATACAATGAACAAATGTCTCAAATAGGCTTGAAATTAAGAAAATGCAACAAATCGCTTAAATTGAACCTCCTTTGATTTCAATTATTTTCGGAGATTCATATGCGTTGAAATCATTAAAGTAAGAGAGATTACTCGTTGAATTCATTGAAGTAAATTTCATGCGGTGCGAGGCGTTTCGTATCAAAATGCATCAGCGTGAAAGAAAAATCCATATTCTGTGTGTAATCCATGGTCTCTCATTTCACTCTTATGCATTTTTATTATACGAAACGCATCATACCGCATAAAATTTATTGGAGTAAATCACCGAGTGAGATCACTTGCTATAATGATTTAAACGCACATGAATCTCTGATTCTTCTAATTGTAACTGAAAAGATCATATTAAAATTCAAAAAAATCTGGTTTTGTGCGAAATCAGCCAATAATTGAAATGAAGGATATATGATAGAATGGATGAAAGAAGATAAATGAATGCTCACTAATAAGTGTATGAATGCGGGATGAATGCTGCAAGAATATGAATTCAAGTAATTGCTGCAAGCGATTTAAGTGCAATGTTAATGAAATGTTTTTGTTGTCGCACTTGGATTTCATTTTGGTGGATTTTTATATTGAATAATATTCGGATTTGAAACCACTTGAACACAAGAGTTAAGCACTCTACCACGTACCACATCATCTAGTTGAGAAAAATTCAGCACAACAATAAAAATTCGACCGGAATTACAAACCTATTGGTTTATTTCACTGTCTAGAATTATTTATTGGCCCAACGATTCAAGCTGATATATCAACATTGGTCGTCAGGTGGTGAACATATGAATATGCAAACAGGAATAATAAAATAAAAATGTACAGTCAGATTTGGCTCTTGATGATACAATATATCAGTGAATTGTTCGGCAACAGCGTAGACAACCGAGTTTGAAAGTTACTGTTTCAAAACAGCTACTTCTGACGTGATCCTCCTCACGTTCCATCAAATGGGAGAAGATATCAAACAACGTGGTCGTGAGCTTGCCGAAAAAATTCCTCAAACACCACCCAAATGAGCTGCGTCCGGATTTTCGTTGCGTTAATGGAAATCTAATGGTGGGGACACTTCCCTTCTAGCAATAAAGATGAAAACACAAATCTGTCCGCATGCAATGTGTTCAGAACACTGAGACTGATCCTCTTGACTTGTTTGTCCAAAATTTCGAGCCAACATTTCTCTCGAATCTTTTTTTATTTCATTTTGGTATCGCTTATCAATCTAAAGAAGTAATAAATAGATCTTTCTCGTTTTTATTAAAAAAAGGAAATTCAACTCAAGTTTATATGTACATATGGATTGAAACGAAATTGTAACTCAGCACAACAACAAAAATATGCTTATTGATTGCAATACGAATGGAAAAAAATAATAAAGCGAAATTAAATTGATAACTGTCAATCATAAAAATTGTAACACATGAAAATAAAACAATAGTTTACGCTAGAAATTCAAAGACAAAGCGCAAAATCTTCTCGGAGATTATGTTAACTCTTTGATCCATTGAGATGGTTTTCTCTATTTGGTATAATGGCATAATATTTATGCAAAATGTATGGCTATTACAGCCCAGTTGTGGCGGTCAAATTCCTGAAAATTTCGCACATTATTCGAAAATTGTAATCCGGAAAATTCAACCCAAAATAATTATTTTGACAAAAATCGTGTCAACGCAATTAAAAGTATGTACGCAAACAGTAAAGCAGCAACGAGAGTAGAAGGAGTTTTGAGTGAATGGTTTGAGTTGCGTAATGGTCTGCGACAGGACTGTACAATTTCGCCACTTCTATTCATTATTAATATGGACAAGCTGATCAGCCAATTTAAGGGGTAGAGTAGCGTTGGAGGGCAATATTAACTCTGCACTTGCTTACGCAGATCTAAGATGTTGATTCACGGGTAAATCTTCAGACAAACTATTCTAAATGGTAGGGAGAGCTGTCGATTCAGAGAATTTAATTCATGATTTGGAAGTATCTGATATGAAACGGTAAGAATATTCATGATCCTCAAAGAAGAGTTTTTAATTCTGCCCCATGAAAAAAGCCCCATGAACAAAAATGTATTTTCCAGGGAAATTGTAAGAGATTGTGTTCGAAAAAGCTATTAAGCTAATGATGGGCTACAACTTTGTAGAACATGCGGGAACTTTATCTGTTACCATTTGCCTGGAAAATTAGTTTTTCTTCATAAGGCTTTTCTATTTCAATTTTTTTTACTGGAAGAATTTAAAACTTTTATTTGAGGGTAATGAATATTCTTACTGATTCATATGAAAGTGTTGAGAAGAGTTTCGGGAGTCTGGCGACCAGACTGAGATGGTTTAGTCATGTTAAACGCATGTGAGATGATGCTAGATTTCAGATTCGGTTAAATGTGATTTAAATGCGTGAGGATATAAATGGTGAAACTAAAAAACTAGTTGTTGTTGTTTTTTCTTTTTTACTTTTTCAATTCATAACATACAATATTTGTTTTTTGAAATTTCAGAATTTGCTTTATTATCAAACTGGAAAGATTTACAACAAACTAAAATTGGAATATTTATTTATTGATTCAAACAGCCCGTATGAATGATTCCATGACCCGTCCATTGTTTCCTGATTTTGAAGCATCTTAATCGAAGTCTAATTGCCTTAAAATACGATAACAGAAGTAAAATTTTAAAGAATATATCAGATAATGGTAAAAATAAAGTGATTTTGTACGAACTTCGGTTTCATTTTAGATGCCTTCTTTGGTGCATTTTGTCCCTCCTTCCAAGTATCGAAATCGTCTTTATTTGTTGGTTTTGGACTTTCGAAACTATATTAAAATAAATTAATTTAAGTCATAAAACAGTTTTTTACGAACAGAAACTACATCATTTATATACTGACCTTGATTTGCTAGGACCACTTGATCCTGCTGCTGATTCTGGTCTAGAACGAACAAAGTCAATTATTATATAAACGCATTTCGAATAATGGCCTAAACTATTTTTCGTCCAAAATTTTTTTTATTTTCGATCCGATCCTATTCATGTAATTTTGGAGCTTATCCATAAAAGTCTATTTTTTCGACATGGATTTCGGATTTTTAAAGTTAAAATATAAATAATGGTAAAAATCAAGTGATTTTGTACGAACTTCGGTTTCGTGACTTCTTTTTCATCCCCCGTTTTGGATTTGAGTTTAGATGCCTTCTTTGGTGCATTTTGTCCCACCTTCCAAGTATCAGGATCGCCCTTATTCGTTGGTTCTGGACTTTCAAAACTGTATTCAAAGGATTAATTTATGTTATGAAAATAGCTTTTATCGAACAGAAACTACATCATTTATATACGAACCCTGATTTGCTAGGACCACCTGATCCCGTTGCTGAAACTGGCCTGAAATGAACAAAGTCAATTATGTAAACGCAATTTAAAAAATGGCTCAAACTATTTTTCATCTAAAAATTTACATTATTGTTTAAAATTAATCGATTGAAATTTACAATTCCAGAGAATAATTGTTTTTCTAATTTTTTAGACAATTTTATGAAGTTTCAAAATAGTATTTAAATCGTTCAATTACAGAATGACAATCGCCAAGCCGATAATTGCAATGAACAAAATGTAGCGGGTAAACGACACCATTTTAATTGACTTTTTGTTGCGCTTGAGAAAAGATTTCTCGAATAACTGACTTTGTACTGTCAAGATTCCGATATTTATACTCATTAAAAAAATGAAAGAATCCATAAATTTTGTGAATGTTATTTTCAACTTTACATTTGAATGGCTTAGAATGAGAATGACCTTAAATTTTGGTGCAGATAAAAGAGAAACATGAAATTTCTTTCATATAGATTCGTTTTTGTAATTACAACATCGATATCGTTTTGTATTTTCTGATTTTTGAATATTCCACCTACAGATTTGTTAATTTTGAGGGTCAAATAAACATTTTTTCACGGAAAGTAATCTTTATTATTATCTGAAAGTCTTGAAATTGTGTGAAATGAAAAAATTGTATGGGGGACTCTGCAATAGGCAACCGACTATGGAATGACGTAGTAAAAATCGCAATTGATTGGAACAATCAGCATTTGACTGTATACATTTCTTATTTTTCATACATTTCTGAGAGAAAGTGGCGCAAGCTATTCTCTGTTGTTCCGTCAATGAGAATGTGTCCAATTTGTCAGAATGTACATTGTGCATGCCAAACATATTAGAAATATTGTGAAATAAGCCATACAAATTATTTCAATATACTGATAATAAAATGATTCCACTTTATTTATATTAAAATTTCAAGGAATTACATTCTCAACATTTACTTCGGGATATTTTCTTGAATAATTCCACAAAACTTGTAACATGCGCTTTTGAGTGTGTTTGCCATGCACATTCTGAGACATTCGCATCGCAGGTACAACAGAGTATAGCATGCATCACTTTCTCCCTTTGCAGAGCGTGCGTGTGAGTGAAAGATATGTAAATAAAACAATAGTTTTTTGAAATGACAAAATTCGCTTTAATATCAAACTGGAAAACTTTACAACAAATTTAATGTGATTCATTGATTCAAACAGCCCGTTTGAAGGATTCCATGAGCTATTTTGACATTTCCGACCCGATCTTAAATTTCTGATGCTAGATCTTCTTAGTCGAAGTTTATTTTTCTAACAACCCTTTTAGAGAAAACGTAATTTAAAAGTCAACATCAAAATAATGGTAAAAATAAAGTGATTTTGTACGAACTTCGGATTCACGGATTTTGGATCATGCTCAGCTTTAGATTTTGGTTGAGGCTTCATTGGTGTACTTGGATGGCCATGAATCGTAGGACTTGGGCTGTCAAAACTATATTCAAAGGATCAATTTATGTCATGAAAATAGCTTTTAACGAACAGAAACTACATCATTTATATACTGACCTTGATTTGCTAGGACCACTTGATCCTGCTGCTGATTCTGGCCTAGAACGAACAAAGTCAATTATTATATAAACGCAATTCGAATAAAGGCCTAAACTATTTTTCGTCCAAAAATTTTTTTATTTTCGATCCGATCCTATTCTTGTAATTTTGGAGCTTATCCATAAAAGTCTATTTTTTCGACATGTATTTCGGATTTTTAAAGTTAAAATATAAATAATGTTAAAAATCAAGTGATTTTGTACGAACTTCGGTTTCATGACTTCTTTTTCATCCCCAGTTTTAGGTTGAAGTTTAGATGTCTTCTTTGGTGCATTTTGTCCCACCTTCCAAGTATCAGGATCGCCCTTATTCGTTGGTTCTGGACATTCAAAACTATATTCAAAGGATTAATTTATGTCATGAAAATAGCTTTTAACGAGTAGAAACTACATCATTTATATACGAACCCTGATTTGCTAGGACCACCTGATCCAGTTGCTGAAACTGGCCTGAAATAAACAAAGTCAATTATGTAAACGCAATTTAAAAAATGGCTCAAACTATTTTTCATCTAAAAATTGACATTATTATTTAAAATTAATCGATTGAAATTAACAATTCCAGAGAATAATTGTTTTTCTAATTTTATAGACGATTTTATAAATAAGTTTGAAAAAAGCATGAAAATCGTTCAAGTACGTAATGACAATCGCCAAGCCGATAATTGCAATGAACAAAATGCAGCGGGTATATGACACCATTTTAATTGACTTTTTGCTGCGCTTGAGAACAGATTTCTCGAATAACTGACTTTGCACTGTCAAGATTCCGATATTTATACTCATTAAAAAAAATTGAAAGAATTCATAAATTTTTTGAATGTTTTTTTCAACTTTACATTTGAATGGCTTAGAATAAGAATGACCTCAAATTTTGATGCAGACAAAAAAGAAACATGCAATTTCTTTCACAAAGATTTGTTTTTATAATTACAACAACAAATCTATAAGAAAAAAACTGTATGTTGCTCTTTTATTTGGATCAAAATTTGAGGTCATTTTTATTCTAAGGCATTCAATTGCATCAATATTATATTAGAAGTGATTGGAAGATGGTGAAAAAATCATCTGGAAATTCTGCAACCACAGCAAAAAATGTACATCTCAATTTGCTGAATAATCTAATTTTTACTTCTCCGCATACACCACTGTGTGCGTGAAAGTACCGCGAATGATCCAAAATATTTAACACGATAACTCAGAGATTTTAAGATCGAATTTGAACGTATGCATGAACGCGCAAATTGGTCTTCATTGGGAATAGAGAACATTTAATTTTCAGCTCAATAGGCTATTGTCTTCGGGTGTTTCAATTGGGGTCTAGTCATTAAATGGATTGTTTTTCAATGTAATAAAGAAGCATTTGCTTAGGAACTATGTTTATTTCCTTTTGTATCATTATTCAACTTTCAGATTCTTATTTTTTCTGCAAAATATGAATCACACAAAGTTTCAAATCGTTAATATAAAATTTTCGTATTAATATCCGAAATTACGCTTTTTCCGTATTAAAACGGTTTTCGGGTGAAAGAGAAATCAAAACATTGCACACAGAACATGGATCTCTCCTTCACGCTCATGGGCTTCAATGCAAAATAAGCGATATTTCGGAAATATTATTATTACTATCGATATCGCTTTGTATTTTCTGATTTTGTTGTACAACCGATATGATATACATTTCTGATTTTTCATACATTTCTGAGAGAAAGTGGCGCAAGCTATTCTCTGTTGTTCCGTCAATGAGAATGTGTCCAATTTGTCAGAATGTACATTGTGCATGCCAAACATATCAGAAATATTGTGAAATAAGCCGTACAAATTATTTCAATATACTGATAATAAAATGATTCCACTTTATTTATATTAAAATTTCAAGGAATTTCATTCAAAATATAGCATGCACCACTTTCTTCCTTTGCAGAGCGTGCGTGTGAAAGATATGTATAAAAGATCAGAAATGTATATAATATCTGTTGTACAGACATATGCTGGTGCTTCCAGTCCATTGCGACTTTCACTCCGTCATTCCGTACTCGGTCGCCCATTGGGACTATGTTCATTTCACTTCGAACCGTTATGAAAATTCCATAATCTCATCCTCTCACTGGAAAAATTAGTAGCACAAAATTTCGTTTTCTCAAAGACGAGCTTCTTTTTGTTATACCTTGTTAACAACGTACAACGAAGAACAGGCAACGGACAACGGACAACACTTTTGCGCACGCAGTGGTGTGTCCGGAAACACAGAAAAACTGTCATAGAAGTGAAACACGAGAAAAAAAATGGGCCAAAGTGGAACATTTTCAATAAGCTTTAGTGATGTTTCACTTTGAACTATTTTTCATCATGTTCCAATTCCTTGAAATTTTCGATTTTAAGTATTCTTCTAAGAGACTCATTTTCATTCTAACCAATTCATTTATCATTCGTTCCAAACATAAATGAATATAATACATAAAAATAATTATAATTAGAAAATCTTAAAAAATCTTGAAAGAACTTTGTGGTTTATCAAATCAAATATAAAACCTCTTGTCGAGGTGAAATCTCGTTCCGCAAGCGAATACCAAACACAAAATTATCGATATCAAATTTTGTGCCGCAAATTATATCACGAGCTGCTTTCGGTTTTTGCATTTCTTCTGCTTTAGCATATATTTCGAATGTCGGACAAATTGAATATGATATGACATTAATAATCTCAAATTCATCATAATATGCGTTACATACTTACAGACTAAATCCGTTCTGTTGTTCTTTACACTTTATATCGTGCAAAATCCGTCAATCATGACATTTCAAATAAAGTATTCATAAAATCATCGATTTGTGATTGACGCACAACCAAATGCTAATTTTATTCTCATTTGTTCAATCAACCTTCTGCGTATTGAATAATTGTAACAAAATTCGAGTTTGAAAAGTTTTAGGATGTGAAATAAACATATGTTGAATTCAAATTCTTCGTTTTTAGGTCAAAAGCGATTCTGCGATACTTAAAATATGAAAATGACTATATCGATGCCGCAGATAGCTCAAATGAAATTTTTTATTTGGAATAAAATTATTTAAATTCATATTACTTAAACACACAAAAATGAGTTACAATAAAAAAATGCGACGTGTTTCGTATTAAAATGCATCAGCGTGAAAGAAAAATCCGCACTCTGAGTGTAATCCACTGTTTTGTCTTTATTGGAGTAAATCACCGAGTGAAGTCACATGAATCTCTGATTCTTCTAATTGTTGCTGAAAAGTTCATATTAAAATTCAAAAAAAATCTGGTTTTGCGCGAAATCAGCCACTAAATATTAGTAATGTTGTGAATGATTTTGAATAAATGAAATAAAGGATATATGATAGAATGGATGAAAATAGATAAATGAATGCTCACTAATAAGTGAAATAAAATGAATGCGAAATAAATGCTGCAAGAATGCATGAGATTTAGGATTAATAAATACTAAGGATCAGCCGTGCCATATCTGCGCATTTATTGGTATTTGGTTCAAACTCACCAATAGCGAGACAGGAACTATTATTTATTGTTGATGTTTACTAGAGCCCTGCATCGAATATCCGTATTTTTCAGATTATCTTCGGATGTTAGACGGAATCAACTTTGGTGCTCTCGGCTTCGGACGAATTGAGATCTCAATAAAGCAGATTATAAGTGAATATATGTGTAAATGATTGTCATTCCGCTTCCTACGAGCATTAACGGAATTCAAAACAACGAATGTATTTGGCTTCCTGTTCTGAACAGCCAGCTATTGAACAAACATTAAACGGGGCACGGCGCTTCCCGTATTAAAGATAATAAAAGATAAATGTTACAATTATATGATGAACATGGAGATCTCTTTCACTCTCAACCATGCCACTTCTTTGCACCATCTATGCGAAAATCATCAAATTTATTTTAAAACTATCGATCGGATATCGGACATCGAATATAACAGTCAGATATCCGATTTCGGATGTCGGATGGTTGTTGAGTTAAATAAAAAGCGATTCAGACAGATTCTGATCTTATTTTGCTATCTGTACATTCTTATTTTAATTTTTTTTTCGCTCAAACAAACTTTTTCGTATTGAATAATTATTAAAATACGATTATGCAAATTGCTAGGATGTGAAAGAAACATATGTCGAATTCAATTTTTCGTTCTTTGAGTTCAACAGCGATTCTGCATATTTGAAATGTTGACTCAAAATAATGATATTGATGGCGCAGATAAATCAAATGATTTTTTTTGTTTGGGACGAAATTATTTAGATACATTTTGTACAAAAATATTGAGATACGATGTAAATAAATGAATCAAATATAGACTAAGAGCCAGTAAATATTAAGAACACGTCATAAAATTCCTGAATCATAGTGCTAATAAAATAATGTTGTCAAAAAAACAAACAAAAAAAATTTTTGAGCGCAACATAAAAATATGTCCTTCAGCGACATCCGTGCTCCTGAATTTCCCAAAAAACTATATCTAATAAATGGTCTTACGTACGTAAAACTAACTTTTTGCATATTTCCCGAAATTGTTCGAGTTTACGGGTTTTTCATTGATTGCTACTCATTTGTATTTGATTTATGTTTATTTCTTATCGAATCATCACGCGACTTTGAGAATAAATCACAGAAAATTTCAAGTCATTACACATCATGTAATTTGGAATTAAATTTTGATAAAAAAAAAAACAAATAAACATCTCAGTTTCTCGCTGCTTTTAAATTGGTAATAACAATTACGAATTAGTTCACTCTGATGTGAGCTTCATTTCATGCCAGCGATAGATATAATTCCACATTTATGTTATGTATAAATTTCGATAAAAAGTTAATGAGCATTCAAATTGATGAAATTAATACAGATTAAAAAATCACAAATACTTCATCCAATTTAATGACAAAATTTGAATTTTGACCCCGAAAATTTAAAATTTTGTAGGGGAGGTAGTCTTAAACCTCATAAGAATGACTTGAAATTTTGCGCGACTCATTTTCGTAATGAAAACATAATATCCTGAAAGTTTCAATTCGATACAATGTGAAATTAAGATAGTCGCCATACAAATTTTCAGTTTTGACCAGGGGGACCGTGCTATTTGAGACATTTTAATCATATCCATTCTCCAGCGCCATCTATTGGGCAGTAGTATTGATGTGATATTTCAATCGTTTCAATGACTCATTTGTTTATATTATTTGTGTCAATAAAAATTTTGTTCGTATTACAATGGATCTAAATTGAGTTCATCCATGTAAAATAAGATGGCGCGGTCAATTGGCATACTCTCGAATAGCTCTCCAATCCCATACAGGCACGGTCCGCTTGGTTTTGACCTCGAGAAGACCAAGAAAATCGAAAATTTTGCAGTGGAGGTAGTCCTATATCTCATCGGAATGACTTGAAATTTTGTAAGACTCATTTTTTTCATAAAATAATAATATTCTGGAAGTTTCATTATGATACAATGTGAACTAGACATAGTCCCCATACAAATTTTTCTTAATTATATTGAAAAACAGCTCATTTATGACTATTATACAACTCTACTAGAGCTGCCCGAAAAAATTAAAAGGTTTCTATTCCTAATGAAGACCAATGTGTGTGTAAATTTTTGATCAATTCTAATCTCAATTTTTTGAGTTATCGTGTTAACAATTTTTTGCGTACAACGGACAACGTACCGCACACACGGACAAAAAATTGCTTCGGGAATGGTTGCAATCGTTTTTCCTAGGTTCAAAACGCATAGAAAACTTATTCCGAATGTTTTGAATTTTTTGGAACGATCGCAATACCTTTGGAGCGTCCGTAATGGTGGTGTGTGCGGAAAAGTAAAAAAAATAATTCTCCCGTATTATTGCTAAGCTGAACTGTCAAAACCAAGCGCATGCAAAATACAATCGCTAGTATCGAGTCTCCATATTTTGATCTCCATTATTCGTAGACATTCATTTGCGCTGAAATCATACAAGTAATTGAGCCCACTGTACCAAGTTTCATGTGGAGCGACGTATTGCGTAATAAAAAGCATGAAAGTGAAAGAGAAATCCACGGATTACACATAGAATATGGATTTCTCTTTCACTCTAAAATGCACTTTGATCGTATCGCATAATATTTTCTGGAGTGAAATCACCGAGTGAGCTCACTTATTATAATGATTTCACCGCAAATGAATCTCTGATTGTTCAAATTGTTCCTAAAAAAAATTCAATCACAAAAATCGTGTTTGACAGTGTAATTGTTTTTGGAACTCCTAAATATATCAGTGAAACACTAGCGGATTGACTTAAATTGGTACACATATGACATAAAGGGCTCAGCAGCCGATTTGAAGAACACAATGTCGCCATGGCAACTTACCACTTTTAAATGCCCCTTCTTCCCGATTGTTGATTCCTAACGCAATTTGCCGCATTTGTTGTTCTGAAGCGAGCAGTCGAATTTGAACTGATTATCAAGAGTTAAAATATCGTTTTCAATCAAAATAATGGTCGAAATGAAAGTGACCGTTCATTAATTCACTGCCATATGGCGCAACATAATGTATTCGCGTGCTCATTTCGAATTCGATGCGAGTTTTCGTGCAGCAAAAACCATTTCGAATCGTTCTCATTTAACCGCCTTTCGTTACACACAGGCGGATACATACGATGCGTGTGCACACAAATACGTGCGATTGTCGACGATTACATGCGAGTTTGAATCAAATTTGATGGGAAATACGTCATTTTGATTAAAACATCGCCTTCGGCTGATTAATTGGTTCGACTCAATACATGCATAACCAATTCAATGACCAACTGAATATTTTATTCCCGAGATTTTTCAAATGTTGAATCGGTTGGAATTTTTACAGTGAAAAATAAAAATTAATCTGAAACCGTTGGCTTCGAAACTATAAAACAATGACTTGTGCTACGAAAACTGTAATTGTCAGGCTATCAAAAGCTTCGAATTTTTGGGAAAAAAAGAAGGAAACATTCTAACATAAATTCGTGTTACTTATAGCAATCGCGAATGAATTGCTAATTGGTTTCATTGTGTGACTTCATTGTGGTTTTCTTGAAAATAGGAATATGCACAAGGGACAAGTCAATCGAAAAAATAACAATAAAATTTAATATAAAGGTCGAGTTGCAGTGAAAGCCAAGTGAAGTCCAAAAAAGAAACGAACAATAGCAAGTTTTTTCATATAGCTTCATTTTCTACAGCTTTTTAATATTGCTGCTGACATTAACATTTATTATATCTTTTTATTCGAAAGGCGCCAAAAATATAATTAAATTTACAAAAATCCATTTTTAAACCGTCTATTCATTGAACCACAGTCTGCTCGCTATTTTTGTATGGGTGCTGAGAAAGAGGGTATATTTTTACAAAGTAGATATTTTCTGAGGATTCTTAACTCTGGCATTTACATCGGTTCATCAAAGCGGAGAAAACTGGCTGGTCAAAATGCGACATAATATTTAAAAGTCAACAAATAATCGAGTGTGCAGAAATTGCTTTCTTAGAGGCTAGACTGTGCAACGTGACGACTACGCGTACCACTACGTTTAGTAATTTACCAAACGCAGTGGTACGCGTAGTCATCACATTGCACAGCCTAGCTTAGAGGTCAATCGACAAAGTCAATATTTCATGCTAGTTGCATGGCCACTTATTGCTAGCTCCACGAAATGCCGTATCGAATAATTTCCAAACCGATTTGAATACCAAAATAAAATTTTAATAACCAATTGATATGAATTACATTGAAAATTTTAAGTATTTGAAAGCCAGTAAATCCGATTAATTGCAAAAATATTGAAAAATCACATGAGCAATGGCATTAAATCGACTTTGCTCTGCCAATTTTCGCCATATTTATTGAATTGGTTTATCATTTGAATAATCTTTAACAACTGCAAATTATGCATTCAAACATGATAATAGTTCGATGAATAAACAAATGCCATGGCCATTGTTTAACTGGTAATTTTCCATTTTTCTGTCGCCTCACTGTACCAAAATGAATTGTCCACCTACAAACATCACTTCAACATCGTCTCTGTGCGTTTATATTGTTTGTGCATAATTTCGAACATTTCCGGCGAAACAGCGGTAATTACATCAATTATATGATTTTGTTGCAAATAATATGCATATTTGAATATTTATTTAATTTTACTGTAGAAAATGGTGCCGATCCGAGGCGAGGCATGCACGCAGAGAGATAGCAAAATGAAGCGGCGACAAAATACAACCACAAGCCCCATAATGTTAATTATATTGTTAAGCGGTGGTCGGTTGGCAAACGTCGGTATATCGGTTACAAATGTGAAACAATTTTATTTCCATCGATGCGCACTGAAATGTCGAGATAATTTGTTGAAAATTTGGCAACAAAGGGAGAAAGGGATGCACCATCACACACATACAATGCGAATCAAATAATATGCAAAAATACGAAACAATGGACAATTCATTGATGCTGAAAAGCGATGGAAAATAGATATAGTGAATGATTTCGATGCGAGTATCGGTAATACTAGCGAAGCCCAATGCACACATTTAATTGCCCATTTTAGGTAGCTATTCCTGTCCATTCTTTTTTTTTTATAAATATAAATACCATTTTAAAAATATAAATTCAAGGCATCGATCGCATACACAATGTAATTGGTGTTGCATTTTAATTATACGCGATGCAATAGTGTCCGCCGCCGTCGCCAAACCCGATTTTTATGCAGATTTAAGATATATTGTCATTCAAGCATTATTACATTAAAATGATAATATTTGTTTAATTATTTCATAATAAATGCTGTGCGAATTGTGTGGCTTTTGTTTCGCATACAAACGGTGGAGCGCACGCACGCACGCACGCACTCACACAAAAAACATGCTGTTCAAATCGATGTGACATTTAAAATTATATTTTCTCTTTTTCACCGGGCGCATATTTGCAATTTAATAAGTTTTAAAATAAATGAAACTTTTGAAAATGAATGCAAAAATTAAACATCCAAGTCGAAATGTGGGGAGCACATGTCGTTACAATAAACATTTGTGCGAAAATTATTTATTTAATCAATTAATAGCGAGGCCGCATTTTTTCATCACCAACTCAATATTGATTCAAACATTGCATTTAAATAAACAACGGAAATTGAAAAGAAAAGCGTGGAGAAAGCGAACAAAAATATTTGTATCAAAAATCAATTGATTGGCTCAACATTGTTGGGATACGCAAACAAAGCCAATTTCATATTTTCGTTGGTAAATATAAAAATTTGAAAAGTCATTTTTTTACGTTTCGCATTTCGAAGTGATGATTTTCAATATTAATCGCTGTTTTTCCGCATTTCAATGGCGTTTTTTTCTTTACTTACTGTCTAAAAATATCGGTGCACTTCACATAAGCAATGAAATCTGTCTATAAACTTCATGGCATAAACAAAAGAATTGACCGTGGATTTGTTCAGCAATTTCAATAATTTCAAATGATCCGTATATTTCTAATGGACAATTGAAACAAGGGCGAACAAAAGGGGGTCGTGTTGATTTGTTGACTTGGCCACCATGCCACACTCAACAAGCATTTCAACATCAGTAAAATTCATTTATAAAATGATTGTGTGACGCTGACACGATATGTTTACGACATCCGATTGATGGAGTAAATGCCAATTTTGACTTCAATAATCGTCCGATGTAAAAAAGGATTCAAATTAAAAAACAATTTTATTGAAAATCCCGATATTTGTGTATAAATATATTTGTTCAAGAACAAAAGTTGTCGGAAAAATTTGGAATATAATGCAATTGCTGCTTATACAAAAAAAAAATACGGCGTGCATTTTCTTTCATTGTGCGAATAAAATGTGAAATCGATGAATGCGAGTACACTCATCCTTTGGGCTGTTGTTCGGAAATTAGCTCATTGTTTTCCAGCGTATGAACCGGCATTGAATTCGTTTATTGTGTAAAGTACACAATGCATTTGTCGTTTCACTCGCTCGAATTTATTGCCGGGTGTTTTTTTTATATCAAATTGAAGAATAAAACTAATTCAACAATGGAGCATTTTAACAAAAACCCAACATAAACGAAGATTCCGACGGTACACGCAGTGAGTGCTGCCGAGCGACAGAGAGTACGATTCAAATTAAATTGATGAAGAAGCAGATAATGCTCACCGCGCTGTACAAATACAAAAGGGACTCGTTTAATTGGCATAATTAAGATAATTCTCCGCACGCAGATAAGCTTTCGTTTCAGGTTTTTGCTATTGTCATTTGTATTATTGCCACCTTTTGTTTTGCAACAGCAAAATACAAGGTTTCGCTCAAGTGATGATGATTGTGTTCGTAGCAACGGCACTCCGCTACCCGCTTCGCTCCAATCCCTTATTATTAGCGCACTCAAATGTTAAACTAGGTGAGATTTTATATTGTAATATTTTTTAAAACAACTAAAATTTTCCGGTTTATGTGCTTTATTTTACACCCGCAAACACAATTGGTTGCCACTAAATTGAAGATGAGATAAAACAACCGGAATTGTGTGATTTTAGCGTTTTGCTGTGGATATGGACAATTTTGGTTGGAATTAGTTGCGATTCAATTGTGGCATAAGCTGTGATTTACACACACTTGCGCCGAATCGTTCAAATTTAGGGTTAAAATTAAACAGAGAACTGCGAACATTAAATCTTGCTTCATCACTTTTGACGATGTACGCGCAGAAACTTTTTTTTCAAAATTGCAACAAAAGATTTCATTAAGATTGCAAAAAAGCTACATGCAAATGCTGATGAATCATTGCTTCTAGACCATTTGAAAAATAAAGAATTTTCACAAGCTTTGGAGATAGGACTTCGTTATGATGGCTCCGCGAGTGAAATCCATTTTGTCATCGAAGATTCGATTTCCTTCGAAAGGCGGAAAAATATGTTCAAAGATGAAAACAATATCATTGACGATGTCTTTCGTTTATCGAATTAAGTGATCAAAGCCAATGTTTATGTTCGATCTTTATGATACATGATTTTATCTAAATGTGTCCACAAATCCAGCTTATTGGTTTCGCTTCGATCTCTTTGGTAATATGAAATAATTGAATTGATTTTGCTCGTAGCGATAGCTGTACCATTTCCGTTCTCAAAAAATCGGCCAGTAGAAAATCGATAGATAAACGCTTTTATGTGTGTGATTTCATTTCATTTGAAACAATGTTCGAACAATCAAAGTTTGTAGTTTATGTTGTGTGCGATAAAGCGACAGCAATAGAAATCCTTCCGCAAAAAAGTCCTGCGTCTATGCGATACTTCCTGGTTCCCATTCACTTGGATATTAAATTTAATAGTGTTTTATAGCCAAACCGAGATAGAACCTCGGCAAAAAAACCGGTTGTACAAACAGTAATCAGATTTAGATCACACAATGTTTGTACGGGCGTCCAAAAGTTATAGAGCCGAACCAAAGCAAGAAAAAATCGAATTAAAATAATATAGAAAACTGTCCGAAAGTTTGTTCAACATTTCCGTTTTCCTTCCGTCACCATAACACATACGCGCCGTCTATATGTGTAGTATATTGCTCCCTCGGGGATATTCACTGTACTGACTGCTGACTCTTGAATTTTTGTCAGCCAACACACACTCTCTTTGTCTTTTTTTTTCCTTCTTTTTCCGGCGGCAAAGCTGAAATGAATTATCTACGAACAAATAAATAAATTATTATTATAAATGATTGCAAGTTGTCAGTTGGGCCACTTACGTTCATTCACATCAAAACACCAACTACAATTGCAATCAAAGTTATGCGACAATGTCTCATATCTTTCACATTATGGCATAAACTTTATGGCAAACACAATAAAATATGCTTCCTCAATGATGATGGACTGAAGTTCAGTTGAGACTTACAAAGGTACAATGCGATTTTGCTGCGTTCTAAGTTTTTTTACCATGGATAAAAGTTTAAGGTTTTTGTTACTTTGATCAAATGCATCGGATTTTGTAACTGTCAACAGCAGTGAATGATGAGCTTCTTGAATATCGCAGTTTGTTGAAGTTTTTGCACAAAAAATTGCACAAGATGTTGACTAGCCAGTTGCCACGCAGGAAAATGCCCTCATTTCATTATTCATTCGGAAATGAACTAAGCAAAAATAAGAAAAACTTGATATAAAACTAAATTAAGAGAAAAGTTAAAAAAAATGAATAAACTATCAAAACAGAATGCTGCGATGCATGCATATTAGAATTTCAAACACGAAGTTTGAGGAAAATGAGACGTTTTGATCCATCTTACGTGATGTTTTATTAGAAGATGTCAAGATTTAAATTTTAATGGAGCTTCATCATCTCAGCGATATATTTTGAAATTAGGATCTTGTTTAATCCTTTGCATATTGTTCGAAAACCTGTTTAGTTTGTGCCAGACACCTTCATGTGAGAGCCTCTCATAATATGAATCACACAGCCGTTATCTGTTACATTGCTAAAAATGAACTTATTAAACTTCTTCTTCACATTCTCCGTAATACGAAGTTCGGATGTTCTTTAATTTGAACAAACATCGCTGCACATGGGCTATTGTTTTGCTAAGCGATAAGTAAACTAAATAAAAGGATATTTCTTCACCAATTCTACTTAAGGAAAACGTCGTGTTCAAACTGTTTCTCTCTCGATTTGTGCATGCGATACAATAGATGTGACCGAGCTTGTTTCCACAACGGAAAGGTCGATATTTTAATTTAAACCAAACGCGCAATAGGAGCCTCGCCATTCCCCCAATTCCGAAGATAAGTGTCACGACCAAAACAAGTCATTAAAAGTGGCAAGCATCGAATGGGCCGGAACGTACAGTGGGTGTAAGAATAATAACACAACCAAATTGAATGTGTGCTATTCGAATTTCACAAATTTTCAGCATGCATAATGTCTTGGTTACAACTCCGGCAATAATTTCTAAGATATTCTCCATATGCATGCGGCGCACAGATAACGATTCTATTATTTTTGCATTTTGCTCCTCATCACAAAACTTTAAGCAAACTAAAAAGCTGATTAAAATAGCTAATTTTATACATAAAATAGGCGATAGAAACCAAAAATAAGATTTGTTAGCCAAATAAGTGGTGGTTGTTGCACGAAAATGTGCCCTTCGACGCCTCGCTAACACGACGAGAATGTGTCGGTGTTATTGAGCAACGCGCACGCACAAATGCCCCAAATGAAATGGTGAGCATTTTGGTGTAGTTCAGCAATAAATAACCGTAAGTAATTTGCTCGAAACATAAAACTCATTGCGAATCACCAATAAAACCATTATCTGCTTAAAATGGCATTGTTTATGTTACTACTTCAGCAAAGTTCATTTATTCTTCGCTCAACAGAACGGTTTGTTCGCACAACCAAATTTATTGGCTTGAATATGGCCTATGAATGAATAGTAAAAACTAATTTAATCAAATAAAACCACTTATAGAATGATTCCAATAGTTTGGGTGGTTTAACGCATTTTTCATGCTTCTTTTAACAGTTTGCGTTGGTTTTGCTAGTTGAGATTTCGATTACTTCTTCAAAATTACGATGCAGCGATTTTCATCGCGGAAAATAAACGCTTTTTTCAATAGAGTAAAATCCGTGGCACATCAGAAACATTTTGTGTTCGTTACAAATCGATTGCTTGAACATTTCTAACATTTTCATCAATCCAATCATAAAGCATATCATCCTCGTATGAGAGCAAACCTTGAAAATATGCGGGTAGTTATTTGAAATCCAATTTTCTCGTGAATTATCGGAATTTCCCTGCAAAGAATCCTTCGGTGATTTGCTTAGCATTTGTCTACGCTCGTATTATTAGCTTGTTTGTGGTTGTAATTGTTGATTTCTTTCGTTTGAGCATCGCCGCAACGAGCAACATTTCGTAGTCACAGTTGTCACCCCCTCGCTTAAACATCTCTTCTTCGTCGTCGTCTCTATTATTATGTATTTAGTCGTATCGTAAAAAAAAGTATCTCCAACTCAAACAGACATAAGACTCTCGTGTCGTTAATTCTTAGCACAGCAGCGAAAAGACAGCCACGACGATGGTGATTTCATTGCACACAACGCCACCGCACATCAACCGCTTTGTTATAAAAATGTTTGTGTGTAATGAAGAGGAATGAATGTTGGAATGGGAGATTCTCGTCTTTCGGTCGGCGCTTTTCGTTTCGTCGCATCAGCTCATGCCTCTTGTAATCTTATTTTATTAAAAGAATAAAAGTGTATACAAACAGCTCATTTTATGGTCGTTATCTAGTTGTTGCGATAATCTAAATGTCTTTATAAAAACAAAATAAACAATACAACAGGATTCAGGAGAGAGAAAAAAAACTCAGGAAAAAACGTTTGCCTTGAGATAGAAAAGAGTTTGACATTCAGAAAGAAATTGGATAAATGCGGAAAGTGGGTGGCGAGAGATGATGGAGCGGGCATTTTTTTTGTGAATGCGAAAACTGTGCGTGTTCAAGACAAGTGTTGTATAAAGAGACGGAACGTGACATTATAAAGTTTCAACAAGGAACGCACGTTTTCAACGTTCTCCGAAGTAGATTTCAACCACTTTTTCGAAGCTCTTCCCGCTTTTTTTTAATCAGCGTGACTGATTTGCGTTTTTCTTCACTAAATAGAAATAAATGAAATGGAAAAATTCAGTTTTTTATGTTTTTTCTAAGATTTTATTATGGAACATTTAAACATAAGGGAAAAATGACAAAGAAGTTTCATATCGAAAAGCTACACGTTCGACAATTCGATTTTTCAACAAATTTCGAACATAAATCAATCAACATTTATGGAATAAAAATAGCAAACCATTCGATTGATTGTGTTTTCCGTTTATCGTAATTGTAGATGAAACTTCAAAAAAACAAGTTTTGAAAAGCAAAATTCTTTAATTGAATTAACAAAACTGCATTTCACCATTAAAGCAAGTGCCTTTTGTAAGCTCTGAACATTTTCCAAAATTCGAATGAAATTGAAGAAATGTGCAATCTAACTTATTAGCATTTGGCTTTCTATCCATGGAGAAACTTCAATGTTGGTTGGCTAGGCCTTTATATCACCATCACCACACTAATTCATAATTAATTTATTATTTATTATAATACTTCCTAAATCACTATCACAAGCCAAATGGTCGCCGGATCTGTGCACGGAAAACACATGCACCCAAATCGAGCCAGAATTGTGCACAATGGAAGAGCGAAAAAAAGGATTATGCTTTATGAACATAAAAAGTAAAATATGAGATGGCCGTTTGTCATGTTAACAGCTGTTTGAAATAACAACAATATTTCGTTTGCGAACTAATAAATATATATACAAAGAACGATACAATGCAACAACGACCAAAACAAGAACGCAAACAAACATCCATCGTGGCAACTGATGCGTAGAAGTGTGACTATCGTCGCTTCTTTCCTCCGTGCTACGTTCTATTTCGAGTATACATTTTATGTGTGCTCATGTAAGTTTTTTATGGCCTATTTCTCATTCTCTCCGTATGATTTACAAACGGGTTCATAATTTCGCCTATTGAGTAATAATTCCAGATTTCACCGAGACTCGGCAACAGTCGTGCACGCCAAGACACTAGGCAGTTTATTAAGTTTTTATATTTTGATTTCGGTAAATTTGCAATAAATTCCGAGCATAAATGAAGAATAAAACTCTATTAAATTATATGTGAAGGCAAACGAAATGTCTTGCACCGGTTTTATTATCGTTTCTCCTTTTTATTGCCAGCACTTTATCATTTTGTTTGACTTACATTGTCGCTGCCGATTTGCGGCAGTGCGTTGGGGAAATTCATCTTACCGGAAAATTCTCGATGAAAATGATAGAAACTAGAGAACACTTTGTTGCCATTTAGTAGTAAATTTATTGAAAATCTATTGATGTCTTCTTGTAACCGAAATGATTTATAGCAATTCATTTGTGTGACATATTCAGGATCAGTGTTTTTGGTTTTAAACTGAAATGCCGATGAGTGACTTGCAGAAGGGCATGCAAATCAGTTGTGTCATTCTTCGCACATGTTAAGGTCTGAGGTAAACGAAAAATGATGATTCAATTTAATTTAATCGTTTATAATCATCGTTTAGCGATGTAATTACCCACACTCAGCTACCTACGTTCTGCTGAATTGCAGCGTTGACGGAGGGCGAATTGGTCGTCATGCATATAGGTTTCAGTATCATCGACAAAAATTACAATATTTGTTCAAGAGTGCCGGATTGAACGACTTTCGCCTCTATTGGCCGTTGATCAGAGTGTGCGTGGCAATTTATGCAATAACGTAATGTGTGTAATAAGCTTGAAACGTTGAGCCATTAATCATGAGAATTGTATTAAATTTGATTTGAAGGGGTTTTTCAATTCATATGAAAATAATAACAGCAGAGATATATTTTATCCTCGGCTCGGCTCGGCTAAATAGAATTGTCGACCGTCATTGCAGCACCAGGGCCGATTGAATGTACAGAGCCAAGAGAATTGTTGGTATTAATTGTAAATTTTGCCAGGCAATTTTCATGTATTTGCTTTATTTACGTAGCGCAATTCATCCTTATCCGTCCAGTGCATGGGCTTTTGCGGTTCAAACTGTACGAACCCATTCAAAACAATTAAACGACCGTTCATATTTTGCATCTCCGACTCAATGACATCGACGGTTTGGCTTTGCCGAGATATTTCCCGCAAGCCCCACTAAAAACCAAAGCAGGAGCCGAATGGCACAAACACAGGACAAACATGACAAAAAAATGATGCAAAATTCAAATTGAACATCATTAATTACACGCAGCTAAATGTCATTTATATTAAATGCGAACGCTTGCCGAAAATAAATCGCTCAACACAACACAAAGTCATTCATGTCAACCCTTTTGCATTCCTACTCATCGTTTTTTGGCCATTGTTCTCAATACCAGCAGCCAAATCCTAGTCTCAACATGTCACTTTGGATATTTATATTTGTGATGGCATTAGGTCGTTTTGATTGCAAATGACACATCATTTTTTCTATTAATCATACCTACAAAAAACAAAAAGCAATCAGAGACACTCGAAATCGATATTTAAAAAAAAAATCTAATTTGATAAGTGGTTCGATTGGCTGATGACAAATGTTCATAAGCGAAAATAAAAATGAAAAGGCTTTAAAGGGATTTGGATTAAACATTGTTTTGATGATAAAAATAATAATTTGAATTAAAATATTTCTCAAGCAATTATTGAAAATGGGCCGAAATTTGCAGTGATTTTGGCAAATAATCTCCAGTAACTTCCATTTCTGTCGTACCTTGTCAATGTTCAACAATTGAAGTTCGTATCAGCCATTTTCACGTCTTCAATGAAGTCAATAAGGGTCAGTCTCTTCACATGATTTACGTATTTTTTTTTGAATCACTTTGGAATTTGTTCATCACAATTCATAGTGTTGTGTATTTCATCATATAAATCACACGCATGAGGTTTATTTATCAAAAATATGCAGTATTTCGCAGTTGTTAAAATTTCAACCGACAATGAAATCGGCAAAAGGAACATGAAAAATTGCCATTTTAATTAATCAATGGACAAACACAGTTGTAGCTTTTTGCCTGACACATGCGAATAAATCAAGTGAATGTTTGAAATGTTCATTTTCATCATTTATCTGTGTTTTTCAACATCAAACTTCCATTTTTTGTTGAAATTGTACAATAGAATATCAAATAAGAGCAAAAGCCCACCCCAAAGTGTCGCTGCGAAAAAGCGAAACGGAGAAAATGTATCAAAAAAGCTTTAGTGCGCAATCAAAGCATTTTCCACTGAATATAAACCACGCCTTCGGCTGCTCTTATCAGTCAATTCCCAGTTCCTTGGATGGTCTTGCTTCGCCTAACGTTGTGCCAAAATGAAGCACATCCCAGCGTTCGAAGCAACACAACAAAAAAGCTGGTCAGTAACGTATACCATTACACACTCCCCAGACAAAAGACTCAGTCTTTCTTTCTGACAGAAAATATGTTTGTTCTATTTTCTGCAAAATTCTGCTGAAGCAAGCAACCAACAGACAATAAATTGCAGTTTTCGAACAAGTTTCTTACATTTTTTTCGAATAAAGTTATTAATGTTTTAATGTTAATTTAAGGACTGCAAAAAAAAAAATCCAAGCGTTTAATTTGCATTTTGATTAAATTTATAGTTTGAATGTTTTATCAGTTGTGTAACAGTTGTCGCGTGCATTTAAAATTCCATATCAGAATGAATGCGCCCCCGTGTCATACACGCCGTGCGAATGCAAAACAAGTTCACACGATAAGAAGTTTTTCGACAACAGCGAAACTTGTGTAAATGGCATATCGTATTATTTATGGGCTCTCTGATTGTTTTCATCCGAAAAAGGGGAATTCACTGCAAATACATTTGTTAAAATCTTTATGTGGATTGAAAATGTGTGCTCTACAAAGAATGAAAAATCATTCAATTGCTTTGGAAGAACAAAACTTTCGATAGACTCATCAATTCTCCAAGATTTGAAGCAGAATCCGAAATAATTTGTGTTTTGTTCAAATTTCCAAGCTCTTTCAATTATTGTTTAAGCCAACTTGTTTGAGCTGCTGCTAAAGAGCAGAAACTTAGCAAATAAAACAGAGGAAAAAAGCAACAAATCAAATAAATATGTTCAACGCTTTATATTCCACAGACTTTCCTTTGATTCGCTTCTGTTTTCTTTCACAAGCTATTCACCGCATCGCTGTTTCACAACTGTATTGACAGAAATCGATGCTCAAAGTGTTTCAGTAACACTGTTTCTATGGCTTTTTGTTAGAATTTTAGCTCAAGTGTGATGGTTTCACAAGAACAATCTAACAATTTATTGTTGTTCGATATTTGCCCTGACGTTTTAACGATTGATTTATTACTTTTGCGTGAGAAACGAGGGGAGCGAGGGAAAGTTGCTGTTTTTCCGCATTTGCAAAGAAAAAAGGAGATTGCATTCGACAAGCGATATTTTTAGTCTTCGCACCATCTGAACACTTATGATTTTTTTACCACTTATATGGAAAAATCTGAGTTTTTGCTGTTTCTTAACATATCATACAAAGTTGCGGTCTGATATGGAATATCCTTATTTGCACTTTTCTTTGCCAAAAAAATATATAAAAGAAACAATATTTGCAATTCTTGTTGTTCAATCAGTAGAAACATTTCAACATGTTTATTGTGTGCCTTTTATTCTATGTATTTGACAGACATTGAAGAGCAGATTTCTTTATGAATTTCCCACCGACCCGTTTTTAAATTGAATCATCGAATGAAATCAATTATTTTCAACGTGGAAGCCATACATTTTACAGATAAAGAGAATAAATTACAGGTTCATTTCTTGCAAAAGCGATGGTTCTTCCTGGATTTAAATGACGAGATAATTCTGGTTTGCTCTCATTCACGTGCTATTCAATGACGAATATAATGGAAATGACTGAAACAATTTATGATATTGCGAATATTTGAATGTTATTCTGTATGCTGTATTGCGTTAGAAACGCTTTATATTGAAGAGATACATACATCTGTGATGAATGTAGATTCGTGCACGTCAAACTAATGGTCATCGACACGTAATTGATGCTGAAGTTTGAACCCACCAAATGGACAATATCTAATGAACGGGGGCATAGATTATTTGGTTTTATAAGGTTATGAGTCTTGGTCATGACTTGGTAATCAAAACTGAATTCATGCATTGAACCAAACAATTTCGGAAGACTGTTCTCATATCTAAACATTGGGTTTTACAAATATCTCGCTACCATATTTGGTAGTTCGTTTCCATTAAACGTCCGTTCATCATACTCATAATTCTCGATGATTTTACCAAAAGGTGAAGTAAATAAAATCAGCTGAAATAATTCACAATTCAGCAAAGTAATCATCGTAAAAATGTATACTCACTAGACATATTCAGACGTCATCAGGCGTAAATAACTGTGTAATGTTGACTGTTATGTGTATTTATGAACCGACGTGTAACACCCATCCATGATACATTTCAACAAACGCAATAACATTGAAAATATTACAGTGTGAAGGCGATGGAAAAAAAATGAGAGAAAATCGCTGTGTGTCATGTCAAACATTTATTTTTATTTACTTTATGGCATTTGGATTTCGATGTACATGTGTTTGTTGCACACTCTGTCTATCTTAGCCAAGTGTTACCATTTGAATGCTTTTCCAATGGGATGTAAGAATATTGTCAGATTTTTCTTTTAAATTTTCCATGACGCGCAAAAGACGAAGGGTCGCTTCGGAACAGTTTGTTTTTATGCCGTCGCAAACTGGTGAATGGTTATATTGTTACGCTATCTCATTCGCTTCGAACTGGTGTCGGATTCTATGTTATTGGAGTAGCTGCTAAGCAATAAGATTAAGTTGAACAGCCGAATACTTGAAGTTTATTATGATGTTAAATTCCTCTGAAGTGAGGCGAGGCTGATGCTTGTGAAATTTGCATCTTAAGCTGCTGCAGGGAGAAATACATGGATTTTATAAAGTCTACGGCACAGAGTCTGGCCAGAATTCCTTAATGTACCATATTCAGAATCAAACATATGCTAGAATTTTATTGAATTTTGATTGCTTTTCCCATTTTTCACACCTTTCTCAAACGTTCAACTGAAATTCATTCAGAATTTTTAGTTAAACCCATTCAATCTTGCGAAATCAAATAAATCAGTGAAAATAGCAAAAAAAATGTCCAATAAAACCGTTTTTTTTTTCGACGCGTCTTTTTTGGTGGGTGTGCAGTCGGCAATATTAAAAAGCAATTAGTATTAAAATTCCAAATGCGATGAGGCCGACGGTTTACGCGGCAAATTAAAATTTCGAGAGCATTTTACGGTAAATAAATTGAGGGTGAAATCCATACTTATTTTTTCGACATTTTTTCTGCTCTTGATTATCATCCCAAGATGGTATTGTTTCCGGCACTTGATTTTTTCGTAGCACCGGGGAAACAGAATCGTCGACCTCGCAGTCTTTTGTACTAAGTACACAGAAATCCGCTTTCGGAAACCGGCGATATCTTAAGCCTGGTTTTTTCGCTGTGTGGCAAACTGTTGCGCTTATTACCGCTTATTAGCCATCCGATCGTTAAACAAAAGTATCACGCACGCGACCAATGAACATAATTCACTTCTTTTTCCACAAAGTTAGCATTAATTAATGCGATAAGATGAATGAATTATTTGGAGCGATTTTTTAAGTCCTTGGCATTGTTTCTACCTTCCGTTGGTTTATTTTCATTATGTCGTATTTAATAAAAGTTGGTGATTTATTTGCATTTTGTTATTTATAAATGACAGTTTGAAAAATGGATGAGGAAAAAAATCACTTCGCTTCTGCATCTAATGCTGGATCGGGCACTTCTTCATAGTCTGTATCTCTTTTTTCCCGAATCCCTGAAATGAATGGAAAATTTCCCATAAACAATGCAAGAAAAACACAAAAAAAGTTATCATCATCATCAAATATTTAGCATTATCACATTTGTTCCGGAAAATTCCGAAAATGAACCTATTCAATGAAACCCAAAAATGCCGCTCATTTCTGAAACGAAACGCCTCGCATAAAATTTATATTTAATTTCCGGTCAAATGTCGGATTTTGTACGTAAATATTACTTGAAGTGACTCATTTCATTCAAGTGTACATAAAAATACATTGGTGATGATGTTGTAATGTCTAGCAAATATGAATTTTAAATAAATTCAGTTCGTCTCTTTAATTGATTCAAACAATTCTCTCTTGTGTCAAAGACCATTTTTTGGAATATATGTGCAGATAAGAAAATAGTGTGTCTTTAATATGTGCCGAATCTTCTCGAACTGAAGCGTGCCCGTATCAGAATCATTCTCTCGGCCCGAAAAATACGAGTTGATGCACATGATGGACTCGTACAAAACTTTCTTTTCAGAATATGGTCAAATGCCGTGGTGCGATGAATTTGCAGATTTTGTCGAGGTTCTTGTAAGATTTCAACTCAATTTGTTTCACTCTTGAAAATAATCGAGTAACATTTAAAGTTCATATGAATGTCATTATAATTACTTGCAAATTCTGCACTGAGAGACGAATATTGTTGGAGCTAATCGTTTTGTGAAATAGATCAGATGCTGAAAGGCAATAATGGTCTATAAACGCTTGCTGTGGTCAATATTTATTGAAATATGAAGGTAATCTCTGAAATTATGTCCTCCGCTTTGTGTTCTCAGTTTGCACGCATATTTGAATTTCGACATTAGCAAAAAATGAATTCAAATTTGACACCAACCAGCAAAAGCTAATGCAAAATTATATACATCTCGTACTAAAAACACAAAGAGTTTGTACAGGCTTCATTCAATAATGTGTGCGATTGTTAAATCGTGCACGCACACAAATAGTATGGCCATTAAAGCTTTAAATTTATTTTCAAATTTAAAGCTCTTTTTTAATAATTTTGTATTCATTTGACGCTCTGTGCAAATCAACTCACGCACAGATAAATGTACAAAATTGGTTTGTTTATCAAAATTCAGAATTCCTAAAATTGATCATCGGATTTGAAAAATAGAAAAAAAACCATGAAGTTGATGAGTAAAGAATGAAATATGCGATAAAAACGTATCCATTTCCTCATAAAGGCCATTGAATGAGTATGCGAGTGTTCCCCGTTTCATGTAATTCAGCAGAACCTACCAAAATCTTCTTGGTATAAATAGTATTTTGTTCTCAAGTTGGCCCGTAAATACTGTACAATAGTGTGTATCATTGATGAAGTGTGAAAGACGGCAGCTTCAGTTCAACTCCTTCTTTATGCAAATAAGATTTGACATGTCTTTATGCTACGATTTCACATCGACACTTTTAAAATAGCATACATTTCCCATGAATTTTTATAATGAAACTTTGTGAAATCTGAGCCACATGAACAAGTGGCACGAAAGTAGTCAACAGAAACGCGCACCATCCGTGAGTTAATTTGAATAAAATTTGCATATTTTGTTTGTGATTTCATCCTTTTGGTTCAAATAACAAGTTCATCCTTCCTTCATTTCGAAGTGACGCCGCTTTTCCCCGCTTTGTCGTCTAATTTTTACGCAATTCCGATTAAGAGGCTACGAATTATTATGCTTGATACTTTATAATCTGTGAGTACCAAGAAATTGAAGTGTCATTCAGTGTTTATCATTGACGTTGAACTTGAACGACAATTAAATTGAGCGGGATCTACAAATTAATGAGAAATGCGAAGGCACATTAGCGAAAGAAAACATGACAATGGCACAACAATTAAAAATTAACAATCTTTTGTTTTGCATAAAATGCGTGGTTTTAAGTAATTGGAAAATGTTTTGATTTAGTACACAAATATATTTTTCGTATGTATACGGCAACTCGCAATAGCGTGGAGTTTTGAACTTTAAACTGGGGTATACATTCTATTCAACAATTCTGAACAATACTGAGTAAATATGATTCATTTGGATAGTACATTTGATTTTCGAATAAATTCAGATCAGTTTGTACAAAATGCATCCAAAATTTTGATGAACCGCCGTTTATGTCAGATGTCAGAATCTGAGGTTTCATGTATTTTGTTTGTATCAAATATTGAATCGATTGTGATTAACTTAAATAAAGGAACATCTTGGGAATTAAACAAATCGAAGATCTCAACATGTTTACCAACGGAAAGAAACATATTGATTTAATATATCTGATTTGCAGTAGAATAACATTACATTGAATAAAATATATAAAACAAATACATTAAATTTTGAAAATATAAATAGAAATGCCTTGAGTTGAAAAAATAGATTGTTTTTTATTTTTCTCATTTTAGGCTTCGTCAAAAAGCAGGTTTTCATTTACATTCAAATCGATTCGGTTATTCATTAAAATCGATTTTAATTCATAAAAATAATGAATCTAAAAATGGCAAGTTTCAATTTTCGGCTCCAAAAAGACATAGCTTATGGACTGCATGAAATAGCAAATTCCAATTAACTTTATCATCAGCTGATTAATTTGTAAATATTTGTATGATTTATTAATGGATAGAAGCTATAGGAAGGAAGAAAAAAATCTTCGATAACAATTATCTATTGATATACGTGAAATTCGCTTCAAGTTTTTGATTTCATTTTGTGCCCACATTCACATATTGTTTCCATGTGAAAATAGTCTCTATCTGATAGCACTAACAATGTATCGCTTTCCATCGGAATCGCTATAAATGTGAATAGCAACTGTCAAAACGAATTAGTTCAATGTTGAAATCCACCCACGATGAAGTCTGTGACAATTGCTCTTTTACTGTGTGGCGTGGTAAGCATCATTCAAAACTAAATGCCAATGAATTTTTAATACATAATATTATATTGATGCAGGTTGCTTCTGGCGCTGCGGGGTCATCATTAGAGTCAATAGAGTCGACATTTTTCGACAATGATCTTGAATTAGCTGGAGCCAAATTCTTTTATGATTCACCAGCTAATCATTTTCAATGTCTCGTTAATGTTATCGCAAACTTTTCGACAAATAGCATTTATAGTAATAATTTAAAGGATTTTTGGCTGATCTCTGGACAAGAAATGCAAAATAAACTTGACAAATGGAAAGAATGTGGCAGCAAAAACATATTTGCACGAATTTAGTAGGTTAATCAAATGATCGAAATGTTGATTGTAAAGTACAATCAAGTTGATTTTATTTCAGTTGCAATATGAAAAAAGGAGGAGAAACTAGAAATTTCATTTCCAATTATTTAAAAGAGATAGTCCGAACTTGGACTCGGTATGATCGTGGTGCATTTCAACTGCTCGTTGGAGATTACCAACTGAACTGCAAACAACCGAAAGAGTGGGATGATTTTCATTATGGAGTCTGGACAGATATTCAGACCGATTTGTACATCTTTTGCGTTGTTCAAAAAGTCTACAAAACAAATGTTGAAGGCGAAGATGATGTTAACGAAGTTTTGAACAGGTATCGTCAAAAATTAGTTGATTCAATTGAACATGTCCAGGAGTGTAAATATGCCGGTCATTCATTAATCGAAGTGAACGAGTAAGAGTATGCTTTTCAAATGTTAAAGCTATTGTTTAAAGCAATTTTGATTTTCGCAATTTTTAGATGCGCAGACCGAGAAACCTACGAGCTATCTTCATTTTTATCAGGATTTATGTATGAGCTGAAACAAGTTAGCAGACATTTATTTTATGAATTTATTGATGAATGTACCGCTGATGTCGAAGAGGATATGCGCGTTTGAAATAATATTACATTTCAAAAAAAATTCAATCAATAATAAATTTTTGATATCTCCATTTACTTCTTTCAACATTTATTGAAGATAAGGTCCTCCAATCAGAATGTAATAAATCAATAAAATATTTTTGTCATGGAACATAAAATCTTTTATTAAATTCAAATTCCTGAGCCGGCGAAACATGGGCACAAGCAGAATTGACACATAAAATATCAAACCAAAATGTGTCATGCTCTTGCAATGTGCGAGCGCTAGTTGAATTCCATGACTACGTACAAATACAAAATAAAGTTCGAATATTTAATTGATAATGAAAAAACAACTCTATTTATTGAGCCTGGTTGGCGTTGATGTAACGTCAAAACAATCCTTATTCTTGAAATATTTGCAGGAATAATATTTATGACACGATTGCAAAATCGCTCTCCGTTGAGCCTATCTATATCGTTCCCTTGTGTCTCGCACTCAAAAACGAGACAAAGTGATATCGCTAACACAGGCATGGTGACAAGCACCAACAGCAAAAGTTCTCTTATCGGAGAAGCAGTTAGTTCGGTACTTGCGTAGGAATTAATTCCGCAGGACTACGTTCATGGCGCCTTGCATTTTGAGCAACAAATAGATTTCAAAAATCAATCGAAAAAAACGATAGAATATTTCACGTATTTTCCAGTAGATTGGAACCTTTCAAATTTCAATAGAATTTAAGTTTTTTTCGCCTTAATCACATCCAATTTCAAATAATTGATTCAAATAATGGATTTCCTACTTCTTGTAGTATTTGCCTAATAGATCCCAAGCGTTAAAATGTTCAATCACTTTGACATAGCTCAACAGAACAATCATCGAACTATTTTAGAATAAATCTAATCGCCATTTGGCCGACAACGTATTTTGCGTACCAAAACCATTGATGTAACAAAAAAAAAAAATCTTTAACAAAAGTTCTCCAAAAATGCATATACAAAGCTTGGAATAGTAGCCAACATTCATTGTTTTGCCGATGATCTTATCTTGTTTATCGATACCTGAAATTTTTCGTTTAAAATAAAGAAAAAACGGCGAATAAACATTTAAATAAATTCATTATAATATTCAAATTTTATTGCAGTACAATCTCAAGTTACCACTTCAACGAAGTAATGCTTTTGTTTTGGATAAAATGAAAAATTTTATTGGGAAAATATGAAGTTTGAGGCCAATGATGTAATGGGTGAATATTTGTTGGACGAATGAAAACAGTGAATATTCATGTAAATATGCATCAATGTGATAATATCAAATATTCAGTTTAATTCATGGGGTTGAGTTGTGTATCAAAAAGGGGTAAAAAACGTCGATAATATTTCATATTTCACGGTATTACGCTACCTTAAGCATGAAGGTCGTAAAATTGGTTTTTCTTGAGAAAGAAAGTGTGAAGTCCGTGGCACACCTTATCGCCCATTCGATTTGCCATTTCATTTTTGCTTAACCATACAAAATTGATGTATCAATGGCGCAATATGTGTATTTACAAATAGCTTTCATTCGGCGATAACGAGCAACAAAGGAGTCGTTAAGATGTAGCCTGTTATATGAAATTGAATTCCTTTATGTGCCATTCCATTGTTCAAGCGAAAATAGTTTGCTTTGAAAAGAGAGTGCGTATGCATAGCGAGAACGGTGGAACGCGCACACGTTCATCCGGACACGGATAGTGAGTTTATGGTAGATTTTTGGCTAGTAAATGGCAAATTTATCCGAACGAAGCATACACAGCATCTATTCATACAGTGAGATCCAAGTCGAATAGACGACACACAAAGACTATTGTCGATAAAACCTCAGTTGTCTCGGTTTTATTAGCAGTTTACAGCCGTTTATGACGACACACTCACACAAATGCACTTTTGTGCAAACGAAGCTAGTCATTTTTCGCTTCTGTACGATTCCAATTTACACACGGACATTATGCGCACCTATCGTTGTTTGTTTGCCATGTATCTCACTCCGTTTACATTAAATACAATAACATACTCGAACCATGTACGACCATACTTTGACCATTCTAACGCGCTGGCTACGATGTTTTCTCGATGATTGTACTGTTTTTGACTATACGCTATTTTCGGGTATGCTATTTCAATGGTGCTGGTGACGATGAGCGTTGAAACGCTGTTGACAATCGTTTAAGTTGAACGGAACAACTCTTATGCACATCCTGCTGCAATTTAATTGTGCGCCCCCATTGAGCCGCCATCAGGTACTTTTGTACAAATGGAAAAGCCAACGAAATGTAAAAGATAACCAGATTATAACACTATCAAAATGAATGGATGCCACCAAAATTTATCGTTACTCGTAAATGATGTCGTTTTTCGTTGCTGATGTTGATTACACTTGAATGAATAGTTTTATGATATGATTTTGCCATCGATTTTTGTTGCTCATGATATTTGGTCCTTCAACACCAATGTTCCGACCCATTTGTTGGTATGTAATGGAATTTTTTGCCCATTCAAATCCGCAAAAGTCGGCAAAATCTTAATATAATGCAACAAACTGCTTGAACGAATAAGAACTGATATTCCATTATGAAATGTCAAACATATCTATGAATCGAGCTAATGGAAAAACTGTTTTCGAACACGGGAAAATATTTCCATTTATTGCTTTGGACCAGATCTAGATCAAGTTCTAAGATTCAGTTGACTGACCACATAATATGCGACACAATTAGCAATTAGTATTATTCGGCTCAAGTGATAACTGACCCCACAGCTATAATCGCCAAACACTCTGAGAGCTGTTATAATTATAACCACTTCGTTGAGCAAAACACATACACACGAAATAAAAGTCACTGGCAAATATTTTATGAAATTCTATTTTCAAAACGATATGAAATTTTAAACCAGAAAATTAATATTTACCGCACCATAAATTTCATTAAATTTGACCGAAAACGAGCGCTGGCAATCGTATGTTGGCCAGTGTGAGAGGTTTCCCTGTGTGCCTTTTTTATGCCACTTATGTGGAAGCCGTTTCCTGTGCTTCAAAGCAGTGAAATGGAAAATATCTCACACTCCTGATGAAAATAGCTCGGATATTGTCTCCTCTTAATTTGAAATGCGAATTGAAATGCTTAAGCGATATGTGTAAATTCAATGTATACGTTGGATGGAAGTGAACGTCCAACGGCATAATTTTGGTCGAAGCCCAACACGAACACCACTGCCATCGTACATTATATTTAATTTTACATTGTTGTGAGGGAATGCACACAGGAAATCTCACACTCGACCGATTGTCACAGCGCATTTGCAACTCACCATTTTCAAGCAGTGCGGTTGTCTCATCTCGCAAAAATCTTCAACAGCAATTATTTTTGTGTATCTTTTTCCATGAACGGATTTGATGCAGGTAGTCTAAACTGATTATCATGGAATCGGTTTTCCAGCATGTTTCATTAAATATAGCAACGACAACGCCGTCCACATCCGTATCACTCGCCTAATGAGCATTTGAACTGGACGGTGGGCCATATGAGAGAAAGGTCGTCAGCTAAACGATTCACGATGAAATTTTAATTTCAAAAACTACCATTACTGACCGTTCTTGATGATAAATTAATATTCTATCCGATGGAGATTCATCTTTTACATAAATTGCAACATTAGTTAGCTATTTTCGAAGCATCATTCGCTCTCAAACTTACATTTTCAAAGTAATTTGGTTTCGGCCAAAGGGTCACATTTATTCATTTAGTTATTTCATGGGGAAACTGAAGAGTAGCAGCTATTTTTTTTATTTGGAAGCTCATCTTCAATCCGTCGTTTGTAATGCAATTTATAGGTTTTGTGAGATACTTTTGCATGTATTATAATCTACAAGACGTGCAAATGGACGATGGAAATCGTTGAATGAACAATTGAATACTGATACTGACTTGAAATATGGGTTGGCATTCAGAAATCAATTGCAAACACCAGAATATAAGTTTGAAAACTCTTTTGTCGATTCAAAACGTTCAAACTAAGTTGCATTTGTTTTAGAGCGATTCTTGGGTGCGCAAAACATCTCAATACAAACACAGTGATGTTTGATCGTTCTTGAACTAATGTTGCATGTGTTGTAGATCTTGTGTATGTTTTATGTTGGTGTTTAGCGCAGGGATAATATTCGGCTGATTGTGAAGCACTGCCTTTGAGTAAACAGCGGCTTTCTAATGCCGTTTTACACTCAAAATTCGTTAATGACCCAAAAGACGAGCTGTACACTCAGTCATATGCATTCATTCTTTGAGCGATTATTCTACAATACTTTTTTTCTGAGTGAGTGAGTGAAGATCATTCATTTGTTGAAGTATGGAAACTGTTTTTTTTTTGTGTGGCAAGCGATTAATTCTCTTAATAAACTGAACAATAAAAGATTGTTGAACATGAAATGAATAACAAAGTTTAAAAACGTGCCAATATTTGCAATTTTCACTATCACGCCCATTTCGTAGCGATTTCAAAGTGTTTTACTTTAGTTTAAATTCAAAGCATCGTACATCAAGTTACATTTTTGGTTTATCTCAAGTCAAAAAGTTTATAAAGAAATTATTTTCAGTTGACAGAACAAAAAAAATCAATTCATTAAAGGTAAGAAGACAACGGAAATATTAGTGGCCACATCCATTCAACTTCTTTCTGCGAACTTATATCTTGGCTTTGATCACTCATATTCAAGGATTTCTTTTGTTTTACGATTTACTTTCTGTGTGTAATTTTGTTGGATCTGAAACTCTTCAAGATGCTGTGGCGAAAGGAATCCAGCAAGAAAAATGCATTGTACGTCGATATGTTTGTATTAAGCGGCCAGAAGCAGTTGATTGTACAAAATTACAAAGTGCTTTCGGAAACTAAACGCCCAATACGCCGAAAGAATGATGACGTATCGCTTCGGAAAAGAAAAGCAGGAAATATTTTGTTTTTTGAACAAGATTGGGCTGCTGCGATGGAAATGTACAACGAAAGTCTACGCTTTGCCGAACGACGGTCGAAGACTATCAGTTTGGCTTACGCGAACCGTTCAGCTTGCTTCTTTCATTTGAAAATGTTCAACGAGTGCCTTGTCGATATTGAGCTAGCTCAGCGAGCTGGCTATCCAATGCATTTGATGCCCAAATTAGATCATCGTAAGGCCGAATGTTTGAAAGGCATAGAAACAAATGCGGCAAAGTCGAACCAATTTGGTCTGAATTTGAGCTTCGAACCCGATGAAATCTTCCCATGTATGGCAAATGTTTTGAAAATTGAACAGGATATCAATGGGGATTATTCAGTTGTTGCCACAAAAAACATCGGTGTAGGTCAAACGATCGTTGTTGAGGATGCATTCCTTAAGTATCTCTTCGTCAGACCTGGATGGAAATGCAACATTTGCCTGAAATCCAATGCAAATTTAGTGCCTTGCAAAACGTGTACTGCAGCAATGTTTTGCTGTGACAAATGTAAAGGAAATTTTCTCCACAAATACGAGTGCGGTATGAAATTGTGCAATGACAGCCAAACAAATGGTATTGTAATGCAAGACGTACGTGGAATTTTATTAGCTATCAATATGTTTACGACTGCAGATAATTTGATGAATTTCGTGGAAGAGGCCTTGAAAACCGATCATCCATCAGAAGTATTAACAAATGCGGAAGCGAAGTATCGAGCCTTCCTTCAGCTACCAATTCGTGGTCAAAATGTGAATCAAGAAGAGCAATTTATGGCAACGGTATTTTGCATCTATAAACTAATCCTGGATATTCCAAAAATCAACGAAATATTTGAACTCAAAAGGCACCGTCGCTTTTTAACGCATCTCATTGGTCAGCACGTGAAGATTGCTACATATAATCCATTGTATGTGACAAGCGATTCACTTGATCTAAAAGTGGAAGATCACATCGAATTGTACAGTCAGACAGGATTAATGGCCAGATACTTCAAACATTCTTGTGCACCGAATGTATTACAAGCTGATCGCGACGGCAACTCAATCTTTATTACAGTTCGGCCAGTAAACAAGGATGGACACTTGCTCGTTTCAAATTTCATAGATCTATTTGACCCAAAAGAAAAACGACAAAAAGTTCTTTGGCAAGAAAGACAAATTATTTGTGATTGCTCACGATGTGAAGGCGTTATTGCTTCATTTGCACAGCGACAACTTTTAAGAACCGATTCAAATTTTCTATACATCGTCTCGAACAGGTTTACTTTGAAATTGGAAGGTAATAAAATAGCGCAAGCATTGTTTGGCAAATGCGTCACTTTTCTGAATAGATACGGCCGACTTAAATGGTGCGACGAAATTGGAATTGTGGTAGATATATACATGCAACTTTTACGCATTCAATTAATTAGCTCTATTGATTTTAACGCCAAATGTTAGTTATTGTTGCCACTCAAATAATAAGATAATGCTTTTTATTTAAGATTTAACACATGTGTTTCTGAACGCATATTTATTAAATATTTAATATTCACTACAAATCACTGTAATCGCAATGTAATCCACGAAATGCATCCCTTGCACATTCCTTTTCGAAAAATCATTTTTCTTCTCACATTTTATTTGTATTTGGAGTTCAAATTTTAATTTTCGCTTTTGAAAAATGATTGAATAATTGATTCATTGTGTGATTCATTTTTTTCAATAAGAAAAAAACTACTGAAAGATTCATAATGATACAATATGAACTAAATTATTCCCCATACACATTTTTCGCGTCGAAACCAATTTCTCGAGGTGAAAACGATTTTTTATGGGGTCTATATTCATTTCACTTCATATCGTTATGAAACTTTCAGGATCTCTTTTGTTTATCAAAAAAAGGATTTTACAATAGTTCAAGTCATTTGGATAAAAATGAGGACTGCCAATTAATCCAGTACACAATTTTGTATGACCCATTTTTTCATAAAAAATACAAATGTATCGAAATTATATTGAAAAACCTTCCATTAAATGACTAGACCCCAAGTGAACCACTCGAAAGCATGATCCGAATGAGATGAAAATTAAAGGTTTCTATTCCCAATGAAGACTTATTTGCGGATACAATTGATTTTAGACGTTAACTTTTAGAGTTATCGTGTTGAAAATATTTTTTTTCGGGAACAGTGTACAGTAAACCATGCACCTACATTCCGACACCGAAAGAACTTGTCCACCGTGTTTTTATGTGCTCAAAATGGATAAAAAAAACACATTTTTAATGGTTTTAGTTTGTTGACCGATTCCAATACTATGACCTCACACTATGTGCGGTAAAGTTATGAAAAAATATTTAAAACGTCCACAAATCATAAAAATTGTTTTCAATAGTACGAAACCTAATAAAGATTGAAAGAAAAATTTTACTCTTGTTTTGTTTATTGAATAGAATCTGTGTGAACTAGCACCATTCATTGTATTTAGAAATTTTGTGGAGCATTGTTGTCATTAGTGACTTCACTTTCAAATAAATCTATAATCTATGCCAATACTGTTTTGAGTTTTATGCATGAATCATGTGCTGCTTGTTTGCCCGATTGAAAGTACGTTCGTCTCACCAAGTTCAGCAAAAATATCAGCTAATTATATTTTAGTCAAACCAAGCAACACTATTTTCTGGAGCAATTAAGAAGCATAAATTAGTATTTGAACGTGCTTTTTGACGATTGAAGAAAATACACCATACATTCGAATTCGTTACGAATGAAATCTTTTCAAATAGGTGTTCATGTGCGATAAGTTTGTCCCTGAACATGAAAACAAACGGTTTCTCTACTTTTAAAATTAATTCTTGGACGTAGTTATATCAGCGATTCTAAAATATTTCTGGATAGTCACGTTTTTAAGTGAAAACCCACTACCTATACAAAGCCTTAGCTCAAGACACTTAGGTTCGTATTTATCGTGTTTGTTTATTGATTTATAAGATCTTATTGATGATCCATATGCTTGCACAATCCGAATACTATAACGCGTAGGAGAAAAGAGTTGGAAAGAACTGAATCTGCTGTGTCTTCTAAACCCTGTGTGTGCCAACAAAACGAGAAATGTGTACAAACTATGTTTTTCTCAAACGACTACGAAGTCGCATTGCCGATCAATAAAGAAATTAAACGGTTGCATTGTATATTCTGCACATTGCGCACATTGACTCATAGAAGCCCTTTGAGCATATGCGATACAATACAATACATTTTAATCGATTTTGTATGAATATCCTCACAAATCTGGTCACCTAACAAGCAAATTACTTCAGTGTAAGACCAAGTGATCCTGCGGAATAGAAGAAAATGCACATGCGTCGGATAAATTTGGTATGGAGTTGAGCTTCGGAACAATTTCTTGAAATAGTAAACTGTGCCTACCATTTGTTGCTGGACATTCCGAAATCAAATCTTTTAAAGGGTGATTTTTTAAGTGGTTTCTTTTTGAAAATCGAAAAAAACGCAAAAAATTTCGAAAAGTGAATCAAATCTTTATTGAAATCGATAAATTGGTTCTTGCCATTTACTTTTTGAAAATAATTTCATGCAAATGTTGGCCGCGGCTACGGCGCAAATGGTCCATACGGGAAGTCCAATTTTGGCACACTCTCTCCAACATATCGGCCGGAATCCAACATATCGCCAATAACGCGTTCGATGTTGTCCTCCAAGTCGGCAATCGTTGCTGGCTTGTCCGCATAGACGAGAGACTTAACGTAGCCCCACAAAAAATAATCCAGGGGCGTTAAATCGCACGATCTGGCCGGCCAATGAACGGGGCCGAAACGAGAGATGAACTGTTCGCCGAACTTACGGCGCAGTTCGTCCATGGATGGACCCGATTTGCAAGCGTTGCTCGTTTGTAAGTCTTTCCATCTTGAAATTGCAAAGCATACTGAGCATTTTTGACTGTGACAGACGTCAGTTGGAATTTGACATCTGTCAAAAAATTAAACGTCAAAAAGAAACCAGCTAAAAAATCACCCTTTATAATTTAAAAGTGACGTTCAAGTCACAAAAGCATCCCCGTTTTTAAATGCATCCTATTGGTCAATTTTCAACACACAACTCCTTCAAATCATGAAGAAATGAATTATGTTGCTTTACAGTTATATTGGTTTGGAAAAAAGATACTTACAAGAATGATTTTGTAGGCAAATTTAAAAATGCATATATGTCGGGCTGAGAGTAAAAACGGTTAAAAACATCTTACGTCATGCTCACGCTTACGAGAATTTTCCTTGGTGTGAGCAGGAGATAAAATGTTTTTAACCGTTTTTACTCTCAGCCCTACATATGTTATATGTTAATAAGAATATGAATCTAAAGAAATGCGAAGCCAACAATTTCACTTATAAATATCCAAACAATTCGAGTTTCTGTGGGCCGTACCATCACTACTCATCCTAAAATCCGAATGAAAATTACTGCCGCGAGTAAGCCTGTGGACACATTACCGATAAAAAGAGTTGAACATCGCTCGATTTCCATCGTCAACGGATAGCCCAAAAAAATGAATCGGTACATAAATAAAACGATTGGCAATTAACACAAAACAGCGCGCTTCACTCTGCATTGCAATAATCCTTGCGTTCATCGTCCGTAAAACACAATAAAATGTATAATCGTTCACCATACCTCATGAGACAATTTGTAAGCGCGTCGCTTCGTGTTTTTTTCCCTTTCATATCAAAACGGCCACCAGCCGCCCGTTTTTTCCGTTTGAAATTTATTTATCTATCTTTATAGTTGATCACATAAATTTCTGATAAAGCGACTATAAAAATAAATCCATGAGGCTTGTGCAATGATGCGATGGTTTTGCATCGACAGCGTCCAGTGCGGCAAATCGGTCGAAAATATATGCGTGTTTGGTGTGTTTGGGCTCGAATATGCATAATCCGATTCGAATAAATTGGCATTGTTTGGTTCACTTGTGCACAGCACACATTCGCATGTCGCTTGGATGCTCGAAAGTGTATCGGAAGGATATTTGTTTTTTTTCGGTTGGTGGTAATGGCTTTCGGCATTTGATTCAAGTGAACAATGATCCGTGCACACGTTTGGTGCTGCTGTTTGCTTTGAGATTCACCATTCACTCAGCCATTTCAATGCCCCTGTAATTTCAACAATAAATCATTGAAGTACGTTTCTAGAGGCAATGCACGCTGTTAATATGAATCACGAAAAAAATTCGCTGTGAAAATGGCATTTTTGACAGAACTTGCATAAATAAATTGCGGTTTGCCAATCTGTGCATTTACCTATCGTTGCATTTTAAGTAAGGATTTTAATCAATTTACTTTCTAAATATCGCTCAAAAGATGACCGCAACTGGAAGACTAACATTTTTCGGGGCGAAAGCACACGCAACGAACGAGATTGTCCAAAATTGAATCAATCGGATGATGGATATGCGATTAAGTGGAAAATTCCAAACAAACCATTTCAACACCGCATCAAATATCATTGCCGATGAAACGATGATAAATGTTAGACATTCATTCATTTTTATAAATGACTTGTGATCTAAGATGACGAACCACTGGCCGATATGGCTTCGCAAACAAAACATCAAGAATAAATTATCTTCATTCGATATTCTTGCATGCAGGCAAGGTATTCAACCTCTTTCGAGGGGTCCAAATGCTCCCTACATTATTTATGATATTTACGTTATCTGCTTCATATTTTTCTGATTATTTTTTTTCTGCTTTATTTTTTTCCGACCATTCCGTTGAATCACAGGAAGGAAAATAGAATTTTATTAGACCATTTTTGTCGGTTGGCTGCAAACAAAAAGAGAGATTAACATCGTGATATGAATACAAGAATAGAACAACGCTTTTAATTTATCAAAGTCACAGTCCAACAGAGCCACTGTCCGGGCATCACACACTCACAATGTCGTATTCTTCATTCGATTGTCATGAGACTGCCAGGCGTACGCTAACAATTCCATTTTTCTTCTCTTTTAGTCTCGCTCTTTATTTACATGAATTATGAATCATTAGAATTCGCTAAACAATTCAAATTGCACAGGTCATTTATAATTTCTGATTAATGCGATTCATATGAAAAATAAAAATATTTATTAGAACACAAAGCTAATTTTGCAGTTGAAATAAAGTGAACTACGAAAGTTTAAATTAAATATTTTCTGTAAAAATCATTTTACGATTCATTGAATTAACATTGATAAAGGACAGAACGCCCAGTTGATTATTTTGTAAGTATTTCCATGATTAATTATAAAAGGAGTGAAACATCGAAGATAGAAAAAACTGTGATTCGAAAAGACACTGCAGTATAAAACACCAAAAGAGGAAACTAACAATTAGGTTTAAGTAATGCCATCCCAGCGATTAATTAAATTCTTGAAATACCAACAAAAATGTAAAGGATTCAAGAAACAAATGTCGCGTAAGCCAAAACTATGTATTTATCATCACCGCTTGGGTGAATTTCTTAGTTTCGGAGATGGACGTCGAAAAGAAAATGGATGTTTATCACATCAATTATGAAATATATTTTCTGTCAAGCTCGCACACGAGGAAAGTTAAAGTCCAATTTGAATATATATATTATAGATGCGATCTAAATACACAGAACTGAATTCGCTACTCAATGAAGGTACGCATTTCACTTGTGGAGTCGGCCGGCACTTCAACTACAAACCCCTAATCTTTTGCAAAACAAAATTGCTTGAGAAGGCGTAATAAGTTAATATGTTGACTTTGAGATATGATGTCAATATTTCAATTTGCAATAAACCTGTGATGAAATCCGAATCTCAATTATTTTATTGGTTTCTCACTTAAATTTTTATCGTTATTGGTATGACCGTGGTTTGATTCTCATAACTGAAATTTGGTTTAGATTGAAGTTTTTACTCCGCGACCATTAAAGAGTTTTTGGACGATGTGATGTATATGATAGGATCTTTTTTATTGAAATTCATAATGTACACAACATATTTTGAGTACTCCCCATAGATCTCCCATTCCCTCTTTTATTTGTTGCGATGCCTCTATTGGTTAATTCTCATGCTTTAGATTCAATGGATTGATTTAACTACAGATGTGATCAAAAAGTTCACTGCATCTACGTCCTTTCAATTGAAAGATTCCAGGGACTGTTTCTCGAAGGAAAACTCTATTTCTCACTCATACTGGCGACTACGCAAAAAAACGAAGCATGACAATTAAGAATTATCAAATTTAAAATGTCGATAGGAAAGGTCAACATTTTAAAATAAAATATTTCCTCCTCTCGTCGATAAATGCCTCTTCCTCACGGTCAGTATGTTCAAGAAAATTATCACTATCCACAAACTCTATTGCTTTGATCGTTAAGCTAACAACTATTTATATTGTTTTCCAGTATAAAAGTGCAAATTTTGTGGCACCTTATTTTCGAGTTGAATTAATTTATTTGAGCCAGTTTGAAGTTTTGAACAGTCAAATTATCTAGGTATTCCCGAATATACTTAGTGCCGCATTTAAAATGATAAGGAGTGTCTAATTAAGAATAAATTCCTCATTTATGTGCGCAATAAGGTACATTTTCGCAGTTGGGTTAGAATTTTTTCATGGCTTTGTGACTTTAAATTAGTTTCTTTTCAAATTTATCAATTCCAGTCTAGATTATTCAGATGGAACAATTTCGTTATTTACATTTCAATGAAACTTTCAGCTGTGTTTATATTTAAATTCAATATTCCGTATATCGCGCAAAAAACGAACTTCATTCTTAGTTTTTTATTCTAATTTTATTCACAGATTACGTTAACTGATAATACGTAACCGAAACTTCTAATGTTGCTTAAGTTCTTTATATAATGATCCTTTACATCTCAGCTAAAGATTTAATGAAATTTGCAAATCTCGATTGAGTATTGCGTTCGATAGATATCAAATTAAATTTTTCTATGGATGTAAAACATTTGATTACTGGTATTCATCATAATACGAAACTATGAATGAAATATTAAAGCAGAGTTTTGAAGACTCAATTAAATTAAAGCCGATTTTTGCAGCCTCCAGTAAGGTTATTTTGAAGGTCGTGAAGACGCGATTGACGCAACCATTCAATGTTAAAATGTCACTTGTTTTACGGCAAATATATGATATTAGTATTCAGTTTGGTCGATATGTGTTGGGTCTTGGTACACGATAGTTGACTATCATCAAAATATAATGAGACATAGCTGAAAGATGAAAAGTATTTCAATTTTCAGAATAAATTGCGTTATTTGAAAAGTTTAGGATGTCAAAGTAATACTTAGTTGAAATGATGTAACAACATCTTAGATAAGCTTCATAAAGACAGCATTTCTCTCTATTCACGGGCATAGTTGCCCTGAAATTAATTCAATTCAAAAGAAAATTAGATGTTAAGTTCTCGAAGATTTCCATCAGACTGGACTTTATTCCATCTCATTCTCAAAAAAATCTCTTCAATACAAAGAAATCAAAGAAAAAGACAAAAATTTAATATGTATGAAAAAATGAGGAATTATCAAAAATTCATGCGGCAGCTATGTAGCTTTGCATTAAAAAGAATTTTATGCGAATGTATTTACTTTTGTGAAGAAATATGTCTCCCTCTAAAGCAAAATAAGATTTATATTTTCCAATTCTAAATATGAGACAAAAAGGGCCAATAGATTGTGATTCTCAAGATATTAACTTACAATTTGGCGTTTGATCCATATAAGATGTGCGAGAATTTTTGTATGCTTCATGTGAACATAATGCATTTTATCATTTTTCAAGGGGACTGCGGCCGCTCCATTGTGAACTGCGACCAATATAGGCTTATTATTAGGCGATTCACGATAGACAACAGGACCTTGAACAATAGCACTTAGATTTGTTGATTTTTTCGGAACTGAAATCATAATATAACAAAGTTTTCAATCTACCTCCTGAGTCTCCTGGTCCAGCTGTTTTTTGTTGAAATGATTCTATTTGTTTGTTCGCATCATCCGGATTTACAGGACTTATTTTAGAGCAGAACTGATCGATTGCTTCAATACAGGCAATCACAGTCAACGGGAGGAATCGTAGTTCTCGTAAACGATTGCCACTATGTGCGGATTTGCCGAAACCAGTAATGCTGAGCGGTTTTGGAACAGCTGATGAGTATACAAAATTCTTAGTGAAATCTGCTAATTCGATCGCTTCGATCGTTTTGCCATCAATTATATTTTCTCCAAGTATTGCCATGCCAATATCATTTCCATTGCGACCTGGATCAAAACTGTTGTGTTTAACTATTTTAAAAACGCTGAACTGCTTTCCATTCGACACTATGGACCCGTCTACGATTTGGTATAATTTAATTGCACCAGCTTGAATTTTATAAATAGTCAAATCATCTTTAAATTTGTAGGTATTCGCAGCTTTGTTGTGTTCGTAGAAACAATGTGCTGCGGTCAATATGATATTTCCCTTGATAACGGAACCACCGCAAGCATTACGATTATTCTTAAATAGAGCCACTTGATATTTGACGAGCTTCTCTTGCGGTTCCCCGTTCAAAATGCGCTCCTCCAAATGATATTTGACTGCAAAAATAATACAAAAATTTGAGCAAAGCAGCTAACTTGCTTTTTATCATCTGTCGATAAACAATGAATATAAAAAAGTAAAATCAATTACGTTTTTTGTTTCCTGTCCCATTTGCATGCTTTATTAAGATAAAAAAATATTTCAGATTTGTTTAAAATAAAATTTCCATTTTCAAAAAAATATAGAAAAAGTCAAAGATTATAACTTAAGAAAATATCTACCAAATAAATTGTCTGCAATAATAGAATTGATAGACCCCACAATATTTTCATTTCAATTGAGAAAAGAATATTAAACACAAAATATTGATTTTACTTATTTATTTGTCTTTTTGAACAAAGTTGCCTTAAAGATGACAGTTTGGAACAGTAATTGAGATTAAGAATTAGAGAAGTCTATTGTATTTAATTCGATTCCACTTTCGTTTCATTAATAAAATCATTATCCTACTTTTTTCTTTACCCGTGCAGGTAATATATATCTATCAATTATAATTATTCATTAAAATGGAATGTTCCAATTTAAAGAAACGTAATTCTTCCATCGCCAAAAAAATAAATGGTCTTACGTACGTAAAACTAACTTTTCCGCACATTTCCCGAAATTGTTCGGGCTTACTCATTTTTCATTGATTGCTACTCATTTGTATTTGATTTAAGTTTATTTTTTATCGAATCATCATGCAACTTTGAGAATAAATCACAGAAAATTTCAAGTCATTACGATGGGTCGAATTTCAAGTCATTACACATCATCTAATATAAATTTTAATTTAAATTAAAACATCTCAGTTTCTAATTTTCACTTCAACAAACATTCGCTGCTTTTGAATTGGTAATAACAATTGTCGGGCTGAGAGTAAAAACGATTAAAAACATCTTACGTCATGCTCACGCTTACGAGAATTTTCCTTGGTGTGAGCAGGAGATAAAATGTTTTTAATCGTTTTTACTCTCAGCCCTACAATTACGAATTAGTTCACTCTGATGTAAACTTTCATTTCATGCCAGCGATAGATATAATTCCACATTTATGCTATGTATAAATTTCGTTAAAAAGTTAATGAGCACTCAAATTGATGAAATTAACACAGATTAAAAAATCACAAATATTCCATCCAATTTAATGACAAAATTTGAATTTTGACCCCAAAAATTGAAAATTTTGTAGGGGAGGTAGTCTTAAATCTCATCAGAATGACTTGAAATTTTGCGTGACTCATTTGTCTCATAAAACAATAATATTCTAAAAGTTTCAATTCAATACAATGTGAACTTGAGATAGTCGCCATACAAATTTTCAGTTTTGACCCCGAAAAGACCCAGAAAATCGAAAATTTTGCCAGAAAATCTTTATCGGAATGACTTGAAATTTTGTAAGATTCATTTTTTCCATTCATTCATTCATTCATTCATTATTCAATTTTTATAGACCGAATTGTGTACCGTTAGGTGTGTTCAGTCTTTTTTCGTATTCCATGAATACCACCAGCATGAGAACTATTATTCGAATACATTAGTGAGGGGCTTGCAGGGCACGACTGCACCGCATTCGAATGCTCGAGCCCATGAATGGCTACTACCTTTCTTGCGGTGTACAGGTATTTCAATATTCAATACCCAATAACACAACCTTAGCGTTAAGGTAGTCAATTTACGTGTGTCTGTGCTAACTCAAAATCCTCTTTGTGCACACACACGGGACCGACGGCTTAAAGTGTCCTCTGAAATACTCCGTGAGTCGAACATCACTGATTTATGTGTTAGTTTGTCTCCCATCAATATATCACTGTTATTAGCAATGATGAAATTGATAGAAAATCAAACGGCCGCTAGTGAGACTCGAACCCACGTCCCCATGTTTGCAAAGCCGTCACGCTAACCACTAATCTACAGCTGGGTCTTTTTTCATAAAAAAAAACTATTCTGAAAGTTTCATAATGATACAATGCGAACTATACATAGTCCCAATGCAAATTTTTCTTAGTTGAATTGATAAACAGCCCATTTTTTGATTCGACTCCACTAGAGCTACCCGAAAAAATTATCCGATTAGGCTGAAAATCAATAGGTTTCTATTCCTAATGAAGACCAATGTGTGTGTAAATTTTTGGTCAATTTTTTGAGTTATCGTGTTAACAAATTTTTGCGTACAACGTACAACGTACCACACACGGACAAAAAATTGCTACGGGAATGGTTGCAATCGTTTTTTCTAGGTTCAAAACGCATAGAAAACTTATTCCGAGCGTTTTGAATTTTTTGGACCGATCGCAATACCTTCACCACACACAGTGGTGTGTGCGGAAAAGTACTTAAAGGTCGTGTAAACACGTAAAACTATTTTTGGTGCACATTTTCCAAAAGTCTACGGGTTCAATTATTGGAGTAATACAAATTTGTATTGTACTTATGTTTATTTCTCATCGTATCCGTCATTTAAGAATCTTTCTTTTCATGGATAAAACAATTTTAACAAAATACCAATGAGATTAAGGAAAGATTAGAATAACCAATCAGCCGCGCCATGTTTGCGAATATTTTTTTCTCACTCATCAACAGATTGTTGTATTTACCAATGATCAAAACCAATCGTGTCAAACTTCTCATCTCGGCGCCACCAAAATCAATGTAGTGGTCGCCAACAGAACTATTTTTCAATGCTATTGTTGTGGTTACTTTCTTCGAGTAGTCTTCGCTTCACAGCTCTGTTAATGATGAATATATTATTCATTTCGACAGCTCGTTGAAATAAATATTCTATTGAAAAACAAATTCGAGAAAAATAAAGAATTTTGGAGTGAAATAATAATAGCACAAATTTTTTTTTTAAATCCCTATAAACGTTCTCTCAGAGTACCGAGGGAAAATTATACTATTTGATTCAAAAATTAACCTCATTAAATAGAAATATAAGAACAAAGCTCCCATTCAAATATTTTATTTTAACTCCAAAAATCGAATCATTTTTATAGGAGTCCTGAATCCCATCGGATTGACTTGACATTTTAATTTTGAATGCGACTCTTTTTTTCGTGAAAAGTGAGGATCATTGAATATCCACAATAACATGATGTAAAATAATAGTCCCCACAGAAAGTTTTCCTTGCACAGGGTCTAGTATAACTATGTCATCAGTGTCAATAAGGAGTACCTGCAATAAAAGTGCATTCACAGATTTTCATGGCCAAAATTAGTTAGGGACGTGTTTTATAATGTGCAACGTTTGTGCTTTATACTTTCTATTCGATTTTAAATGGAACTTTGCCGAAAATATCCGATTACTCGTTGCTAATTTGCCACTGTCCACTTTTTTTTAATGCGACGCACGCATTTATCTCAACATTTTAAAAAGATGAGTATGTTCTCTTGAATTGTAATGTGCCCTTGACATTCTGCCATTCATTATTTGCTTTTTATAACTTGCACATCATTATTGATTTGTTCCGTGCGTTTTGCCTTTGTGATAAGCACATTAAGAAAGAAAGGGTATAATAAACAGAGTGTTTCATTGATATTACTTTATACCGACGAGATACAGATTTTCTGGGCCGATTACCTCACGATTTTGATAAAAGAAGTCATCAGTTGAGTTGTTTCTTTTTTTTTCATTAGAACAAAATGGCCAAAAGATAAATGTATTACGAGAACGAATCAAATGCTGTCAAATTTTTGGACCGAATATTACATGCACTATAATTGTGCGGCATATTTGAATTCTTAATATGGATGCAAAATTGATATTTATTTTATCATAGTTTTTTTGGATTGCTGGAAGCCGTCATTATGTCAAAACTCTAAGCAAATGTGTGTGCTCCACCAAAAACATGCATTGGTGTGACCGCATATTTGGAGTGAGACTGTTAAATCTGTGTGAATCATTTAAAAACCTTAAACTTTGCAAATACTTGTGGATTTTTGGTGAATTTAGTCTTGATTTATTGTTGGCAATTAACTTGTTGTCAACAATTGATAAATCATAATTATTCCCACATTTTCAACACTTAAGATTATTTCTACTATAGCATATGCAAATCTCCCGATAAGTGAAGCAAGAAGATTAATTGTGGACTGTTTTATTGCGGTAAACGTATCGAAAATGAATTCTGAATGGTTGATTAGCTGGTTGAAGCTGATTGCAAGAGCCCTGCGTCATATAGCAAAATAAGATCCGAATCTGTTCAAATCGAATTTTATTTGACTCAACATACATCCAACATTCGAAATCGGATATCCAACTGATATATTCGATGTCCGATATCCGCCTGATAGTTTGAAAACATTAAAAAAAAACCAAGCAAATTGATGTTTTTCGCATAGATGTTGAGAAGAAGTGGCACGGTTGAGAGTGAAAGAGATCTCTATGTGCATCATGTAATTGTAACATTTCTCTTTTATTATCTTTAATACGAAACGTGCCGCGTTCAATGTTTGGCTGTCAGAACAGCAAGTCAAACACATTCGTTGTTTTGAATTCCGTTGATGCCCGAAGGAAGCGAAACGACAATCGTGTTCATACTAGATATTCAGTTATAATTTCCTTTATTGAGATCTCAATACGTCCGAAGACGGGAGCACCAAAGTTGATCCGGTCCGACATCTGAAGATTATCGGATCGGATGGATGTCGGATCAAATCGGATATCGGATATCTGAAAAATACGGATATTCGATGCAGGGCTCTACTGATTACCGTTATTACGTTGGTCATATTATGAATCGTCTGTAAGTCTATTCGGTTGACATACAAAACAATGCAATGAACGGTGATTCTGAGCCAACAGTTCTCAAAGCATATTACAATTTTATGAAAAATGTAAATAATAAATTATTATTTATTACATTTACATATAATAACTTATTATTTATACATAATAATTATTTTTAATAAGGAATGACCTGCAATTGGTTGGATACATGGTAAAAACGATTTCGCTTTCGCCGTTGGCCGATAAGAATTGGACAGAATTGACACATTTTTACAATTCCAATATTAATGAGGAAACACCTCTTTTCGATTTGTCAATTAATTTCATGGATCTAGCAAATAATTAAAGCAAATTCTGTTGACGTTGGATAGGTTTCTGCAAACTTCTTAACTTGAATTAGTTAGACTCAATATATGTACATCATGCAATTACGTCTTCGACAAAAAAGATCGCCGGAAAGTATTCGCTCCTATCTCATGAGCAAGGTTTGAATGGTATTATGTAGTATGACAAATACATTGCTGTCGTTGTGCCCCACACGAAGCAAATAGCCGAATCGGGAATCAATCCAATAAGCGTTGCGGCAATGAGAATAGTTCTATTCTTGGTATACAAGGATAACTATGCTTTTATGAATTTTCAATCAAAAAGTTTTAACGTTACTTTTATATGTATGAAAATTCATTGAGATTCATTATAAATCCGAGATTTTGGAAAAAAATCTACAATTGTCACTACTTGAAGTTACGGTTTGGCTGCAATGGTTGGTATGTTTACAGGCAATATGTCAAATTTTGTTCCTACTGGACGGCTCGCATAACTGAGAAGCTGAAGGTACAAGTACTTATCGCTGTTGATCCAAAACAAAAACACGCAACCGGTTTTGAAGATCGCCTGACTCGAAAATGAATGGAATTCTACATGATGTGCTAACAACAAATGTAGTTTTTTGGGGAAATGAAGACAACACTGTTTTAGATTCAGGAGATTTAGAACGCTTGCATATGAAACAAATTGGATGAAGATGGTGGCATTAGATACCATGCCAATCAACCAAACATTGTAAAGCACAAAATTCAATTTTCCACAAAATCGGTTGATAAACCATTTTCGGTTGACCACAATTTATTTATATATATTTATATAAAGTATTGGTGTCAATATTCAATTCACAAAATTTAGAACGCGTTCAAAAATATTTTATTGGAAACAATAAATCATATTCAATATTTTTTGGATTATTTGAATTTTTTATAAGCCTCCTCCGCTGTATGAAGGCAATTTACGAGTAATAATAATTTGATTGTCCTTTGAAACTGTTTCGAATGAATCGGGAGTTGAAAAAATATTATTTAGAGCTTGACATGAGCACCTCAGTGTTTTCGACAGCAACGGAGTTTGTCGATAGCATGCAACAATCGATTCGATACGAATATCGTTGAATACCAAGCTAATTAAAGAGAGCGCATAATGAATAAACACTATCATATCTGTTCACGCTCGAATAATTCGGGAGAAAAATCTTTCAAATTGCATTCAAGTCAAATCTATTATTTAGCACACCGATAATTTATCGATGAAAAGCAAAATTGAATATTGTAAGGGGCAATGCCGTTTCGTCATCACAGCTTGCGATTTTCAATCAAAGGCAGTTTCATAGCACTGGGAAATATAATGAAAAGTAAGTCGTCAATTTGATAGGCAGTCAAGTATCCATTGATAGTTTTCGACGTCATTTCGTTTGCTGTTGCGCAGACAGGGCAAAAGTGTAAAAAATGGATAAAAATAAAAATTATTCCCGTTTCGATATTTTGTCACTTAATTTGAAATCAATCAAGGATTCACTTGTACCAGAAAAACAAACTGAGCTGGCCATTTCGGAAGGTGACGTCCACATTCCGATATTGGAAAACACATTCACGTGGGTACTTTCCGACGCGTGTAAAATTTCTCTAAGTCGAAATCAAATTGGGAAAACACTTTTGAAGCAACACCGAAATGGATTTTTGCTACGTGACCCTCATATACGAGAATCACGGTTTTTTGTGGAATATCATAGATTACAAGACCCAGGCTTGTGCAGCTATTTCAAATCAGCTCCAGTCCGCAAACGTTTGGAAGAATTGAAACTGGTGACGAAAGATGGCAACGCTATTTGTACAACAAAAGATTTCGCCCAGTATTTAAAATATCTTGAATGTATCAATTCTCTCGAATTTCTTAGAGCACAAAAAAAACGCGTTAGTGAAACATTCTTTCTACTTTTGGTGTTATTATCCAAAATTGGCCAGTGATTAACAATTTATCTTTTTTTTTATGTAGAATGCGAAGGAACTATCAAATAACCTTCAAGAAGTGAAAGAGATGACGAAGAATGAATCTCAATATACTGGCATTTTTCGAAAGAAAAAATTCAAAGCGGAGCCCATAGATCAAAAGTCCAAAGCTGCTTCAGTTGAGTAGGTGAATTTTTGTATTTATTTTGACACCAATTTAAGCGATGATTGATTCTAGCGAAAGGAAAAAAAAAACTTTGAAGAGTTTTATTTTGAAAGATCAAGCTATACAACGAGCTTCAAAGTTTATTGAAGAGAAAAGCGAGTGTTTCAAACAGAAAAATCGAATGGCAAAGGAGAAAAGTGACACCACAAAACAATTAAGGCGTGAAAATGAAATCAAGTATTTGTTAAAACGATTTTATTAACACCTTCAATCTAGGCTAGCTCTTATTTTGTGCTATCTGTTGAAAAACCTAACACATCGCGGTTTATTTCAAGGCGAAAAGCTGAAGCGAAAATGATGCTGGAAAATAAACTAGAGCAAGCGAAACAGAGAAAAGAATTCTTACAAAATCAGAAATGTATGATGAAATTGGCTGAAGGTATGGAATTTTTCAAAAAACATTTGATATTCAGAGAAGAAGACCGATTGAGACGCATCAAAATATTCCAAATATATGAACATGAACAGCGCAATAAATTAAAGGTATCGTTAGCAATGAAAATGTATTCATTCAAATAAAAAACAAATCATTTGTTCTCCCAATCTCAACGAAAAAGGCGCGTAGAAATCGTATTAAGAAAATCCGTGAGTTCAATGAGAACAGGAAGCTGACAATGCGCCGAGAGTTGGCCATACGAAAAATAAATGAAATGATCGTCGATCTCATCATGAAGCAAGTAAAACTTTTATCGAAAAAATATTTGAAGAATGTTGAACCATCGAGCCAAATGGAGATATCACGGCGCTTTTCCATGTTGACTCCATCATTTATTGGCCGATGTTTGGCAAGAGTAGATTATATACTTCAAAACTTGCAAATGACAGTTTCATTGGCCACAAAAGTAAGCAAATTGATATCGATGATGGATCAACTTGTGGTTTTGATACCAGAAATTGGACCAACAAAATGTGTTCTGATAAGGCATCGTGCGGCCGAATTCATATCTCATGTCATTCAACAAATCAAAGTTGATCGATTGAAACGCATTAGATACAATTGGCTCAAGAAAAACCAGAGTGAACTGCCGGGAGCCATGTCTGAACATGAAAAGGACGAACAGATTGAAAAAAGGGTTTCTGTCACCGGTTTATCGCAGGTCGTTGGTGATTCTTCATATTATGAGTTCATTGGCAAGTTTAAAAGGAGTTCAGAATTTCAGACTGAGAAAACGGTATGTTGGCAATTAACTCGACTAATAAGGGTTTACTCTGGAACTTTGTCCTACAAATTTTAACGTGTCTAATTCAGACCTAATAACTAATTTATATGCGCGGTTAAGGTTCATTTTCGCATTTGGGTCATAATTAGATTGAAAATCATATTACGGCCATTATATCTTTATACTTAATTTGAAAATTTCAATTATTTTTATTCCAGTACGATTTAAATAAAATCGTTCATTGGGAAATGCAACAGTTTTTCAAAACCATCTCTAATCCTGAATTTCAATATTCAGAGAAACTCAAGGCTCGCGATTTTGTTCACTTGTACGATTTTCAGAAATACTTTTTCCACAAATCAATCAGAAGGCTGACAGAGTTGATCCGAGTGAAGCAATATCATTATTGGACTCAAAAAAGAAACATCGAATCATGGGAGAAAAGGGGCATGTTATCATATCTGGCCGATATTCTGATAAATGTTTAGAATTTATTTATGTCCTTATATTTCTATACTAGATTTCGTATCGTAAATGTGATATTTATCTGTTATTCAGGTTTGAATTTAGAGCATTTAATATGGGAGGCGAGTGAATTGGTGCTGATCTATCCATGCAACCCGGATCAATGGTGCGAATGCATTCGAAAAATCAGCCAATGTATTTGCATCCAAATTAGCCATGCATTGAATGAAGAAAATATTGAAGATAATGGTTTTGAAAGCGATTCGAGCCAATCTGATAGTGGCTATTTATCGAATTAAATGAATTAAACTATGTGAATTTTTGTTTTTTATTTCTAAAATTTGATTTTGTGCCACACTTCAAAATCGTAATTGCAATCAAATATCCTTTGCTTCATTCAACGTCACTTCAGCATTAAAATTTAAGCAAAAATCAGAAAATGGGCAAAAATTCAAGTATTTCACGTTTCGACATTTTGGCTCTTAACTTAAAAGATATAAAAAGAATACTACCTTCTGTGCCGCATACCAAATTGACGGTGTCGAAGGAAAACAAAGATTCTGAACCATTGACACAAAACATAATAAAGCCATGGATGCTTTCGCTGTCGAATCAAGTTTTTGTCAGCAGAAACAAAGTTGGAAAAGAGCTTCTGCAGCATTGTCAGAATGGATTTCTTCTAGATGATCCGCATATACGTAAAACACGTTTCTATGTGGATTACCATCGCATGCACGATCCAGGTTTGAAAAAATATTTTAGCTCAATTCCTGTGAGAAGTCGATTAAAGAAGTTGGACATGGTATCCAAAGATGACGATGCAATTTGTTCACAGAAAGAATTTGCTGAATACTTACGTTATCTCGATGAGAATATTTCAAGGAGTCTGAATCGTGAAGCTGCAATCGAGGTTGGTATATCATTTTGTGAGAGATTTTTTTCCCAACAAAAAGTCTCCTATTTGAGTCAAACACTTTCATTTTTTGGCTGTTAGAAAGAGAAGAAGCTATCTGAACATCTCCAAAACCTTGAAAAGGCCAAAAGACACGAGGCTCGATTCACTGGAATTTTCCGTCGAGAAAAGTTCAAAAGGACACCAAAGTCAAGTTTATTTTTAAGCGAGTAAATGTTAATGAACAAGAAACAGTACCGAAAAATAGTGAGCAAGTTAATTTATTTCAGGGAACAAGCCGCAAAAATTCACAAGCAGGTGACTGCTAAAAAAGAAGCAATCGAAAGACATGAACAAATAAAGGAGGAGAAGAAAAGGCGACTTTCACTCATAAATCGAACAAAACAAGAAAAATTCAGACCGAGAATGCAATCAATACTCGAAGATGAGATCAGGTTTGAAATTTGAAATGAAATCGAAATGTGGAGAAATTTCACTGAGTTTATGAATTTATCAGAAAAAAGGATGAAATAAAGAAAATGTTGGATAACCGATTGGAAATGGCCAAACAACGTAAAGAGTATTTGATCACTCAGAGCAAAATAGCGAAGATGAGGGGCGAAATCATGTACTTCAAGAATCATGCAAAGATCAGACAAGAAGCTTTCGAAAGAAACACCCGGCTTTATGAATTGCATCAAGAGGAACAACGCAAGAATTTAGAGGTATATTTTTTGAATTGATTTGCATCAATCTCTACAACATTCACATTTTCTTTGTTGGTGCTACAGATCCGTCGAAAAAAATTGAAAAAATTCCGAGAAAAGCAGGAAGGCAAAATCATAGGAATGCGCAAAAATATCCTGAAAAAAGAGCAAAATATGGAAATAATTGAAAAAATTGCAAAGAAAATACCAATTTTATGCACAAAATATGCAGAACTTATAAAAAAAAAGGACAACGACGAAATAAATCGACGTATATCGATGCTTAAAGTGCCATTTATTGTTGATTGTTTTGAAAAAGTGAATGCAATATTTTACAGTCTAGAAATATCCGTGTCATCAGCTTCTCTAGCAGTTACAACAGTCAGGTAAAAAATTCGCATTCTTTGATATTTCCTCGTACAATCAGAGCTTATCATACTATATCTTTAGATTAATGGAAAAGACAACGATCATAATACCAGAAATTGGAAGAACAAATTGCGTTTTGGTGCGCAAACATTTTGCACAATTTATTTCCCAAATTTTCAATGAAATGAAGCACGCGCGTATAAAACGTATTCGAGACCTTTTGAATAGAGCGAAACAGGAAACGGAGGCGAAGGTCCAAAATGCGAAAAGTTCAAAGAATCGAAGTAGTCCGAATAACGAGAATAGTCGAAAAAATTATGCATCAGTGAGTCTTTCAGGTGGTAATGATCGCAGAGTTGTCGTAAGCGGATCTGTGCCCGAAAGTGCTCGATACAAGGATTTCATTGGCAATTTCGAGAGTTCCCCAAAACAACGCGAAAAAATCGTAAGTACAACAAAATGTATTAGATCTTAAAAATCAATTTCAACTTTAATCTTATTTTCTGATAGTACGATTTGAATGCAGTAATTGAACGATCGCTAGAACGTTTGTTCGATATCATAATCAACGGTAAAATCAGCTTTTCGGAACTGCTCAACACTCGCGAATTTTTGCACATATACGATTTCCAGAAATATTTTCTTAACAAATCGATAAAGCGTTTAACGGAACTGATTACGGTGAAACAATATCATTACTGGGCCAAGAGGACACAAATACCGTTGTGGCAGAAAGAGAGTACTAATTCTCGAACTATCAAGTTTTTCAAAGTCTTTAAAAAAATGGTTTTCTGCCGTAGATTTAGATCTGGAAGTGATTTCATTAGAAGCAGCGGATTCGGTGATGAACTATCCCGACGGAGTTGAAAAATTGTGTGATTGTGTCCGAAAAATTTGTAAATTGCTTTGCATCCAAATCGCTGAAGAAATTGATGCGGATAACTTTGAAAACATCGAGGATCGTAACTCGCTATTCAGTGAATGTGAACACGAGTCTGATTTTTAGCCAATGTGTCAAAATTTCACAAATATCAGAATAAAATCGTTGATATTTCAGGCTTGATTGCCAACATGATTTTTCCGTGTTTTTTTTTTACCTTTCACAAAGCAACCAAGCGGACGATGCTTTGTATCTTGTCCTATGTAAAGGGGTAGTGAATGTCTTTGGACCGAGCCATCTCTACCAAAACGATTGTACTAAACGCTTCAACATTTCACACCTTCCCCACCTTCCGCTTCTTCAAACAGCGAGTTTGACAGGCTCCGCATCTTTGCTCTAATTGTTTGAAGAAGGGAAAAAGTGTTTACCATCCATAGACGAATGGTACAGAGGGCGCTGTTGTCAAGCTAAGAGTCGAAATTCAATTTTTTTGTTGATCTCTTTTTGTTCAAAATAAATGCATATGTCAAGTATCCTTAGGCAAAATCATTGTCATTTAGATTTAAATATTGAGATCTATGACAAAAAATGAATAAAAAATCAAGTATTCCTCGTATGGATATTTTAGCGCTTAACTTTAAAACGATAAGACATTTCAGAGATGCTGAAGGAAGTACCAAATTAATTGTAACCAAAGAGTGTGAAGACTCGCCGCCTGTAAGCGAGAATATCAATCAACCTTGGATATTTACTTCATCCAAACAATGTTCAGTCAGTAGAAACAAGGTTGGGAGTGCGATCTTGCAGCGTTGCCCCAATGGATTCCTTCTAGATGATCCCTACATGAACAGATCGCGTTTTTTCGTCGATTATCATCGATTGCATGATCCAGCATTGAAGCGATATTTTAATACAGTTCCAGTGAAAAATCGTTTGAAGAGGCTCGAATTGGTTAATATCGGAAAAGATGCGATCTGTACGAATAAAGAGTTCTTTGAATATCTACGGTATCTTGATGGAATTCGAGCTCAACATTTTGTTGATGCAATGAAAATCAACGTTCGTATATTATTTGATGTGTAGTTGTTTAACATGTTCAATGAATTTCGTGAATATCTTTTATAACACTAGAAAGAAGAGAAACTATCGAATCACATGGAAAAACTGAATGAATTGAGACGACACAAATTTGAAACGATGGGAATTTTTCGGCGAATAAAATATAAAAGTGTACCAAAATCAAGTGTGGATTCAGATAAGTAATGAATGTGGCGTTGGTTTTTGTACCTGAATTTCCATATTTACTATGCATCTTTTCAGAGAGAGAAACGAGAAACTTCGCAAGCAAATCACCATGGAGAGGAAAGGCATTGAAAGAGCTGAAAAGATCAAAGCGGACCATAAAAATTACATAAAATTCAGAAATCTAGCAAGAGATTCAAAAATGAATGCGAGAAAGCAAGTCATGCGCAAAAACGAAATCAAGTAATCTATTGAGTTTAATTGGAATGAGAATACGTGTTAATTAATTAATTATTGTTGTTAGAAAGAAAATGGAAATGGCCAAAATGATAGAAGATAAATTAGAAAATGCGCAGCAGATAAAAGTAGCAGTCGCGTTAGCCCAGAGAAATGCGAATATAGCAAAGAATTTGGAAATGTTCAAAAGATGTACGAAAATTGGAGAAGAAAATTACTACAAAAATATTGAATCATTTCGAGTGTATCAGGAAGATCGCCGTAAGAGCATGGAGGTAAAGATTAATTTTCCCTTGGTGAATTTGACGTTTTCTGCAAAAACTGACAATTCAACGACATCTTTAAGGCTCGCAGAAGACTTATGGAAGAAAAACACCAGCAACACGAATCTGGCATGGTGAAAATGCGTCAGCAAATTGCACTGCGTGAGTTTGGAACGAAGGCGTGTGATGTCATCGTTGAACAAATTGTTAAGAAAATACCAGCTTTTGTGAAGAAATACGAAAAACTGATTAAAATGGAAGATGTGGACGAGGCGAAGCGTCGATTTTCAATGATAACTCGGTCATATGTGACGAATTGCGTAAATACAGTTAATGCCGTGAATCACATGTTGCGATTCACTATATCCGCTTCGGAAACGTTGAGGCAATCCATACTGCTAATGTTATTGTACCTTGTCATAAGACCTGAAATGAGTCCTATCAAGTGCAATCTGGTGCGAAAACTTTTAACTGAGTCGATTTCTAATACTATAACTGAAATGATGGCTAAGCGAATGGAACGTATCAGAAGAGAACGAGAGATTGTGGAGGAAATGGATGACGTTCATCGAACCAAGAGTCCAACAAATCGCGTGGCATTTGATGAATCTACAGTTGTAGAGGAAGAAGCCAAAGAAGAGATTATTGAAAAAAAGGCCAGTAATGCTCAGTCTTTTCTGAAAAGTGATAAGTTTGTATGCATACACAGAAAAATCACCAAATCGACGATATATTCAAAAAAAAAAAAAACAATATTTTTAGTACTCTCTAAATGATGTAGCTCAACGGGAATTGGAATATTTATTCGAAATTCTTGTCACGGATAATCTTGAAATACCGGACCATTTAAAAACCAGAGATTTTATTCACTTGTATGATTTTCAGAAATATTACATTCACCGATCGATACATCGATTGGAAGAACTAATTTGGATGAAACAGGAGCACGATTGGATCGCATTCGAGCAATTTCCATGGCAAGAGCACAGTAATTAATCGTTTTTGCATCATAATTCACTGATACTTATCACATTTCAATATTCGACCAGAGATAAATTTGCATAATGTATCCTATGAAGCTGCTGGCTATGCAATGAGCTACAAGCGCTCCATTCAGCAAATCTGCAAATGTGTTCGAGATATCAGTACATATATTTGCACTGAAATTTTTCGCGAATTCAACATGAACAGGAACAGTGTTAATAGATCCAACGAGGATCTATGCTCTATGGATTCTGAAAATTACACTGTTGAGGGAAATTAAATAAATGGATTGTCTATTCACGAATATTTCCAAGCTTAATTTAATAAAAAACTATTTTTATTTACAATTTCCTTACGTTTCTAGCCAGACTTGGAATTTACACACTGTGTGTGCGTGCGCATTTTGACAACCGCACACAGTCTTAATGTGCGCCGTACCAGATCTTGTATTTACTGAGTGCGCGACACCAACCGTCGCTAATGTCAAAAGTCTATGGAAATGTGCACGCACACAGTGTGTAAATTCCTAGTCTGTTTCTAGCATTCTTTTGCAATTCTTCAATCTCATTATATACAATTTAATTGCTTGTATCGGATGCAAGCACCAATATTATCCTCGGCAAACCCCTTATTCAATCCATCACCAAAGTGAATTCCAATTGCAAATGGAGTGACTGTCGATTCAACTCGACAAGGCGATACATTTGGAGGGCACAAGGAGTTTCCGCAGTGAATTGGCGAACAAGTCGGAATCGAGCCTGTTCCAACAGATATAAAATCTTCCACAATACAGGGCAACGTGATTCGATCGTTACAAGTGGAATAAAATTGGCGTGATTGACGTTCTTGCTTCTGAAACTGATTGCCGGTCGGAGTTTGTTCCACGGATCTTATCGATCTTCGGAATAATGCGGCTCTGGTTACGAACGATCCCAATGAAAAGAGTGAAGCAAAATCATCTCGATTGTCTGCATCATTATCATTATCGCCAGATCCTTCGACGTCGTCATCATCCCCAGGAGCCGGCGTTGTCGTTGTCGTTGTAGTCGCTGTTGAGTTGCTAATAGTAGAGTTATTAGAAGCTATGGTGGAGTTTCCAGTGTTTGGACTCGTACCATTCAAAGAATTTAATTGTGCTGGGTCTTGAGCTGGATCTGATTGTGTCACAACTGCATCATTTGTAGTGACTGTCAACGGCATTCCAACCATTTGGGCTAGAATTCAGACGTAATTTTTAAAAACAATCTTTCATATATTTCTCCTTTTCCATCCAAATTCGGTTCACACATCTTACCTGTTAAGGCATTCGGACTAATCGGTGTAAGTGCGCCATTTGGAGAAAGTACTGCCGGATTTCCATTTGCATCATAAACAATTCGATTAGGGGGTGATATGCCGTTTGGAGCGTAAGGATTGGGAATCAACATGCCATTGGGTCCAATGATTGGATTACTTAAAACTGGATTTGGATAATATGGATTAATTTGATAGGGATTTGTCTGAAACGGAGTATTCTGATATGGAAAAGCACCATTGAAGGTCGAATATGGTTGAGCCAATTGATTGGGATAATTTGCTTCTCTCGGTCGATTCGGTCCGATACGAAACGAATGCTCATTGCACGGCTCATACGCTATTGAGCACATTTTCGACTCTTGACGAACACACGCTTTGTATTTTTGATTCGATAAATGCCTTCCATTTTCAGCAAAATTGAACGTCTGCAGGGAAACATATTCGAAGACGAAAAAAGTTGAAAATTGACAATTTCGAACAAAACTTGAAATATTTAACTTCGATAATTAAAAAAACAAATACCAGCATCAATTGAGTGTCTGGGAATAAAAATTAAGACATAGAATCGTTCGAGCAGGAGTGTCACAAGGTCGTTGCAGTGGCAAAAACGAACCATGAAAATTGATTTCGCAAAAACGCAACATGATTGGGTCTAAGCCATGTTCTGCTTTTGCCATATCAATGTTCATATTACTCTCTTGCTCGAATGATTCTGTATCTTCACTTTTATTCACAGGCACTCAATTGTTTTCCCCTAATATTCAATAATGATTGATTGCTTGTACCTGTATGGTTCCTTCGTTTCCAAAAAAGTATTGCAAACATCCAGCTGGAGCTCTTTGACTGAACGGTATTTGCGAAACGCGAATTTCCCAAAACCTAGCTGTTACAAATGAGCTCGTAAAGTTCATAACAAGATCTACGACAGGTGATAATGATTTTGTTTTTGATTTGCTGTCACGTGCTTTTCGATGTGGAATATCATAATAAACTGTTTGCGATGGAAAAATTATCATTGGCCGTGGGTCTTTTTAATGCTTATGTATATAAAAAATGCGATATATCTTACTATGTTGACCATTATTGTATCCGCATAACTTGAACTCGCCGGAAGAGCCGCCCAATAACGAGAAAATATCGCCATCACAATTTCCGGTGTATCGATTCGGTTGACCCTAAAATAGATCTCAGATTTATAAATTGTTTGCATCCGTTTGTTCATGATAAATATTTACAATTGAAAAGTGAATGAAATCAAAACGCAGCTGGCTAATATCGGATGACATCATGTTGATTTTCAACTTGCAACTTTTCATATTTGATGACATCAGCGCCGGGAAATTGGGTGATATGAAGTATGTGATATTATTCTTAATTTCTTGATCGCATGTTGCCATAACTGTACAATGAAAGGAAACCAATCAATATCAACAATCAATCAATACAATCAGTCAATCAGTATGAATTACAACACTTACAAACACAACAAGATCCAAAACCAAGCGCACACTGTCCTTTGGTTGTGCCGCCTTTCTGATGGCATTCATAAATGTTCATGCAAATGCCGGTTCGCAGACCATCTTCCGTTTTGCATTCATCTTCGCTTGGTGTTGCGAAGAAGCTCAGCACTGCAAACGCACACATATTATCAATTCGAAAGTAAAGAAGAGCAGATCTTTTAATTTGTATCATATGATGCATTGAGCGACTAACAATTTTTTTTAATCGATTCCATTGTAAATTAAAAGAATTAACACAAATTTCATACCTTTCTCATTTCGAAAACTAGTTTTATATCGCGAGTCATGCATCAAAAGATTATTTGATGCTATCATTGTGCCGCTACCGCCGCGTTGACTGTGCGACGATCCAGCTTTATTCTGTGGCGTACCCCAAATGTCGTATGTCTTCATGCTCGGCCACGAACTACCTTTTGATGCAACGTGCACATTTCTCACTTGATTACTTACGAATAACACAATGACACAATAAATATGACTATAAATTCTAACTTTGGCACAGTAACCCATTTTCTTTTGATTGCAATCTGTTTTCGATTTCAATATTTATATGTTTTGTTCCTCAAACTTTCGTTTTTCGCTTCTTTTTATATTTGATGGCCGAATAAATGTTCGAGCACATTTCATTCAACAAATTTATTCACTATCAATTGCGCCCAAAGCAATTAAACTGATTCATTACACAGCTTTGATATGTGTTATGCGGGCAAAAACGCAATAACCACAAAACAATATACATTTTTTTGTAAATTCTAACTTAAGAATTTAGGAAACTGGCTTGAAAATTCACTCTCAACTCAAAAATTTAAATTAAAAATCCATTTTTACACTCCAGTCTATTGGAAAATGCACTTGAGAAACATTATACAATTTGGAGTCTCTGCCGAAGTTCTAATTAAGAACTCAACCATCGACAATTCACCACAATTTCAACTCCAATTTTCTCCTTCAAATTGTTCTTCGCTTCCTCAGGTTTCACTCGCGAAAAACTAAAATAAAATCAAAATATTTCTTAACAAGTAGAGTGCACGATAAAAAATCCGATTTGGGCCATTTCGATGCGTTCAACTCTTCTCTTAAAAATCACATCATTTGATTTGCACGCGTGCTAAAACACTAATCGATGGACATTCATTCAGCTTCGCGGTGGTTCAATTTCTCGTTGCCTAAATCGAGTGAAATGAAGATGATGAACAAGTAGAATAAGACGGCACGAAGAATGATACAAAACATGTGGTCTGTTGATTGAGTGAAAATGCAAAAACAACAGCATATCGCCGAGACAGAGACAGCATCCGAAGATCACATGCGAATGCGATTGTATGTCAATTATTCCCTCTCTACATACCATTTCTCTTCTTTTTTCATATGTTTACTTTTACTACATCGAGCATAAAGTCGACTTTATCACCGATGGGATATTACTTTTTTCGTATCTTCTTAGCCGATCAACCGCTAAGAATCATCGTCATCATAAATGTTGATAAATAATTTTTTTTTCTATTGCTTCTGAATAATAGCTCATTAATTGAGCGGTTTTTAATGAATGAATATTTTAGTAACCATTTTTTGTTGTTGAAAGAAATCACTAAATAGAAAGAATGTTAATTTGATTTGTTTGACAGCAAATTGAGTTGTTTCCCGTTGTTTTTCTGGAGTGGAGAATTTATTTGCTGAATGTCTGTGATTTCGTGTGTTTTGCCCATTTGTGTAAGATTCAAAACACTTTCTTTGTCAGCTAAGTTCAATACCACGTGAGTTACAGCGCTCCGCTATCTCGGGAAGTGTGTTCAACATAGTTAAATCAACGAGCAACATAAACAATACGCGCCAATGTCAATAAATCGATGATGGTCTTTCCATTAAGTATACCATATGCAAATGATACGTACGATCATTTTGTGCTGTTAACAACCGGAATGCTCATGAAAACGGCATAGCAAACAAGAAACATAGCCGCACATCGAGACGTTGTTATGTTGTTCGGCTTTGTTTGTCAGTCGATGGTAAGAAAGTTGTAGCCGGTCGCTTTGGATTATTTAGGTCAGTTGATGCGTGCGATTCATGCACGACACGACATTCAAAAGAGTAGGTCAGCTGAAAAGAATGCTCATAAAACTGATGTTCTTTCACGATATGTGTGCGACTATCGACAGTGGCTCTTCTTCACGAAACGCTCACACGGTTTCAAACTGGATACGATTAGTGCTTTATATTGGCCATAATCATGTTCAAAAATTGCGAGTAATGTGCTGAGTGCAAAAGCAAATCGATGTTAACGTCTGTTAACAATGGTTAAATTGGCATGTAACATATTTCATTCAATTAGCACATTTCTTTATGATTCACTGCGGTTTATGGTGGTTTTGATTTATTAGTTCTTCGTTCAGTCATTGTAATTTCAAAGATTTCTGCAGCGTCAATTGAAACAGCATTTTTTCGTGATTTCACTTTTTTTTCTGAAATGAAATGGAAAATTCTGTTTGTGGTAATTTATTGCGATAGTTCATGAAACGGATCACTTTTTCTGTCAAATTCTAACTTAAATTTAATTCAAACGTCGATTGCTTGGAATTGTTACTCAAGATTTATGGCCGTCGCCATTGCGTGTTTGGGGGCCTCCAGCGATCGGCTGCTACAGAAATCTAAATAAACTTGTTCGAAATTCGTTTTGCCCCACGGTCAATGCCGACAGACGGAAAGACGCAGACGAAACACATTACCATTTCCACCAGAATCGCTGAGACCATCAAAGTCACCGACCACACCGACTTTGTCTCTCGTTCTCTCTCTCTCTCTCTAGGCTCCCCTTCATTCACGTTCAATTAAGTCGTAATTTGTTTTTTCTCTTGATTATTTGATTAACGACGAAATTGCCCAAATCAAATGCTTAAGCAAACGCACGGACGATTTTTTTTTCTCTGAATTTATTTCTTCAGTTTTTCTTCTGAGTTGGATTTTTGCTATTCGTAAATGTGATTTAAAGATAATCTTGGCTAATATTTCGTGGAGAATAAAGTCGAATTTATCGAAGGTAACATTTTCTCTGAACCTCACTAGAATGTAAGGAAAACACTTTGCTTTGAAAAAAAAACTGGAGTTCATTTTTTCGAAGTGTTTTCCTTGCGAAAAGAAGAAAAATCGTCATATTTCGACGAGAAACCGCCGATAATAAACGTTGACAATGAAGTAAACAAATTCCTTTTGTATTGATACTCGATGCTTCATTAGACAATTTGGAATTCATATCACATTTATTTCGCATCGATAGATCTGGCATGAATATCGAAATCGATTCTCATCTCAATAATAAACCAATGTATTTACACTAGATTGCGCTTCTGTATAGTTCGGCTGCTCCCTTAAAAAGAATCTGGATTCAATCGTCTCTAAGAGAAAAACAGTTTTGTCGGCAATTCCACGTAGAGAAATAACAGTTTGCATTTTATTCTTGGTTTTGCAGGAGAATTTGGCAGCGTGAGTCAGCACATTGTCTGCATTTTTTATGCAGAGATATTCAAGCAATCGGCATTTCGGTTGGACCGAATGAAATCGAATTGGTTAACACGCTGTTGATATGTTAAACATTGAACAGAACATTGTTTCGTCATTTCCCATGTGTTTTCTTTGCTGCTTCGCACATTGTTGTTTTTTATTCGCGGATCAAATACCATCTCCAATGTGTAATCACATTTTTGGAAATCGGCACCGTACCGCATCGCATCGGTTTGTTTGCGAGGGGAATTTTTCACGTTTCACGCATTCATTGATTCAATGCCTGTAAATCGTTTTAAAATGTTCTCTCGGTCGGCGTATTGAAGCAACGCAATCATAAATATTTATTTTTCACGTCAAACACGCACAAACTACATTTGTCAGCTGCAAATTTACTCGTTATAAACAGCGCGAATAGAACAAGTGGTATTTCGTTCAGAAAAACAGCAATTTTTTGCAATTCGATTGACTTTATGGCTTAGCAACAATACAATGCATTTAAAAAAATAAAAAATGGGTACAAAAAATCCACACTTTAAATATTAAAATTTCTCAAACTTTTGATGTCAGACAATATATCATTTCCAACTTAAACTTCGGACTTAATCCGTGGGAATTTTCATAAAATCAAAATAAGAATATAACTACCAAACAAGCAATAACCTCATTGACAGAAATTTATTTCAAATCTCTTGAATATATGTAATTTTCTCTAATTTAGAGTGATAGCATATAAAAGCCATATACACTTATTAAATTCTGGCAAGGAGTAATTCATATGAAACTTTTTTAAAATTTAACATTTAAATTGGCACATTGTTTTTGTATGACATCTTTGGAACGTCAATTCATGACATTTGCACATGCAAATGAATCAGTATCATCCAAAACACATTTTGCATTTAAAAGTGAAAATTGTTTACTATCGCTATCACCATGAAGATTAATTCTATGGTCAATCGGTGAGCAAGACGTATAAAAGAATTTCAATTCAAATGAATTTCATTCAGAACCAATCCGAATATTGTTTATTTCAAATCAAATAACAAAAACCAAAAATGCCTAAGCCTCGTTTTATTAAAAAACAATCCAATGCCATTGGAGGTCGCTACCAACAAACATCAAATTCGTTTTCGATGTCGGCACATACGACGTTCTAATTCCAGTGCACTAATCGATTCTCGCTAAATTCAATATTGTCCTTCGAAAGATGAACGATAACAAAGATTCATCCATTCATTTAACGGTCGTTTTATTTACATAACTTCCGTGGTAGACGGATCGAACATCAAGAGTCTGTCATATTTGGCTCGCAAATACAAAGTCGAATTCGACAAAAAAGAATGTTGAAATTTCCATTAGCTTTCATTTCATTGGATGCTTAAAGATTAGATGAATTGAATGGATGAGAATGAAAACCGATCTCTATTGTGAGAATTAAAAAGAAAATTTTGAAACAAAAATGTGACCAAGAATTGAAGAATAAAAATGATATCGAGAAAGTTTCAAAACTTGAATGTAGAAATGATGCCGGAAAATTTGGAGATACAAATGAGACAATCAAATTGATTTAGAGCATCGTAGAGAGTTTCGTGTGTTCGAGAGATGCATAGACTCGACTAAGAGCGCATATCCAGAACATTAGTTCAGATCCAGAAAATCGAGAAAATCGAGAAAATCTCGAAAAAAGTTTGGCAAATGCTTTGTTCAGTGCTTGAGACTCCATGTAAGTTTGTTCTAAACTGATGAGGTAAAGCGTGTTGAAAAAATGATCCACAAAATCTTAAAAGACGCCATCAAAGCGGATACAAAATACAACAACAACAAATCGGATGTATTTATTAAATTTATTTATGTTTAAATAGAGAATTATAAGCAAAATCCAGAGCCAAACTTGGACTTGGTCGCAAAGACAAAAATCGATGTCAGATGAACTCAGATGTTCCAACAGACAGCGAGCTCCAGCTCATTAGCGGATTTGGCCTGCAGATATTCACTAGATTATTATATGATCCAGTCACAAAAGAAATGCATCAAGTTCAATCAATATAATATTTTCATCCAATGCATTATCAATGCAACCCAAAATAATTTTAAAGCCGTACTTCAACTCGTCTCACAAATACCTTTGAGTGTTTGTGATGGTAATGATCTTTTGCACAATTTCTATTGAATGGGCCGAGACATTTTGTGATCAGAACAAATTGAAACCGTCAAATCACAATCGATAGTTTTTATCGAGCAGGAAACAGAAATACAAGAATTATTCCCAAAATCTGTTTTTATTATTATATCCAAACTTAATGCTACTCCTTTCATCGATAAAAATGAAATTAAAGCTAAATTCTTTTCTAGATCTTTATTCTCCCTTTTGAGACGAACATTGAGTTTTGCTGCACGCATTTTGATATGCAACTAAACTCGATTTAAAATTATTGTTACATAGGACACAGTAAATATTGTTGAATACAGATAGCTGTTTTTACAATAGATTGATGTTTATATGAAAGAATTCAGTGAATACGTATAACGCATTTAGATAAACAAAAATAAAAGAAATTAAGAATAGGCCTAGACTGCCGTAACTAAATCGTTGCGTAGAGTACGTTTGTAATGTCAAATGTACTCTAAATATCTTATTCTTTGTATACGTACATTTGTAACGTCAAGTTTAGAAGCATCAACAGCAACTGTAGAGTGTTGAAAGCATAACCAAACAAAACCAATTTGTATTGAGTATTTAGCGCCTATCTTGACACTTGTGTACATTTGCTTCATCGGTTTGGCATCAACTCTCTATGGAACAAAATTGGCATAATTTGATTGGAAAACTACGATTTGGAAAACAAAAGACACTCAAAAATTTTTATATAAGAAATGTATCGTTAAATCATCGTCCAATTCACCAACATTATTTGCATGCTCACTTTGATCTTATTGGTATGTTAATGGAAAATCTAGCAAAATAGTAATAATTTTATTCAGAACATATACTTCAAATGAAAATAAAAATTATTTAAGATTTTGTAGAGAAATTGGACTCGGACATAGGAATTTCGCCAACTAAAGACTCAAAGATGGATTTGATTGACACGGAAATTGTTATAAAAAACGATTTGCGAAAGCCTCGTGTCATCAGTGAACTGTGTAGTTCCATTGGCGATAATTACGATTTGTTGACGGCTGATGTGAATTTTGTATTTGATTTAAATGATGAAGAGTGCTTGGCTATTCCAGCCCACAAATGCATTCTCGCATTCTTCAGTTCTGTCTTCCGGGCCATGTTTTACGGAGAGCTGAAGGAAACCAGAGATATCCTAATTGTTGATGCGACTGTAGAAGACTTCATTCGATTCATGCAAATTTTCTACAATCCATATGTGGTTATTACTGAAGCAAACATATTCGGCTTGATAACTTTAGCTCACAAATATGATGTAAAATTTGCGGAAGCAGCATGTGAAGAATATTTGTGTAAACTGATTAATGCATCGGACTTGGCTATTCTGCGGGTTTTGCCGTTTGCCCGTCTGTATAATAATCGAGTACGACAAAAATGCATCGATAAGTTCCAATCGGTTGGACATCGCATCATTGGTCACTCGGAATTCGTTGATTGCAACAAGGAGGTATTGCGAGAAATACTTGAAATCGATTTTGAATATCGCGATGAGGTCAAAGTTTTCGAGAGATGTATCGATTGGGCTAAGAGCGCGTGTGAGAAAGAGGAATTGGACCCGAATGTACGGGAAAATGTTCGCAATCAGCTGGGTGGTTGCTTTGATTTGATCCGCTTCAACTCGATGTCCGCTGACCAATTCATTCGATGCTTGAGTCTATATGCGAATGCATTCAGCACTGATGAAATTGCACGTATTTCTCAAATAATTTCGGAAGAGCGGCTTCATTTCGCGGAACCAATCGAAATTACAGAATGTATTTCAAAACAACATTCAGAAGCTAAATCTTGCATCAATCGCCCATCGATTCGTAAAATGATCAACGAGACGGCTACAGCAGATGTGTTCTTCGAATTTGAGCGTCCAGAAAACCAGGAGCATCGACGAATTTCAGCTCACAAATGCATTTTGGCAGCGAAAAGCAAAGTATTCAAACAGCAATTCAAGAATATTGGCAAATCAAACATAATCTCCATCACGAACTCATCCGCCGAAGACTTTTCAGTCTTTCTGAACTCATTTTATAGTCGTGTACATCTTACCGATCATCTCACCATTCAAAATATTGTCACAGTTTTGTCACTCGCCAAGGAATATGATGTGCTGAAAACTATAGAATCGTGCGATAATTACTTGATGAGCGCTTTAGATGATGAGAATTTATTTTGGATGTTTGAAATGTCACGGAACTTTTCATTGATTTACTTAAATTTATTGTGTATCGATAGAATGGAATCAAGAGGCGTCGAAATTTGCTCATCGAATGCATTTATAAATGCCAGTAATGAAACATTGAAGGCTATACTCAAACTCGATTTCTGTGATTGTGACGCATTGGTCGTTTGCGATGCATGTATTAAATGGGCAGAAATATGTTGCATGAAAAACAATGTTGAGCCGACGGAACAGAACTTACGAGTAGCTTTGGGAGACGCCTTTGAATTGATGCCATTTTCAGAAATGGAACCAACACAATTTATCTGTTATCAACACAAATATGGGAAGATGTTTTCGGCCGAAGATGTTAGAAGAATCATCGATTATTTTGCAATTGAAGAAGAAAGCGGAACAGAAAGTCAATCGGAGAACGAGGAGATCTTTAAAGAATACGATTCAATGAATTACGATTCGGATAACGATGACCCAAATTACGTTCCAAAGAATGCTGAAGCAAATACTATATCAAGTGGTGAGGAGGTCACAGAAGATGAGTGTTATTCAAATTCATCAGACAATATTTCACAATCTGAAGTGGATGCGCTGCATGTGGAAACAATGGAATTTCTTCGAAATTATCCGCAATTAACACAATTTTAACATTCATTATCTAGTTAAGATTGTGATTCTAAAGCGAACCTCTCGATAATTTGAATCCGAAGATTTTCGAATGAATGAAAATCGACCATAGTATCTATTGTTATATCCTTCCCAAAATTATATACAGAAAAAAACTATATTCGCATATAAAATATGTAAGTAACTATCATACATTTTATTTGATTTTTTATTCCGTGAAAAGCATCAACTTCTTTGCATTCACGAAATCTACTATATTTTAAAATTCAAAAACAAAGACATATATTTGAAAAGACATGTACATAATAAGTTGGACGAGAAAAAGTATCGAACGCGTACTTTTATCATTAAGATCGGCTGAAAAAGCGAAAACATTATTTTGACAAGGATGTAAGATTTCTCTAAGACAAAGAAAAAGAATTGTGAGCTATTCTCATATAAATTTACCTATACCTAATTAGAAAAACATCAAAATAAATCATGCAGTTATGAAAAGAAAATATAATATATAAAAAAGAAATGAAATAATATGAAAAAGATAAAAACTAAAGAATGCAAAATGCACCAGTTTATGTGAAAATAATAATTGTTTGTAATCATTAAGAAGGTCTCAGCACTCTTGTTCATCGAAAATGAATGGGGAATTTTGGCGTAGATTCATCAAAAATATCGCTTCATGCCATTAAGAACGTCAGCGTCTAATACTTAATGCACCATATCGCTAAATTTTCCCTCAATTGAAGTCGAACATATTTATATTCTTACGTCTATCCACTATCTCTGATGAGTGTCTATTTTTTATCGCAGAAAAAAAACATTAAAAAACAAATTTAGCTGCCAAAACCAACGTGTTGCAACCATTTTTTAATGTCAATTTTCTTTTATGGTTTCCGATTCAATTCGTTGGAATTCAATTTTTTCGCAAGATAATCAAGAGACGGCATGTCATTATAATGTAGAAAAAAGTGTCTGCAAGTCAATGAAACAAGTAAAAAGAGCTTTCAAGTTCTTGCGTTCAATTTTTGCTGCTCATAAAGGCGTCAACGTCGTTTACCAGTTATCGTTATCATCATTTCGATTCATTGACGGTTGCTCCTCTCTTCCGTTTTCGCTTTCTCACGACTTTTTTCATGTTCTTTCACCTCGTGTTCGACGGCAAGCACATTAGATCATTTTTAATGGATGAATAAATAAAGTGTAAAAATATGCGGTACACGCTTAATTTCCTCGGTTCAAAACACATTATTTGCAAAGATACCGGTTTGGCCTCCCTCTCGTATTTTCCGAATGCATAAAAAAATTGCAAAAGTGACTTTTATGGCTTACTCGTTGGCAAAAATGTTTTGTCAATAAAAGTCAATAATAAATTGATGAAAAGTCTGTAATATGTTTTCTGCTTGCCGTCAAAAATACTTTGACGGTAACCTTACGGATTATTTTTCGCATTGTTTGAATTACAAGGGGAAACCTAATTAAATCTAGACAAGCGCTCAGCTACCGAATAAAATAGATCATCGATGCTATCGAGAACCACCCAGCAACTATAGCTTACTTGAAATGCACAACACACAAAATGATCTGGGCCGAGATTTGCCGAACAATTTATAACGTTAACCAAATTCATTTGAATATTTGACAGCGGCACTGCCACATTGAATATATTAACCACAGAATTTTTCCGCGTAAATTCATCGCTAGCCAAACTTCAATCATCCTCGGTGTATTCTAATAAGCGGTGAATTACATTTTGTGCGGCCAAATGAATCTGTATCACTTTCAGTTGTTCCTTTCGAGTGTATGTGTGTCGGCGGCGGTTGTATTTTTCCCAATAAATAGCATTCGGCGGCTAAAGTTTATCTGTGTATCATAAATCATAAACATGTCGCCCTATTTTCTACTCGGTCGTTTTGTCGACAAAATGCGACATTCATACATCGTTGGCCTGTTTTCATCTGCTTTTCTATTGTGTGTGTGTGAATTCGTTTAGGTGTGTGTTTGAGCATCGCTTTGTTCCGTTTTGCTTGTTATTGTCGATGTCGAACATTGCGGTTTCGGGACGAAGTTCACAACACAATTAAACGCAAAATGAATGAAAGCAGTGTTAAGGGGGAAGATTCTGTATCTTTAATCATTTTCTTTGATCGAAAATACACGCACAAACACACGCTCAATTGACATTGCTACATGTCGACTTATTCACAGTAAAATTAAACCGTCGAAAGATTATTGCGGTCGCACCAAAGAGAACAACAAAATCGATTACATGAGTTATTATATTCGATTTCTTAAGATGAAGCCTTGAGCGAATCACAATGATACCAGCATCGCATCGCAATATATTGAAATGCTGTTTGAAATATAATAAAACACCAGCGGCAAAACAGCAGTAATTTATTGCTCGATTTCGATTTGATACGATAAATGAATCGCACATATTTAGAGAGTGTAATTGGACATTTATTTGGATACGTTTTTACATATGGTCCTTCAAATGCTAGATATTCAAGAGCTCATTAAATTCAGACGGAAGTCGACAGTGTCGCCTAAATTTGAAAATGATGTCGAATTGGCTTCATTTCAAAGAATGGCTCTTCAGAAAGGAGTTGAGCTCAAGAAAGAGGTACATGCACATGCAGCAGCTTTTTCCCCAACAATTTCAGCTCTACCTCCGTTTTGGAAGATTTTTTTTTCCTTTTCATTCGAAAGAAAAAAGAAAATGGGACACAACTTACAGAAACTAAATGCTTCCAATAAAAAATATCACATCTCCGCACATCATGCTTTTACTTCGCGTCTGCTGCACTCATTTCCGGTAGCAGGATATTTTCCATAGCATTCCTGCAAAAATTGACTTCGGTAGTGCTGTGGGTTTGTTTGTGAATTGATAAACAGGCGCAATCAAAAGTGAATCAGATGTTACATGCTTTGGGGTCAATAAAACATTAGTTTTTTCCCCACTGTTTATTCGGAGCGAGTAATCGATTATTGCATTTCATATTAAATTCTGACGTAAACATTGTGTTAAACAAGGGAAAAACCTGCGAATGACTTCCTGCATGCAGTTCTTGTTCTTTAATAAAAAAAAGATGAAGAAAATTTTCGATAATTCACTCTCGGGCTTTGTTTCAGCTTTCAGCTGTAAAACGCTTCGTTTCATTCAATATTAATTCATTGATACGGAAACGGGCACTGAACAAACATACCAAAGGGAGCGAGAGAGAGTGGACGAATCGAATGCTGTTGAATTGTGCATTTCAAAATTGAAAAATAGAAATGAACGGACAATACATAGGCCATTCACATTTACACAGCACTGTTATCGCAACTAGAAGCATTGAGTGGATTTATTGAGAAAAATTAATTATTACTTTCAGATTGGCGATAATATTGGTGCAATCGAGCAAAAATATGCACTATGCAGATTCATAATTTATGAGCGATTACGTGTACAACTCGGAATCAAAGAGAAAAAAATCGACAGTATCCATGGTTTCAATTCACTGTTAATTACATTTGATAAGTTCGGGTGAACCCGGGCTTTCATTCGATTTTTTAATCTGGATTGCTTTGATTTTGATGGTTGCATTGATTTTTTGTTGGTTGTTGGTAATTTAAGGATTGTTCTTTTCTCGTCTGAATCGCTCGGTATTGGCATACAACATTTAACTTTTCTTTCATCTGAAAGTCACAGTATTATCTCGCGTCGAAATCACTCCCATTTTTCTTGGGGCTCGATCAGTAAAAAGAGCAACATTTTTTGAAACATTATTCTTTGTGCGTCATTTCAAGCAAATCGATTGATTTATGTGGCGTTTTATGTGTTAAAAACGTTCTCTTTATCTATACATCGTTCGTCTATAGAATAGCGTAGTCCGAATGTAATCAACTGTTTGCTCCACCTCCGTGTCGAAAAGATATCTTTAGAAAGCGGGCATCTATTTCTCAAAGCGCGCGAATCCTTTCAATCGCTTCGAAGAATGTGTTATAATTTTCGTTTGGCTACGCTATACTGCCATTCGTTTCGACTGTTTCGCCACTGTCGAATAAATGTCGAGCTCATTCTATAAACAAATGCACCACCACCGTTCGCTTCAGCTTTCCAATGACTTCCAGTATGCAAAGCATGCGCCTTTGTTACGTGCTGCAGCGAATGAATAACATCCCCTTTGAATTGTGCTGTTCCTGACTTTGGGAAGGCAGATGACGTTGAAGCGTTGAAGCGAGTGGTTGTACGAATATTTTGCTCTGTTCGCATTTTTTTCATACATTCATCTTCGTAACAAGTGAATTCCGGCAAAGAGTTTTGAACAATTTCAAGCTACATATTAGTTTGTCAAAGAAATAAATAGAAAAAATGCATTCAACTGTTATAAAAACCGAGCGTTCAATGGATAAAGCGCATTTTTGTGTCAAGTGTGATAAACAAATTCAAGATCGCTACTTTTTGAAAGCATTGAATGCATTTTGGCATGAGGGCTGCTTGAAATGCAGCTGCTGCGATTGTCGTTTGGCCGATGTTGGTGCCACACTATTCACCCGAGAAAATGTGATTCTGTGCAAAAGTGATTACATAAGGTGAGAGTGATTTTTGATTAAGGCTTAATAATTCGGAGTAGGTTGTTTAGTTTATTGGATACAAACTCCACAAGTTGAAAGAATTGTTTTGAAATTCGGAAAAAAATTAAAAAAAAAAAAAAATGTAAAAGACAAAAAGAAAGAATGATTTTGTTCATTTTATTTGTATCGAAATCCCTGAATCGAAACCGCGACATTTTTATTGGATGAACGTTTTTTTTTTCTCGAAAAATCTGAATTGAAAATATTAAAATTTTATTTTTCAATTTTCGTTCAAAATGGGATTTCTATTCAATATTCTCTCATTCTTCAATTCACAAGTAATGATTCGAATATTCTTTTATTCCATTTAAATTGGCAGACTGTATGGAAATACTGGACTCTGCTCAGCATGCAATAAACTGATTCCGGCATTCGAAATGGTGATGCGAGCGAAGCGCAATGTTTATCATTTGGAATGTTTTGCATGTCAACAATGTAGTCACAGGTAAGCAATTACGATCCGATCAAAGTCGCAAATCCATTGGGGAAATTTTTATTGTCCATTCAAAGTTAATGGTCAATGGTCAATGATATATGTATTGTGCCACTGAAATTCTGTCCAAAAATAATCCGCACTTTTTTTCTTTATTTGATCCAAAAATCCAGATTCTGTGTTGGAGACCGGTTTTATTTGTGTGATAATAAAATTTTGTGCGAAAGTGACTACGCTGATCGTCAGATGCATCCGCAAATTTCACAACAACAGAGCGTTATCAACAATAACAACAACGAATTCAGTATTAACCGAAACACAAACAAAGCACAAACATCTGATTCATCGGCCAGTGTCATTCCGCTGTATTCGGAGAAGAATAATTTCACTAATTTCGATGTACCGATTCACGTTAGATAACTAAGACACCCGTGGTCGACTGAATACAATAGCCACGAATTACTATTGAAATATCCTCATTCAAATATTTAATAGCATTTTTCAACGCTTCTTTTATTAACATATAAACTGTTTTTGTTTATTATTTTGGTGATAACTATAATGTTAAATCGACGATGCAATACACACAAAAAATCGATGATTTTTTGATCCTAAGTCTGTATGTAGAAAATAATAAACGACATTTCCAAAAATAGAGTCACTTGGATGTTTCAATGCCGGAAATATTGTCTCTCATTCTGGTTGTAAAGTAGCAAAAGGGCTGCTGTCACTTGAATGACTATCAAATCGCTTAGCATTCAGATTGGATGAATTTATCTTTGAATAAATACTGATACGTGATTTAGTTCGTTTTTGGCTTAAGCAAACACGCAGCACATGCTGTAACCATTAAAAGATGCACACACATAGAGAGAGAGAGAGAGAGACGTGTGGAGACGGTGATTGTTAATCTCACAATTTGGCAAATGCAATGCAAAACTTATTTAGCTATTAAATGCAGACAATTCCATTAATAAGGCATGAATGCAGGCAGCACATTTAGGATGGGTTGCAGCTCGATACATTTTAAGCCATGCATCGAGAAACTTAAGCACGATATCCGAACGTCAGCTCGATTGCGAGTAAATGAGCAAGCGGATGAACGAATGGACGGGCGAGCAAATGCAACCGACGAAAATAGCGCTTCAAATCGGGTAATAAGCGTAACACTGTTTTGTTCAAAACGCTTGCAACGGTCAGTTGAGTAATGAACGTAATTAATGAAACAAATTGATCCCATTCGATGGGTATATAAATACGCCAATCCACCCGATGCTTTCCTCATTCTCATGCATGCGAGAGACCGGAACACTTATCCACGTTAAGGTAATCAGCAATTGGGTACATAAATCGTTGTGTACATATTCGTTTTATCTCTCTCGCACACACTCAATCACATGAGCTGAAGCAGTGAGCACGGTGCGGCGCACGGCTCGCATTCACCACTGAATGCCGAGTGTTGGTTTGAAATTTATCCTCGCTCGTAATTAATGCTCATTGGAATGGGGTGCAATCGAAGTAAACGATGTTCCACATAAATGATTTTCCTCCTTTTTTCAGCTTGTTTGCTTTTTTGCATTCGGATTTTAGAAATCACGGTAAATTGTGTTAAATTAGGCACTCTCAACGTAGACATACGAACATATTTCGGCTATTCGAACATTCACCTCTCGCCTCATTATTTCTTCAAAGAGTTTTTCTCTCTCTCCCTTACAATGTCGCTCTCTGTATCCCTCTTCATCTCTCTCTCTCTCTCTCTCTCTCTCTCTCTCTCTCCTTCGTGCTTGTGAACATTTTATTTAATTTCGCTCAATTGAAGTGCATTTCTCAAAGACATTAATACATTTAGATAATTAAATAACAATTGTCGAACGAAGCGATTGGAAATACACACAAAAACATGCACGGCGGCGGCTGTGTGTATCCAATCTTTATTCGTAAATAATAAATATCGCCTAAAATAATTGAATACATTGCGATTGTTATAAACCATATAAAGTATACACAGACAGAGAGAATGTATGCTACATGTTTTATATATGTGGTTGGACGTCAGCCAGTGGTGAATGGGAGAGCTGAAACGTTCGGCATTTCGTTTCGTGAGCATTAAATTAGGAAGAGCGTTTATCTATTTGCGCGAAAGCTGTCATAAACATCTGTGTTGCATCTCGTGCATTTTGCGGTTTTTCAGGCCGACCAACAGCGTTTAGTATCATTTTCCGGCATGTGCTCGTCGCTAAATCGCTTGTACCATTTAACTCAAACCAGATTTTCGTGTTAATTACGCGCACACAAGCACACAAACAATAACGCCGACTAACGCAAAACCAAACCATTCCATTTAAGCAGTTTTGTCGAAAACAATATGTTTTGGTTGGAAAATGGGAAAGTAATAATAGCCAGTTTTTTTAGACGAAAAAAAATTGCAAAATAAGAGAATATATATAATAATATAACATGTTTACTGGGGTATTTTGAACTAGCGATTATTCTCTTTAATTCTGTTTTTTTCTGAATAGAAATTACCTCATTTTGTACGAAATTACATTATGAAATCATTTTCAAGCATTCAATTTCAAATTTTCTCGACCGTCTCCATCATAAAGTACAGAAAAGCACTTAATTGCTCGTTGTCATGGAGCGTGTGTATTATATTTTCATAGTTTAGTAAAATCGAAACGAGTAGACAAATCAAATCTCTGTGAAGATTTCTCCTCCATTATATTCAATCCAAACAATCTTAAAAAATCCAAAATAATTCAATAGCAAAAAGTAAAAAAACTTTGGAAAATGGGTAAAAAGAAAGGAGCCGCCAATAAATTGGCAAAAATGTCTGATGAAGAGCGAGCAAGGTATTTGCAACACCGATCTGATATCGAAGAGGAAGCACGCAGAAGAAAACAGCAATTGATTGCCATATTTTTAAAGGTGAGACTTATTTTAGGCTGAATTTCTGTTGTTTTGCTGATACACGATTCGATGTCTCATTATTTATTGCAATTCAATTTGTTTCTATTCTCAACTACAGAACAAATTAAAACGAGAGGAAGCGTTTTCACGTCTTAATATGGCAAAAATCAATCAAGAATGGCGTACAATACTACGGAACATCAAATGTGTGGAGCTCCGAAATGAAGCAAAGAATGTGCAAACTTATTTTGTTGACGCATTCGAGCGCAAGAATCAAACTATCGACCGACTGCTCAATGAACTTGACCAACAAGAAGAAATGTACATAACACTGCTCAACTCGCATATGGAATCGATTAACAAACTCATAGGTTGGAAAAAGATGATCTAGTATTTCATCAAAATCCATTTTATAAATTTCATATTTCTTCGCACCAGATTTGCACGGAGAGCGTTTGGGCCACTGGACCAATCAGTATGAAAACCAGAAGCAGATTTTATTGGATCAGTACGCCAGCGAAATGGAAAGTTACAAAGATCGAAAGTTTAGAGCACATAAAGAATTGGAGTGTGTTTTCTATGCGTTGCAAAGTGAATATGACGATCAGAGAAAGCAAGATGAAAAGCAGCACATTGAGAAAATTGATGATATTAAAAGCAAGATGATCCTTAAGCTTCAAGAAATCACAAAGGAGCGAGAAGATAAAATGAATGATTTGTGGTCAGAGTTTCAACAGTTGCTCCGAAATTATTCAGAAAATACAGGAGAGCGATATGCTGAGTATGTCGAGATGCGTGAGCGTGACAATGCAGACACTAAAGAGATCCATCAGCATTATCTGGAAGTTGCGAAAGCCACCAGAGACATTTCACTATTGAAAGGTATTCTTGAAGCGCAATCGTGCGAACACCAAATCCATATGAATCAATTGAATCAATATCAAGGATTGTTGCGGGAGAAACAAAAACGACTGAAATCTTCCATGAATAGTAGCGAGAAAATATACAAAAAAGGGATGAAAACTCTTGTCGTTAGCAGCACGAATGTTAACACCGTGAGTAAAAAGCATCTTGAGGGTCAAATTTATTTTAATTTGATCAATGTCTGCAATTAATTTATAGGGACTAGATAAATTACTGAACAAAGGTAAGAATATCTTGCAGCTAACTGCCATTTGCAGCAAATATGAAACAGAAAGAGAGAAAGTGCAGCCATTCAAAGTTCAATATATTGCCGAACATTCGAAAGAAGTGATTCAAAATGGAGGGACATTGCACGATTTCAAAGAGGTTTGCTTTATTTTTAGATTCTCTCCACACATTCATGATCATTCTGTTTTAAATGCTCACATCTCCATTATTAAGCTCAATTTGAATGTTGTATCAAAAATGGAAAACTTCTGGATTCGTTTCAAAAATGTGGAAATCGACTGTGTTTGCCTTGAAGAGGAGCGTCAAGTGTTGAAAAATGAGAATGAAATGCTCAAAGAAAAGCTCAAGCAATATTTGCAGGACGTTTCCGTGTCAAATGGACGTGTTGGTTCAACCAGAGAGCGCTTGAGACCGCAGAGTATGAAAATCGAAAGACCAACATTTGATTCAACACCACCAGCACCGCTTCAAAAACAATTGCGTCGACCCGTTACCGGCATTGAAGGCAACTTAAGTGTGGCTGTTCGCAGCAGAAGTCTTCTGCAAGCAAAAGTTAAAAAGGAGAATCTGTTGTCAGTCGTTAATTAAATCAAGAAATTTAGTTGAAATAATTTTATTTTCAAAGATAAAAAATCTAAGTACCAAAAATCTTTGAATTCTGAGAGAATAATTAAATTGCATTGATTTGTCAGAAGAATCGAGAGCTCTTCGACGTTTCCAACTGATTGTAGCTACCGTTGGAAATCCCTTCAGACATTGAGGTAGGATCATTCCTCTCGGCATTGAGAAACGGCAGAAATTAACAAAGAATTGTAATACCGTCAATATTCAATTTATATACAACAATTGACCCAAATGGGAATCAACGGTCTCTCAGAAAACTTATTGAAGAATCTTCGCATTCGTGAATTCTTGATGTATTTGATATGAAAGCAATTTTTTTTAAACTCGTTTGAGTGTCTATATTTACATTTAGTTATTTGATATTTAACCATGATTTAACCTTAGAAGAATCTCACTTTTTACTTTTCCACATACAACACTGTGTGCAGTAAAAGTATTGCGATCGGTGCGAAAAATTCAAAACGCCCGGAATGAGTTTTCTCTGCGGTTTGAACTTGAAATAAATGGTCTTACATACATAAATCAAACTTTTCTGCATATTTCCCGACAGCGTACGGATTCACAGGTTATGTTTATTTCTTATCGTATCATCTTGTAGTTATGAGAATATAACACATCACTCAATAAGTCTTTGATCTGACATACAAAAAAACATTTTTTTGGCAAAATTCCACTTTATTCATCAACATAGTTTCCTTCGAGGGTTATACATTGATTCCAACGATCCTCCAACTTTTCGATTCCTCAAAATAGGCCTCAGTTTCGGCGATCACCTCCTCATCAGAGCGAAATCTCTTGCCCTGGAGCATCTTTTTGAGATCTGAAAAGAGCCAGTAGTCGCTGAGGGCCAGATCTGGCGAATATGGTGGGTGCGGAAGCAATTCGAAGTGTAAATCGTGTATTTTTTCCATCGTTTTCCACGACTTTGAATCATCGATACGATGTTGTTTTTGGTCCGGTGAGAGCAATCGCGGTACCCACTTCGAATGAAGCTTCTTGAAGCACAAATGCTCATGCAAAATGGTGCAAACACTTCCAACCGACAACTTTAAAGTGTCAGCTATCTCCTGCATTTTCACTTTGCGATTGGAAAACACGATTTTGTGGACTTTTTGATGTTTTCGTCGGTGACAGCCTCATTTGGGCGTCCAGAGCGTGCAGCGTCATCGGTGCTTGTACGACCGCATTTGAATTCATTAAACCAATATACCACGCTTCCTTTCGACGGTGCAGAGTCCGGGTAACACTTATCAAGCCAAGTTTTGGCTGTGGCGGTATTTTTTCCCATCAAATAGCAATGATAAATCAACACACGAAATTGCTTAGAATCCATTTTTTTTAAATGACAAAAGTAGCTTCACCCAAATGACTGTAACTCGCAAACTAATCGGTCGATTTGGCTCAAATTTTGACAAACGTCATCTTAAGGTTTTAGCTGTCAGCTGATGTGGGCAATTCGGTACTAGTGGCGCCATCTATGTGTCAGATCAAAGACTTATTGAGTGATGTGTTATATGTATCACACCAAATTTTAAATCATTCCAACCAGATTTAAGATTAATTACTACGAATGAGTATTGTCATGTTTGCGAATGTATTGGTATTTGGTTCAAACTCACCAATAGCGAGACGGGAACTATTAGCCGTTGATGATGTTAAATTTGAATTATAACTTTATAATTGAAAAAAAAAACTACGAAAACTCATGAATATATAAATTCTTGTAGTGAAAAAAGGACAGCATAACTTTTTTGTCAAATCCCTTCAAACGTTTGCTCAGAGTATCGAGAGAGTGAGAGAGAGAGAGAAAGAGATTGAGAATTGTGTTATTTGTGTCAAAAATGATTCCTATTCATGAAGCGATAAGATTCAAATTCATATGACGTTTACACTGAACCTCGAACTTTACACTATTTCGTTCGAAGAAAATAGCTGCCATATTGATATTTCCCAAATCTCATCAGAATGACTTGAAATTTTGTACGACTTGTTTTTCATAGAAAAATAATATTCTGAAAGTTTCATAATGATACTATGATACAATGCGAACTAGACATAGTCCCCATACAAATGTTTCTTAATTATATTGAAAAACAGCCCATTCATTGATTCGACTCCACTAGAGCTACCCGAAAAAATTATTTGATTGAGCTGAAAATTAATAGGTTTTTATTCCCAATGAATACCAATATGTGTGTTAATTTTCGTTCAATTCTAAAATCAATTTTTGAGATATTAACGTACCACTTAAGGACAACAAATTTCTCCGGGAATGGAAGCAATCGTGTTTTACTTTTCCGCACACACCACCGTGTGTAGTGATTTTGCGATCGGCCTCGAAAATTAAGACCACCAAAAATGTGTTTTCTATCCATTTTGGGCCAGGAAAAACACCATGGAGTAGTTTTTTCGATGTTGGAATGTAGGTGCTTGGTACACTGTACCCTGTACCCTGAACGCAAAAATTTGTCAACACGATAACTCAAAAAATTGAGATTAGAATTGATCAAAAATTTACGCTCACATTGGTTTTTATTAGGAATAGAAATCTATTAATTTTCAGCTGAATCGGATTATTTTTCTGGTAGCTCTAGTGAAGTCGAATCAATAAATGTGCTGTTTTTCAATATCATTAAGAAACGTTTGTATGGGGACTATATCTATATCAGAATATTTTTTTTTCTTATGAAAAAAATAAGTCATACAGAATTTCAAGTCATTCCGATGAGATTTGGGACTACACCCCCTGCAAATAATTGATGAGTGTCTATTGTCTGAATGGTATTTTGAATCGAATTCCTCAATTTTTTAGTTAACACTCTGAAAGTGGGTTCCTGGCTTGGCAAAAATGAGAATGTCGCGTATTTGTGGAGATTTGAAATCATGCGGAGTATTTTCAGCAGAATATGCTACAGCTATTATTTTGGGGCAAACACCTGCTACATTTCAACTGAAACTGGGAACAGCACGCAATACGCTCAACCGGGATGTAACAATTGACCTGTGATTCCATTTAGCTGATGTAGTCACAAATGATCAGCTCACTTTATTCCCTAATTTGTGAAATTGTAATTTTTATTTTTTGCTACCTTTTTTTCTAAATTTAAGATCTATTTCAAATATCTAGTATTCAATTTTTTCAATAACATTTTTTTGATCATTTTTACTCTAAAGAATTAAAATCATATTTGTTTTGAACAAAAACTCAATGACTCAAATATTCAATTGTTTATTCGAAGGCGAATGTCAAAATTTGAAATACAGATAAAACGGAAGGAGATGATGTGCTTTTTAAAAGTATGATGTAAGGGATGCATGTCGTGGATTACAGTGCGGAAAAGTTCATCTAACGGATGTAAGACATTTTATTTTAGGTTCGAAACGTATAGAAACCTCATTCCGGGCGTTTTGATTTTTTTTTGACCGATCACAATACTTTTACCACACAGAGTGGTGCGGAAAACTAAAACACGATTGCAAGCATTCCGGAGAAATTTTTTGTCCGTGTGTGGTACGTTGTCCGTTGTACGCAATAATTTGTTAACACGATAACTAAAAAAATTGAGATTATTAGTACCTATTCATTAGATAGAAACCTATTCATTTTCAGTTTAATCGGATCATATCTTCGGGTAGGTTCCAATGGAGTCGAATCAATAAATAAACTGTTTTCAATATAATCTCGAGACATTTGTATGGGGACTATGTCTAGTTCGCATTGTATCATAATGAAACCTTTAGAATATAATTTTTTTATGAAAAAATAAGTCATACAGAATTTCAAGTCATTCCGATGAGTTTGGGCCTCCCATACAAAATTGTGAAATTAGTAGCAATATTTTCAACTTTAAAAAACGTAAATTTGTGTTTCCAAAAACGATCCATGCGATATCAAAATATATAAGAAAAATCATTGTGAGTTTATTCGCTAGAGATATTGGGAGAACAAATTGAAAACCGCGCATTCGTTACTAACTTCATATCTATCATAGATGTCATTATTTTGACTTTGACAGCTATTGTATCTTAAAGAGGATAAAAAAATACATTGAAAACGATCTGTCAAACTTATCATTCAGTTGAATACACAAGTTTATTATTGCGTTGAAAATGTCGAGCTACGTGCCTACAAAACAGCATTTGCGGGAAGTTTTACTTTATTGGTTTAATCTGAAGAAAAATGCTTCCGAGAGTCATCGTTTGTTATGCGAAGCATATCCAGAATATGCTCCGTCGATTAGAACGTGCCAGGAGTGGTTTGCGCGGTTCAAAAGTGGTGATTTTGATGTGGAAGACAAAGAGCGTCCAGGCCAAGTGAAAAAGTTTGAAGACGAGGAGTTGGAAGCATTACTCGATGAAGACTCGTGTCAAACGCAAGAAAAACTTGCAAAATCATTGGGAGTGACACAACAATCCATCTCCTATCGTTTAAAAGCCATGGGAATGGTTCAAAAGCAAGGAAATTGGGTGCCATACGAATTGAAGCCGAGAGACATCGAACGCCGTTTTTTCACTTGTGAACAGCTGCTTCAAAGGCAAAAACGGAAGGGTTTTTTGCATCGTATTGTGACTGGTGATGAAAAGTGGATTCATTACGATAATCCGAAGCGAAAAAAATCGTATGGTTACCCCGGCCACGCATCAACATCGACGCCAAAGCCGAACATTCATGGCTCGAAGCTAATGCTGTGTATTTGGTGGGATCAGCTCGGCGTGATCTATTATGAGTTGTTGAAACCAAACGAAACCATCACAGGAGCATTGTACCGAACTCAATTGATGCGTTTGAGCCGAGCACTGAAGGAAAAACGGTCGGAAACGGTCGCAAGACACGATAAAGTTATTTTGCAACATGACAACGCTCGGCCACATGTTGCTCAGGTCGTTAAAACCTACTTGGAAACGCTTCGATGGGAAGTCCTACCCCACCCGCCGTATAGCCCAGACATTGCCCCTTCCGATTACCACCTCTTCCGATCAATGACACATGGCCTGGCTGAACAGCATTTCCATTCTTACGAGGAATGCAAAAAATGGGTCGATTCATGGATAGCCGAAAAAAGCACAGATTCCTTTCGACGCGGAATCCGTAATTTGCCAGAAAGATGGGAAAAAGTTGTGGCTAGCGATCGACAATACTTTGAATAATCAATTTGTAACCATTTTTCCATAATAAAGATCGAAGTTTTGAAAAAAATGCGCGGTTTTCAATTTGTTCTCCTAATACAAATCTCAAATATTCTATATTTTGAATAAATATATAAAAAATAAAAAATTACATCAACACGTGAAAAAATAATAAAATGAAAATTTTGCGTGTACAATTTCTGGGTGCGAATGAAATAGATAAATGCAAAATCTAAGAAGCTATGTTTGTTTGCATGCTATGCCAAAACTTTGTTTCTCATACAAGCTGTCACTCAAATTGAGGCCTTTTGTCGCATAGAACAGCAACGGAAACAGAAATTGAAATGATATTCATTGTGTTTTTTTTTCTCATTCGATTCACACTCAATGGGAAATGACAATATTAGACATATCTGTCTGTTGCTAGAAACAGAAACAAGTGAAAAGTACTTGTTTCTGTTTCTGTTGCTAATGACAACAGAATCCAAGAATTCTGTTTCTGCTTCTGTTTCTATCGCAAATTAACTGAACTTTGTTGTTGTTTCTGTTCTATGCGACAACAAGCCTTCAGGCTTATTTTGAAGTTCGATAAATTATGCCATCTAAAATTTTGCCTTAAAAAGGTAAATTCTAGGTTCCGTTCCTCATATATTTCTTTGAATAAATTCAATTGATTGCTTGAACTATACGTGTTTCGTATTTGAATAGATTCCATTTTAACAAATGATACAACGCTCATTTGAATATTCTAATTACTTACGATATATTACATCGTCAATTTAAATGGAATGCGACCAAAAAATACATCTATTATTGATGAATCGAAAATAAGATGTATAAAGGACAACACTGAAAAATTCAGTCTTATTTGGAACAATTCAATCGTTCACACTTATAAAATTACATTTTACCTAAATTCTGTGATTTTGAGAATAAAAATGGGGATTTTGTGGGGAATCATACTAGTACTATTGTTGCATGCTGAGAATTTCGTAAGTTTTTTCGATGCCATTCTTAGTACACTTAACTTATAATAAAATTCTATGGTAGAGACGTAGAGTGGTGTATGTCTATGTTATTTTAAATGTACATGCACCACTCTACATCTCACACTTAGAATTGTTTAAAAACCGAGGAAACTCCCGAATTTAAAAAAAAATATTTTAAAAAAGTCAGATGTCCAAAGAATTGCCCACCCTTTTTGGGCTGCCAGAAAAATAAGTTTATACTCGAATTCCTCAGGATTTAAATTTAGTCTAAGACTCAATTTCATAGTAATTAAATTTTATTCCTAAAAATCTAGCTTGCAAATGATGTGACAGGAAGTGAAAAAAGTAATTTTTGATTTTAAATTTTCAATTTCGACTATTTTGGATAATCACAGCGTAACACATTTTCTCAGGACAAAACCAAACCAAGATCAAATCAAACTACGATTATAGAGTAGTGAAACCCCAGATGGGTTTGTCGAGATAAGCTCGAATTTGTTTTTACAGCCTTTTCATTTTCACACGTACAATTCGGATTTTAGAGATTTTTCAAAAAAAGTACCTCTCTTTGCGGGTCTATATCACGTAAACGGCTTTGAATTTCGTTTAACAATATTCGGCAAAGCTGTGAATATACTTAACACCTTTGCTGAACATTATGATAACAAAAAATCACATCTAATTTCAGAATTAGGCAAAATGTTCAAAAACTGCTAATTTTCTACCTCCTTTTCCACGGTTTTGGCTTCTAGCAACCAAACCATTGCGAATTCAGACTTAAACGAACGTATTGGTGTAAAATAAAATTCCAAGCCGTTCACGTGATATATAGTTACGTTTTTTGAAAAAATCGCTATAATCCAAATTGTACGTGTGAAATTGCAAAGGCTGTAAAAAGAATTCGAGCTAATCTCGACGATTACAGCTGGGGTTTCACTCCTATATAAAAGTACTTTTATTTGATCTTGGTTTGGTTTTGTCCTGAGAACATTGACCGAAAATTGTTGCAACTTGAATCAAAGCCTACCTTATTTCAACTGATTTCATTTTTTATAGCGCAACTTCGTGTGGGAGAACGCATTTTGAATGGAGATATTCCAGAAGAATTAGTCAAATATCATGCTGCAATAATTAAGCGCAATGATTTTTTGTGCAATGGAGCTGTTATCAAACCGAAGATCATTCTGACTGTTGCAAAATGCTCCAATAGACGAAACACATTGGCAATCAATAATTCCTTGTATACAGTTGTAGCTGGATCGAATGATTTATTCCGAATTGAAAATGGAAGAAAAGTTTGGTGTGGAAGACAGTTCGAAGTTTCTACTTATATCGGCCATCAGCATCATGATGGTGGATCAAAATTTGAAAATGATATTGGCATGATTATCACCGAAAACAGGATGACTGATGACCCAATGATCGAAGCTATAGACTTGGCTGATAATGATGAATTCTACCGAACAACCACGCTCACTATGACTAGTTTTGGAAGAACTGAGGATTTTAGTTTTGCCATAAAACTTCGATCACTTCGAATGGTAGTAGTTGCCTGCCGTGAAGCACCAAAGCAGTTTTGCACTATTGCTGCACCCGAACACCCGAATAATGCAGGAGGACAGGAAGTTCAACCGTTTCGCAGGGGAACGGACCTAGGGGACGCAGGAGGTTAATTGAAAATAGCTCTCATTCGAAATTTAAATGTCAATAAATAGACAAAATGTTGTTATTCGTAATAGGTCCAGTTGTATATCGCTCTTCGTCTGGCAAAAATGTATTAATCGGCATATACAGAGGACCTGGTATTTCCTACATGATAAATACTAAAGTTACCGATTTTCTTCTATGGATTGAATGTCAAATTGTAAGTGAATATATTATCAACAATCGAAATTAAAAATAAAATAAAGTTCTTTGCATTTAATATTATGATAAACTATGATAATACTTTTCAAAATATGTTTATTTCAGGGCCTTGATGCTGAATAGGGGAAGGGTGCCGAAAAAACATTTCATGACATCAATCTATAATACAAAATGGACCTGATGCAATATTCCAGACAATGCACTTATTTCTGAATATATTTTTTTCATTCAATTTTTCTTTTTGTGATCCGTACAATATGCAAAAATATGAATAAATGAAATATTCATGCATTAAATTGTTTATTTATTTATTCATTTGCATTGCATCAAGATATATCTACATTGTTCACAATAACAACGTAGGTAGAAAAAATAGAGCCAATCGCCTCTTATGTCATTACTCTTGGAGCTTTTCATTGAACCTTGGCGCTTTATTGTCGGGATTCATGCACACACAAATCTGTGAGTAAAATTGGATTTATTATTCCATCTATGTATAAAATTATCGGAACACTCTGAAACGGAATAAATATGTATTAATTTATCCCAGTTTGGTTCAAATATCGAACTTTGACAAACAATACACCGGAACTTTTGTATAGCAACTAAGTTTGACGTTTATACCGAACTTGAGGTAACTAAATCATATTTATTCCAATTCGGAGTGTTCCGATAATTTGTACATAGATGGAATAATACATCCAAGCGGACCGTGCTTGTATGGGATTGGAGAGCTATTCGAGAGTATGCCAATTGACTGCGCCATCTTATTTTACATGGGTGAACTCAATTTAGATCTATTGTAATGCGAGCAAAATTTTTATTTACACAAATAATAAAAACAAATGAGCCATTGAAACGATTGAAATATCACATCAATACTACTGCTCAATAGATGGCGCTGGAGAATAGATATGATTAAAATGTCTCAAATAGGACGGTCCCCTTGAATACAACCGATATTTACTCACAGATCTGCGCACCGTTCAGGCCTCAGCGACCCGCCGGGCGGACGGATGGAAAATACAAGTTTAATAACGGACGGGCGGCAAAATATAATATCGACGGGCGGTTACATTTTTTTCGACGGGTGGTCTCATGCAAAGCGTTTCATGGACGGATGGACGGATGAAACAAGCTTGATAACGGATGGACAGAATTTTTTTTTCAATGGGTGGCATAAGATATTATCGACGGACGATAACATTTATTTCGACAGACTATCTACGGGCGGTACCATGTCATTTCTTTGAACGGACGGAAAGATCGACGGGCGTTTTTTGTAAAGCAGCCAAATGGAACGATGCAGTGTGTTTTTTCGGAGGAATGAGTAAACAATGTGCATTGACGGACATGAGATTTTTAGTAAAATATTATTATACAGTTTCAACTTCATATTATTTCATTTGATATTTTCAGATTTCAGTTTATCAGAGATGGTTTCAATCCACAGCTCATTTTGTCAAATCTAATTCAACTTCAATTTTGACGATTGCCGCTTTTTGATATCAATTTCTTCTTTGGCCTCAACTTAATAGTATGAAAAAGCGGGTTTAATCCACTTTTCTTAATATTAGTGAACATGTATAATAAATTACACACACCCACACACACCCACACACCCAAACACCCACACACACACACCCCTCTCTCTCTCTCAGAGTTTCGATCTTTCAAAATTCTTTGAGTGAGCGCGGATTTGCACAAAAGGTGCAGTTGCTTTAGCAACATTCGAAAAATGTAAACATGAGAGCTTTCATATGCATGGAGCGCAACTTAGCAATCTCTGAAAATAATTAACAGATCACTTTGCATCGTCATACACAATGCTATTCGTATCAGTGACTGTTTTTCCTGCTGAAAAAATGGCAATGTTTGGAACGGATCTGATGCATTCGCGCGATATTCAAATCACCAACATTCGCTCAAATCGGAATATCGTGTCAGAGTTGTGTGTATTTCGGTTTGTTCGTAGTTATTGCGTATCACATGCGAGCAGTCAACATCTTAGTCTCTGTTTCATTTAATTTAGAGCTGTGATACACCCACAGATAAAAGCGTATCCATCTCTCTTGCCTCTCCATATTTCTGCAGACAACACACAGAGTGTCGAATAATAACAACAGCCGCAGCAGCAGAAACAGCAAGGAGAGTTTCTCATTATTGCAATTCGCTTGGCATTCGTTGTTGTGTACATGCAGAGTGCGTACCACACAATACACAAATAAAATATACATTTGCGTTTTGTTCGATACGTAAATGCGTTCGGAGCAGCAGCAACGGCAACAGAAAATACAAAGCGACTTTCAAATATATTTTCGTAATAATATAGAGAATTGGCCATTAAATTGGAGCATCAGTACTCGATGAACAGATTCGCTTTTGCTGGTCATTTGAAATGATACAGAGTAGCTTTTTACGCTTTACCTGGTCAACTTTTATAACATCCTCTCTTTCACTCTCATTTTAGCATACTCTTATTACTACATACGATGCGTTAAATAATGAGCAATTTGGTATCATTTCAAATGATCAGCTTGAACGAATATATTCATTGTGACAAACCAAATTATGATCGTTGTTACAATACTGACTGACTTGAATTGATTGAAAAACGCCTGCACATTAGTTCTCTATACTAAACAGTCTTATGTCGACACAATTTTGAAATGCTCGGATGTATTTAACGTATCTCATATATGTATGCAAGCATACATTGATTCAAAATGTTGCCTAGTTGATGTGCAACTACTGGCATATTAATCTGATAACAACATTTAACAGTTAAAATCGTACTTCAAAGCGATTTGAACGTGATACGAGAAAAACATAGAAAAATGAAGCTACTTTCGTTTGTTGTCTTAATCTGCATTTCTTCGGAATATGTAACTTTACAAAAATTGTACAACTACGACAAAGAGGTCAAAAATAGGACTTTGGGAGAGCAAATCCATGAACTACAAAATCAAGTCGAACTTCTGTTCAAATACTTGAAGCGTTCACAATTGATTTCAAAAGAAGATTCGAAAGAGGTTTGATTATAATTGAAATTCAAATATTTGAATCGGTCAGAATGAAAAATAAAAAATCTTCCTTAAAATCGTTAAAATAACAACATCGTGGAACATGAATTTTTTTATATGGAGTTGTTGTTGTAATTACACTTCACTTTTATTTTAACGATTTTAAAGAGGTATCCTTTATTCTTCATTTACAGTGTATAATTTGTTGCATACGATAAATTATTTATTTTCCTATTTACCAGATGTTTTTCAAGTCACTTTCTAAGAATGAAAAATAATCCTTGCTATGTTTCAAGGAGATATACTTATTGAGGAGAGGACAGATCATGAATAATAACGGGGAATTGATGACTAGATCGAAACTACGTAAGGATATAAAAATGATGTACACAAATTTTGGTTCACAACTAAGAGAAGGCTTGGTAGACGTTTCTTTGATTTTTTTCAATGATAAAGCAATCTTTCATACTTTTGGGGATGTGAGTTGTTTCAGAAAAAAATATGTTCAATATTCTATTGTCCTATTTCATACTATGTCAATATCCATAATTTTAATAGATTCTCTATCAATTAAAATTATGGGGAGTCGAGCGGTTTATACTGAATGCAACACACGTGGAACATAAAATGAAAGATTTTGCAAATGAAATGGGCCAGGAGAACTATGCATTTCTCCGTGAAAATTATAACGAATGTCTGGAGCTATTTGAAATGGATCTAACCATGAAACTATTAGGAGTACAAATTGAAAACCGCGCATTCGTTACTAACTTCATATCTATCATAGATGTCATTATTTTGACTTTGACAGCTATTGTATCTTAAAGAGGATAAAAAAATACATTGAAAACGATCTGTCAAACTTATCATTCAGTTGAATACACAAGTTTATTATTGCGTTGAAAATGTCGAGCTACGTGCCTACAAAACAGCATTTGCGGGAAGTTTTACTTTATTGGTTTAATCTGAAGAAAAATGCTTCCGAGAGTCATCGTTTGTTATGCGAAGCATATCCAGAATATGCTCCGTCGATTAGAACGTGCCAGGAGTGGTTTGCGCGGTTCAAAAGTGGTGATTTTGATGTGGAAGACAAAGAGCGTCCAGGCCAAGTGAAAAAGTTTGAAGACGAGGAGTTGGAAGCATTACTCGATGAAGACTCGTGTCAAACGCAAGAAAAACTTGCAAAATCATTGGGAGTGACACAACAATCCATCTCCTATCGTTTAAAAGCCATGGGAATGGTTCAAAAGCAAGGAAATTGGGTGCCATACGAATTGAAGCCGAGAGACATCGAACGCCGTTTTTTCACTTGTGAACAGCTGCTTCAAAGGCAAAAACGGAAGGGTTTTTTGCATCGTATTGTGACTGGTGATGAAAAGTGGATTCATTACGATAATCCGAAGCGAAAAAAATCGTATGGTTACCCCGGCCACGCATCAACATCGACGCCAAAGCCGAACATTCATGGCTCGAAGCTAATGCTGTGTATTTGGTGGGATCAGCTCGGCGTGATCTATTATGAGTTGTTGAAACCAAACGAAACCATCAAAGGAGCATTGTACCGAACTCAATTGATGCGTTTGAGCCGAGCACTGAAGGAAAAACGGTCGGAAACGGTCGCAAGACACGATAAAGTTATTTTGCAACATGACAACGCTCGGCCACATGTTGCTCAGGTCGTTAAAACCTACTTGGAAACGCTTCGATGGGAAGTCCTACCCCACCCGCCGTATAGCCCAGACATTGCCCCTTCCGATTACCACCTCTTCCGTTCTTACGAGGAATGCAAAAAATGGGTCGATTCATGGATAGCCGAAAAAAGCACAGATTTCTTTCGACGCGGAATCCGTAATTTGCCAGAAAGATGGGAAAAAGTTGTGGCTAGCGATGGACAATACTTTGAATAATCAATTTGTAACCATTTTTCCATAATAAAGATCGAAATTTTGAAAAAAATGCGCGGTTTTCAATTTGTACTCCTAATATATAGGAGTTTTTGTAGTGTTTTTTCCAATAATAAAGTAATAATTCAAAGTAATATTTGATGTTCAACAATGCCTAATAGTTCCCGTCTTGCTATTGGTGAGTTTGAACCAAATATGAAAAGTTAGTTTTAATGTGCGAAAATGAATTTATTGCTCATATATGAGGCATCGCCTGGCATTGTAACGCTGAACGTTTTTTGTCATAATTTCAGTGTTTGCCCTCATGGAAAAATAAAAAGTCTTACACTTCGAATGCTAAAGTGTTTTTATGTGTTTAAGACGCCAAAATATGATTGAAACCATTCCCGGAGCAATCTGAACTGTGTGCGTTATACGCAAAGTATTGTTGACACTACAACTCAAAAAATTGTGGCTCGGGAATAATCTTTACTTCATGTAAAACCGTTTAATATTCAACCCGTTCAGATAATTATTTATTTATCACGAAGCCTACATTTATGTCATACATAGCAAGCTGAGAACATGCTGTTCAGAGACCCAATGTGGCATAAATTCCATTCTTTGCAAAAGTAATATTCAGGGGAGGAATGATATTAAAGTGAAGCTTTAATACCAGAATTGGATCCGAAAGAACATGATAAAACAGATCTGATTCTGAAAAAGCAAGGAAAATGCAATGCTAATATTTGCAATTAAATTGCGTTAACATCATTAACAGTAAATGAAAATAATAAGCTAAAACTAACTTATAAATAATTAGTACAACATTTCATAGAATCGTTCCGAGAATTCGCAGCTTAAACTATAAATAGTTTGGAAACTTTCATTTAACGGTGCGCAACGGCCGATCTCCTAACGTCGATTCGGTAAGAGAGGAAGCAAGAAAATCCAGACTGAGATGGTTTGGTCATGTCAAACGCATGGGAGAAGAGCGATTACCGAAACGGATTCTGTTCGCCGAAGCTGATGGGTCGAGAGGTAGGGGTAGACCACAAAGACGTTATTTAGATTCGGTTAAATATGATTTGAATGCGATAGGATATGAATGGTGTGATGAAACTCAAAACTACTACTTGGCTCTCGATCGAGGTTTGTGGTATTGTTAGGGACACATGAGGCAATTTGTTTCGTAAAACAGACCAGTCGCTGAAAGGCATTAATGGTCTATAAATGCTTGTTGATGTTGTTGTTGCGCAACAGATGCTTTAATTTGTTTTTTTTTTTATTACGTCTTAGAATTTCTGATACGACCGGTAAGGCATTCCAATTAATTGCCGAGAAACTAAACACACACGTGTCAAATGCTGTACACAGTTTGAAATTTACACGAAGGTTATCAGTACAGAGAGAACATTCACCTTTTCGAACATGCGATTCACGTACTCAGGCGAATGATTTGACAACTGCTTGAAAATTAATACTGTCAAATGCAGCTTTGCCAGGTTCGCATGGTCCATGTAAGGATCAATCAGAGCTACTGGGTGTTAAATGGTTTAGTGTGACGTATACGGTTCAGCACGCCATACACTTTTTGCAACTAACACTAACAATAATGTCTTTGGACAGTTAAGATCTAGTAATTAAATGGAGGCTTTTTCAATATAATTAATTTTTTTTTGTAAAAGTTCTGTATTTTTAAAATAATTCATACGAAATTTAAAGTAGTTTTTATGAGTTTTACGACAATCTCCCTCACAAATTGTTCGGTTTTCAAAGTCAAAATGAAAAATGTATACGGGAGGAGACGAGTAGTCTTAAATATTATTGAAATTACTTGGAGTTTTGAATCACATGATTTTTTCTTTACAATATAAGATTCTGGAAGTTCAATAATGATACAATGTAAAAAGTAGACCCCCTACAAAATGTTCACATCTCCGGATTAAATGGCATGGCTGATTCTTTATTTTCCATTCACCCTTAATCTCGTCAATATGACTTAAAATGTTGCTTCACTAAATTTGATATGATCAAATGAGATTCTCAAAGTTGCGAATTCGTTATAATTAATGAAAAACCCGAAAACCCGTAGACTTTCGGAGAATGTGCCGAAAAGTCAATTTTACGAATGTAAGACCGTTCATTCATCCATGTAAACAGTATATGCATGAATCATATGCATGCAATAACTTTTTAAATATTTTTGAATTGAAACTTAAGTTAAAGAAAATATCAACACTGATTTTTTTTTGCACTAAGCGAATATATAATTTTCTAGTAAAGAATGGTAACCAAAATGCGGCGTTTTATGATGAAAATTCAGCTGCCATACATTTTCAAGCCTCAGATTAAGCATAAACTCAAGCCTTCATTTTTTAAAGGATTATTTTGAGTGACAGCTGGTATGCGTGACACCAAATTATAGCGGTTTCAGCATAGAATGCATACAATTGCAAAGCGTTTGTTCTTTTATTTTTTCAAGTCTTAACATACGCATATAGAATGTGACTTGTTGAAAAGTTTGAATATTGAAGCTTTTAGTTAAGCGAATAAATTGACAATGATTTTTCATGTATATTTTGAAATGACAATAATCTATTTGAAAACAAAAAGAAACACAAAAAGAATTCCTGCGAAGATGTCGGATGCATTGAAATTTTTGAATGAAAATCTATTTGATCTTGTTTCACAGTGTCAATTGAAGTGAATGTTTTTTTTTAATTGTTAACAATATGGCAGGCAGTTTTGTGAATTAAATTGCATGAAGTATATTTTTGTTCAGGAAAAAGAAATGGAAATAATGTATGAATCATGTAGTTCAAGCCAAGTGTTAGTAAATTTCGGGAAAAAATCTAAGTTAAAAAAAAAACATAGATTTGAGGCTTCTGCGAGCTTGATTGTGTGTCCCCTATAAAGGGTACAAATTTAGCTTGTTTTGACTTGGTATTGTGTTCTATCGCATTGCGATCTACAGTCAAGCTTGAATTTTAATAGTGAGAGTAACAGTTTTGTTGCGCATGTCATTATTTACAAGAAAAAAAGAAACTATATCAGATGTGAAATGAATCCAAATAGATCAATTTGCATAAAAATTAGTATAAAAGATCATGAAATATACTACATGTTCACAGTTGGTTTCATTTCTCCACTAAGTTCACTTTTGGGAAAATGTCGAAGAATAGAAAAAGATTTTTCGTTATATTTGTTACAACTTTACTTACAATTAAGGTGCATTCATGATTAATTGTGAATATCTATAATGTTTTTTAATTTCCAACGATTTTGCCAGATAATCAACGTAAATGCAGTTTTGAGAAATCGAAAGGGTAAGGGAAACAATAGTGCTGTACGAGTTCCGGAAATTTCAAAAAGGCCGTCATTCAAAGAGAATTCAAATATATTTGGGAAAGTGGATCTGGAAGGATACGACTTGAGCGATAATCGTATGTCAATTTGGTTTTGTGTAGAAATGTTTCATTTCTAACATTTCCTCAAATTTTAGCGTTTGTTTTTGGGCCAGCTGTTGAAGATGAGTCGCTCTTCAGTAGGCTAACTACTGTGAGTATTAAACATCCGGAGAAATTGTAAAACTCTATTTGAATGTAATAGAATATATGTAAAGATTTCAAGTGCTGCAAATGTCTGCAATGTGTTTTTTCACGAATACAAGTCGCAACTGAACTATTTGCTTGCTCGCAACTGAACCAAACACAACTATTGCTCGCTGGCAACACTACAAAAACAAGCACAACGAGCTATCACGTCTGAGTTATTCTTGAGAAAAATAAACAAGTCGGCTACAACAAGTTGAAATCCAAAGATTAGAGAAAAAATTCAGCTGCATTTTGCAATATTAGCTCGCTTTTAAATTATATGGGTCTGCGAAGTCTCAGTTTGAAACTTGACTCTCTAAATTCATGTTCATGCTGATTTCGGCCCATTGTCCTTTCAACTTTCGATATTTATTGTTACGAAATTGTCGTTATTGTTTGAATAATCGACTCTTTGACTTCGCAAACCCATGAAGTTAAAACGCGAGATTTTATTTTAAAACGCAGATTTTTCTACCATTTACGTCTATTTACGGGATCTAACTTCAAATCCCAGTACCATTGACATGAATCTGAATTTAAGTGCAATGGTTTCAAATTCAATTTCCAATTAATGATTCCAGCTGGGGATTATTAAATTACATGGGCGTCCTGCTGAGCTACATAAGATAGTAACTGAAGATGGATATGTTCTGCAAATTCACCGAATTCCCAATCCCGGTAAGCAACCCGTTATTTTGATGCATGGATTGCATGATTCTTCGGCAACATGGGTATTAGCAGGTTCATCCAAATCATTAGGTATTTGTTCATTTTTGCCAAAATAGACAGACATTTTAGCTGATATTTCGCTTTGCGTTAGGATTTATTCTTTATGATGCGGATCGCTATGACATTTGGCTGCCAAATGCGAGGGGAAACTATTATTCGACCGATCATATAGGTTCGAAAGATGGTATGAGGTGCAATCGAATAGGTACACGAGATGAAAGTAAGATTTATTGGGATTTTTCTTGGCATGAAATTGGAAAATATGATTTACCGGCGATCATCGATTACATCTTGGAAGAAACTGGATACGAAAAACTGCATTACATAGGTCATTCACAGGGAACGACTGCATTTTTCGCTATGTTGTCTCTACGGCCAGAATATAATAGCAAAATTCTTATGATGGCTGCTCTGGCCCCGCCAGTTTTTATGAAAAACGTGCAAAACGATATGATACAACTAACTAAAGAGTATGTTGGAAGGATTGAGGTAAGTACATTTTGTGCTCATCAAGAAGCTTATAGCCTTTAACGAATTAACCAAATTCAACTAATTTAATCTTCTATTAGGGTTTAGCTAAATTTATTGGTATTTTCGATGTCAGCAGAGAAAATTACAAACATATAGAAGCAGCAGAGAGGAGCATTTTATGCAAATTGGAAATATTTCGAACAACATCACTTTGCCAAAATAATTTCATGCCTTTTGCTGGAAATCTTACAGCACATGTGAATAGAGTGTGTTTCAAATTCAATTCAATATTTTTCTTAAAAAAGACTATTCAAATTTCCATTAATACAAAGGTTTTTTTTCAGATGTTGGTTCCAATTTTGAAAAGCCATCTTCCATCCGGCGTTTCATTGAAACAAATATTCCATTTCGCTCAACTGATCAGTAGTGGAATGTTTCGCCAATATGACTACGGGCAAAATGAAAATCTCAAGAGATATCACAGTCCAATACCTCCAAATTACAACTTGGAAAATTGCAACGTAAAAGTTGGAATTGTTTATTCAGGAACCGACACATTTACTGATGAAGATGGTATTAAGCAATTGAATGATGAACTATCGCCCAATGTTATCGAATTCTACCGTATTCAAGATGAAACATTCAATCATTATGATTTCATTTGGGCTGACGATGCCAAAGAACTTGTATACGATAAAGTCATGGGATGGATGAGAGATGTGGAAAATAATAATTAATATTGATATGAGTTTATTATTTAAGAATTCAAGCCGATCTAAATAACACAGTATGTAATATAGATTACAGAACGACTACAGTTTATAAAGGGTGATTTTTTAGCTGGTTTCTTTTTGACGTTTAATTTTTTGACAGATGTCAAATTCCAACTGACGTCTGTCACAGTCAAAAATGCTCAGTATGCTTTGCAATTTCAAGATGGAAAGACTTACAAACGAGCAACGCTTGCAAATCGTGTCCATCCATGGACGAACTGCGCCGTAAGTTCGGCGAACAGTTCATCTCTCTTTTCGGCCCCGTTCATTGGCCGGCCAGATCGTGCGATTTAACGCCCCTGGATTATTTTTTGTGGGGCTACGTTAAGTCTCTCGTCTATGCGGACAAGCCAGCAACGATTGCCGACTTGGAGGACAACATCGAACGCGTTATTGGCGATATGTTGGATTCCGGCCGATATGTTGGAGAGAGTGTGCCAAAATTGGACTTCCCGTATGGACCATTTGCGCCGTAGCCGCGGCCAACATTTGCATGAAATTATTTTCAAAAAGTAAATGGCAAGAACCAATTTATCGATTTCAATAAAGATTTGATTCACTTTTCGAAATTTTTTGCGTTTTTTTCGATTTTCAAAAAGAAACCACTTAAAAAATCACCCTTTATAATGATAATAAAATATCCAAAATAACACAGAAAAACAACAAAACAAATTTAAATTTATTATTGAAATATTGCTTATTTATAACTGCAGCATATTCCTATGAAATCATTGAAGATTTGAATTCGCAATTCAATAAAATTTTCATGGTTGCTGAGAACCCACGAATGTCGTAAAAACGCCTAATTGGAAATAACAACTCCGAAGGAAATAATAGAGAATTGGACCATTTTCATCCGATAACGTTAGATTAAAATAGACGCGAACGCTGAGGGGTAGACACGACTTTTAAATTTCGAATAATTTCAAATCATTTTGAATCCCTACGATCTTTTTAAATCTCTGTGAATCTGCTCAAATCGAGATGGAGGATCCGTCAACAAAATCTTTTAAATCGTCAAATTTTTTTTGGAATCTGAACGAATCTTGAGTTTTATAGATAAATCTGCATCTTTTGAGATACCAACGAGTCTTGAATCTCCTGTCTACACCTTAGCGCGAGCTCCTTCAATCCAATAAACAAATAATTGTTATTCATTTAGGATCTATTTTGATATTGTAATACTTTGTTAATCTGTATGAGTATAAATATTTGAGTTTTAAGTATTTACATTTAGAACTATAGATTATGCAAAGAAATAATGCATGCATCTCTTCCAGCAATTATAAGAATTTTGGTTTCGAAAGATCAAAGATCGGCATTATAATGCAAGCTGCTATGCATATGTCGATGATTCCTTATCCTTAGATAAACATTTTTCCAACGACTTCAAGCATTTCATCCAGCAAATTGAAAAGAAAATTCTTTGAAGAAAAATATAGTCTCGTTTCCAAATCTTTATTACTATTGCTATGCTTCTGTTACCAAATCAAAACAATTTCTTTGTTCGTGTCACAGAATTAGATATCAATAATTTTGTGCTTTGTATTTGCTTGCAGAGCGAGAATTTGACCAAACCAATTTTTACATTTACTTTTTGTCTTGTCGTTACTTTTCTGTTTTCAAAGATTACTTTTGAGTGATTTCACCCTTGCTCAGTATTCTAGTTTAAAAGAAACATGGAAAAATGTGAATATAATCTTATGATTTCAAATTTGGCTTGGATTTCTCGGAAAATATGGGAATAGTTATGTTTTACTTTAATCCCCATCTTTTACAACAAATATTTAGAATTTCAATTAATTTCAACAATTTCATGCCCAACATTATTTTCTAATTTTTCATGGCTAGTAGCACATAATATCTTATGCTATTAATTTCGTAGACGCGTGTTCTTCTGTTTCCGTTAACCATCGTCAAGCAATGTCGTGGCTGGTGCCAGCCACAACTTCACCGACAGCATCACAAACCCAAATTTCAAAAACAGTGAAACAGACAATATTTATCGAAAAGCAGATACAATTCACTGAATTTTTGACTCAATTATTGAATTCAGGGAGCCATTGAAAGATATTAAAGTATGACTAACAAACTGTTTTTTTTTTTGGTAAATTTTCGCTTTCCGGCTGAATTTAATTTGATGTCAAGCTTTATGTTTCAGTTTTGAAGGAAAAAAATCGCCTTTTCCCATAAAATTGGGTGATTCCGCAAGTATTTTGTCCTTAATGATATTCGAAGTTTTTTTCAGCAATTGAAAAACACTTTAGTCAACTAGGCCAGTGTCAACGGTGTACGCTGAATGACCCATTTCAAATATTGCATATGATAGACCGGTTCGGCGTGCAATTTCTGATGCTGTCTCCTCCGAATTGTTCAAAATTCCTACGTCGCAATTTGGCTCCAACATGAGTGTCATCGCTGTTTCCCGGCAATTCGACACCGTTGCGGCGATGTGCAGTGGAGTTTGTTGACCTTGTGTCTGGGCATTAACATCAGCTCCATGCTGCAGCAAGAAAGCAGCTACTTCCGAATTCGACCATTTGACAGCCGAATGCAATGGAGTCCATTCATATTCAGTTCTAGCGTTCACATTCGCACCGTATTGAATCAGAAGCTTTGCAATATCCACATTGTTATTATAAGCAGCACGATGCAATGGTGTATAACCATCTTCATCTTTTGAATCCTTTGTTGAAATATCTCGCATCAAAATGCTCTCAACCAAATTAGTTTTGCCTTCATTTGTTGCCCATAATATTTCTTTGTGCAACGTTTCTGTTCAATAGAAATGCAATTTAATGCTCATCAATTCATTCTCCATTGAAAAAAAAAAAAAAATGTTTGTTGTTTACCTCTTGGATTTTCTTCGGGAAATACTTCATCATTCGGGTCTTCCCATCCACTGACAAACATTCCGGGCCGAATATTTGCATTTTGAAATTGCTCTATTTGGTCAACCTCTTCTTCGTCTTCGGGACCCAGATGAATCTGAGCGATTTTATCCCAGTCTTTTTCCTCTGTACTTTGTTGTTTTGCCGGTTCTTTCGATCTTTCTTTCTCATTTCCACTCATTTTGTTGTAAATTTATTGAAATAACACTTCCAAGACCAATTTATCGCTTTAATAACGACATAAATAGCTAAATAATTATGCCAAATGTTGAATAGTGCTCTATTTCTATGATGTTCATGAATGTTCCATGAAGTGTCATTTTACGTCAGCAATGGAGTTTTGACAGATGATATGTCAAACACAGTGTGTTCATTGTGCACTTGCATACAAACACAGGCAATTTTATTGTTGCTATCATCTGTGTAAATCGGTCGAAGCATCTGTGTGTGGACAAAGGAGTGTATTGCCGGCAACTGCCGTCGAATTCAATTTTTATATCCAAATTCATCTGAATAGTTATATTCATTTAAAGTGGTAATATATTTGAAAATTGAAATACGATCAAATTACGTTTTAATGCACGAATTATTATTTTTATTCAATTGTATCTATCTCTAATCATGAGTGAAGATGATATGAATGAATGAGAAACGCAATAAACGAACAGAGCATTCATTGGAGATAACACAAATTGTGAATTGATTACCAAATTTCATCATTCCTAATTAAGACTCAGTTGATCGTTTAGAATCTAATTTATTAATTTTTCAATGAATTTTTGATGCGATGTGGCACTTTATGTTGTTTTGATATGAAAAAACTGGTTATTAAACGCCAATCCGATTGAAATGATGCTTTACCTTTAAAAAGAATCTGACAATGACGTGCTAACGCTATCACACACTCTTGCATTCTAATCTTAATGAAACAGAGTATTAAATTATCTCTTAAGCATCTGTTTGTCGCAATAAGTAAGATAATATTCCTTCCATATTGCTGATTGTCTTTTAGGACATATTTCTTTGAACTAAGGTTTATTGCGTCTGTTCACGCCACAATCAAAAAGATTTCACCGCATAACCCGTGAAGAGCTACTTTTCATTTCAAGATATGCCTGGTAAGAATTTTATACAGTTTTCTAATTTATGTGGGATTTAATATTTTTAAAAGAATATTCAATTGATAAATTCAAGTTGTATTTTTGATCAGTAATTCAAGACCAGATTGAGAATTGAAAACTTTGAATTGTCGTCGGAAGAAGAAATTATTAAAACAATTTTAATATAATAGTTGCCATGTGTTTATTTATGATGATAGAAATCGTTTGGAATTGAACGGCGTTTAAACCAACAATATTCAAAATACTGTGCATATTCATGTTGATATTTTGTGTATTTTCATTTTTTTATAGATAATCATACAAAAGTGATAGTTGGCACCGCTGTTGCTGTGGGCTCCTTAACAGCAGCTGGCATTGCATATTATCTCTATTCACGTAAAGATGAACCAATTCCAACAAAGTGAGAATATTTTTATCACAACGACACTTTTATTTTTGTTTGTTTATTTCAATTAAGCTTTTTGGTTAAATTTTAGATGGAAACAAGTTGGTAAAATCGTCGATTTGAATTGCTTCCCCGTCAAATCTTGTGCGCCTGTTAAACGAAACTCGTTTGATTGTCACCAACTTGGGCTTGAATATGAGGGCATATTCGATCGCTATTTCATTATTTCACAAAACAACAAACAGCTCACCTCACGAACTTATCCGAAGATGGTTTTGATTCGACCCAAAATCGTCGAAAATCAGCTCATTTTATCTGCACCCAATATGCCTGATTTTAAATTGGATTTGGATAAATTGCGAGAGATGTCACAAAACGAAAAAGTGGAATGCTGGTATTCGAAAGTGGATGGTGTGGATGCCGGCGATGAGGTGGCCGATTGGCTATCCGAATACATCGTTGGAAAAAGTGATGTTGTTCGACTGAAATTCTATCCGTATTCATATCCGACGAAAGGTAGATCACAGAAAGACAAGAGGTACAAGGCATTTAAAAGCAGTGATGTTGGTACATACCAAGATGAAACTAGCTACATGCTGATCAATCAAGCATCGATTGATGAAATGAACACTCATCTGGATCATGTCGTTAAGCCGCTCCAGTTTCGGCCCACTTTGGTTGTCGAAGGACCTGACGCTTATGCCGAAGATAATTGGAAATGGATTCGAATTGGTGAAAATGTAATTTTCCGTGCTTTGAAGCCGTGCCAACGGTAAGCAAAAAGGTAATTCGAAATAGCCGAAATTAAATAAAATAAATTGGTTCCAGATGCATATTTACAAATATCAATCCTGATATTGGAGAGCGCCATCCAAACCGAGAACCTCTGGAGACACTCATTAAAAGACGTACGCTCATTCCGAAAGAATCACCAGTAATGGGCTTGCATTTGGGCATACGTGCTACTGGAAAAATTGCCATTGGTGATCCAATTTACATCGACGATAATAATAATGAAATCTGATCAAGGCTTGGACACCAAATTTACTAGAGCAATACTAGACACAACTAGAACGTTATTTGCATCAATGAAGCATACGCGTTGTAAACGGAGAACTGTCAAAATTTACAAGAATTTACTAGAAAACCATAAAAAATGAATTGTTTACTAGAACTTACTAGGAATTATTAAAAAGAATATTAACTAACTAAGATATACTTAAAAAAGGTACCCATAGAAAAGGATACTTCAAATATTTTGCAATATAATTGGCAGATCGGCATATATCTTTATGAATGCATTGTTTTCCGTTTATTTCAAAAAATATTAAAATGTAAAAAGCAATGATCATTTCTCATCGCAAAAAAATATATTGCAACTTTAGCAGTTTGAATGTATGTTTTTATTTTTGTGGCTATTGGCTTTTCAGTATTTTAGTAAACTGGCTCGCTGAATAATAACTGTGTTGTGAAACTGAATTTCTGCCACGAAGATTAACGTTCAATTACCATAAGTGTATTTGTTTCTTCACATAATGAAAACAGTATGTAAGTGACTCATACTCAATCAAAATTGTCATTATAATTGTATTTCAGTCCGTATGACTTGATTTTACAATGACAATTACAAATACTCACACATAAAATCAGCTCACAGCTCCCTCATATATTCAGAGGCATCAAATATATTCATCGCTTGTATATAAAGATAAATTTTTTAAAAAATTGGTTTCACCATTTTGAAATCTTGAAACTGACCAAATTTAAGGAATAATTAATTCGCTATATTTTCAATTGGGAGGTTGCATTAAAAGTATGAAAGCTTTGTGAGAAAACTATTGTACCTTTATTCCAGGAAACTTAGTGAAGAGCATCTCATTCAAAGTAAGTATTTTACATCGCTAGCTACGACATCTGTCTATCTCTCTAGGTGGAGATGAATTTGTTCCAATAGCATGTCTGTCTGGTATCCCCTTTCTTAGATGAGGGCCATTTTCCCCATTGTTGTCTTAATGAGCCCGTATTTTTTCGTACTGATGTGTCATCAATCTAAATGGTTTGCACCCTCAATGTATGATATCTAGAGATTACAGCGGAGGGAAATCTGAATTCAGCACTAGTCCTTTAAGCACTCTCTCAGCGGTCCCTTTAGCTTAAGAGCTGGAATTTCTTGTGAAATGGCGTTTTTATTTTAAGTTCTAAATTTTGGTTTTGATATCTCGGTAAACATTCAGAACACATCCAATGAATTTCCCACGCTTTCACAATTTGGTAAAAATATTCTTCTTAATATTTTCATGAAAAACAGAAATTGCATAAGTTTGAGTGTATGTGTGAGCCAGGTCCGGTGTGCTACACACTCATTTCCACTTCTAAACGAGATGTGTTGCACACACAGGGGCGCATACACTCAAAGCTATCAAATATGTTCATTCTTATACAAAATTCTCAATATTTTTACATACAATAATTCTGAACATGTTTTCCAACATTTATACTTTCGAACGAACGAGTGGTGAGGTTTCAGTTTTCCCTAGAAATCAGACTTGGAATATATGCTGGATAATTGTCGTTCAAAGAGTATGCTGGCTTACACTCTAATTATGACTTCACTGCGAAAATGAAGACTATTTCATATACGCATAAATAGAGTCTAAGGTCATAATTAGGAACACTTAAAGTTGTAAGTCCAAATTTGGACAATTACCCCCACAACAACAAATGTTGGGAATATGCTCAAACGTATTACAGCTCCCATTTAATATATTACAAGAAATAGGGCCCTGGATAAAAACAAGTGCTGCCATAAAGAGCTCTTTCGACAAGAACAGTTTAATTTTCCCCCTGCTCATTATGTTGTTCTAACGAATAATCATAATTTCGTTTCAAACTCGTTCTGCGGGTCAAGATTTACTTGCGTATTTTTCTCAAATTTGGTCCAACATTTTATGCTTTGCGAAGGCATTGCCGAATATTTCTGTCATTCTCTATATTTCCATGGATTTGCAAATATTTCAATATAAGAAATAGTTGATGATGATTTATTAAAATAAATGAGAATCTATGTACTGAACAAAATGTTATTTCCCCCTAGGTACAAGCACACAACTGATTTTAAAATTAGATTTCTGACGAAGATCGACTCACTTTAGCACAAACTAGCCTTTAATATCTGAATGCTGTACAAAAAAAGAAACATTTTAATTTAATTATGCAAATTTAACAGATTGAAAGAAGTATTGAGTTTTATCCAGTCAAGGAAAAAACGTGCTATATAAATGCATACGTTCTCACGCCAAAAGTATTTGAATAGAGTTTAGTGACATTTTTGCAGAACCGCGAATCATTTGTAAAATGTTCCCACTTGTGACAATTTTGTTTGTAATATAATGCTGTATCATCTGGATATAAATTGCAACTTGGGTGCCATCTATTTATGAGAGTCTGTATCTTTTATCTTTTCGTTTTTGTTTGATATCCCCATTGGTCGGTCAATTGTGTCTGTAGAGCACTTGATTGTGGCCTCATTGTGCGTGTATTCGATTGACTTCTCCTCCACACATTTCGCAGCTTTGAAATTTTTGAAATTATTTTTCAATAGTCACTTGCTTGTTGCATTCTAGAATGAAACAAAAATTCCAGCCTGGAATGACAGTTGTAGCAGTAACTTTACATATTTTCATATTATTTCGCAATATAAGTTTGGTCAGTTGAAACAGAATGCCAGTGTGAAAAGTTGGGCTTCTTGGAAATCTTCTATATTCGACGATACAATCTGATTGTTTAATAAATTACCGAGTGCACAAAAAAAAATTGATGATTAACATTTTGTGAAAATTATCTTAAAATAATATGGGGCAAATTTATGCAATTGCTATTGCATTTGTTGTAATTTTAATTTCAATTGCATATGGCTATTTGAAGTGGAAAAATGGATATTGGGAATCTAGGGGTGTTCCGTATGATAAACCAGAGCTCCTGTATGGAAATATAAGAGATCTGGGCAAAACAGTTCATCCGGCTCAATTTACAAAGCAATTATACGATAAATTCAAACAAACTGGTGCAAAAATATGTGGTGCCTATTTTTTCACCCGTCCGGTAGCTATTCTGTTGGACCGTGAACTCGTGAAGAATGTTCTTGTGAAGGACTCATCTAATTTCAACAGCAGAGGTTCAAATGACAATTATTATTCTATTACAATTACTATTTCATTTTTGAATAACATTTTCAAGGGTTATATTACAATGAAGAAGACGACCCGTTGTCTGCTCATTTATTTTCTTTGAATGGCGTGAAATGGAAGGACTTACGAGCAAAGATCTTGCCAACACTTAAACCATTTGAAATAAAATGTATGTTTCAAACAATTATTGATGTTGGAGAGCGGTTCCGTGATCGTTTAATTGAAGTTGTTCAGCAACATGATCAACTGGAAATAAAAGACATATTAGCTCGCTTCACAACCGACGTAATTGCAACATGTGCATTTGGCATCGAATGCAATAGTTTGAAAGATCCAAATTCTGAATTTAGGCATTATGGTCGAATGCTGTTCGAAAAACCACGACATAGTGTGCAAGTCCGGAGGTTTTTAGACGAACACTCTAATTTGGGCAGATGGTTTCATGTGAAAAAAATTCCTAATGATATTTCAGCGTTCTTTATGAAACAGGTTCGCGACGAAGTCGAATTCCGTAAAAAGAACAATATCAAGAAAAATGATTTTATGGATGCCATGATAAGACTTAAGGATAAGAATAAGGATGCAGACAATACAGAAAAATCGATTACATTCAACGAATTGGCAGCTCAAGCATTTGTTTTTTTCCAGGCTGGCTTCGAAAGCTCATCAACGACTTTAGCTTTTTGTTTGTATGAACTAGCGATTAATCCTGAAATACAAGCCAAAGCAAGACACATCATTCAAGAGGCTTATTCCATGAACGGCGAACAATGCACATACGAAATGATGATGAACATGCCTTACATCGATCAAATAATCTACGGTAAACTTTTTCGATCAAAGTTCCATTAGATTCTCCGATGATTTCGGCATTGTTTTGAATTATTTACAGAAACATTACGCAAGTATTCGCCAGCTTCCTACATGCCACGAGTTACCAAAGAGGACTATCCTGTGCCCAATTCGAGTATTGTCATTAAAAAAGGAACGTCAGTTATCGTTCCAGTACATGCTATTCATCACGATCCTGAATACTATCCCAACCCAGATAAATTCGATCCTGACCGATTTGAAAAGGAAGAAAAGAACAAGCGTCATCCAATGACATGGCTTGGCTTTGGCGCTGGTCCCCGTAATTGGTGCGTATGCATGTATTTATTATTTATTACATATATTGGAAAAATATAAAAAATTTATTTAATTTAATTTTATGTGTTGTGCATGAGCCAGTATCGGAAAAGGCTTTGGACTTATGCAAGTTCGTGTCGGACTAGTGACACTCATAAAACATTTCGATATTGCACTCGGCTCCAATATGACTGGGCCTGTCGAAATAAACAAAAAAGTTTTCTTGTTGACACCAACTCAGGTTCACTTAAAATTGATTATATTGAATTAATAACACTTGACAAAATGGAGGTTGGAATGGAATATGTAAACAGAAACAGCGAATGCGAAAGAGAAATGATAAACACATTATATCATTTGCGGAGTACGCCTTTGCTTTTCAGTTCGTAGTCCGCTGTCTAGAGTTCACACACACATACGAACGTGCAATATGAATTTGAATCATAGATCATAAGGTCTTTTTGATAAAACCATGTCTCTATAACGTTCCATAAACTCTGATAACTTTTAAATGGATGTAAAACCTTGTTAATGATAAATTGACAATTTAAGATGTTTTTTTCATGATGCTCTCCAGTTCGATTCAATCAAACGTTTAAAATTTTCAAGCGTTCAGTTCAATTGAATCATATTCAAAACAAAAGATTTTGAAACTGCCGCTTTTTCATCAATCTTAAAATATAAAATGATTGCACATTATATTTTCAAAGATAAAATCATGCTCAAAATATTAAACGAAAGAAAGACTGATGACTTAATACGCTGATTGGATAAATGAATCGATTCTTTGTTAAAAGTCACGAGTGCAGCTGAATGTTTACCAAACCATCAACATTTGCTGATGCACTAAAATAAAAAGTAATCGAATTTCATTCGGAATAAATAAAACAATGACAAGTTGCTTTGACGGGAAAATTGTTTCCGATCGCAGAATTGATTATTGCTTTGCGAAATACATGGTCTACGTGTTGCTAAGACATGGTTATTGTTTTGTTTATTTTATCCAAACAGCAAATATCGTTCTCATAAACGATCAGGGTTGTAAAGAGTAGACCAGAAGAATTCAATTAAAGCTCGACTGTGTTTATTTTTTCAACACAATTTCATCGAAACATGCTGTGCACATGTACACGTTGAACTCCATTTTTTGCAAGAATGAGCCGATTTAAAAATATTTATGTTTCAATATTATATTGATGAACATATTTAATGCGGCATAAATTTGAGTGCGGCATAAATTTACTCACAATGTAAATATACTATATTGAGGACATTTATATGAATGCTATCGCATACTATTCTAAAATCCGCAATATGAGCTCTTATACGCATTTATGCAAAGAAATTTAAAACATGTGAAGTACTAGCTGATATTTAGGCATTGCCTACACAATTAATACGCGATGTTTGAGTCTATCAAAAATCGCTTCATAATATTAATATGTTAAAGTATAATAACTCGGATTCAATTGACAAATCACACTGCAGAAAAAAAATCGGAGGTATTGTAATGTCGGTCGTAAATCTATCACATTCTTTGACATTCACTCATACAGAAAGAGATTAACCACCGACATTAAACATTTATCTACAGTTATTTATGTCGATTGATAAAAGATATAAAATATTTTATGTTGGTGGTTAATCTGTTTACAATAGACGTTTCAAAACTACAAATAGCTGACTGTGTGTGTTTCGAATTGAAGACAATTGAACATATCTCCTGCAATATTTTTTTTTTTTTTTTGTGAATGTACACAAGCAATTGTCCAGTTGATTTATTCTATTAGATTCAGAAACAAACGGAAAAAGCGTTTTCGACTCTTAAAAATTAGTTGAATTAAACATTTCACGTACACAATTCCACTAGCAATAGTATTCTATACGGAGAGTTAACATTTTATGTCTAATGAACGCGATACTTTATTTTGTATTACAATGGTATTAATTATGATCAAAGACACATCAATTCTCAATGACGTCCAAATAGACATTTTAAAGAGTTGAAATCATAAGGACGTAATACAGTTCACATAGTATAATTTCTTTACAGAAAAATACTTTAAATTTAACTTAAATAAACACATTTTTATTCATTTCAAAATAGAAGTTTTTGATTTTATCATCGATTGCATTAGTGAAGTGTGTTACAAAGCTAAAATTCAAAATTGGGTAAGTTTCAATGTCTGATATTCGTCGAGTGCAGTGTAATTTTTTCCTAGTATTACTCTATTAGGCATGGTCCATAGCTATTTTGATGACAACAGAAGCAGATAAGTGATAAGTGAGATATTTCACTTGTTCGAATGTCGATCACTCGGATGTCGATGAGACGTGCGATACCTTACGTTTCATTTCCCGGCCATTTCCTAAGCATTTCTACAACGCTTCCATTTGGTTCTAAGCAAGTCAAGTCCCATAGTAAAAGTGCAGTAACGCTACCGTTTATGTGTAAGTCCGCTACCCTTCATGTTTGGGAGACAAAGTTAGATGCATGCATGCAAACAGGGCCGCGTTGTGTTTCAAATGGATTTCAGTCAAACGCATGTTTCGCTTCTCCCAATCGTAAGTCGCTCGTCACTGCTGTCTGTATAGAGCTTGTCACTGCTGCCATTGTAGAGTGAGTCGCATGACTAATATGGTATGAAACGATACACAGATGGTTCAGATGGTGCTCGCGTCGAGGTTGAATGTTTAAACTCAGTTCATATCTTCCGTCTGATTAGAAAATAAATGGTCTTACGTACGTAAAACTTACTTTTCCGCACATTTCCCGAAATTGTTCGGGTTTACGTGTTTTTCATTGATTGCTACTCATTTGTATTTGATTTATGTATATTTCTTATCGAATCATCATGCAACTTTGAGAATGAATAACAGAAAATTTCAATTCATAGCGGTGAGATCGAATTTCAAGTCATTACACATCATGTGATTAAAATTTAAATTTTAATAAAAAAACGAATGAACATCTCAGTTCCTAATATTTACTTCAACAAGCAAACGCTTTTGAATTGGTAATAACAATTACGAATTAGTTTACTCTGAAGTGAACTTTAAATTCCACATTTATGCTATGTACTACTTTCGTTAAAAAGTTAATGAGCATTCAAATTGATAAAAAAATCACAGATTACACTACAAAAAATCTATTACGTCTTTCTTTTATTCACACTCGTACATCACTTAGCTGTCAATGCATTAGTGTGCATAAACATTGTACTAAATACTCACATGAATGAAAAAACCTATAGCTATATTAGCTGTCATCATCCAAATTAATGACAAAATTTGAATTTTGACCACGAAATCGAAAATTTTGTAGGGGAGGTAGTCCTAAATCTCATCAGAATGACTTGAAATTTTGTGTAACTTATTTATTTCATAAAAAAAAAAATATTCTGAAAGTTTCATTATGATATAATGCAAGCTAGACATACTCCCTTTACAAATGTTTCTTAATTATATTGAAAAACAGCCCATTTTTCGATTCCGCTCCACTAGAGCTACCCGGGCGTTTTGAATTTTTTGCACCGATCGCAATACTTTTACTACACACAGTGGTGTATGCGGAAAAGTAAAAAAAAACACATTATACAATTGCAAATTACAATTTGTGTACCTATATTATGATTTTTTGTGTATTCTCATTTGTTTAATCACATAGAGTCAGTAATGGTTTACCGCTCTGGCAATCGCTAGGGTAGTCGGCAACCCAACTGGCATTGAATATTATCAATAAATATTTATTTTGCGCATAAATTTGGTTGTCTATGAATCTGGCACCTTTGCCGAACTGGAAATAAATTTGGGTCGGAGAAAAAACATTTTCCGTTCTTTGAATCCGATACATTTTATTTATTGGGAATAAAAACGTATTAATTTTGAGCCCATGCGGATCATGTTTTCAGGTAGTCATTAAATGGATAGGTTTTCAATGTCATACAAAATTCGTATTCTCAAAGATACATGGAACGATAAGAAATAAACATAACTCGTGAACCTGTAGATTTTCGAGAATTGTTTCTCAAAAGTTAGTTTTTCGTATGTAAGACTCTTTATTATCTACCTTTTACTACTTAATGCGTACCTATTATGTTACATTGTATAGAAATAGACTTGAATTCAATAATTGTTCTTGTGTATTATCACTCTCTCCCTTTTTGTATTGATTGATAATATTTAGAGTATTGGAAGAAGATGATAATATAACAATATACAGATATCAACGTTGTTGTAGTTGCTGTTATCATTATCTGGCTTTTGTTCGATGTTGTATATATTCTGCGCTGATATACAGGGTGGGCCATATAAGCTGTCGGTTTTTTTTTCAAGCATCCGTACGAGCACACAACGCATGATTGTTCATTCGCACTTTTACAGTTATGTTTGTTGGAGTGACCACTTAAATACTGTGATAATTTGCAGTTGTGTGCAGTTCGTATTTGTGTTGTAATAACAATGGATGTGAAACATCAACTTTACTTAAATTTGCACAAACACAATTCCAAAAATTTTGACCTCTTTCGCCAGCTGCAAAATGGAGGTATTTATTTCCGATTTATTGAGCGTACTATCAAACGATTCATCGTGGCACCGTCGACATGTACAAAAACACTGGCAGAAAAAAGTCGGTCCGCACGAAAAAACTGGTAAAACAAAAAGAAAGAAACAATTCGCCGTGATTGCCGGCAATTTGCCGCCGAAGTGCAAGCAAGTTGGCCCAGGAACACAATATCAGTCGAAAATCAATGTAATGCGTCTTGAAAGAAGACATGGGATTTCAGTCTCTCAGAAAAGATGCAAAGTGTTGTTGTACCGGCACGCAAACTCAAACATTGTTTTTTTAGATGAATATATGTTCCGTTTGCAGCCAAGTTTGAATCCGAAAAATGATTTTGTGTATGCAGCGTCAGTAAAGGATATCCCATTAGACAAAAAATTCGCTCAGCGTTTTCAAAATGTGCCAAGCGTGATGGTTTGGGGCGCAATTTCGACCAATCACAAATTTCAGCTTGTTTTCGTCGAAAAAGGCATAAAAGTAAACAGGATTGTGCTCCCGCACACAAAGCAAAAACCACAAAAAAAAGGTGCCGGTTGAATTTGACCGATTTCATCGACAAAGACTCGTGGCCGCCGTCGTCTCCAGACTTGAAACCATTGGATTTTTCTGTATGGGGACCGAGGGCAAAATCAGCTCTAGATTCTAGATTCAATGAATGTAGTACGTTGATGCCACTTCTCCGCTTTGAATGCCTGTTGATGCCGATTTTTCCAAAAAAATGCCGTCAATAGATTTATCTCTTTTAAACGCATATTCACGCAAATATATGAATCGGTCAGAATATTCATGACCCCCAAAATGAAGGTTTTAATCAGAGAGTCAGAGAGATATGGCTATTATGTTCCACAAAATTATTAAGCTAATAATATATGCTAGTGATGCAACTAGTGTCGGCATTCATTGAATCTAGTACTGCTTTTCACCGCGATGAAAACACATGTTATCGAAGTTAAAAAATCTCAAAATTACGAAAATAACAAGTATGGACGCATTCAAAAGGAGAGTCGTGAAGATTTGGAACGATATTCCAATGGATATGGCGCGTGCAAGCCGAGACAATTGCGCCTCGTTATCAAAGAAAAAGGCGGAAGAATCATAATCAATGACTGAATCATAACAATATTGCCAATACCTACTAAAAATAAATATCAGTTTTCAATTCAAATGAAAAATGTGGATTATACAGACGAATATAAAACCGACAGTTAATATGGCCTACCCTGTAGCATCAAATACATTGACTCGTCAGTCATGGAACGATCATCTCTCAACATTTGTCAGGTAAATTACATTTCAAAATAGTTGTTCGAATAATAGTATTGACCTCAGTCATTAACGACGGATGCCGAAAAATAGTGATAACTAATAAGTGCATCATTTGAGATTGTTAAACTGTTGAGAATATTATATTGAAACAAAATATTCATCGAGAACTTCATAAACACATCATCTTATTTTGGACTAAATTTTTTTTAATATTCAATTTCCTGAATTCTGATTATTTTTCGAAATCGACATCCAAATTAATTTAAATAGGTAAACAATTCCAATCCAATTACAAACGATTATTTACATTTTCAATGACTTTTTTTTTGAAACTCACTTGCATTTTCCAATAAATATTTCAATTATTTCAAAACTGAGAATTAATTCATTTTGTCTTCTCTTTTTATCTGTGAGTCCACAAATGTTATTTTAGTCTATGCCGCTCTGCTTTTTAATCATTCATGATGCTTGCTTTTCATCTATTGTAATACAGTAATAAAAAGGTGTGCGTGAGATAAGATCTATCTTGGGATGTACGGTGGCAATCAAAGTAATTTGAAATTTCAAGTATAAAGGAACTGACTCTCATTGCAAGAGTCATGCCTGGTAAGAATTTGAATGATTTCTTAAATCACAGAAAAAAATAACAGTCAATTTGTCAAAATATGTTTGTTATCAAACGAGAAAATATTGATAATGTTTTTTGTTGTGATACACATTTAACCCAGTTGCCGCAACATTTCGAAGTCAACTCTAACGATATGATTAAATATCACCTCACTTATCTAGTGAATGTTAATATGAATCCAATTTTACATTTACTTTGTAGAGAGTGAATATTTACTATACACCGCTGCTATAGCCTAACAGCGTCATTTGACACCGTTCAACAAAGTTAGTTCTGCAGAGGATATCCGTATTCAAACATGAAGTTCGCTATGCCTAGGCCGCTAAGCTATAACAGCGGTGTATCTATACAGTAGCGAAAATTCAATTACTGTTCATTGGTGTAATTTATAGAAGATATAGGACCAAAATTCTTATTTGTCCGTGTTTCCTAATATCTTGCTGATATTCTTCTCATCAAAGCTGTCGTTCGCTCGTAGATGAATCAAATATTATATTAAGATTCGATCGTTCCTTCGTTGTAATTATTTGCAGGCATTCGTTTGTTCGGGTGAACATTACAGCCGTTTAATGATTTTCTTTAACAGCTCTGCTCTTTATTTCTTTAATTTGTGCTATTTTTTCCACTTTAAGTCAAATAAAAGTCAAATGTCAAATTCGTCCTACTTAAAATAAAAAGAAATGTTAATGCATTAATTTTTCCGGCGGACATTTTACTGCCAAAAATAGTTGACATTTCCAATATAAGATATGCATATAAATGTGGCTTGATCAAGAAGAATGAATAAGTAATTTGAATTTCCGAAGTTTCTACTTTTTCGTAGAAACTTGAAATTTCTACTAAAATTGTTGTGTGAGTATATTTCTCCAATCTTGTCAACAGTTATTGCCAATTTTTCATATGGTGCTGCTTATAGCCGGGTCATATTGAAATATTTATTCGAAACCTTATTGTTTCAGAGTTTTGAATAAAATGCTATTTTATTCCTTATTCAATCTCACTCAATGAATAAGATGAGAATAAGTAATAATTATGTCTCATATCGTATTTTTTTTACTTTTTTTTTCCAAAACATCAAAAAAAAAAAACAAAATAAACAATTTCACATTACAAACGGCAAAAAACGAGATTTGATATTTGCAAGAAATTGTCAATTTAAGTCAGAAGGATATTGATATGCGAGGCCAACAAATTCGACAAGTATGCAGCCATTTTTTTTTGGATCGATGATTTTTGAAATATTTAAAAACAAATAAAAAAAATATTTTATTCTTTTCCATTAACAGTTTGAAATGCGAAATTGTTCTTTGAAAGAAAAAGAAGAGTTTAAAGAAATAAGATGAAGGTAGAGCTTGACGCATAATTTGGAATAAGATTTCTACAAATGAATGAAGAATAAGATTTCTTATAACTTTATTTTATTCGTCCCGGCTATAGTGCTGCCAACCTAACAAGTAAATGTCATCTCTAATAACACGTTGTTTGTTTGATGTAAATCATATATATTTTAAATCACACTTTAAATTATCGCATTTTTTGTTATAACAAATAAAAAATTACTTTTATTTGAGTATTTCTAGCAATTTGTTCAAACATTTTTCAATCGTTCAGTGACATAAAACATTAAAAATAAAGTGTTAATAGAATGGGTCACTGGACAACTGTTTTTCACAACGGTCACTTTTTCTTTTTGTTAATATGGGTTATTTTATAAGACGTATAGCATCAAAATATTTGTGTCCATCACCAAGGTTTAGTGCTTATTCATGAAAATTGATTTTGAAATGGAAATTTGCATGATTTTTCCATATGTTTTCGTCGAAGAATTAGGGTTAATTTCAGAGAATGTTCCGCGGTGATTTCAATATTTCGAAATGTGTTCAATGTGTTTAAAAATAACGAACGTTTGTTGTTTGCGAGCAAAAATCATAAACAGATTGTTTTAGTAAGAATTTCTTATAGTTAGATTCCCCTAACCCGTATGAAAATGAATGTAATATGAGACGGCTCAGAAAAGACATCATGTGTTTTCAGGATTCAATTGCTGGAAAGTTTTAAGTTCAACAGTGAATGTGGTTTTTTTCTTTCATCATGATATTTATTTGGTAAATTTGCTCAGTGTATTTATTTCAGAGCATTCATTGAGCTAAGCCTATACCTAAAGCTATTCATATACACCTAATATTAGGTGATAGCTGTGCTATTTAGACAAACGCCACAACTTATAAATTTTCGCCGATTGTCGCACGTATTACGTTCGCTCGCGTGCATACGCAGCACACAAACACACGTACGATGACCGCTTATAAGTTGTGGCATTCGTTTGTGTATGCATATTTCGGTGAATAGCTGGCTATTGCTAAATAGCACAGCTATCACCTAATATTAGGTGTATATGAATAGCTTTAGCTATAGGCTTAGCTCAAAGAATGCTCTGATTTATTTACAAATATTGAATTACTGCGCAACATTCTCACTTAATTTCGAACACAAAGTTCATTTAAAATTTCGCATTCAAAATTTAATATTCAGGAAAGAAATGTTCACGCCTTGAAATTTATAACTAAGCTATCAAATTTAATTGAAAAGATTTTTTCTTTCGACGAAAATGAAATGATTTGTAATCTCGTGATAATGGATTATCAGATTCATTCATACGATGACCACTATTGTTTCTCTGACAGTTCTTTTATTTAATTTAATTTTCGATTAATTGCAGTTGACAATCAAACTAAAGTAATCGTCGGTACTGCTGTGGCTGTGGGCACGATAACAGCGGCTGGTTTAGCGTATTTATTCTCGAGGAAAGCAGAAGATTTGATGCCAACAAAGTGAGATTAATTGTCATGAATATACTGATATCATTTTGAAAGCAACAGCGTTCACCTGAAATTTGTTGATAAATTCCAGATGGAAGCAAGTGGGTCAAATCATTGATATAAATTGCTTCCCCATCAAATCGTGTGCTCCTGTCAAACGAAGTTCGTTTGTATGCCATGAACTTGGTGTGGAATATGAAGGCCTATTCGATCGTTGTTTAATTGTATCACAAAATGAAAAGCAAGCGACAGCTCGAGCTTATCCGAAGATGGTTTTGATTCGGCCAGAAGTTATAGGGAATCAGCTCATTTTATCTACACCAGATAGACAGGACTTTATATTGGATTTGGATAGATTGAAAGGAGGGCCAATCAACAAGAAAATTGAATGTTGGTATTCAAAAGTGGATGGCATTGATGCTGGCGATGAAGTGGCCGACTGGCTATCCGAATACATTGTGGGTAAAAAGGGAGTATTGCGCTTGCGATTCTATCCGTATCGTTACTCAACTAAAGGAGTTGCGAAAGCAGACCGGAAATATGAAGCCTACAAAAACAGCGATGCCGGCACCTATCACGATAAAACCAGCTACATGCTGATTAATCAAGGATCTATTGATGAATTGAATACACATCTGGATCACGTCGTCAAGCCATTACAATTCCGTCCGAATATAGTTGTTGGTGGTCCAGCTGCTTACGACGAAGACAATTGGAAGTGGGTCCGTGTTGGTGATGGAGTTATTTTTCGTGTTTTGAAGCCATGCACAAGGTAAATAGATCAGAGTTATTTACAGTGCATAAGAAGCCGCTGCCGAATAGCGCTGAACTGATCTAGCCGTATATGCATTGCTATGTGTGAACACTCCAACGGTCGGTCCAACAATGAAAGGTTCACGATTCAATTGGCATGGACGCACATAACGATGCCAACTCAGCTCAGTTCATGGCTATTCAGCAGCAGTTTCTCATGCACTAATAATTCCGCAGAAGAAGATTTGAATGTTTCACTTTTTGACAGGTGCATTTTTACAAATATCAATCCAGAAACGGCTGAACGCAATCCACAGCGCCAACCACTAGAGACATTGGTTAAAAATCGAACAGTCATTCCGAATGAGACACCAGTAATGGGCATTCAATTGGGCATCCGTGTTCCAGGCAAAATTTCCCTTTGCGATCCAGTCTATGTTAATGATGATGGAAGCGAAGTTTGACATTTCCGAAGACGATATATTTATTACGAATCAGCTTAAAGAGATAACAAAAAAATTTGGATAATCTTTGCAGGTTAACTTCGAAGCGATTATTTATAAGAAAATTGTAAAATGCACATTTCTACAAAACTTGCCAATTACTGTACTGAATAAATAAATGGTTTTATATACGTAAAACGAACTTTTCCGCACATTTCCCGACAATCTACGGTTTCATAGGTTATTTTATTTCTCATCATGTAGGTCAATGAGTCAAAGAGACTTTAATACTACGAATCAGCCGTGCTATGTTTGCGAATGTATCTGTATTTGGTTCAAACTCACCAATAGCGAGACTGGAACTATTAGCTATTGTTGATGTTTGAATTACTACATCACTATTGAAAAAAACACCACACAAACTCGTGAAAATATAGATTCTTGGAGTGAAATAAAAATTAGCACAACTTTTTTTTCTCAAATCCCTACAAAAGTTTTCTCAGAGTATTGAGAGAGAAGCATTTTGAAGATTTTGCGTAAGAATGGTGTTATTTGTTTCAAAAATGAACTTTATTACATGGCGCAATAAGATTCAAATTCATTTGACGTTGACGTTGAACCTTAAACTTTACATTATTTCGTTCGAAGAACATTGCTGCCATATTATTATTTCCCAAAACGCATCCACATCCTGAAAGTTTCAATTCGATACAATGTAAACTTAAAATAGTCGCCATAAACATTTTTCGTTTTGACCCCGAAACAACAAAAACATCAACAACAAGAACAAACATTTATAGACCATTTTTGCCTTTCGGCGTCTGGTCTGTTTTACGAAACAAACTGCCTCATATACCCCTAACAATACCTCTCCACAAACTCCGATCGAGAGCCAAGTTTTGAGTTTCATCACATCATTCATATCCCCTCGCATTCAAATCACATTTTACCGAATCTAAATAACGTCTACGTGGTCTACCCCTACCTCTCAGCTCATCAGCTTCGGCGAACAGAATCCGTTTCGGTAATCGCTCTTCTCCCATGCGTTTGACATGACCAAACCATCTCAGTCTGGATTTTCTTGTTTCCTCTCCTACCGAATCGACGTTTAAATCCCCCCGAATCGTCACATTTCGGATTCTGTTTTCCCACTGATCGCGGCGCGAGACTCCCGAAACCATTCTCAACACTTTCATATCAGACACTTCCAAATCATGAATTAAATTCTCAGAATCAACCCAGCTCTCGCTACCATATAGAATAATAGATCTGAAGATTGACCCGTGAATCAACATCTTTGTTTCTTTACTCAATTCACGTTTATTGAAAAAGTGTGATCTAAGTTGCGCTACTACTTTATTTACATTAACCCTACGATGTTCAAACTCTTTACTAAACTTGCCATCTTCCGAAAAGATGCAACCTATATATTTGAATTGGGAAACTTGTTCCAACAAGTAGCCATTCAATGTGTAATGAATTGGCTTTCGAGTTTTACCCACATGCATAACTTGAGTTTTTGTGCCGCTAATGGTCATTCCGAAGTTCGTACAAGCCTCTTCCAAATCTTTGATACTATTTTGCAGCTCCAGTTCAGAATTGCCAAACAATACCAGATCATCTGCGTAAGCAAGTGCAGAGATAATATTGTCCCCCAAAGCTACACTACCCCTTAAATTGGCTGATTTGATCAGCTTGTCCATATAAATAATGAATAGAAGAGGTGAAATTGTACAGCCCTGTCGCAGACCATTACGTACTTCAAACCATTCACTCAAATCTCCATCCACTCTTACTGCTGCTTTACTGTTTACCGGCCTGACTCATGAGAGTCAGGTGAAAATCATAAACTTAAAAACTAATTCATTGAAACTTAAGAACTATTTGGTAAGAGACAGCAACATAATCAATCCGAATCATATTAAATCGCGGCGGTAATTATTTCGGTGGTTTAAACAATGATACTTTTTAATATCATCCCACCCTGAATGTGATTGTCTGTTTGCAAAAGACGCACCATGGGCGGAATTTGTGCCGTATTGGGTCTATGACCAGCATGAGCATAGCTTGATGTGTTCACATATTTAGGCTTCGTAACAAATAAATAAATAAATAAATATTTAAAGTAGAGCTTTACAAAAAACACTTTATGGATTCATCTTACGGATGTATTTTTTTAATTTTAAATAGCTTTTAGCCCTGAAAATATAACCTGGATATGGTGAAGGTTCCCTTCAGGAAAACTAAGGGATGATTCTGGCCCCCTTAGAGGAGTTAGGGTCGAAAAACAGCATTTTCGGTTACATTATATCAGAGGTCGATATTTTATTTTCAATGGTTTTTCTGGCTCAAAGCCTTTCAAACGGTACACTTCTATGATCAAACCCTTGTATAACAATTTTGAAATCTCGTGTATATATAGGCTTGTGAATTGTTCTCTCGAGGTTAACAAATCAATAATAACCTTCTATATTTTAAGCATTTTCTGTAAACATCAACAAATCGGTGTTTCTTTTTTATTTTGATGACAATATTTTCAAATCTTAGCGATTAAATGTGGAAATTTATTTAAAATATTGCTTCTTTGATTTTGTTATTCAGAAGAATTCCAACATTAAATACATTATGAATAATGAGTGCTTTTATGTATGCAAAACGTTACAAATGAAAAATCAAAATCCAGATTACGAAATCATGATGTTTGAAATTATATGTGAAAATTATCAGAAGTACTTTTTTAATGACGATGTTTTCGAGGCAATCGCAAACATCGGATGATGCACACCATCCATTCCATTTAACAATGTTTCAGCTAAACCATGTGAATAGTACTTAGCATTTGAAATATTTTAGCGAAGCGTATCATGAATTCGTGCTTAGAAAAAAAGATTGTTAGAAGGATTTTACATATATAAATGTGCGTTCCGAAAAAAAAATAAATTCAATGTATTCAATTGCTAATCACAGAAATGAGTGATTGGGAACTATAACCTTTGCTGAACGAGATTGACTTCTATCTCATTTGAGGAAGATACAAATAATCTGTATTTCGTATTCATCACATTATATTTCTCAACGACTGAACAAATAATCTATTCAGAACGAACAATAAGTTCTGCTTGCATTGCGGTTCAATGTTTATTTAAAAACGAACCAATTGAAACATCAATTGCTTAAAAATAACTTATTATGAATACAAAATGCTGATTCTGCTTCATATCATTATCTGTGAAAACACTGCTGCCACAACAAACCACCACAAGCCATACACATAATGGCATAAACAATAAACAGAATGACTGCGGTCACAATCACATACAGTTTTATTTTTTTCCAATACATGGCTCGGGATAAATCTTGTGATATTTTTCTGAACCCCACAGATGTATGATTCAAATTGTCGATGCTATCTACTAACTCATCGATCCGCACACCACGATTAAGCGCACTATCTACGGAATATAATTTAAGAAAAATGTAGAAACAAGTTTCCAAAATTCATGAGAGATTTTTTTTACCAATGCTCCGTTCTGTTAGGTCTTTAACTTCATTGATTTGTTTTTGAACTTTGGAAATGGAATCAACTTGACTGGGATTGCTATAATGTTTCATTTCGTAAGCAAGGATCGGCGCAAATGTCTCATCCATATCATATGTTATAACCGTGGCTTTTTGTAATTTATATCGCATCAAAAATCTTCGTTTGATTTCATCTATCAATTTTGATTGAAATTAAGGAATTTAACAAAATGCAACACATTTTACATGATGTTTAAGTCACCTAAGAACGCGAATGCTTGGTCTCGTCGGAATTTATCATCGGTGATGCACAAATAAATGATATCATCTTCGGCGATGTAATGAATCGAGTAATTTTCATTAGCAAGAGTCATTTTGTGGTTATTTGATGAAATTTCTCCATAGATTTGATCTTTGCATACAGTTTGAAAGTTTCCAGCACACGAAGCACTCTGCGCCAACACCGTTATTCCCCGCGAGATAACGCTATAATATATTGGCATTGTATCGTTTTTATGGAAATACACTGCTCCAATAATTCGATTGAATTGAACTGCTGAAACAAAACTAAGAATATTGAACTATTGAAGAATATTGATCGAAAATTAGGACACTAGAGGTTCACGGTTGAAAATTGCTCCGACCGAATGAGTCGCTATCCAATTTAGATGAACAAGTGAGAGAAAAATTTATGAATCAAATTGAGCAATGATTTAAATTATTATCGCCGATTGTGAGTCATGAAGAGGCGAGTATGAGTGTATGTCCTTCTCCAAGGCATATATGGTGAATAATAAAAATTAGTGATTTGGAGAAAGTCTCAGACTTAAAAGTTTTGAAATTTTTTTATCCCTATCGCATATCATTATCGTACACATTTTCAGAATCGAGAATAACATTTAAATACAATAGTAAATAATAACTAAAGAATCAAAATTTTAGAATGTATTTTCCGCATTGACTCGTTTTAAACGTAACCAAAAGGCAAACAATCAATATGGAAGTGGACAGAAGGTAGTGGGCAACTTTTAAGGTAGCTTTTGCTTTAATTTGAATTTTTCTCGTTATAATATTCATGATTAAAAGTTGCGATACCCAATCAATTTCATCTGATTGTGCCGACAAAAAACTAAAGCGTAAGAGCTATTTGGTGAAAATATAATTGCGTCGCTTCAAATATGATTTGTGATAATAATTAAAGACATATTTCAAGGGACAAATAAATACAATTTAAATTGATTACTTTTAAATCAAATTCACTGGAAAATACAATGCAGAAACGAAAAACACAGAACCTTTAGTATATTTTCTCTGAAGACTTTATCTCTCTTTATTCATAGAAAAATTCGAAATAAATGTTCAACAAACTTCTGCATTAATCTAAGTGCAATTTGGAGAATAGTATTAAGGCAGAAGATTTACTGTCAACCAATCTGTTGTCTCCGTGATGCAGATTTTATGGAGTTGGCGCTACAATAGTAGTTGTACAAGCAGCCATACAGGTGGAAAATCCCGTATTGCAAGCAGTCAGTGTTACACTCGCGGCAATCGCGGTTGCTGAAATAGGACCATTAATATTTTGACAAAAATGGAAGGAAATATTTATATGCTAACCTGGTATTGTTCCATGGACAGCTCCAGCGGCAAGAACACATGCTGCCATAGCTATTCCGCATCCTTATTATAAAAATCCATTTCATTATTTTAATAGAACTTTTTCTACATGAATTCATTCGGACTCAAAATGACCTCTCTTTTTCAATGTGTACTAGATCTCGATAAAAACGACAATACTTACCTGAATAGCATGCCGCAACCGTGAATGGTCCAGCCAATGCATGTTGGCTGAGCAATGCAATAATAAATAACAAAACCACAGCTTTGATCTTCATTGTTTATAAATTGTTGGAAATATTCGTGAATGCGTCTGACTTGATCCGAGTTGAAATTGCATATGAATTGCAAAATACGCCTTGCAAAAGAATTTCAATCCAGATAATGGCATTTGATTGCTGTGAGCAAATGAGAAGAGAGCCATCTTTTGGCAAGACACTTGAACGTGAGAGGTATACAAAACACAGTCACAAAATTTCACACAACAGAATTTAACCTTAAAACTCCTTTCTGATGCAAACAGCCTGTAAATCTTTAAATTAAAGCCCAAAAATTGTGGTTCAAAAATATTGTATTCATATTCTTAGTCTCTATTACAAAAAACCTCCTATAAACATGCCTAATTTTCCCTTTCTCTGATATTATCTTCTAACATTTCAGGATTGCGACAGTAATCGAGTATTGGATCTTGCCAAATGGCTTGATACAGTTTCCCTTTTGAACTCGAACCTAACGCAGCAATGCTCAATCACAATTTCGAATTTTATTTTTCACCATTTATCATATTAGAGATATTAACAATGAACAAAACAATTGTCGTTGATTCATTTGTAGAATATCGTTGTAAAAAGAAAATATTAATGTGTTTTTGATAGTTCATGCAAAAAACAATTACATTTTGAAAAAAAAAACAAACAAAATGATACGCAAAATAATGTATAGGCCAACAAAAATAGCATTCAGCGAAATAATTTCAGATTCATTTTGCTCGTTGAATTGCAAACTATTAACGTGAATTGATGTGTTGATGATCAATTTCATTTATGGATGCACTCATGCCATAGCAGGCCTCCACAGGCCATGCTCACAATCACGTAAATAATGAAAAGAATTACGGCACCAACAATCACATACAATCTTATATTCTTCCAGAACATTGCTCGAGCGAGGTTCCGCGATGTTTTCCGGAAGGATACCGATGTGTCACGCAAATTTTCTGTTTTGTTCACCAATAATTCGAGCCGTTCACCACGTTCAGTCACATTCTCTACGGAAAATAGACATCAAAGGCGTTCAGAAAATGTTGAATGGAATATGATAAAAAAGGAAGTGAAGCAAATATATGAATGTGATGCTCATGCTTTTATACCTATGTTTTTGACCATAATATCTTTTAGTTCGTCGATTTGTCCATGAATTTTCGAGATGGCATCAATTTCATTGGAATCGCTAAAATGTTTCATTTCATAGGCGAGAATTGGTGAAAATTCCGTGTTCATGGCGTATGAAATGGCCGTAGCCGCTTGGAGGCCGTACTGCAGCAAAAATCGACGTTTGATTTCATTGAGGAATAGAAAAGCTCGAGCCCGTTCGAATTCATCGTCGGTGATGCACATATAAATAATTCGATCTTCGCTAATGAAATGAATCAAATAGTTTCCATGGGTATAGGTCATTTTATGGTTATGTGCTGGGATATTTTTAATAATTTGATCAGTAACTTCGGCAAAATTTCCAACACATTCGGCATTTTTTGCCAGCACAGTGACACCACGCGAAATAACACTGTATAAAATCGGCATTCTGACGTTTCAAGTGTTGCTTACAGCTACAGATAATTTCTGGAAGTAAACAACAACAAAATTGATAATCAAAAACTGTGTGTTTATTTAAAAAATGGTTGAAATTGCGAGATAGGGGGATTCCAACTTAAATTTTATTGCAAACTGCTGTTTTTCTTTTCAACGATGAAATGTAATAACATGGAAAATATTCATGTGGTCGGAGTGCGGTAATGTTCAATAACGGAAACTGCTCATGTGTGTTCTGTTGAAAACAACAGAACTCATAGATAACTGTCGAATGCTGAATGTGTCGAACATTTCAAATTAGCCGAACACTTAAAATATAAACCGTATTTTATCGCTTCTTTTGCGATTAATTAGAAATTGATACACTTTCGCTTAAATAAAACTAATTTCTTATTTTATAGAATACTTACTTCAATTTCAACGTTTTTGGGTTTCACTTGATTGGGGTGATGCTGTTCATGCCAATCGAAACAATTTTATTGCCAGAATGAGAGTGAGAATGTAATTACAATACAATGATCTATCACTATTTCCGTAATGATTAATCTGTCATGCAACGCACATCATCAAATATGGTTTTCACTTTTGTTTCTGATCAATCGCGCTTGTCACTTGAAACCACAGGCACAAATGGTTACGACGCAATGCACTGAGATTACGCTCAATATCAAATGTTCTTGAATGGGAATTCGGTATGTATTTTTTAAGATAGCACCATATTTGTTGGGTATTTGTACGATTCCTCCGTTGTCACTTCGAATCACGTACACACATGTACTGCTTTGTCTGGATTTATTTGATTATTCTGGATGTTCTAGTTGCGTATTGCACTGGATATTAAATTTCATTCGATAGAAATATTGTTAGTTTGTTTAAATAACACTAATAATTGCTTGTTCACTCTTGGCCAGTTGCTAGTTGAACTCGCAAATTTATTGTTTTTCCTGAACCGATTAATCTCACGTCATTTGCACTGAAAAATTAACAAATAAGACACTGAACTGAAATCATGAAAACAATGGAAAGTAATTATCAGTTGATGCGGCTGTTCGATCGAATATTCTCGATGCAATTGAATTTAATTTTTTTTATTCTGAACATAATTTTAAAGATTTTTTGCCACAAAATATACTTTCAAATATTCCACAATAATTTCTATCAATTCTAAAAATGAAAAATCTCAAAACAATTTCAGATACACATTAACAGATGTCGTTGTACGCATGTCGATGACAGTCATGGTGTATACCAATTTATGCCACTTTTACGTCTACATACATGTAAATAAGACGGTTTCGTCCAATTTATAACAATTTCGTTGATTTTGACAGATTCTTCCAACTTCATCACCAATCTTTTTTATTCATGTGGCACACACGACGAATTATTTAATGTTAGACAGCGAAAAGTGAAATACAACCAAATCACCCGTCAAATTCAATCAAATTGTGCATTTAGAATAAGATTGTATCAATAGTGTTTTAGATTAAGTGCATAAAAAATGGTTTTAGCGGATTTAGGTCGCAAAATTACGAATGCACTGCATTCTCTCAGCAAGGCTACTGTCATCAATGAAGATGTAAGCTAATTCTTATAAACAAATTTCATTCGTCATCCAAAATGTTCACGTTTCTTTTTCTATTCGAATGATCATTTTAGGTATTAAATTCGATGTTGAAAGACATATGTGCAGCTCTTCTCGAGTCCGATGTTAATATTCGTTTGGTGAAGCAATTGCGTGAGAATGTACGGACTGTAATCGATTTCGATGATATGGCTGGCGGTTTAAACAAGCGCCGAATGATTCAATCGGCCGTTTTCAAAGAACTTGTGAAACTCGTTGATCCCGGTGTCAAACCATATCAGCCAGTCAAAGGACGTCCAAATATCATCATGTTTGTTGGTTTGCAGGTAATCGAACTGCTTCAAAGCCAAATTATTCTGAAGCTCTTCCATTCACCAAATGAATTTGTATTTTTAGGGCTCAGGTAAAACAACAACATGTACAAAACTAGCGTATCACTATCAAAAGAAGAATTGGAAATCGTGCTTGGTGTGCGCTGATACATTCCGTGCTGGTGCATATGATCAAATCAAACAGAATGCAACAAAAGCGAGAATACCATTTTATGGCAGCTATACAGAAGTGGATCCAGTTATTATTGCCCAGGATGGTGTGGAAATGTTCAAAAAAGAGGGCTTCGAAATGATTATTGTGGACACCAGTGGTCGGCACAAGCAAGAAGAATCTTTGTTTGAGGAAATGTTGGCAGTTGCGGCTGCCATTCAACCGGATAACATCATTTTCGTGATGGACGCTTCGATTGGACAGGCTTGTGAAGCCCAAGCTCGCGCTTTTAAGGACACAGTTGATATTGGTTCCGTCATAATTACAAAGTTAGATGGTCATGCAAAGGGAGGTGGTGCGCTTTCTGCGTAAGTTTTCTTCCCATTTCGATCTATTCTTTTTATTTCAAATATCTTATGAAATTATTCGCGATTTCCAGTGTTGCGGCCACGAAGAGTCCAATCATTTTCATTGGAACCGGTGAGCACATCGACGACTTGGAACCATTCAAAACGAAACCATTCATTAGCAAATTACTTGGAATGGGAGACATCGAAGGTCTCATCGACAAAGTAAACGAATTGAAATTGGACGACAACGAAGAGCTTCTCGAGAAAATTAAACATGGACAATTCACAATTCGCGATATGTACGAGCAGTTTCAAAATATTATGAAAATGGGACCATTTTCGCAGATTATGACCATGATACCGGGATTCTCGCAAGATTTTATGACAAAGGGTGGCGAACAAGAGTCGATGGCACGCATCAAGCGTTTGATGACGATGATGGACAGTATGTCAGATGGTGAATTGGACAATCGTGATGGTGCCAAGCTATTCAGTAAACAGCCGAGTCGTGCAATTCGTGTGGCCGGAGGATCGGGTGTAACTGAACGTGAAGTCAAAGAGCTCATTTCACAGTACACAAAATTTGCAGCTGTGGTTAAGAAAATGGGAGGCATTAAAGGTTTATTCAAAGGTGGCGATATGACGAAGAATGTGAATCCAACGCAAATGGCCCGATTAAATCAACAAATGGCCAAAATGATTGATCCACGAATGTTGCAGCAAATGGGCGGTATGAACGGACTGCAAAGTATGTTGAGACAATTGCAGCAAGGAGCCGCCGGAGGCCTGGACAGCTTAATGGGAGGTTTTGGCGGTGGTCATTAGTTTAAAACATTATAAATTTTTTTATGTATTTTTCGTTTTATGTTTAGAAAGCAAATAAACAAACAAAACAAAATGTATTCAAATAAAATGCTGGTTTTAATCCAAGAAATTGCTTTTTTATGGTAAATTGCTGCTCTTTTGTACTCTTTGCCAAATAGTTTGATGTTCTCCAAAAGAAAATAAAAACAAGAAGAACGTCGGTATTCAGAATTGTTGTGGAACCCGCTCTTTATTTAAATGAAATATGAAAAAATTTCTTTGACAAAACATCAAATTGCGGAGTCAACGATTTTATTCCTGCAGGCTTTTGTTCATGAGCATAATCTTGAATGACGCTTAATTCGAGCAAATGCCATAAGAAATCTTTAGAAATTTCAGCGTAACGCATTGAAAGCATAAGTCAAAGGATTGATAGAAGACAATTCATCATGAAACTTCAATAGTAATAAGCTTTTCTGTTGAATTTAAGAACACGCTTCATTCCATCGTCACGTTCCTCTTTATTTCATTCTATTTTTCATTATTATAACCATCAGCATCATAGTCGCTCGGTATGTCTTGTGTCATTCATAATGAGAAAAATTGCAAAAATGAAAAACTGTACTTGAGTTTTTGCTATAATTGAAAAAAAAAAAAAATATGAATCGTTGTTGGCTTCTTCGTCTTCCGATAACAGAAAGAGCCAGAGCGCGAAAAGTGTGTGACATTGTTCAATTTCAGATGTTTATGCAATAAAAATGAACTGCCAACTGAAACGCCCGGATCTGGATCGTCTCTGCAAGAAAAAACGCACAACGTAACAAACCATTTTTTATGTCTTTCATGATGTTTTTTATCAGGCACTTGAAGCGATACTTTATGTTGAAGTAGGCTAGGAAGTTTGATGATGCTGTGAAGGGGCTGAAGCATATTGAATAGGTGATAGGGAGACAGGATAACATCTTTGCGAGCCATTTGTTTGAATTTGATTCAGCAGCATCAATTGAATAATATGTCAAGTCGACAAGTTGGGAGTCCATACGTCTCTCGTATCAATTTCAAACTCAAAATGTTTAGTATTGAAATAATATGTACGGTTTCGGTGCTGCTGTTATATGTAAGTTTGCTTGTGCTCTGGATAAATAAATAAAGATGAGAGAGTCAGCGTAACGAATATCTGTGAAAAGAAGTCGATCGCACGGACTTGCGTATATTTTCCCATTATGATTTGGTGCGCGGGTGTATGCGTTTCGTCAGCGTCTACAGTTTTCCGAACGTAAATCGAGAGGTTGGTTGGTCGGTTGGTTGTGGGTGAAATGAATGTATTTGTGTGTGTGTATGAATATCAATGCATAGTAACTGAAATGCAGCATACTATGAACATACAACAGAGCACTCGCAAACACACAATCACAATACGTACGCTGTGTTAACATGAGTGTATCCATCCTGAATCAGAGAGAAAGAGAGAGTGAAGATTCGGAGTAAAATATGGCATCATCGGGTGTTTGTGTAGCGGCAACTCAATTCAGAAGCATTTATTCAGACGAAAAGTATGGTCACACATAAGGATCGGTACGGAGAATAAATGGAAAAAACAAGAAACTTGAAACACCTTAATTGCCGACACATCAAAAGCAGAACCGACTTCATTTTTCCGGGTTTTGAACGGCTTGTGATTTTTGTAGTTTAGGAAACAATTGTTGTTCTGTAAACACGAATAATCAGTGCTTGATTTACTTCTCTGTTTTAATTGAGAGTTATGTGGGCGTGTGTTTACGTTAGCCACAACTATAGACAATAGTTGTTTCGCTCAAACGAAGTGTTGATTAAGTTCTTTTTACTATTCGATTAAACTTGTTCAGCTCTCAGGGGTTCTTATTGCTGGCATCCTCAGTAAAATTACCTTTGTCCAATAATTTATGGTCATTTCTATCAAAGCTGTGTGCGTTTTTAAAAAAGTTCATTGATAAAAAGTACGTGCATTGAAAAATGACGATAAAAAAATTCGATGGAAAGTTAACGAAAACTCTGTTGTTTGAGCTGAAAGTACTTAATTGAAATTCATCAAAGTGAATATCGACCCATTGAGTGCAGAGTGTATAGCGAAGACCGATAAAAACAATGAAATGATAATTAAAAGATTTGGATTATGACAAAGTGTTGTGATGCGAATCCTTTAGGACCACCAAATCATCTTAAATTCGTACTCCAATTTTCAGCCTTCCACTTAAATTTATTGAACAGATTTCAATCGAGAGTGGCTGCTTGATCAATGTGAGTTTTTTGTCAAAGCTCCAGCCCCACACGGTGCGGCTAGATGACCGAGTTCTATAACAGATAATAGTCGTGCCTAATAATGTTTGCTGAAGCGATTTAGGCAACTCATGTGAATAACATTGCTGCTTGTGGCCGTAAATCATTTTTCAACCGCGCAAAATATTAAAGTTCAGAGACAAATGCAAAAAACAAATCCAAACCAATTGAAATAAATGATTCTGCTCCAGCAGTTTAGTTCAAATCAATGTTAGCTGAAGTTTTTTTAAGAGAAAGAGAGAGCATACAATCAACAAAAAACAAACTATCAACAACGTGGTGATAGTCATGGAGAGAGTATGCACACGGTTAAACATGTTAAATGCGATTACGGCATGTTTAAAATGTGACCAATAATAAAAATACATGAGCAGCTTTTGCATGAAAACTTATTTCCAAGTGAGTAGATTTGAGTGAGTGTGGTGTAAAGTGCGATGCTGCTGCTGTGCAGCGATGGCCACTGATTAATCGTAATCAGCAAATTGTGAGAAATTAGGGGAAATAATATGTACATGTATGAACTAACTTCCGTTTAAAAAAACAGAAGTAGATAAAGATAAAGTGGAATTGGAAAAAGTTATTGGAAACAGTAGAGGCCGTTCAATAGATTTCAGTGTGTTTGGTCCGGTTCACAGATAAAAACAGGCTAGTCCGTGAGACGTCTGCAGGCTGAACAGTAAAGAGAAATGAAATAACGGAAAGAATACGGTTAATAAATTTCATCCTCATAAAGTTTTTATCGTTGCGCCACGCAAACGGAATCAATAAAATGCTCACGAAATGCGAATTCATCGCAAAATGCCTACAATTTTCGGTTCGTAAGTTGTGTAATTCAATGTGATTTAGTGAACGATATTGTGATTTAAATAAACATTATCTTAGCATTCAGCTGCCGTCGTGACGGCGCACAATTCGTTCCATCAACCAGATGAGATTCGGAGCTTGGTCAAAATTCGATTCAAAAGTGTCCCTTTTACAGAAAATATAAAAGTTTAATCGAGCGAAACAGCAAGCGGTCTGCTGTGTGCCGGGTGTGTGTGCGTATTACATTTATAAATTTTCACGGAAATCGTGTTCACCTGATTTATAAAAATGGATAGTTCGCCGGATTTATCGTTGAAACTGCGGCGAGGGTCAAACGACTCTCGAGACTCATATTATATGGATTTTGCACAGGGGATCGATTCCGACATTGAAGAAGTAGCAACAGTTGCAGCAGCACCTGGAAATGTTGAAATTGCAAGTGTTTCGAGTGATTCGCAAGCGCCCGTCGTTATACCTGCAGATAATCTTGATAGCGATGAGCAAGATGAACCGGAATTAGCAATTGTTGAACCTTCATCACCAATACCACCGCCTGTTTTAGAGGCTATTCCACCCATGGAGCGATTCGAACGAATCGATAAAATCGAACGAATCGAACGTATTGAGCGAATGGAGCCGATTGCAGTGAAGGAATCAATTTCACCACCGAGGCCAACTATTTCATCGTCGCCACCGGGCCCTTTAGTCACTTCTTCAATGAATAATTCAACTGATTCGAGTACGACTGATGAAGACGAGGATATGTCACAGATAACACCATTACCAATGCCCATTCTGCCACCTTTGAAAACCGACATACTTCAAATGATGCCATCATCGAAAATACCGTTGGTTGACGACGACGAAGGGTAAGCGGTCAAATGAACAATGAATAACTTTTATTTGAAACCATTTCATTTATAAACTAATTGAATTGCAAATATGATCACCTCACTCGGTTACAATGAATGTCGTAGCTGCTGCGAGTCAAATATGAAGGGGATTTTCCACTTTCAATCATTGCTGCATTGGTAGCGCCGCAAAAAACAGGTTCTTTTTACGACGTAATCTTAAATAAAAAATGTATCATTATGTTTGAATAAGAATCAAGCACTCAAAGTGTGATATTTATTCAGAGGCGAAGAAAAAAACATTTAGAATGTTTACAAGGGTTGTTCGTCGTAAATTAAATGCCAACAGTTTACAAAGAAATGGATGCATAAACAAGCCCGTTCACGGTTTAAAAGTTGTTTCCTGTTTTGCTGCTTAAGGAGTCTATCATCAGAGTGCCGTTTAAACGGTTTTAATTTTCATTATGTTTTTCCACCGTCCAATTTCCTTTGGAGCATGGGATTGAAGCGGTTCAAATATTATTAGGATCTAAACTCCGTTGCTCTAATTCAAATTTATATTACTTTAATTATCATTTATTGCACTGTCGTATGAAAAACAACGAAGCAGAATTTTAGATGTAGTCGCAACTACCACCCTACGGGATTTGAATTATTCACAAGCATTCCTTCAAAACCCATAATTCTTTCGTGTTGTACAAAGATGTGTGCAATAAGAAGCAAGAACGATGTCCGAGAATTTTCTCATTCCAAATCATCCCTCTCATTTTGAAATTGCTCAAATTGTTGAATGGATTGGCAAAGAAAGTATGACAAAAGAGGATAAAATCTATTTTTTTGGGTGCTGTGTGTGAAAAATTTGGTGGATTTTCTCACTTTGGCATCGAATCAAAAATCCACAAGTCGTCGGATTGCATTTAAATTGCTTTTGCAAGTAAATCAACGAAGACGTTGCAAATGGAAAGGAGATTTTGAGAGTGATGTGCATTATACGCACATGTTGTCGTAGAGCAAAGACGAATGAAGTAGAAGGGAAACTTTCCTGACTGAGCCACGATTACTGGGGGGAACGCTGAGCGAACAAAGGCGGGAGTCGACATGCGATAAATTCCTTTCTAAGGTTTATAAAACGCAATAAGAAAACCAAAAGTACAGCGCAATATGTAGGTCGATAACCTCCATTAGCAGAGCCCTGTGCCAATGGAATATAGACGATATTGCGTGCAATTTCGTCAACGTTGCTGTCCTCCTCGTCGTCGAAACAAACAGAAGAATGAGCAATTGCACTCCATATCTCAATGCATGTAAACACAGCGAATATGCCATAAAATAACTTATATAAGTTATTGTAATATTTATTTGCTGAAATGCGTTCACATGGTCTTTTGAATGCCAATCGACGGAAGCAATTTCTGCAAATGTCAAAGTTTGTACAAAAAAGGCATTTCCTATTATTCAATACAATATAATTCACAAACATAAAAATGTATGTGTGCGGAAAAGCAGTCACGTTGTTCAGAATGAACAAAACAAAGAGAGATTGTCACCATGACAAATGGCGAATGGATATTTAATCGGGTTAGATTATTGTTTCGCCTTTGAATTTGTATTTCTACAGCGGAAGCCCATCACAGCACAGCATAATCACTCAACTACAGATATACATATATGAAATGCTGGATTGTCTTTCTCAGCGAAATGCTTGGAGATTAGCTGTTTGGTTTAAAACTGCACTGATTTTACTTCTTTTGCTATATAAAATCCCTTCGGGCGTCATTCGAGAAGACTAATGCTTTGTTTTATTTTAATACGCTTTGTGATTTATTGCCGAAGATCACCGTTGAGCAATTCGCATGGCTCATGCCATAAAGCCATTGGCATTTCAAGATATGAACTCGACTCGTTGAACAGACTTCAATATGAACTCGCTGAATCTTGAGTGTCGAAGAAACGTAGGTCAAGTGACAACGGCAAGAATGCAAACTGAACGGGAAGCACCAATCACTTTGTACATAAAAACAAATCATGCAATTGTGAAAAGCATGAATTCGGATGGCAAAAATAGTTTAAGCTCATCATCAATCGACGTCTAAACATTTAATGGCATAACAATTTCAACGAACTTCGAAACAGCAAATCCTTAGAGCCAACTGAAGAATGAAAACATTCTTTGAAAAGTCTGACATCAAAAATAAATATTTGTCTTATTTGGCTGATTACCCAATCAAATGATCTATATCTATAGTTTAGTATAGCTTTGACTATATTCCAAGCGATGGTGACAATCGAATCACATGACTACACATGAATGAAATGCGATGGAATTGAAAGGAAATGATGCACGTAGCGGTGCACACACAGTGAGCTAAAGTGATTTAGCGCTTCGTCACAATAAAATCGCACCAAACAATTGATCCACTTTAAAAGCTTTTCATTCGGTGATTGTGCTTGTTGTGGCATTTAATAGCTCAATCGCATGTACAAAAGCCAGGCGACAAGTGCCAAAGAATGTTTCATTTATTCAATTGGATCAGTCGCTGAATCTGCCGAATATTTCTCATCGCAAATCGTGTCTCGCTCTCTCACTGTCGTTCAGCTTGATGGTGCAAATCATTTCTTTTTACATTCAATGCTGCTTGAGAGGCAACGACAGACAAAGTCTTCCAGAATAAACCCATTGAAATGGGTGACTTTTCTTGTTAGAAGTAGGAATCATGAGACATTTTTGGTATTTTGAATTTATTTTTTTCTCTCTCTGGATTTTAGCGCTTTAATGGAAATTCAGCCTCCACCAATAACGATGACGCCGTCACCTACCCTTTCAAATATAGCTGTCGTTTCGCCCGAAACGATGTCACATCATTCGTCGCCAGCGAAAACGTCGCGAATTTGCTATCAACAACCGCCGCCACATCACTTGCAGCATCAAGTGATTGACGAAACATCTGGCACAAGAATACCGCTTTCGATTTCAACTCATCAACAATTGGCTTCTTCTGTCATCGAAACGCCCGGAGATCTTCCCCATTCGTCAATCAGTGGCATCTCTGGCATGCACAGCGATGTAATAAAAACACAATTTCCGAATTATATTTTCTTTTGATTTTACAATGTGTATGCTTTTTGCAGTTTGCTCTGGATCGTCGGCAAGTGTATCAAAGCTCTGCAACAACTCAAACATCACCGACTGCCGGTCATCATTTAGCTTTGTTGTATCATTCATCGCATCATCACCATCATCATCATTCGGTGCATCCTCAATTGCCCGCTGTTCGGCGACCATCGCGTCTTCCACCTGCCGTCTACAGCCGGCCACCAGAAATCAAAGCGTTAGTTTCAATTCAAATTTTTATCGCTATTTTGTTGGGCCACAAAATTATATATGCATTCATTTCAATTACATCATCGTCATTTCCATCGTATAGATATCAAATGTTTGCCACAACGCTGTCAGCTTTATATGGGAAATTGCTAGTGGTGATGGGAATTGCGTTCCCAATGAGCGAAGTTATTTCTTCTTACATTCCTCCTTCATTTTATGAGGTAACACATCGATTTTTTTCTAAATCAAATTGAATACTTTGGACGATTGATAAACTACTGAAATCTCTATTGAAACACGCTTTATTTGCAGGGCTTTTATTTGTATTTATACATAGGCAGTATGTTATTTTTATTCTTTATGTATGCGACCATAATCTGGGGACGACCGAAAGCTGTTAAAGTGAAAAGTGAGCACTCGATTTGCTTATTTGATTGCAACATTGCCATTTTGCAAAAAAAAAAAATACATTTTAAACTAAAATTTCCAGAAGATGAAGGCAAGAACCATTCATCCTTGTCCAGTGAATTGAATAGTTTGGATGAGTCGGATACGGAAAGTGGTTCTTCTCGTAGCGCAAAAGCTAGGCGCAACGTGATTGTTTCACCTAGACGACCTTCGGTTCTTGCCGGCATCGGGCGGCATCATTACGGAAGTTTTTATTTGCGAATGGGCGCTGTTGGTGTGTATTCACTCATTGAGACATGTTCAACGTTGATCTATTGCCATAAACAAGCGATTAATATCAATTTCGTCTCATTTAACAGCCTTTGGCATTGGCAGTATGATCTATTCGGGCTTGGAATTCGGCCAATATTTTGAACTTGAACTGCACGGGAAATGTCACAATGTCATGCTGGCACTGACACCAGCCACTCGAATGGCATTCATCTTCATTCAAATGTATTTCATTTTCCTAAACAACGAGGTAACTAACGACCTTTTATTGATAAGACTGATTGAAGTCAATTGCTCATGCTATCATAAAATTTATAATTGAAGCATCAAATTCACACCGATTACTTCATTTTATTTCAATTGATTTCATTAATTATTGCAATACTAAAATGTATATTCGATTTCCATTTTAATTCCAGCAAATGAAAGTCTATCGTCATAAAATTATCGCCAGATTTGGCTTGATGCATATGATTGGAACGAATCTATCTGTTTGGTTGAGCGTGTTGATTCAAGAGACCAAACATGAAATATTAACATTCTACGATCCCGAAAATCGAACACTTCGTATTTCTCATCGATTAGGTATATTTCAATGCTGAATGACGCCCTTTATTTGCCCTAATCTTTCACATTTGTTTGCTTTTTTCTCATTTTCTATTCATTGTATTTCTAATAATAAATCTGTGTATTTTAGGTAACAAATTGGGTCAACAAGTACTCGGCCATACATTGGGTCATCATCCATTGCATGATGTAACGCCTGCTCATCTTCGTATGGCACGTGGTTTGAAAGGGCCGCATCATATTTTTGAATGTCGCCGTACGAATATTATTGGAACGCTGGTGCAAGATGCATCACCTTTTCTGTTTCCGTGTACAATCGAATATTCATTGATCTGTGCAGCCATTCTGTATGTTATGTGGCGTGGTATTTGTCGTCCGCAACCCGAATCAACAATTCGAATCACTGAAGGCCCTTCACCGTGTCGCAAATCGCCACACCACTATTCGGTTGACTGTGCTCGGGCCCACAAAGGACTGTTTATCGGAATTTTAATTTTAGTTTTGACGATAATTTCATTGATTCTATTCTTTGTTTTGATATCGCGACCGGAATTTGTTACTGTTGCTGTCACCGAAGTCACGATATGTGAACTGACGCTCTACGGAACGGCAACGCTTGCAACGTTAATCGGCATGTTCCAGATACGTCATTTGCAATATGATTCTCTCAGACATTTCACTTTGGATGACATTCTCTTGGTTGGAGGTAAGCTCTTCAAGCAATTTTGAGTTTCTTTCATCTTATTTCTTTTAAACTCAATTCAACAACCACATTTCTTATTAACAGGACAAACGGGTCTTTTCCTATATAGCACGTGAGTTTATTTGTTATAATTTTTTCCATAAGGACTTTTCTCGATGATGTCTTCAAGTGAGACAATTCTTGTCTACAATTTTTTTCATATTCTCTACAGATTTTCTGTCATCGGAGGTCATTTTACTATGCGAAAAGTAGATACAACGCTGGTACTTATTACATCTTTGGCGTCGATTGTTCAAACAGCATGTCAAACGATGTTCATTTTAGATGCAAGCCGTCGAAATGCAGCGACAGCTGAGCATATGCGAAAGAAGCCAGGCCGTGAGATAGTCACATTTTTGCTGGTGGCAAATCTTGCAATGTGGGCAATTAGCACATTAGAGAAATCTAGAGCCGAGAGTCATCCGATTCAATTGAATTTCTATGGATTATGGGCATGGACAATCATCACACATGTTTCAATGCCATTGGCCATCTTCTATCGTTTCCACTCCACCGTGTGCTTGTGTGAAATCTGGAAACGAGCATACAAAATGAAACCGACCTACATGTGAATGAACATTCCGCTTTGTTATGTTGCATCTTCATTATCAGTAGTAGCGGCAGTACAGCAACAAGAAATGTAATTATAATTTTTGAAAACTTGCCGCAAAGCAGCCGCTTTTGAACGATAAGGATTGTAATGTGTTCCATGTTTACGCCGTTCGATGTTTTATTCATGTTTAAATTGTTGCCAAATTTTTTCTTTCCCACATACTTTATATGGTTGAGTTATCGCAAATTACTGTTAGGTGTTGAAGTGTGTCTCTCTTTCTCACACAAAAACACACACAAGCTGTGTATTCTTTGATTTTCTTGGCTTTTATCCTTTTTGTCGAATTGAGATTGCGTTTTTTGCCGGAAGTCGCGAATAATCAAATTCATATTAGCACATTTAAATTATGCATAAAATATAGCTAACCTTAATCGAATATATCTAAAAAAAAAGTGATTTTAAACCCAATATCGAATCTGTTCATCAGTCCATCGTCATCATCAATATTTCATCCATAGAATAGAAAACTGTATTCATCCGAATTGTATCATGACAATTATTTTTTTTTTTTGACTAAAACCATATTTATATATTATTGCTTAATATAATGGAACCAAAACACAACACAATCTTGGGGAACAAATCACAAATCTCAGCATATATTTATGAAATATTTATTGGATTTGTAAAGCAGTAGCCATAGGAATTTCGAACATATTTTAGGTGTCTTTTTATAGTAAATTTTTTTTATTCAAGTAAAAGTTGAAATTTGGCACAAAACCACCGAGATATACACAATAAACCCTTTCATTAGGCCGCCTAGTGATTGTCCCGATAAGCCAGTAACAAAAATCATCTAGTTTCATACAAACGCGTACAAATGTAAACATTTGTATACAAATATATACAAACGTATAGGTTTGTATGGTATTGGACAATTTTTCGTTATTGGCTGTACCACAACAGAAGAAACTCAAATCTAGGATGTCTACCTGTAATAAATATTTTGGTTACGTGTGTGTAATAATATTTGATTGAATATGTGCTCATATGCAAAGCAAAACACAGCAAAGATCGACCTGTTTTGGAACAGAATTCATCTTAATATACGGCATAAGCACCGGATACATATGGCCAATGCAAGGATATTTCAAACTTTTATATACATTTTTAGAATTTTATGGAAATTTGAACGAAATAACTTATTTATCGGCAATAAAAAAAGCTGCTTTAGACATAAGATGTGTTTCAAATCACGCAATCAGTGGACAATAATTCTCCACAAACCACTATCGAAAGTCAAGTTTTGAGATTCACCACACCATTCATATCTCTTCGCATTCAAATCATATTTAACCGAATCTGAATAACGTCTACGTGGTCTACCCCTCCCTCTTGGCCCATCAGCTTCGGCTTTATCAGTAATCGCTCATCTTCCATCATCCCTCTTCTGGCTTCCTCCTTTACCAAATCTACGTTTAGATCCCCCCGAATCGTCTCATTTCTGCTTTCCCACTAATCCCGACGCGAGACTCTTGAAACTGTTCGCAAAACTTTCATATCAGACACTTCCAAATCATGAATCAAATTCTCAGAATTAACCCAGCTCTATCTACCATGTAGAATAGTTGGTCCGAAGATCGACCCGTGAATCAACATCTTTGTTTCTGTACTCAATTCACGTTTATTAAAAACGTGTGATCTAAGTTGCGCTACTACTTCATTTCCATTAACCCTTCGCTGTTAAAACTATTTATTAAACTTGCCATCTTTCGAAAAGATGCAACCCAAATATTTGAATTGGGAAACTTGTTCCAACAAGTTGCCATTCAATGTGTAATGAATTGGCTTTCGAGTTTTGCCCACATGCATAACTTGAGTTTTTGTATCGCTAATGGTTATTCTCCACTATGTCACGGAAATAATGAAGAAATTGATTGAAATCTGAGTGTATTATCCAGCGCATAGTCTTTTTCACAATGAACGATCCAATTTGATTTTGAATTGGACATTCTTTTTATCAACATTTTTGAAATAAGGTTACATTTTTGTATTGGAAAAAAGCGAATGCTCAACAAAATAAATGCGAATACGCAAAAATATGTGAAAAGAATTTCAAAAACACCAAAAATATTGATTGAAAACTGATTTTTGCCAGAAAGCCTATGATATAAGGAACACTATTTATGTGCAAAATAATTTAAGAATCTTTTGTATAACATTCTATTCAAGCCATGTCGAACAATAGAAAATGTCTTATCGGTCGATATTTTTTTTATCCTTTAACAGGTTACAATAAACCGTAAAGGGCTTGAATTTCACGAAAATACAAATGTTTTGTCTAAAAATATGCAGCTTTAGATTATTTGAAGCTGATTTACCAAAGATATTCGAAATTCATTAAAACAATATATTTTAAGCAGATGACGCAAATTGGTGTTGTTCATTTTGTGGCATATCAATATCTCTCTATAAATAGGTTTGTTTCCAGTTGAACTTGTTATTTGTGCGTATTAATTAATATGAAGGTGACAATGAATTACTATGAAAACGGAACGTCGAAAAAAGTGCAGACAAATGATTAATTCATTAGTTGTTCGTTTCTGACACATTTCTACCGCAACAGACAACAGTGTGGGGCAGAAAATGCGGCCAAACAAGTGAATAGCTATGAGCTTGTAATTTGATACAACAAGTGTAATGCTTATCATTGTTTTGTTAGAACAAGTCATGTAATGCTTTTATCCCCCGACATAAATCCTTTTTAAACACCAAACGAACACGACTCTTTGTACAAGAACATCGCATGCAATGGATTGTGTGAGTGACGGCAATGAGACGGCGATTCAATTAGCGCTGATCGATTTTGAATTCCATGACTTAGGAAGACCGCTGGGGTCGACTGTTGCTAATCCAGTATGCGGCAAACTGTACTGTGTGACAACTAGACCGTTTCAAAAGAGGGTTTAAAAAATGCTTTATGCGTAAGTATAAATCACGGTACATTTTACGAGATATCCATGGCATATCCCGATGAAATTGATTTAAACCCGAAGCGAAAAAGATAAAACGAAGCTCCAAAATTGATGAGTAGTGCTTAGTATTCAAGGTGAATGAACCCTTCCAATTCATTAAACATCGTTGATATTGCGTGTTATATTTTTTGTACAATCATTTTAGAGATAACACACAATCAACGGCTATATGTCGGGCCTTTGGCCTAACCACTAATCAATGCTCAAAGTATATAGAAATTATTGAAACGCAAAACAGCCTGATAAATTGGATTTCCGGTGAGTGTAATTTGAATGAAAACCAAACTCCATCGAAAAATCCATTAAAAGCCATTTCGATGAAATCAAGTGGCTCTTTTGATTGAGTCAAACGGAAATTAAAGGCTTTTAATCGAACGCATATATGGAGCCCACGTCGACAAATATCGATCAAAAAATCGTGTGGCGTGTACACAAATAGAGATAGCCACAGTTGCTATGACGAAAAATTAAATTTGAATTTACACACGCAATTCGATGGAGCAACAGGGAAATAACAGGAACGCGCCAACTCAATACCAGTGTAAAAAGAAAAATATGTTCGTTGTTCGGAAAAAGAATGCTAAAATATTTAATAAACAAAGCCGAGCTCGGCGTTTCGTCTTCAATGTTGTTGATTCGCATCGACAATACAAAACCTGCTCTGCCAGGCGCATGCGCTATCCCGCCGATGCAAAGTCATTAATGAATGATATATTTTTTGTTTATACGTAGTTTTTGCATCATTTTCTCCCTCATCATGAATTCGATTTCCATGACACTGCGTTTATTTCTAGTTCGATTTTTGTCTCTTGGCATTATTTGCTCGCTAATTCATGATTCAAACAAAAATTGTGCAATAAAATAAATATGCAGTAGGAGGATTTAGTCACGAAGAGTAACTGGAATGCTGCATCCCTCGTTTCAGTTGTTCCCTTTATCGCATTCAGTCGGTTGAGCGCGCGAATCGTTTGGGCTGTTGCCACATTTCCGAAGTAAACAATGCGTTCGCATTCGGAAAATCCATCGACGACACACAGCCGACGACAAAAACGGCGGCGACAGCAACAGCCATACGCAGGCGTGCGTCAAAGGGAAAATTCAATTGTTTCCATTTCTAACATTGTGGATTCATTTATGGATTTATTGCATACACATCACAAAGGGGATCGTAGGGCAATGGCTTATGCATGAATCTATCTTTGATACAGTGCGGTTGAACGACGCAACGCTCATCTACCCAGCATACGGGGCTTCATAATGCTTGCGAACGCATCTAGCGTAGCGTAATTGTGAGTGCGACCAAATACATACACACAAAAAATCAAAAGCAAAGCGAAGAAGCGCGCGAATACTTTGTGCCTACGCTCAACGATATTTGTTTACTGTTGGCCGTGCTATCAAGCGGTTGCTTTTTGTACATCACTTATTTTGACGAAATAATTTGAACGATGAACTAGACATATCGATGCTTAATTCAATTCATTGGACCTCAAGTAAAAACACTCATGAGGAACTTAATTTTTTTCGAAATGAAATAAGCAAAGTGTATTTCGTGTTATCGTAGAAATCCGTCAAACTGTGGAATATCCAAACGAAATAACTAGTTGATGTGAATTAGTTCTTTTTGAGCTCCAAATTCAAGAAATTGAAGTGAAATCAGGGATATTCCACACAAAGGATTAGATTTTTTTCCTTTTTCAATTAAATAAAATGTGTTTTACACAAAATGATGAGTGGTGAAACCGTAGAAAATTTGACAAGAAAATGTGTTTCCAGCGTCGGGATGCGAATATTGCGCTTTTGCCATCCATGTGCAACAATGAACCACTGCACGAAGTGAACTAGTACAACTGCAATTTTGTTTGGACTCGCGACAGTTATCTGTATATATTCCGTGTGCACTGCACTGCCGCGCTCTTTCATCTGTTCCAAAAAGCTGTGTCGGTGTGTTTGTGGCGGAGTGAATGGGTGCATCGCAACGTGAAATTTTTGCAAACACAGCAAGTGCATCTTCGTGCTCTGGATGCGGCTAGAAAAGAGCAAACATTGAGAAACAAATCATATTATTGACAGATCTTAAGGCGATGTGAATCGTGTACCTTAATCTTGTAAACTAGTGCAAATCTCAATTTGAGTGAAAAAAACCAAAATAAAACGTGAATTGACTTCATTGACAAAATTTCAAGCGCCTTAAATAGAATCGTGGACGACGACCGGTTTTTCAGTGATTTGGATTCGAATTGCGAAAATCGACGACAGGTAAAATTGTAAACAATATGTTCGTAAATTATAAATTAGGGTAGACAATGTGCGCGCGGTGAGCATGATGATTCTGAATGGTGTATATGACTGTTGCAATACGCGAAATCCAATGAAACTGAAAAAATTGAATAACAAAGTCAACACTCGAAACACGGATAATATTCCGCTCTAATCCGCACATGAACTTTACATGAATCGAAGCAAAATCGAGCGGATTGAAAAGTTTTGAGTTCACCGAACCTTCACAGTTGTGTGTAGTTCTACAATATCGTAAAAAGAGTCAATTTACGAGACCGTATTTGCTGCGAGGCTCCACAATTTCCGTCATTTCCCGTTTGTGTTTATTCTTCCGTAGTCCGCACCTAAAAGAAATTCGCTCTAGTCAGTTCCATTATTTCGAATCACTTCCTCATTATTCATTTCCATGCCACATAGCATCCCGCATTTACCATTATGATAATGCAAATCATAGTGTTTCGTTGAAAGCCACCCGATACAATTACATTTCATCCGAGGGAAAATCAATGAAAAATGATTGCTTGAGTTGCATGGTGATAGAGCATACCATTCAATTGAAAAGAAAGCTGACGTCAACATGTGCTTTTATGGTCATCATTTGGATGATAATTTTTCGTATCCATCGTATAAAGTGTTTCATTTTTACATCGAAATTGCTCCCGGAGCGAATTCGTTTTTTTTTTTTCAGTCAAATATTCATTCAAGCATTCAAATTATTATTTGTTCAATAAAGTGCTATCAAAGATAACCGGCCGAATGGTTTTCACATCCATCGAATTTTAATTAGCATTTCACCAAATTATAATGAAATATTGGCGAAAAACTTGAAAATTTCCGGTTGCTATTTATGGATTGATCCAAAAATAGGATGTTATCAGGAACTGCGAGAGAATTTTGATGCTGCCGAAGCAGAAGAGAACTTTCCCCACAAAGAAACCAAATAATCCGCACGTCGACGTATCGGAAGCTGGACTAAGATATTTCTACAAGAGCTTAACATAAAAAATCGCATCATTTTCTGCTTCCATTAAGCACAAAATGACAAAAATGGAAAAACAATAAAGCAACAAACCAATGAGCGTAGCATTGTTATTCAAGAACAAAATGAATTTGATATATGGACGATAAAACTTCCAAAGTTTATGTTGGCAATGACTTCCACGCCGTTTGCTCCCCACCAAACTTAAAAGCTACACGCATCGTAAACTATGGAAATAACTGGTGACCGATGTAAACTACAGGAAAATATAGGTCAATCATTCGAGTTGATCGATATACGGGAATCATAACATCGAAAGCATACCAAAGTAAACGCGTTTTGTTGTGCTAAGGGAAAAATTGACGAACGACAAATTGCTCGTGTCACCTGCGAATACGCTTCGTTCTAAATAATCATTTCATTTAGTTCAGGATTTTTTTTTCTGTCGCCCCTGTCGTCGTCGTCGATGAAAAAGAAGTATATTTCATTAGACTGTTATTAATTATTCAAAACCATGGCATGTTTTGATGCATTTTACTCATGGCTTTCGACTGCTTCGTGGTGGTGACATACAAAATGCGCTGCTCTAATTACCGAAAATAGAAAGCATTTACCCGTTCAATTCATTTGCAATGCGCCTTTCTTTAAAACAACAGCAACAAAAAGGACTTCCAAATAGCCAATTGGGATAGTTGAGAGCCGTTTGTGCTAGTTTATCGTCATTTGGAATGAAATATTTGGCGCTGGCCAATGTATACAATACATTCATTTTACATAAACATTCGAATATGTATTCGCCATCTCAACTCTCGCTCACTCTGTGAAATAATTATTATATACAAACATTCAATTCACATCGAAGCATGAAACGGATCCAACGAGATGTGAGATCTGCAAATGATTCAGATGGGCCGCCGTTCGAAAAAGTATTTCAATAAACAATACACCGGCAAAAGAAAATGAAAACAAAAATAAACCCGAACTCAAAATTAATATCTAAATAAAATGAGAATTTAAATACAAACGTACAATAGCCGCATGGCATTCGTATTTCCCAAATGCGACATGTGTGCGCGATATATTGCGATTTTCTCTTTCTGTCACACATTCACAAAACAATTTTTTCGCGCTTTTTGTATGTAATTAGATGATGTTCGGCTGGCCTTCTATCTGAAATTCGACAAATCCATCGCGAGATTTAGTTGACTGTAAGCTTTCAGCACGCGTGTGTTTGCCTTTTCAACAAAGATCGAATTAATTCGGCTCTTGTCTACAGTTCGTACACTCTTCCCACGATCACTGACATTGTTCAATATTTAAGCAGTGATTTTGATCGGAATTTGGGTTCCATTTTCAATTTTCAAGTAAAATTTTTATGACGATATTTACTTTTGTTCTTCAATTCATTTAGATTTCGATGCAATTTTATCGATTGCATGCGCTCGGTTAGAAGCACTAATGCCGTGTGTTTGCAAGAGAAAGAAATTGGGTTAAACAAATTACTGTCAATAAAAAGTTTCCATTTTACATAGTTTTCACATGAAAAATCGCATTAAATTCATTAACGATCAGTTGTACTCTAACATCCCGATGTAGCGTGCACGACGGGTGACTCTCCAACTTCAACTAAATCGAATCTCGTTTGTTTGAATTAGTTAGTTGTTGGTGAATGATTTTTAAATTCGGTTGCTAAAACTGTTAGTAGTTAAAGCGATTCAATTAAGTTTGGTTGAGATAAAAAATTCAATACAAGTTCGAATGTTTTCCGTTTTGAATGAAATTTTTAACGTTAATTTTACTTACAAAAAAAGGATAGTGGTTGCAGCGAGTGTATTTTTTTAATACCGATTTTCGCTTGGAAAAATGTCAAAGGTAAGCGAACGGCGCGAGCCCTCGAATGCGTTCCAGCTTTATCTGCGTCGTATCGTTTGAAATCGCTTCAAAATCAACGTTTCAATATCATTTTTTATTCCATTTACTCGATGTTTTCTACTTTATTCAATATTACTGACTGAAACTCGTAAAAAAAACTTCATGACATTTATCCAATTCGGTCTGTTGACAAATTTGTGTTCATAAGTATGCTCGTGTTTAATATCGATTCAAGTTCTAACAATTGTTTACTTCACTCTCGTCAATGTGCTCATACGAGAATTGCTCTTTTAAACTCTTGATCGCTTTCAATGTAGGATGTTAGGATGTAGTTTACTTCATAATAGAGCAACAAATTTGTTTTCTTCATAATATTTGATTGTCGAATTCATCCGAAATCTTCGCTTCAGTAAAAGTCTTTTGAAGAAAAATTCTTTTTCATAGTTGACAACAGCTATAATTCGAAATGGGACACATTGTTTATAAATATAGTGGATAAACAGAAAGAATGCAGTACATTCAATGCTCTCGCTCTTTTCAATCTCATAAAATCTCGACTTTGGAACAAAGTGACGCCGGATAGAACATTTCCCAAAAAACTTTTCAACGGACAAATAACAATGGCTCATTTTCAACGGAAAATCCGAACAAAAACTAACTTGCATTCGATACGCCTTGTTTAGATTTCATTGAATTATCGTCACTGCTGTACGCGCGCATAACAAAAAGAGATTAACCGAATGCTCATTTGGTCGATTGGATTTATTGAGATGTGTCATTTCTAATTTATTTGGTTGAAACCGTTCGAATCATTTGTTCGCTCGAATTTGAAACATATCATGTGTGTGTATGACGGCGAAGTCGCATATTGTCATTTAGATGCAGACGACCGCACACAGAAAACTCGTTCACACTCACTGAATTTGCTACGCTGATGCCATATTTGACACAAGAAAACATTGAGATTTCTTAATTAGCATTGAAATGAAAAACTGATTTCTACTTTGTTAAAGACGGCCGATGCCATTGACTTGCGGCAGCATTCACAATGCTCTAATCACGACATTATTGAGAGTGCAATCGTATGGGTGCATTTGATTTTCTATATCTCTTTGAAATGACGATCGTGATATATTTTCACTTTTTCGTATCGAGCACAGCATAAATTACGGAATTTTGAATTCAAATCACTAAAACAGAAAACGGCATTAAAACTCATTCAATTAACATGCATGAGTGCGAATCAAAGTGGATTTTTTGGTTGAAACATCATCTCGAAAGGCCTGATATTCAATTCGGCCTGCAATGAAGCATGGCGATCACAAGCAACATACGATCGTTAAACAGAAAAACGCACGATTCAATTTGTTTATTTAGTATGGTCCGGAGTATCAAAACCAGCACTTTTTTCCCTCCAATTTTAATTATTTTTCTCTGTATGTGAGCTCAAACGGATGAAAGAGGCAATTTCGAGAGCACAAGTGAATTTAAGTGAAAACGAATCGATACCCACATTTCTAGCAGTCAATTTGAATTTTCGTGTGCAACGTTTTACTTTCAGTGATTTTGTAAACAATCTTGCCCGCAGATTCTAAGCGATTACTATTATTCTAAATTCGATTGGATAGTCAAGAGTAGTTAGTTTGCCGGAAAGCTCAATAGAATTTATAACCGTTAAATTTTATTTGGTCTGCATTTAGGATCGTCAAATACAAAGCACTTATTATTTTTCGTTCATTGACCGAGCGTCTGTGCAGTAGCTATTTACACTGATTTATTAGACATTTCGACGGTGATTATGAAGTGTATGCTATTTCCTTGTGGTTTTATCTAGGTTTTCATCACCTGATTATAAATATGAATTTAAAATAATTCCACACACTGGAATCAAATCAACCAAAAAGAGCGTACGTGTTTCGATGTGTAAACACATGAACGCAGCCCGAAGAAAATTCAAAGAAAATATTTAAAAAAAAATGCAAGAGGAGCTCTAATACGATATTTGTATACAAGCCGTCGCAGAAAATACGCGTGAAGCACAAATAGGCATTAAGCATTGGCACGCATTGCTGTTTATTTTTAGAAACTGATTACTGAACGACGAGCTCAAGATTCATGATGATATTTAGCTGGCGTGTGTGCGAGAAGACGCTTCTAACAAGGAATCAACAACAACACGAAAAATTATATCATCGGCCACTTCAATAAAATTCGGTTCATTTTTCATAGCGTTTGCAAGCTCGCTCGGCAACCGCAACAATCGCCTCACAAATGAGCAATTTTTGTGCACACTTGTTGTGTGTTTGTTTTGTTCAAACTCAAGTAGGTGTTCTTTTGAACTGTCGAAAATCTGTTTTGGCATGAATACACGATCATTACAACGTCTAACCATGCGAATCGGAATGTTTGATTTGATTGAGTGATTGACATATTTATTTAAGATAGCATATTCTCCAGTTGATAACTGCATTATTACAGCAGAATGTTCTACATGTTTAGTGTTGTTAGGATGTTTTATGAAAATTTATCGCTCGTCACAACAACAAAACAGGCATTTTGAAGTAATCATAATATGGGAAATAAGGGAACTCTCATGTTGAAATGTGAAAATGTATTTCGAATTCTAACGGGATTTTTTATTTCTTGATTATATGTAGACTAGTTGTTGCACATTTTCATACGAAATGAACAGATTACTTAGATTTTTTTTATTTTCGTTGGGAAAGAAAATTCCAACTAGAATTTTTTTTTTTTAAATACAATTTATTTCTCCATTTTTTTTAGGTATATGCACAAAGTGGTCCGAAGCCGCAAATGCAACGTTGCCCATACATTCATGAGATGCGAGAACGTTTTATCAACGATACGCCGAGTCAAGTGTACATTATGAATCGAATGGAACGAGAGAGGGATCGCGCCGAGCGCGAGAATTTGCTTAACAATCCAAGACAACCAACGGGCATGAACGATGTCAGTAGCAATCAGGTCGGAACAGTGGTCAAGGTATGATTGGCAACTAACTCGGGGCAAAGCATGAAACAACAACGGATCTTGTTTAACTTTCTCATCGAATGAATCTTTTAAAAATCTACTTTTCCTTCTCTTTGTCTATATCTTTGGATTCTAAATAAATATTTCCCCTTACCGTTATTATTGAAGACGAGCCAAATCCTGCTTTTAACCGATTTTACACAATGTGAACCAGAGATGCACGAGTTAATTTGCCAATTTTGTACCCTAGATCGCTATTATACCATTTTACCTTACAATAATTTATTTTTCAGTATAATTCATAGTTTTGCACGTAATAAAAAATTATCATGATAAATTGATAATAGCTTTAAAATCAATATCGTTATTAGGATTGGATCCTAATAACGTTATTATGATTCTATTAACTTAACATGATAAAAGCATAATAATCTTCACATTAATTTTTCGGACATTTCAAAAAATAACATCATCATCATCATCATCATCATCATCATCATTCAGTATTTATAGACCGAATTGCGTACCGTTAGGTGTGTTCAGTCTTTTTCGTATTCCATGAATACCACCAGCATGAGAACTATTATTCGAATACATTGGTGAGGGGCTTGCAGGGCACGACTGCACCGCATTTCGAATGCTCGGGCCCATGAATGGCTACTACCTTTTTTGCGGTGGTGTATTGAATATTGAAATACCCAATGACACAACCTTAGCGTTAAGGTAGTCAATTTACGTGTGTCTGTGCTAACTCAAAATCCTCTTTGTACACACACACGGGACCGACGGCTTAAAGTGTCCTCCGAAACACTCCGTGAGTCGAAAATCACTGTTTTATGTGTTAGTTTGTCTCCCATCAATATATCACTGTTGTTAGCAATGATGAAATTGATAGAAAATCAAACGGCCACTAGGAGATTCGAACCCACGTCCCCATGCTTGCAAAGCCGACACGCTAACCACTACTCTACAGCTGGGTTAACACATTGGACCAAAAATCGATCGGCTCGGAAGTACCTATTCCACAAGATGCACACATTTTTGGTCCGATGTGTTCTAGAACAAAGAATACAATTGCATATAAATTTTTTTTTTTCGATTAGCACCACAGAAATGCCCGATAAGCACATTCAATTATAAGACATTATAGCATTATTATTATTTTATCATGTGTTTATAAAATTATAATAACGTTATAAGGATCCAATACTAGTAACGATATTAATCATAATAATTATTATTGTAATAAAAATATATTGCGATAGAGCAAAACGCAAAACTATATTTCAATCAAGCATCTGAAAATTAAACTAAAAAACCAACAAAATTCCCAGACACAAAACACAACCACACACAAACAACATTATAATATTTGGAAATCAAAAAAATATGTGCTGATTTGCTGTGATCTTTCTTGTGGTTATTAGTTATTACAATTTATTTAAAAAACGAAAATTAAACACGCGCCAAATTGCTGTCTCTTTATGTCAATATTTAAGTATTTCATTCATTATATTGCATTTGAAATCAAAAAAGCATGTCCAATTTTCCAAGAATTGTACATAAATGTTTGAGTTAAATCGCTCATCACTCTTCCATGTGCGAGCTGTATGCAAATTTTCATTAGCCAAGTTGATCCAACCATTTTCAATTTTTTAACGTTATTTTATGCCACAAAATTCAATAATTTTCGATTTAAAACTCATTTATAGTTCAGCATTGAATGTTTATTCACTCAGTTACTGTAATTAACATTCATTGAAATGAAGAAAATAATGTTGTGTTCATGTCTATCGAAATTGTTTGTTTTTCACTCGACAAATCGATTAATAATGGAAATCGATGTTATGTATTTCAAAATTGGAATGAATTCAACAAAGTAACGAGTGAAAATAATTATACAGATTCATAATGATGGATATCATGTAAGCCCAGCGCATACGAACATTCGAACGCCGTTAGTGCCGCGGGACTTGGGAGAGGACTTTAGCATAGGATATGACGATGATGTACCACAGCCAGCTATTCCGCTAGATCCCAAAATACCGAAGAATGCAAAGTAAGTAATTTTATAGATCAAATTCTTACTAAAGCTAATAGTTTTCATTGGAATTCGGTGGAAGTAATTTTTTGGTGGACTTTTTGTAGTCTAACTATCATATCATTCAGTGTGTTCAGAGCTATGAGGATCCTTGTTTTATTTAACAATGCCATTGATTCCAAAAGCATAGCAAAGAAACCAATTAATTTTTGTTGCATTCTATTCAAATTTTTTCCAATCTATTTTATTATCATTTGAAAAGATTCAGCACAAGTGAAAACGGATTGTTTGTGCAACCATACACAAGGTTAGATTTAACAGAACAATTTTGATCGAATTAGCTGTGTGTGTGCACGCACCATTTCCTTTCAGCTAGACTAATTTTGGAATGCATATAAATTTGTGACACAGCACTTGTTCTCTCAACACACGAACTTTCTTACACTTTTGGAGCCAACGAATCGAAGCAAACGTTAATTGGACAATACACTTTGATCGTCATTTTATAAACTTTCCTTTTAACCACAAAATTTACTTTCTTACGGAATTTTTCATATTCAATATTTGTTTGATTCGAAATTATTATGTAAGTGTGTATTTTGTGAGAGTAAAAAGATTTTATTTTTTCAACCCAAGAAATCATTTTTTCCCAAATCGAGATTTTTCCCCTAAAAAACCACACTTAGCCGGTTCAAATGCTCCAATGTAAGAACTTTCAGCAAATTAATCGATTTGCCTAGACATTTCCGCAAACAAAAATTCGTCCTTTCAGTCGTCATCTTAGATTTCAATCAATTTATTCATCAATCATCGAATCCATACATCGACTTTATTTCAAACGCATTAGTATATAGCAAATCCTTGTACCAAAATTGCCATCGTTGATCATTTCAAACTACTTTAGCTTATAAAAACCGCCTTGAAGTCATAAAATCATTCCCTAGCATAATAGCATTGAATACCGTTTTGTTAATTGTGCACGACCGTAGATGTCGTACAAACTTCTCTCTCACATTCACAAATATATTCTTTTTGCCTCAGTCATTTTGATGCACATTATAGAAGCTAATCAAACGTGACCGCCATATGACGAGCCATGTATTGTTGGCTGCGACGCGCAGTATGTGTGTGTGTGTGTTAATGAATGGTTATTTGAATAAATGCTGACAACGGAATTCTAGGGGGTGTTTACTACGTCATTCACAACATTCAATGGCATAGACGATGCGGTTCAATGTTCAGTCTCTCAAGTGGGAGCTGACTCTCGATTGAGAGCCGTCGTCTGCTATTCATCAATCCGGAAACTAATTAATACGAAGAAAATCTCATCTTTATTCTGCTCCATTAGAATCGATGCGCGGAATGATTGCATTGTTTCACTGAGATTTTAGGCATTCATAAACTTTGGTAACATCAATCGAAATCATCGAATATTTGACATGAAATTTAGAGCAAGTTCTATCAAAATGTTTCTGTAACATGAGAATACATTTGGGAGAGAATATTTGTTGTTGGGCATTAAGCAAACATTGTATGGGTAATTTCCTGCTCTCTCTCGGAGCGAAGCAAAGACCAATTCAAAATCAAATTAACTGAACGCTTTCCAAATAAAATGTCCAAAAATGGTAATGCTAAATACGCAGTGAATTCAAAATCCTCTCTCCTAATGGAATTGTACATATCAGATGTGTGCATGGATCAAGCCATAGGAAAGACAAGTGCTAAAAGATGCTTGTTCTGGTTTTTTTGATGGTACGCGTAACACGGAATACGTGCAAATCGACCACTCCGCTGTTTGCGTTCACACTATGCACCCTTTTTATTTTCACAGCATCGCAATAATATTCGTGCATGTACTGAATTTTACTGCTCGCACACACTCACATTCTCTCAAATACACACAGTCACATCAAACTGCAATTCTAAACCATTTTTGTCACTGTGTTTGTGTGGCACCACTACATCGATCTCCTCGAAACTAAATCATCAATCGAAAATTCGCTCTCGCGCTCTCTTTATTCTTTTCCGTTCTTTTCCGTACTCAATGCTGGTGCTCAAGAGCGTAATGATTTCCCGTGCTTCCCTTGTGAGAGTGTGAATCCATCGAAGCATCGGGTATATATACAGTACACACAATCTTTTTGTACACGGACGCGCTCGCGCTCCTTTGTCATTCCTCTCTCTTTCGCTCTCGCTCTCACGCTGGTGAGTTGGTTGCTATGCGCTTTCAATTTTGGGGTGAAGTGAGAGAGCATTTCAATACAAAGCGATTTCAAACATAAACAGGCTTCGGCTATTATCAAGCAGCATCGTTTCTGTTGTATCAACACCGAAGAGCCACAGTACAGCAGCGCAGCATCGTCACAGCCATTTCACTGGAAGTGAATTCAGTACTTAGTCTGCGTTAGGTTTGATAAAACCGTCGACCCAGCACAAGTATTATTGTACGACAAATGAAAAAAAGCGTTCTCGCTTTTCGCTGCTTGGTATAACAAAATAGTGGTCGAAGATTTTCGCATGAATTTGTCGTGCTGTGTGTAAATAAAAATTCGCTGTGTAAATCAAGTGTTTCATATTTCTGGAAATTGTGCAATTTTTATTTGAGTGCGAAGAAAATATTGTGTTAATCCACATTGTTATCGCTGCTGTTATACTTCATTTTGCCATTCGCATACTTCACACACACAGCCAGAATAATCAAACAAAATGTTTTCTTTTATGTTCCTTTGTGGTGTCGTTACGTAACTTCAATAAAAGACACTGTTATTATGCTGTCCGTTGTCCATTATTATCGTCCTGTCGTGATAAACAAATTGTTGTGTTTGGTGCTGTTTCTCCATCGATTCTAAATCCTGAACGTAAAATTGCGTTTACGAGAGAAATCATGTCAAGTACTACTGTGATGACAAATTTAGTGTGTGTAAAATTAGAACAACAGTGAGAAGAAGAACACATCAAATGAATTTGGTTTGAAAAATTCATATCGGCTCAAAATCAAATGATCTAAAAATGAAAATCCATCATTGACACAGCGGATTTTATAAAACGGCGCATAAAATATTAATACTCGTTTGAAAAACGTCCTTGAGAGATCGTAACTGCATTCGTTTTCCCTATAGAATGGCATATATACGGCAGAACCGTTTTATTTTTGTGTTTGCTTTAGCTCCTGTGTAACCGGATATTGAGTTGGTGTTTTTTTTTCTATATTCGGTATCATAAAGTAGAGCAAGGGATAATACTCAATATATTAGTTAACATCACCTCTATTCAGTCTGTTCATTCGAATCATGGGCAATGATTGCGTTATCCATGTTCCATCAAATTGGATAAATTGCCATCACAGCGATGCCTCACTTATTTCATTTTTCAACTTGATCTACTGAGGTTTGCATCGACCACTTGATTTAATGGCATTGCCTCTTGCTCGAAAAAATAGTGGACTCTGGAGGAAAATTGCTGCGAAAATGCCAAACATAAAATGGTGAATTATAGCCCAAGTAGCGCGCCGATTCATAGAATTAAGTTGGAGTGCAAAATCCGAGTGATATACATATTTGAGAGGTCACTAGGTCGTCCAGGCATTTTCAGTCAGTGATGCTCCGACGATGGAGCTCCGTTTTAGTTGCTCAGCCCCACCCGTATTGAGTGAGAGACGTTTAGCGTTCATCACCGTTTTCGAACGATTCGTGAATTCACGAGCTTGAAATTTTCGTCTGCTGACTGCGGCTTCAGCTGCCGTTTATACAGAATATATATGTCTTACTGTTTCTTCTTCTTCTTTTTCTTCTCTCTCTCTCTCTCTCTCTCTCTCTCTCTTTGATTTTTCATCAGTCTTCATTGTGAAAAATAACGATGCTCCACCGTTTCGCTTCGACTGATTTGAGCGAGACTCAGTCCGCGCGTACGTATAATATGCGTTAAAAATGCTCTCCGTTTTTCTCTATGTATCTCTACACAAATTGTGTAAAAGCTGTGTGTGCAACGGTGTATACTCAATGCGCAGATTCCATTAGATATGGATGTGTTTGAAGAATGTATGCGTTTGCTCACCGCTTCTCATTTTGCGTCCTATTCGTTAAAATTCACAAAGCAAATTTACGTTTCGGAAACGAAAGTTTTCTTGAATCTGTTGTGTGTTCATTTGACTCTGATTTTCTTCTCCGATTCCTCAAAAATGTGTATTTGCAAGCTTTCTCGCGCACTGCCAATTTCCAACGGGGCAAAGCTTAAGCCAAACAAAATTGTCTAAGTCGCAACATCACCAAAACAAATTCACAAAGCCAGAAAAATATGGATTTCTTCCCGGAAATTTGTTTATACGCTGTGATATCATTTTAAGCATCGAATTTTTATTTCCATTTTGCCATAGACCATCATTTTCGAAAACATCGAATCATTTTGCGTCCTTTTTTAACATTGAAATATACCATTATCATCGATTGCACATCTCATCACACCATCCAAGTCAATTTGTCTTTTTAACAAACAAATGAATGCATCTATTTGAATCGACTTTTAAAAACAAACAATTCTATTATTATTGGATCGGAACTGGTTTATGTGTTAACAATTATCAAACAACAGAAATTGTTTTAGAAAATAATCTGTTCGCTCGAAAATAGATCCAAAGAATGATCGAATAAAAGTTAAATTTATAAAACGGGATTAAACATTTTAAAGTTCATATTCACGGAACGTGCAATCGAAATTGAAGGGAAAATAACTACAATAAAACAAAAGTGTGAGATAAAGAATCGATTTGTGTCGAGAGAAAGTTGATCGAAGATGGGTGGACCTGATTCAAAAATATCCACCGTTGATGTGGAAAGTGGCGACAATATGGCTACATTGCCCGTATCGCGCGCTCACACTAGCAGCACTGATACGGCCGAAAAGAATAATGCTGCCAACAAGGAAATGGAACTGAAAAACGTTATGCCAAAGCCATTGGAAAGGTATTATCGCAACACTGATAAACAAGCAGAATCCAATTGAAGAATTTATTGCTCCTTTTTTAGACTCATTCAGTTAGGTGATTGATGAAATGGCAATGATTTGTTTGTTTCGCTAGAGAATGTCAAGCAATTTTAATGTTTGTTTTTAAATCAATTTTTGTGTTCGTTTTCATTGTCACCTTAACACTTGTGAACGGTTTTTCTAACGCATATTTCAATTTTATGCAAAATGTTTTGTTATTCATGGGCGAATCATACTTACATCAAGCTTGTCGGTGATTTTCCAAAACGGAATCAACCATTTAAAGCTTATTTATTTCATACAAATATCACATGCATAAGCAGAACTATCTAACACACACAAAAACAAGCTAAAATATCACACCATTCACTTGCATAATAATAGTTTTTAGACTGCAAAACCAGAAAAAAACAACAACAAACTATTTCCAAGAATTAGCATTCCATTTGCAACAGATTAGATTTCGATTTTCACACAAAATTTGTTTTTACGTTGATTTTCTATGATTTATTTTCCGATCAATTCCCACTATCGTTTAATTGTTTTGATTTTTCTTTCAGAACTTCATTATTCATTATCACCAGTTTAGTGTATGCAATGCTATTGATTGTTATATGCGTTGCATACGTTATTAGTGATGTAAGCACACATCGATTGCCGATCGTTTACTATGAAGGATATTTTACATATTTATATGGGGCTAGTATTTTGTTCCTGCTGTATGTCTTTTGCTTTTTATTGCAAGGTAAATTTATTGAGACCAATTTCATTTAAACATCAAACATCTTTTAAATTTTTATTTAGGTCTATGTATTTTACGGTAGATTCATTGAGTCCGTTTGGACTGATGGATACAAATGAATTCAGATGATTTTCAAGAGATTCTGTTCCGAAATTTTCGAATCATGACAAGTTGAAGTGTTTTTTTATTGTATATTATTCGAATTTAAACGTGATTGGCGATCCAAGTGGATCATGACCGCGGAAAAAATTATATCCGAAGTTCTGATAATTCATGAAAAAAATGTCAAGAGATTCGAGCATTTTGCTCAGTGAATGGAAAAAAAACTTCTCGTTGATTTTATGTTAAAGTTTTAAATGGTTCACTTTCCGTCGTCACTTCACGCGTATTTCGTTTGCAATCCAATCTCTTTCCGTAAAGGCATGCATTCAAACCATTTATCGCATTCGGTGCGCTTTTTCAAACTCCTATGGACTCATTCCAAACAAATCCATTATATAATTCATCCAACCACTTCAGCAGCAAGCACACTTCCATTTTCATTTCCCCATGTTACCACCATCTACGACATTCTTCATCTTCATGAATTTAGCATTTGCGATACTCAAGACAAAAACAAACAGGTTTTATTTTGATTCAAACAACAACAAATGTTGTCATAGAGAATCTGATTCAGAATGCCAATTTTTTCTATCACATCTTTTTTCAATTTTGCATATGTAACCTCAAATGCAGCTGATTTAACTTATACTCTTCCTTGATTTGGAGAATGAATATATAATTTTTTAATAAAATAATTTGTAGCAGTTGCTGTTTTTTAGCTTGAATATTAGTAGATTTTAATATTTGATTCACTGTGAACACAGAGAGCAGTTGCTGCAACGGAGGTTCGAATCCAAAACCACCGAAGCCTGTAAAAGAGAAAATAGAGAAACCGAAAAAGGAAAAGAAAGAGAAACCGAAGAAGGGCGAAAAGGGCGCAGCGGGTGAAGGAACTGCTGCTGAAGCCAAAGAAAAGGAACCAAAATCGAGCGGAAAAGACAAGGATAAAGATGCTGGCAAATCTACCAAACCAGCAGCATTCCAGGTGAATAAACTTATGCCGCTCATTTTCCCGCCAAACCTTTTTATTTATTTAATCCATTATTCATTAACATCATTTATTATTTATGAAAATTTTTTGCTTTATATCAATCTGCTATTTTGCACTGGCGCACACCATATTATTTCACAAAATTTCGAATACTTATCACGAAACCATTTCGGTTAATTGCACAAAATTGACTTTGTGGTGAAAATTGTATGAATGTGTTTTATTGATTGATGGCTAAAGGAAGGATTGCCACGAAAGCAACGCGATGTCGTTCGGGAGCGAATACAATCGTTGACTATTCAGGTGAGATAGAGAAAGAGAGAGACAACAGTTGATTGTCTGATGAATGGAGAGCATACAACTAACACATATCCGTTCGAATTCATCAATATTTGATTGTAAATCGGAGTTTTCTCTGGAATTGCTTCTAACACGCTTGCTTGAATTTGCATGGTTTTTGTTTTTGACATGGAGTGTGGTGAAGTGACAAAAAATGACAATCATTTCAACTACAATTCTAATTTTTGAAATTGTTATATCCGTAAACAGGAAGCACCAATTGAAGCTGAAGTTGTGGCCACTCCCAAGAATGTTCGCAAGCGGAAAACTACTCACAGTGATCCAAGCTATGGCAGTTTCTTCTTGCGGGTCGGAGCTATCGGTATGTCGACTTCATTCATGTCCATTCTAGTGTATGATTCAATCTGATTGTTCTTCTTTCTTTTGGCAGCATTTGGTTTGGGCACAATGATTTACGTTGGATTGGAACTTGGATCATTCTTTGAAATCCCCTTTGATTCGCCATGCCACCAGATTTTGCGCGGTGTAAATCCACTGTTGCAAATGATCTTCACTTTTATGCAAATGTACTTTATCTTCATGAATGCACGAGTATGTATCACTTACTTTTTCATGTTGGAAACAAAAAATCCGCAAATTTTTTATGAAAAACTTAAAACTTCTTGCTCGAATTCCAGTTGAACATTCATCGTTTCAAAGTTTTGGCTCGTTTCGGATTGATGCACATCTGTGCAACTAATATTTGCGTATGGATCCGGACAATGGTATTGGAATCGCTGAAAGAGATCACCATTTATTTCCAAAAACGGCAGGCTCTCGGCTACGAAGATGGTGGTGTCTTACATGGTTCTATGCGCAATCATGCCCTCACACATGCTGGCACCATTTTGGGTACTCATTCTGGTCCCCTGCCAGAATTTGAACCAATCGATTTGCGTGTACGCGATGGCACTAATGCAAATGAAAATATTTTCTCGAAAGTATTAAATTCAACTGCTCGTGCTGCGTCGAAAGCTGTTTCACGTTCGGCATCGTACTTGGCGGCAGACGCAACGACCACTCAAAGGAGTACAACCACCCAAAATCAAGACTTTGAATCCTCTACCATGATGAACAAATTCAAGAAATTTGTGAGCACTGCAGCTTCGTCGACGATTAGCTCGACTTTTCCATCATCAACGTCAACAACGACGACAACAACAACCACCACCACTACTACTACGACAACTCCGCCACCTCCTCCATCGACCTTCTCGCAAATCACGGAATCATCGTCGCTCGCTTCGTCCACCGTTCAAACTATCATCACCGATGCTGTCACCTCGACAACAACTCAGGCTACATCTATATTGAATAACCTTCCCTTCGGTGGACTTGAGAATTCATACCAAACTCGGTCGGGACTCTCGCACAATGAAACACAAAATACATTCGAAAGCCTTGACTCGCTCTTGCCACAAGCATTGGTTGCTTCAGTTTCACCAGCCACCAATTTGAGCTGTGGCCGTGTCAATATCATGGGAACCATCGTTCAAGATTCGGCCCCGTATTTGTATCCATTCATTGTTGAATACTCATTGATTGGTGAGTTTTAGTCCGGCAACGCTATTTGAATTTTCTTTTCTGTCTTTCGACTAATATTCAATTCGTTCGCCTTTCAGGTGCTGTTGTTATTTATGTGATGTGGAAACATATTGGACGCTATGCAAAGGGCAGTGAAGAAGATTTGGAACATCGTTTGGAAGTGATGTTGTCCCGTCGTGCTGTTGCCATGGCACAAAGAGCTCGTTCTGGCCGCGTTGATTGCGTTGGATCATCAAAAGGATTATTTTTTGGATTGTTGGCACTCGTTGCTTCGCTTATTTGCTTAATCCTCTTCTTCGTATTGGTTGTGAAACCGCCATTCAATCGATTAGCCATCTTCCTTGCCGATTGCTCGCACTGCGCTATTTTGGCCCTTTCAATTTTTGCTATACTCATTGGATTCTGTCGGTGAGTAATTGATAGAAAATCCTTGGAATAAAGTCTTCTGATCCCTCTCTTGCAATTTATTTTCTTTGCATTTCCATCTTAATGAAGCAATTCGTTCTTTTCAGTGTTTCGAAATTGAAATTCCGTTGCGAAGAAACTGGTAACCTCAATGACATTCTCTTGCGCATCTCGGCATTCGGCGTTTTTATTTATTCGGCATTTAGCATCATTGCTGGAGCATTGAATTTAATGCCAAATAATATAAGCGAACCAAACCTTTTGGTCACCGTCACCGGTTCCGTTGTTGTTCTTCAAGTTGTTTTGCAACTACTTTTCATTGCTGATGTATCGAGACGCCGTGTACATTTGCCAGAGCATGATCGCACCAAACCCGGCCGACAAGTCGTTACTTTCCTTCTGATTGCGAACGTCGCAATGTTCGCCATTTACACATTCGATGCACAAAAAGTTGCAAACAACCCGGTAAGACTCAAATTTCATTCAATGAATTGTGTAAACAAGTTGTGTACAAATTTACTGACCAATTGATAATATTGAATTATATATTAAACGTTTAATTCACAGGTTCAACTCGATTTCTACGGCTACATTGGATGGTCACTGATTCAGCGAGTCACTTTGCCATTGTGCATATTCCATCGATTCCACAGCGCCGTTACACTAGCCGAAATATGGAAAACAACTTACAAAGCACGTTTAGAGTAAATTCATGCTTACCATCAACATCTCCACTAAAACCAATCAAAAAGTAAGTTCAGTTTCGGTTGCTTAAAGCACACGGAAAGCAAAGAGGCAGTACGAGAAAGTTCCGTAAAAAGGATTAAAAGAAGTAAAACCTGTAGACATGCTTCGAACGATTTATTGCATAAATTTAGGCATTTATTAGAGAAACGAGAGTGTGCGCGAGTCGATGGAAAACAAAAACGAACGGTAAGTATGAAATGTAAGAAACAACTGGACGAAATTCATAACGCTTAGTTTCGGTCCAAAGAAACATTTTTAAATTTTTAAACATACATATTCAAAACAACAACAACAAATCGAGTCAAACACATTTAACACATTTAAATACGTATATAAAGAAAACAACACAAAATAACTATACATTTTCTTGCAAAGTCAATAAAAAAAACTATTTATGGATGTAATGAAAGAAATCAAATTATATAATGAATGTGTGGTTACAGATTTTCGCAGGCAAAAACTAAGGGAATAGAAATGCAAACAGAACAACAACAAAATACTATACTAATGAAATAATGAGACAATTAATTTATTAATTTTTAATGCAGTCTTTTTATATTATACTTAATTTAAGATGTGATTTCAGCGTTTCAAAGTGGAATATTTATGTTGATTATCGCAAATTTATACTTAAATATATTAGATAAGCAAACATTTGGATTTTCGATAGAATTTTCATGAGTTCACTTCAATTTCTCCAGGTATCATTTAAAAAATACAAAATTTATTTACAAACAACATGTAATCAGACACCAGAAATTTCGAAAATAAAGCGAAATCTGTCTAATTAATTTGTAAGTCATTGTAATTGATTAAGGATTTAAGCGTCGAAGCAAAATAAATTACAATCTGATGGAAAACTGGACATTTCTTCGGCCAGGTCATTGTGCAATTTGTGCGAAAGAGACACAGAGAAAAAGAGCCACTCTCTGATGTCTGAGTGTGGAAATGTGTGAAACATGGCAATCGATACCGACCGAATGAAATCCATGTGTTCAAATAATAAAATTTAACTCTAACTAGGCAAAGTGTCAGTCTATCCAACACTTAAGACAACGCAATCACACAAACATCAAACTCTTAAATTAATCCTCTTTGCGATACATATACACTCTCTCTTTTCTGAGGATGTTTTCGAACATCTCCAAACAACAGAACCAACTTTCAAAGCCAATAGATTAAATCAAACGTATAAAATAAATAAAAAATATTTAGAAACATTCATAATAACATTCATCTAAAGAGAGAAGCAACAATATACCGCAATACAGAAACAGTCACATATGATTTAAATCTACGCCATAGAATGAATGCAACGTAAAACATCGTAAGAACCTAAGAAATTATTATTCTAACTGATATTTCCGAATTAAACCATTTAAGGAGTCAAAGTGAACAGCAAACGAAATGATATGTACTTAAAATTATAAAATTATATATACAAACCAGAAAAATAACTAATATAAAAAATAAAAAAAGTAAAATTGTTCTCATCCATGTATTAGGTGTGTTTTTAGAAAACATAAACATAATAAGAAAAGTAATTTATTTAAAATGAACGAACACAACTCTCTTTGGTTTTCATTGATCCGGGGGCATACATTGTGTCCCACCGAGTATTTAGAGTTTGCAAACACTTAAACAAAGCATTTTTTTGAATTTTTTCCTTGGCGATTGAGTGTAATTCATATATGATGACATGAGTTAGCCGAACCAGACAGCAAATCACATTTTGCAATTGGCAAAAGGCGAAAATTTCCTTTAATTGCATATTCGCATGATTTTCTTTGATGTTTCTGGTTTTTCCTGGCGGTTTTTGCATAACATACACAACAAAATAGATGTCACATGAAAAAGAAATATTTCACTAGTCGCGGTGTCGTCATGGCGTCAACATCGACTTTTATTTTTTTTTTTGATGAAATAAAATACACGAACCGTAGAACATTCGAGAAAATATTTCGCATTTTTATCGCTTAAATTTTTTTCAAAATTTTCCCACAAAATCCTTTTAAGACGAGCAAATTTTTACATTTTTACACCAGCAATCAAATTTAGGCGAATTAGAACTTAGTAGACAATACTTCGTTACAATGAATTTCCCAAGAGCAGCGATTCATTTCACGCGTGACATCATCATATTTTCCATCGCTTCTGGTCCACCGATTATCGCTGTGTTTGACATGATTTTCTAACAGTCGCTTGTGAAATAGTCGCCAATTTTGACAAATTTTTTAAGAGATGAGCGCAAGAGATGAGCGCAAGAGACTCACTTGATCGCATACCATTTTTAAGCGTTATAAAGAAAAAATCACTTTATGTTTGTTGGCATGTAGATGATAAAACCAAAAATTAAATTCGTATTTGTAACCAGACAAACAAATATTCCAAATGTAGTACCAGTACCATTTGCATTTTAAAACATGAAACTTTATTGGACAGTCGTTCGTAACCATTTGCATTGCTGTAAATAAGGAGAATCAATCATTCATAATCGCCAACCCACCACCAAATTGCATTTGACATTGTCAAATATTTTTAAAACTTGTGTGATCGACTCCATCATCTTTGATACGTTTGATACCGAATCAACTGATTTTACCCATTGCACCGAACATCATCCTCTTCTTTATCTCTGCCGTATAGCAGCTTCATCGTCGTCGTACACTCACACAGTATTCAACATAGTACATGTTGTCATCAACCAACCCAATCCATCTCAATCAATATCACACATACAATTTCAATTGAAACTATCCCCGTAGTTGCGAGAGACGATTTTTAGACATTTCCATCTCGATTAATACAATGATATTTATAGTGTAAGTGCAACTTAAATGTTTCCATAATTCCATTATACTCACATAGTGTTTAAATTCATCAGTCGTCCATCAATTAAGAAGATGCTTAGAAGAAGAAACAAACAAACGAACAAAAACGAATAGATGTGCGCGAATAACGCAGTCTCACAAACAAAACCCACCAAATTTCTTTGATTAACGACTAAAGTCTGTTTTCTCTCAGTGAAACACGTAAATTTCGTGTCCAATATAATTTCGAGGACCATCAAATTCACATCAAATCACCCATTTTCTCACCTTTCATGATCGTTTAAAGTGACACGAGCACAATGAATTCATAAAGTTTGTATTTAAGTTGCCATCAGAACAGAAAAAACACGTTGCAATTGTAGATTGTTTGCAAATTTCACTATGTTGAACTAAACAGAGACGAAAAAAACACATAATTATTTTAAAATCAGGCAAAAATCTGTAAATCAATAGTCAAAAGGGGTCAAATAGTTACATAATATTTATTATAAAAAATAAAATGAAATTGCATTCTCAAGTCAAGACACAAAAGCGCTTCAGTATGAAATTTGTTTTGAAACCGAGATTCAAACTACAGTACGAATGATGCTTTCAATTAGGAACAGCAACTAACACAAATATTAACAGGTCTCTAATACAAATCGATGATAACAAATAAATTGTGGAAAGAAAAAATACATTGATCGTTTTTCATTATTTTCCGACTTTATTATTTGGATAAACAGTTTCAGGTGCTTTATGGAATTTGCGGCTCTGAAATAGACAACAAAGGATATGCAGCATGCAAATGCTTTAGATGTAAATCGACAAATATTCATTTTTCGCAATGGCGGCATCAACCTTTTTGATCAGTAGATGGTTAGTTCATCTTTTTCATTCAAAAAACATGTTTGCCCTTAATATTTATGGGCTGATTGATTTCATTTTCGAGGAGCGCATTTCGCGTGATTGTTTGCCGAAAGTGTAAATCATGTTAAATTGTTTAAAAATTATCGGTTTGCTACAACTAATTATACATGATTACATTATAATATTTTCTTGTTATATTTTTAAATGAACACCTCATGAATCGAACCGCATTCATGATGGAAATAATATACACGGAATTTGCGCGGCAGTTGGATGTTTCTATCGTGCGTTGTGCAGTGCTGATGCCATCGGTTGCTGTGCAAATTATAGATGAGAGGCGACAAGCCAGCAAAAAAGTGTCTCGCGCGTTCACTCTGTATGTGAGCCGTGCCTGCGGCCATTGATGCGTTCTAATCGATATTTGAAAGCAGTTTTTATCCGAACAAAAGAACACGAAACAAACATCAATTTAGAAACAATCAATTTTTGGCACAAACCATCAAAAAATTGCATCACAAATCATTTCACTTTGATATACATCATCGTCTATTTGTCGCACGCTTTAGATCAAGGTGCTTTAGAACACATGGTTTGATGTAGTATTATAATTAAGATCCATTAACAACGGGCAAATGTGGAAGTTCAAAAAAGTTCTTCAGTTTTCATCTTTTTCGGATAAATATTTGCTTTGGGCAAAGAGAGAAAGAGATATGGGCTTATCGGGGATTGGAATGGTTAAAAATGTTATTTTTTTAGTTCGAAATCTGCGAAGGCAGAAGCGAGCGTGATATTACCACCAAACACTTGCAGGTTACTGAAATATATTTCGGCATTTTCAAAGATTCTCAAAGCATCTCTTCCACAAAATAACTCGTTTTAAATCAATGAACAATTGCTCTGAGCGATCCTTAAATGTATAGTTCACTTTTGATATGGAATGGGATGGATCATAAACATTTTCTAGGTTAACGGGAAAATAAAATCCAAAATTGCTACATTCGTAAATGTATTTTATTACAAAATAGTTATTACAAAAATAATTTATTGAATTTATCATAAATGTAAAGAATCCTGCTAAAAAGTGTGCCTATACCTGTATAAAAGATGTTTTTTCTATACAATAATCGTGCTACGTTGCTGTTTAGTAAAAAAAAAAGAAAAGGAGAAAGTCTTTTATTTGGTAACATCAAGAACATCAAAATCAAGAGTTTATTGAATCCAGTTACGACACTGCGTCATTCCTTTGTTGAGTTATCGCGCGTGAAGTCTTTATTGACACATTCTTACCACAATTGCGTCGTCCACCAGCTCGCACTCTTTGGTAGATTTTGAATGGAGGTTGTGAAATCGGCCGTCGATTGGCTGAGAGATGAGCCAAATGTGCTGCCTTTGAAAAATGTGCTTTGAGGAGTTGGTCGAGTTGAGAATGCTGGCGTTTGAAGCAATGGTTTTGCGGTGAATGTTTGTGCGCCTGACTCGCGAACATCGTATGGAATGAATGGTTGAATTTGTGCAATCGGTGAATTTTGTGACACTTGTGAAATCGGTTGCAATGGAACTTGCAAAGATTGAGCATTTAAGGGCTGATTGATATTTTGGTAGCTTTGTATTGACTGTGGCGATACTACTGGATTTTTGCTGAGCGTTTTGAATGCGCCCAATCCAAGCGCATTTGCTGCAATATTTGAGAAGAGATTCGATCCGGTTGGTTTTGATGATAAAATCGAATTCAATCCAAAACGGCTGGATATGCGATTACTGATATCACAAACCGTTCCACCGATGAGCGTTTGCAACGGCGCCGAATAAATACGGAAGTTCACGTCATTGTAATCCAAAGTGGCAATCAAGAAATTTGGCATACGATCAGAGAGTACCCATACATTTCGATTTTCATCGATTTTTACATCAGCTGGAAAAGACAAACCAACGTCGTCTCGGTCAACTACTCCATGGTATGCTGGCTCGTATGGCATCGACGAATGCCAACATCCAACCGCATTTTGATCGATCAAATTGAATAACATAACACCATCGTCGCTGCAAACTCGAGCCGTCGTGTGTGAATTTGAGCCTCTTTCCGTTGGGAAGAAGAAAAAGTCGTGGTAGCTGTCGTCAACACGAGATTCGTCACGTAGAATACGAGTTGAAACCGAAAATTCACGATGACTTGCCAATGGACTAAAATATAGCGTACGGAATCCATCTGAACGAGTTGGCGATAATGTCATGCCAAAAATCCCTTCTTCACCCCACTGGAAATTCAAACCACCGATGTTAAAATCACCACCTGCAAGACGAGTCAAACGGTCAGTACATGTTGTTTTCTTCTAACTACACCAATTCAAATTTATTTACGCAATGGATCTGGCATGAAAAAGCTGTGCTCGAAACGCCATGAGCGATTTTGCTCCCATGAATATCTGGAAATTTGAAATTTGTTTAATTGTTTTTGAAGAAATATTTTCAAGGGAAACAAAAATCAAAGAAAAGGTCAAAAAAAAAAAAAATTAACAAATTTTAATAAAAATAAACTAAGAATAAGAGGAGAAAGAAAATAGGAAAGTCACTTTAAAATCATTTACACAATCAATCCATAACCGAGCTCATCGCTAAAGTAAGCGAAAGTGTCTTCGCAATTTTTTCCAATGTCTATGGCCGTATTTGCAATGAAAGTGTCTGCGTTTGTGTCTTCGGCACGGAGTTCATATCGTCTAATGCGAGTATTTGTTGCCAAATCGAACACATTTACGCTGTACGGGCAAACATTCTGTGTGGTGTTTCCAATGCCGATTGTTCCTGTATCCAACACCCACAATCGACCGCATTTATCGGCTTCAATTCGATAAACAGTATTCAAGCCATTCGAACAATCTCCAACCGCATTTGAGCGCCAATCAGGGTATGGAATCAATTGCGGCGATCCGCTTATGGTTTGTGATGTATCAATGTAAGTCAATGTTGCAGGAATACCTAGACGGAATCAATAGAAAATGGAAATTGTTGAGACATTTGCAAAGAAATATGTTCAATTGAGAAATATTTGGAAATTATGCAAATATACAAATTAATAGAAGTTAAAGGAGCAAAAAAAAGCAGAAAAGTTAAATAGAACGGCTTAAAAAAAATTGAGCAGAAAAATCAAATGGAGTTGGAAAAAAGTGAGAAATTAATTTTTTGATCTGAACGACAGACAAGTTTACTGACAGATGGTGAAGTCCGTTTGAAATCGGAACTTAAATCAGAATCAAATTGAATGGTACATTTCGTTTTTGGTGTACACTAAGACATTTAATGTCAAATGTGGAAATTGCAAGTGTAATTTACGCTCAGCTAACAGCTAAGTGCATTTTAAACATCAAAAAATACGTTTTTCTTAATTAATAACCCGTTTGAGTGCATTTTTGCACCACTTTAAGTGCGAATTCTTGCTTTTGTGTATGACTTTGCTCGGATTCGCCAAACAAATCACAACAAACTTTTAATTATTACAAAATCAACAAGGCTGAGAGGCGCATAAATACCGCCAATTGGTCCATGGCAGCTCGAGTCTCTGCTTCACTCTTCTGAAATCGCAATTAGAAACCGACACAGAAAAATAGCATGTTACAAGTATAGATCATTAAGCCGAGTGAGCTTAAATGCTATTTTAGGCATTTAACTGGTATTAACACGGGTTTTTACCTCTTCTCTGTGAATTGAATTGGTAAGTATGAGCTATTCGTTCTCTTGCATAGCAACTTCATTGATCGGCGATAATTTCCGTCTCTCCAATTATTGTTAACATGTTCAATTGAATACAAATAATTTATTTGTTTGTTTATTTAAAAATCAATTTAGGCGGACAAAATGCGTAGTTGATAAATGTAAACAAGCAGCTTGTCTCCGCATGTGAAAAATGTCATGAAAAAAATAAACCATGAAAATTCTTGCTTTTAAATGAATTAATAATTGATTAAGTCAGCCGTAATATACGTATATCTTTGGAGAGAATGAAATTCTTGTCATTGATATTTTATTATTTGCAAACACTGAAGTGTGTATCCTGCATGTCTGCGAAATATGCTGCAGCAGTAGGCGCAACGCAGCTAAAAACGCAGAATAATGAACACGAGAGGTGATATGTCGTATGTGGTCAGCGTAAACAACTTGAAGACCCTACTTTTCGACGGCCAACTATATCGACGTTCTTATTGCAAAACTCTAATTTAAGTGTCGTTAATGTATCAATTTATAATTTTAATTGCTGCAATAACAAATTTTTTTTGTAGCAAACCCATAATTTCGCCATCGAACTAGTTTAGCAAAAAAACAAAACAATTTATCTAACCGAATCGCTTCTGATATTTTCTTAATAAATTCATCTGATAGAATTACAATTTTAAAGCCATTCTGAACGATGTGTGAAATTTGACGTTGCGTGCGCCAAATAATTATCTATTAAGGTGGTTTCTGAAGTAGATTTTCTTTCCAACTAATTTTTCGTGTATCTTTTTGCGGTTTTGGTCCATTTATCGATATCAAAAATTCGAATCTTTTCATGTCAAAGTGAAATGTAGCTCAAAAGAAAAGAAAAAAAGAGCTGCAAATTGGACATGCGATTGAAGTAAAAGTGATATTTGTTTAAAAGAGCGCTGGAGGTGGTCTTTTCCTAGTTTAAACGCTTCATTTCAGCTTTCAAATTGCCATAATTTCGGTTGCATACCATATATATTTTCTATGCACTGATAAATGTGCGAACGAATGTATTAGGAATCCAGATCATTTAAACAATTATCACTTTCTGTTTTCATGCCTTCTTCGCGGCAAATGCACCTGACTTCCAACATTCATTCCGTATGACGAAAACGACCCACTCGTCGCAAATCAATAGCTGTATAAATCGACATTTGTCGACTTCTTTATATATTTCACATTTTGTTTTTCAACTTGCACATAAAAATCATGAATTTTACTGCTAACATATTGAACGCACGACTTCATTCTTGCGGTTGATGATTTGGGCCAAATTGAAGAATTCGTCATTTCGATTTTTCGAAGAACACAAAAAATTGTTTCTTTTTGAATCCATTTCATACATGAATCAATTTCGACGAACAAAGCAAAGATCTTAACAAAATTTTGAATGCTAAATATTAGTATTAACAGACGAATAATTGTTATAAATTTGAATATTTTGACCTTGTACTTTATTGAAAAGATTATTTTTCCCGATGTTTTCATTTTGATCTAATGAAAAATAAAAACCCCACTTGTCAGAAGTTTCATAGTGCCGTGAGTGTGATTTAAATTGAATCTTTGAAGAAGTCTCACAATTAAAATGTTCTCAATTGAATTATTACTTTTTTCTCACGCCACTTGCCATAAATTACCGCAAATAATTGCATAAAATAATGTGAGTTGTGTGATGAATAATGCGAGAAAAAGATTTGATTACCATCTCTCCAACGCGGTACTGTCACGAATAATTTGTTTCTCCAATGTTCAACGCCGACTGGTAATGCATTTTGCGGAATATATGTGCCCGATGCGAGTGCGATTTCTTTCATTGCTCTCGTTGGAAACACAAAATCTAATTGATTCCAACTATAGCGTTCTTCTAATTTGAATGCGCCATGCGACAAATTAAAGAGTGCGAAGCAACAAATCACAGCACTTTTTATATTTATCAAAAACATGTTCAATTTCTAATATCGATTAAAAAAAAAATGCTATGCTTCAATCACAATTTGTAAAAATTTGCTAAAGTTTTTCTCTAAGAGCACTGCTGCCGTGTTCAGTGTTTGTTCATCAGGCGGATATTTGTCGTAGTGCGTTCACAATGGTTCTAAGCGGAATAACGGCTACAGTCGACGGCAAGTCGCCTTTAATTTATCAACAAATACGAACGGGAATGCCCCCACTGCAGACGAGCGGGGCAGGTTTTTGCACGCCAAAACCAAATCCAAAATCTCAACATTTGCAAGACACTTGGAATCATATCTAAAAAAAATACAATAAATGGAAATGTTTCTGAAGCCATAGAAGTCAAGCGCATTCGCAACACACCATACGACAAAAAACCACGCGCTCGCGCCATCGCATCAAATGTTGTGTTCATTTAATACAGGCCATTATCAAATTGCGTGCAGCAATCAAATATATGCGTAGCTCCCATATAAAGGAAGAGTTTACCTGCAATTATTATTATTATTATCACGAATATCGACTAATATACACTTTGCAGCGCGTACAAAGAAAATGTAGTCTAAGCAGGTCGCATGCTTCACAAACCTCATGCGCTACATGATGAACGCAAGCAAAAAAACAATTATAACTGCATAATTTGCACTAACATTCTAACATAAAATTGCTCAATGAAATGGATTCAAACTTTAGAGAGAAAAACACGTTAGACACGATGTTTTATTTGCGAGTGGCTTACGCGAACAATGTATTTCAACGATGAACTAGCATTTGTAGATGTACACAGTTGTGAGAAAAGCATCTTTGCACACGCAATCTCATGCCGGTAATCTTTCCTTGATATTATGTATTATAATGATACAGTTTCCGGTTTTGATTTGAATTTGGCCAACATATGACAATCCAAATTATACCAATCTAAGAATCAACTAAACATAATTAAGTTCCTCGATGTTGCATACATGCACCATGAATTTCAGAAAAAATTCGCACACACTGGACGGAAGGAATTGGTGATATCTGAACAATTTTTCAAACAAGTAGCAACCTGTTACCAATTTCTAGTTGGTATGCAAATTGCAAGTACCGAGACAAGACTGGCTGCTATTTTGTTTTCTATTGCTCATTAATTTTGCGTTTTCGGTCCGAAAAAACTAATAAATTGCAATAAATAAATCAGCCAATTTGTTGTTTACAATTGCAATTGAAATTGTCGTGCTGTTTTATTAGCGCTGGTTTGTTTAGCTCTGAGCATTAAAGAATAACAAAAAACGCCTATTTTTATCTGTGGCATTTCATTGTGTGAATTGTGGTGTACAAAATTGTATAAAAGTGTCGCGCGCGCATAATGAAATTAATAGCCGGCCATGTTTAAGAAGTATCTATCATTTGATTGCGAAAACAACTGAAACAATTTCATAAGCATTGCCCAGCAATTGTTTACGAATCAATTTAAAAAATTGCATTATTGCCTGACAAGCGGTTGTTCACTTTCTATTAATACTCGCATCTGCGAAACTCAATTGATCAGGAATTTTATAGAAAATAAAAATTAATTTATTGAATGCGAAAAATGACTTCAACTGGATAATGAATATAACCACTTCGCGTGGAAAAAAAAGTGTCGAGATGCAAAAGCGAGTCAGTTCGAGTTGGGCGACAGTGCCATTATCGAATGGTATAAAAAAAAAGTCTCGCAGAGGTATCCTCAATGAGACGACTAAAAAAAACATGTATTATTTCACACATTATGCTGAACATGATTGGAAAGCTCTGTGTCGGCGATAGATGTGCAAATGCATATATCTCAATTTTCCTAGACGAAGTCATTATTGGATATGCTTTGAATTATTGAAGTGCGAATTCTTTCATTGCATGCAAAGTTTTGCTTACATTCGGACATCGTCCACTGCTACCTTGGCGTGTATTTTTAATTATTTATCGAGCTATTTATCATTTGAATTGTGCAAAAGAATCCGTTTACCTCAAATGAATTAAATACACTATTTTTCGATTGACACCCAATCTAATCCAACATGACAATATCCACTGCATCTACACGATGGCTATCAACGCGCAAACACATCCGACCATCGATGTCTGATACGGATGAAATATCAATGACGGACAGATAGACCGACAGAGCAAAAAAATACCGTGCGAAAAGCATAAAATGCGTAGCAATATAACTGAACCGACCGATTGTTCAACAAAATGTTGTTCCACACCTGAATGGTCACATTGAATCGTTCAAAGATCTAATGCGCAAACACATCATATCAACGCAATTAATCATGTTTTATGAACAACAATATACAAATTGATAAAATTGTTGTGTTGTTGCTGTCAGAGAATTGGAACTTCAACATTCCTTGTATTTAAAGTGATCCATTTAGTTTTGCTAACCTTATTCGGTCAGTTCGACAAACTCATCAAAAAAGCAATGAATTGCAACCGGAACTGCCTTCCTACTCTCGAACTCGGAAGATTTTATCCAGGACAAACTCAATTATTCCGCATTCGACCGTTGAACTATCATCCAATCTCATCAGCTAGTTTAATCACATTTCTAAAATATCGTATAAAAAGATGCATTATTTTCCAATAAAAATGTTTTTTTACAATAAATAATTGTGTTTGAGTTATGCATAAAAGCAAACTCGTTGGAAATGTATTCTTCTGGGGAAAATTAGTTTTGTTTTGATGCAACATTTCATCAATTTGCATGCATCGACCGCCTCGTTCAATGTGAGCAGTAAAGAAAATGCGTATTTTATGCTAGCATAGCTTAACAAATTGCATTTAATGTTGTCTCTTATCGTCCATCTACTAATCTTGTAGAGTTGTGAGGTAGGAATTAATTTGATTTGGTCTCTTTGTTTCGATTATATCATATTTAACAATGGATTCGGCACTTAATCGTGTCATTCAATACGACAAACAGTCACAAGGAACCGTCTTTGCCACGGTTCGTACGAGTGCCCTTAATTACATTTTCCATATATCTCAATTGAATTCTTTTTTTCATTCCTTCGCGAATTCCTCTGGAAAAAACTCTGAATTCTATTGCTTGACACTTCTGCACATTTTCTCTACTTCTCTACTCATTGAACGCATGCCATAAAAAGCGTACAACTCGTTACCAACGAGTCTCGTTTGCTCACTTACTCGTACAATATCAAAGTAGACGTGTTTATTGAGCGTAAATTTAAGCTATGTGCGAACAACATATAAATCACAAATTATCATTAGACAGCTAATAGAATAACCAGCTTCGCTAATTTGATTTATGCCGTATATTCAGTGTTAACTACTGCACCCGCTACTTTCTTTTATATGAATGAAAAGAAAAGTTTTCCGGAAAAAGTGGAGCTATAAAGCGACAACGGGATTTGTGCGATAAAGTATTGCAAACAATGAGCATCGTTCGTTCAACCATCAGACAATTATGGGACATTTTATGTGTGATTTGTGAGTGCCCATTTCGTCAAAGTGCGTAATGTGTGCACATAGCAATACACATATGTTGAAAACCGGTCGGCAAATGGCAATGCGCTCTGTCGGCAAACATTCATTCGTCTATCAAGCGACTTTGGCCTCCACATCAAATCGAGTTTGTTACGTAAATTTTTGATACACGACATTTTGCTCATACGATGCGCACATAAAGTATTTGAATTCAGATCGTCTCTCTTTTAATTCCGCATTGCCAGTCAACAAAAGACAACGTCTATCCACTTGAGCTCGTTCTTGCTCGAACAACGTTTGGCTGTCGTTACATCATTACATGCCGATATTCAATGAGCCCATTGCACCGGTAAGTTTTGTTTGCTAGTTTTTTCTGCATATTGCACGCTTCGCGTGATATTACTGCTAAGGTTATTTATTACTGACGCTATCTGATATTTCATTTGATTTGTTCTGTTGTTTTATTTGATTTTTCTAGATTTTTATACCATTTTTGATATTGACAGAAATTGAACAAAAACCATTGAATTCTCCGACGAGGAAAAAAGAATAGAATTAAACGTGGAATGAAAAAAAACGACTTTTTATTTCGTTTCGACAAAAATGGCTTTGCTTTGTTTAATGGTGTAATAAAAAGTACATTGATTAAAAACCAGCATTTTCCACTTGACCTTCCACACTTGCTCAAATGCCTGTAAAATTGAATCTGATTTTTCAAATCATTTTTGCTCTTCAAAATTGTTTTTCTCTGTTTCATTGGAGTCGTTGATCTTTCTCATAATAAGAAGTGATTTGCTCTAGAAGTTCAATTGATGGAGGCTATTTCATAGCCCCTTGGCATTAGAAACGACTTTATCAATAATTCATACGGCTTGAAAGCCACAGTCCAAAAACATAGACATTCCTTATTGAATTTGAGTTGGGACGCAATACGACGAAACATGACTATAAAAAATTGATAACACAAAAGAAACAGAATAAGAAAGCAAAAAAGAAGAAAAGGAAAGAATAAACGCAAAGGGATGGAGGAAGACACAGACAGGAAGAAATACGAAATATTTCTCACAAGTGAACGTTAAAAATTAGTGCAGGTAAGAAAATCAAAAGAGACATTTTGACCTGCAGCGCCATCTGTTGTCCAATGGAGATTGGCAGCGCAAAGATTAAACGCCTAAAGCTAGGCAGTTTTATATAGATTTTGTATGCTCTTCGGTCTTCTTCGTTTCTTTACTGTTTTTTGTTATTCAAAAGTCGGAAGAACAAACTGCCGATTGCGTGCCGGAACATCTCTTTCATCTTTCTTTGTGATTAAGTTAACATTAGATGAGGTAAATATTACGTTATTTGCTGTTCGTGTTCATAAAAATGGCATAATCTATCGTTATCATTGCATTTTGTTGAGAGACAACAGAACGAAACTATTTATTCACCGTCTTGTCGATGAACAAATAGAAGTGATACTCATTTTATGCATAAATATTTGATATGTGATCATTGCAATAGCTTTGATGCAGAAAAAGAAATGAAAATCAACGATAATTCTGCGAAATGCCTGAATAAAATAGTTGCAAAGCTCGAAGATAGTGCATTGATATTCTAAATCAATGAACACAGTTTGGTGTCACTGAACAGGTGCCCATCAAGAATATTCCGTTTGAACATCAAAGGAATAGACTCGAATATATTCTAAAACAACAAAATATTCCATTCTACAATAAACTTTTGGAGTGAAACATTCTTTTGTATTCCCGGAATAAGTTTTTGTCTTTGGAATTAGCGAAAATCGAAAGCTGATCGACACATCGGCCTGAAGTGGTTTTTCACTTGAAATGGTCGTTGTTTGATGCAATAACAATCTACTCAAGTTCAAGAACTCCAAATAGTATGTAATTTTATTGTGAATCGCACACTCCAACGTTGAAAAATCACTGAAGAAAAATAGGGAAACTGCAACATTTAATGAATAGGCATTTTGCTATCATTACATAATATAAGGCATTATCATTACATAATAAAACTACTGTTATTCATTTTTATTGAGTGTACGAAGAAGAAAGAGAAAGATGAACGACGGCGAACATTCGGAAAATACGGATCATCGAGTTCAATAATGAATAATCCTATAATTTGAGCAATCACTTGATCAGCAATTTCAGCAGCAAAAACATTCACATCAAATCGTATTTAGATCTTGTATTTTCTGAAAGTCGTCTTCAAAACTGGCTCAAGAGCCTTCAAATAGACAATGTAAACGGATAAACAAAAATGAGTCGGGTTTTTTTTGTTCTAAACCTTACCTCTCGTCCGTATTTTCGTGTTGGATTCTTCGATGAAGAGGAAAAACGAAAAAACCGACGAGTCATAAATTTTTCATCATTTAGAATTATTTTGCACTAATTACAACATCTACGCAACAATATTAGTGGCTGATTCACAAGTAGTGAGACGCACACTAACGAGCCGAACGGTGAATATTCTCTATGTGAAATCAACTTTTTTGAACAAAATCAAGTGAAACGAACCTAAACGAACGAACACTTGAAATTAAACAATGTAGTGTGTGCCTGAGTTTCATCAAACCCGTAATAAAATCAAGCATCCTCTATTATTATTATGACGATAATTATTATATTGCTGCCGCTGTCCGATACTAGAATTTATTCAAACTGTTTCTATCTTCAAATTACCATTATATTGATGATACAAGACCATGACGATCCCGATATATACCTATATTTCCCAATGCACGCGCGCCACGCTCAGGAAATCGCAAATCACAACCTTTTTCTTTGATTCTAAAAGAAAAATCTAATGAGTTATTGCCAGTTCGTCTTAGATTAATTGCAGATATATATGATTTAGTGAACCAGTTCGCGGTAATAAACAGCCGATGCTAGATAAAATAAGCTGTGCAATAAGCGCCCATTCCTTGACCTTCATTCGCAATAAAAATGAAGTTTTTAGTTTCCTTCGATTAAAGAACCCGTTAAATTTTTTGGTGAGAAACCAAACAAAATCGGAAGTTTGTCATGAGACCTACTTTTCAAACAGTGGTCTGAAAAACGTGAGCGAAATACACGAAATATAGACGTTGACGGCAAAATTGTTTTTCATTGATTCACAAAAAAAGAAAAAACTTGTTCTTATAAGTGGTTTGACAACCGAATCACCAGTAGCGTGATGTTAGAATGCAACATATTATTTAACATGGCGGTTTCGTTCTGCAGCTCCTCAATCGATGCGGTGCTTCAGTTCAATTAAAATTGTAGATATCACAATTACAAGAAATGCCGTTCCAAGCAATGCTGTTTGCAAGAAGCATTTCAATCATAATTATTATTGAACATTGGGCTTACGTTCAAATGCAAACTGATGATTCTTTCGCGACCAAATCATGTTTTCGTATCAATTCTCAGCATTCTTTCGGCAAAAATTGCGAAGCAGTTGAAAATTCAATTACATCGTACAATGAAGAAGACCCAATTGAACGTTGAAATTCGTTTAATTAAGACATGAAAGAAGTCAAAGCCGAATAAATAAGCGACACGAATCATTCCTGCGGCAAAAAGAGTGAGAAAGAAAAAACTTACTGTCAAAATCGGAGCAAAAACACACGAATTAGTATGCACTGTTTCATTTCGGTCGACCGGGCCTGATGTTGTCGGATCGCACACTTCAAATTCAGTTCAGTTTCTGCTATCCAAATGTCAATTTCTTTATATAAACATATCAAAAAGAACAAATGACGAAAAAAATGTGATTGAATTGCACGAAAAAGAGAAAACTAAATTAAATTAAAGGAGAAAAGCAAAATGCAAAAAGAAGTGACAAGTTTTTTGTGTGTTCACAAGTTCTTGTGACGAGCTACGATAAATGCCGCTCACAGCCAGAGAATCATCTTTAATTCAAGTCGAAAATTGATTTGACCATTTATTCCTCTACCGGCTTTGGCCCGAAAATACGCACGACCGAGAATGCAATCCGAGCCGAAGACAAGCTAAAAATGAGAGATGGACATGCTCAAACATACATCGCTTACATATTTTCCATTGCCACATTTCCAGCATTCATTCGTGTGTTGAACCAATTGTTGTTACAAGTATGCTTAATAGCTTTAGAGTATTGCGTGCGCTGAGCGGGACACTCGTATTTCATGCATGAAGACACACCAAATGCAATACGAGCCACACAAAAAAGGAGTATTTTTATGCGCAAACACTTAAATAACGAATTAAAAAACAGGTAGAATGTCAATTTGTCAATATTATTAAAAGCCTACATTCGAGATGCACTGTTACCAAATCGATCATAATCTGTGTGTTCACAAGAGAGCGCAACCGCAAATCTGCACAATCATGATTATATGATCCGATATAATATGAAAATCCCAACCGATTCGGCGATTGAATTTCAGTGTACTTGCAAATCGACTACACAAGTCACAAACACAGTAAAAGCGCGACGTGCACGAAACCTCATTGATACCAAATAGACCTGCCGATTATCGTACTTACATTCAGATTATGAATGGAATGAACTAAATTAAAATTGCCGCTCACATTTCGATTTCTTATCGATTATAATTTATCTCTTGGTACGGCGCGTATACACTTTTTTCGGCTTCATCGTTCGGCGAACATGATATTATCCACTTGAAATAAATTTCGCGTATTTTTCGCCTCATTCTCCCGATATTCTTTTCATTAAATCATTTTTTTCGCTTTATTTATCTTCGCCCATATGATATCAGCTCGACACGCACTTCAATTCAGAAAAAAACTGGGCAAATCTTTCTTATTAAATGCGATACATGAGATTTGCGTTTTCACTTCGAAACCTTTTTATTTTCACTGGCAAAAAAAGGAGTTAAAACTAATGAAAATGAGCAATTAAAGTGTGTTTTAACGCGATTCAACTCACAGAGATAATACTGAAAATTCTATGGATTCCAAAAATGCAGCAGCTTCGTTCCCACTTCGGCTACTAATCGACATTGGCCATCATTCGTCATCCATTTATGAAACGGAAATAGTTCGAGTATTTAAATCATTTTATCTAAAGCGCCTTGTCAATATCATGTTAGGCTATATGTCTTAGATAAAATCACCTCTCAATCGCACATTTAAATGGATTACAGAGAATCGCAGAGCAAATTATAAAAAAATGCTTTTCATCGCGCAATTTCGTACACTCTTTCGTTTTCCAAACTCATCTTTTCTTCCAAATTCATTCGATTTTTCGTTTTTTTTATTTTGCTTGTTACTTATTCGGGCATGTCCGAGCCTTTTCTATTAACGAATTCCATTTATAAGTGGATTAAATCGTCTAGATCGAAACTCGTCTTGTTTTTTATTTTGACAAGGTACTTCTTCTATTTACCATTTCAGATTGGCTAGAAGCGATTAAAAGATGTAAATTGTCACAAGAGTTCAGCGAAGCGTTGAAAATTTGTTTTCTCTTCCAACGTAAATAAAACATTAAGAGTGTTTCAGACCTGCTATCATTGCAGTCAATCGTTTATTCCGTAAATAGACATGTCTTCGTACAAATCCTCTTAAACGTTGCTAGACAGGCCAATCCGTATCTGTCAACCGAAGTAGGGTCAGTTTTCTCCTGACATAATTCCACACTGACGAAAACAAAATCGGTATGTGTCGATCATATCGGTTGACCCTTGCCAAACATGAATGAAAATTTGTTTTCAACATGTCGAAGTGCTTGTTCACGATTTCATGAATGAATAAAATCCCATTCCCTCAAATGAGAGAGAGAAAGAGAGAGAAAAAACTTGGGCGATAAATTGGTAATCTTGCCGCAGCGTGATCAATGACCGTTGTTGTTCATTGCGCTGCTTTTTTCCATGCAGCGACATTTAATCCGTTGATGTTGAGTTAAAGTAAACGCGCTTAGCAATTTGCAAAACGCCGTGTGTTGAGTGTGGGTGTCAACAGTCACGCTATTTGCTTTCAGCGACTCCACTACCGGTGCGTCATTGGTAGTTGCTGCAATTTTATGTTCAATTCTCACATTAAAAACACCTTAAAAACTACATAATCGCAGAACGAATTCGCTCTTTCGGGCGCGCATTCTATAGACAGCCGTTTAGCGCGCGCGAAAACAGCGTAATTTTATACAAGCATTGAAGTGAATAATATCGAAACGTTTTTATTTGTTCAAGCATACAGCGTGTGTGAGAAGGGCCAGTTTGAAATGGATTGTGGTTTTTCTGTTGTTTTTTTTTTTTTAGTTTTATTTTTGGAGAGATGAATAAGAAAATGAAGGATTGGCGTGTGTAAGATAATCGCGACAGAGATCATGGATCATGTGATTTAACAAATTACCCAAAACATCGACGGAAGAAATGCGAGTGACGCTCTCGAGAACAGGCGCACGAAACTGGACCGAAGGATGCAAATGGTGAATGTGTGTGGCATGTGAAATTCCGTGTTCGTTCAAATAAATCAAATTACTTTACACTGACATCATTCCAAAAAACCATTTTGACCGAGTAATTTGATTTTTCCGTATGATAAGTGTGGCAGCCGATCTGGCAAAAACACAAGACTCGCACGAACCTCAAGTCATAACTCATAAGTCTTGCATTTTGAGATATCCTCAGAAAAACACGACGATTTTTTTTTTGTTTCAGATTTTCATGAATCGAATATAAGGTTTTTTTGAATCGATGACTTTTAGCCTCGATATAGCTGCCCTTTTTAGCATATTGTACACTCCATTGATTTGATACTGAATATGGATGCGCTCTGAAAATGGAAATCCAGTTTCAAGAGTGCACGAGCGCATATTTTAATATAATTTGCCATAAGATGATTTGCTACGTTTCGGTGCTGCTGCTGGTTGTTTTCACAAAAAAGGGATTCGATAAAATATTTGCAATTCACAATGCCATATTGCACGCATGGTAATGATTAATTTCTGCCACATTCAATGTTGCACTGGAAAAAATGATGTGTATCGCTGCTAATTGCTGATATTGAAATGAAAGCGATATTGCCACGCACCAATCCAATGCATTCAGCACGCAGCGATAAAAAGCGGTAAAACAATCGATTACGAAGTCTTCAAATTTGGAAAGCGGTTTCTTGTATTTGCTGAACGGTTTTCAATACATTTCCATATTAATGGTGGTATAATAAAACGCCAAAAAGGCACATGCTTCTTATATCACTGCACTGCACTGTGACTGACGACGTGGAGAGCGCCATCAAGCAAATTTTGTTTTAGTTGATACTTGAACTTGAATGGCTTTTTCGATGTTTGGACGTTGTGCAATTAAATCGTAATTGAGCATCTCTCAAATTTGGTTCGAACGACAAGTGAACGAACAGAGTTTACATGGAAATTAAGGAAATCGACCGGCCAAAATGATTCGTTATTGACGCATGACAACAAAATCGTCCACATTTTCCGAGACGATAACGAAAATTAAGTCAACGTCATTTTACGGAATGAGAGACGGGTATGAGGAATTGAGACACGATTTGCAATATATGGCATTTGCATAAATTATTCCATGAATGCGTTCAACAATCACAATTACTCAAAGCGAGCATTCGATTGTTTTAATTGCCTTTCAAATTCGAATGGACTCGGTGCGCGACCTGATTGGCTTGCGACCGACAAAAGGAGGAACAAACATTTCATCTCAGCAATTACCTTGACACATAATCCATTTGCGGGCTTCCCTTTAATTGCAAAATGTGACCATATTTTGAAGAAAACATTTACACTTTTCCTTCGATTTTAATGTCTGACACCGAAATGCCGCATTCATATTTTAAGCCATTTCGAACAGATGTACAGAGGATAAAATCTATTTTTTTTTTCGTACACTGATGATCAACTAAAAATTGCTCTCTTTCGATCCATTTCTGAAGCAAATGAAATTGCGAAATTTATTATTTAATTTTTCATTTTTCAAGAAATGATTTTTATTTTATTTCACATTTGACTGAATCTGCAGAATACATCCAGAGGCGCATCCACTAGATATAATTCACTTTTGATTTCCTTTCGAAACTTATCTTGAGCCATGGATCTTATCAGATTCAGCGCCATGCAGATTGAATTCTTCACAATTATTCATTAAAATCGATAGCGAAAAGAAATTGGTTGAACGTTTCCAGCATGCGCGATAATCGGTTTTGTTGCAAATATATAGATCACACCGTGCGTCGACCCGCGGAAAGTTCTGATGTCGAAGAAAAATGAAATTTAATAATAACACGTCGAAAATGAAAGAATCGCGTGCGAAATTCATTTATACTGTATTTGTTTTGTGGAGCAATTCCATTTTGGTTGTGCGGCTGCGCAGAGAAATAAAACGCATTTTTACGAAGTTAAACAAACATATAATTAAAGTTTCATTTTTTCGTCGATTTTATCGACATTTTATGCAAGATTGTGAAATGATACAAATTTCATTTTGGCATTGCTGCGAAACGGTTATGCATTGTCTCGACATTGGTGTTCTGCACATTCCATTCGCGGGCGCAGTGCAAAATGGTGAGTGTTTATCAAATATTGAATAAAAATTTAAAATATGGCTTGACATCACTTGCATGGCATTTAACATGAGTTGGCAAAATTGGCTTGAAAGCCGCTGGAACACAGCGCTCCATGCACTCACGGCATTACAGATTGTATTTCGAAATGCAATACAAAAAAACTCAAATCGATAGGTTTTTTTTATCTGATCACAAAAACATATACGCGCACACCACATGCTAAAGATATATATCTTTTAACATCCAAAGTAAACATCTCTGCTCTCGCCTGATATAGATTTTGTTTATGATAATTTATTTAATTATACTGATTTGTAGCACCTAATGAAACGTCCAGAAGAATAAATAATGGAATCGGATTTTTTTGCTCCTGGATTTGTGTTGAATGTCCAATCAATGCATCCTGCGTGTGATGTGCACAGTTTGTGTTGGTTTTTTTTTTGCATTCAAATGAAATGGGCTGAACGGGACCGCCATGGTCCATCGGTGTAATTTTCGACAGTTCGATCCACACCGAATGTGTTTGAATTCGCGCATCGTATTCACAGCATTTGGCCCTTTGCATATCATTTGAATAATACCAGACCTACAATAGTAATTATGAAATTTGCGGAAAAACAAATATAAACAATGCTCGCCATAAAAACGGTGCAAACAGTTCCTCTCTTTGCTGTTGGTAATTACTGTTTGTTTTGGGAATATTTTTAGCTGAAGAAAAAAATGCGCGGTGAAAAAGTATTGAAATTGTGCGGACAATGTACTTGCGAAGCGCGAAATCGAGAGTTCAACTAAAAGCAAGAGCAGCATATTTTAATAAAAGCCTTTTTCGTATGATGTGGAGCTATGTGATCGACACGGTTGTTAGCCTTTAGACGCCAGTGAGAATGTCTAAGGCCCGTAGTGGCTGTAATGAGATGAGAAAATGTGAGCAATAAAGTAACGACAGTTTACGTTCTTTTCTCTCTCTCTCTCTCTCCCTCTCTCTCGACTTTTAACATTGTATCACAACCTTTATTATCAAAATTTTGGCATCGGTCATAAAGCCGGGCTGGCCTAACAAGTAGTAATCTGGTTTGTTGTTTACTCAATTTTGGTATTAGTTTTCGCTCTTTTCCGCACGAAGTGTGGTGTTCTTCTCTCTTGTTTTATCGGCGTCTATGTTGCGAACGCTCGTTCTGTTTTCTTCTTTCATTAGTCGTGTTTTTCATTTCGCAAATGATCGATGATTAATGACAAGGCATCCGCAAGCATAATCAAGCGAGCCGGAGTTCTAACGGCCATAGAGAAGATGAGAATAAAAAACCTAAGCCAAAAAATAAATGGGATTTTCTCTCCATTTGTAATTGGCATATATTGATCAAATAATAATTGGGTTGTGTTACCTTGCACACCGCTCATGCACGCGTCTTATCACATAGTTGAAGACTCTCTCGCCGAATCGAACTAAATACGCTACTCTAATCAAATAAAAGCAATTTTAATAATAACAAATGGGTTTTTTATAACCTCACTCCGATTGCTTCTATGACCATTGCAAAAGAGAAACGCACTTTTTTTTCCTTTCCTCGGCCAAATAAAATCGTCTTCTTTATTTAATGATAATTTCTAAATTGAACTATAATCATGGTGCTGCACTATCCATTCGATTCACATAATCACCAGGTCATAAAGAGCGATCGAATTAATCAAACAACATTTCATTCACAATGTTTTTCGAAACTTTGATTGTTTTACGAGAATTGCCGTTTCGATCTCACTAATAATTGCTCGCTCGTTGATGAACTCGGATCGGTCAATGGGAAGAATTCATTCAGAATTTCGTTTCTAATGATATCGACTGCAAATTTTTACAACTGACCGATCGCTAAAGTACACATTTGATTGCTGTGTTTATAGTGCCGTCTTTGATGATATGCCATTCATGAATGATGAGATTTTTGAAGAAGATTGCGTCCGATAGAATCGAAAAAGATTCTCGATCGGACATGATTTGCTTAAGGAGACGAGATTTGTTCAAAGTGAAAGGAATCATTTGTTTCATAAAACGAGCTCGCGTGCTTGCGCTTTTTTTTTCATTCGAAATCTCGATCTTGTTCCCTAGTTTGAGAATTTCGATCATTTTTTCAGCAGAACGTCTATTGCTTCGTCAAAATGGAGCAAGATGTTCAAATCGGTTTGATTACACACTTTTGTATATATAAATTCATTTATGGCGCATTTTTTTTGTGAAATGTTTCAATTTAGAGCGACAGAGAGAAATTGTTAAATTTTGATTATTTTTGGTCGTGCAACAGCAACAAAAAGTCGAACCGAAAGATAAACAAATAGATACAGAATAATTTAATTCGGCACTAAGGCACAATGTTTGTATATTTATTGAGATAAAAAATTATCAGTCAAAATTGGTTTGCTATAGGTAGCGTATGTAATAAAGACCCGGTGTATTTTGTGTGGCACGGCATGCGTAGCCTAAACACCTGCCCCGATGCGTTGCTCATACAAAATTTCTTTTTTCGAAATACGTACGGTTTTCAGGTTTATGCTTAACATTCGTTTGAGTGTTACACTTTGTTTTTTTCTTGAAAGTGGTCTTCACGCGAATGAAGAAAAACCAACGTGACGTTTTAATCTCGTGCGTTGAACAATTCAATTGAGCAAACTTTTACACAAACACATTGGTGTCTTGCTTCAACGGCGGAAACTTACATTGTTGTCTTGTTAGCTACGGCAAAGTTTGTGACTTGACGCTCTTAATAAACAGAGCAACCTCAGTTTATTAATGAATTTATGTCGTATGAATACAATTGATGAATTTCATTCATTGGACACCATAAATTCCTAAATGAAAATGCCACCAAAGGGTTTCGAAGTTTGTCTTTTTGTCGGATATCTATCAAAATCCAGTTTTTTCTTCAATCAATTTCCAAAATAATTTGAAGGTTTATTATAATCAAGTGATTTGATTTGATGACGCATTTTACGAGTTTTTGGATGAAAAACCATTTTTTCAGTTTGATCCGTTACGAGAAAGCCATAAAATTCGGTTTTATTGTCATTTTTCCAAGATACAATCCGTTTTCAGCAATTCAACAAGGAAACATCAATAAAAATCCTGGTAATCTCAACAGAAAACTCTCAAATAAATCAATTAATTTCGAATTTATCGCTTGATGTGTCTTGATCTTCACCAAATTACAATCGAAAGTCTCGATATTTGACGCCACCAATGGAATATTTACAAAAAGGAAACACTTTTGCTCAAAGCGCTTCTGATAAAATTCAATTTTCAATTGATTGAATCGTATTTTTTGACATGCGGTGAGTCAAGTGGTTTTGATAATATCTCGTCATTCTCTTGCAACTCATAAATCATTTGACAAAAGATCAGTTTTTCGATGCTCTTATGAAATTCATTCAATCAATATTGGACGTTCTCAAGATTGCAGTGCTTATTGACGAAATTCCGTTGGTTGTACTAGATTTAAAACGAAATATTACATATTCAAGTATTAACTGAGGATATGATCAAGTGAGAGTGTTAGTGCAAAGCAATGAATGGTTCACTCAAAGCAACCTTCCGAAAGATGATTTTTCGGCAACAACATTTGTTCACGAACTGGTCACGGGAACGGAATTTCAAATTAAATGTTGCGCAATTAAATTGAATTCGTGATTTTCTCACATTCATCCTTTCGTTATTTTTAATTTATTCAAAACGGAATCATTTAGTCGAAATGAGCGTCGTATGTGGAATATCGTTCAGAAGGTACAGAATAAACAAGCAAACCATTTAACTGTCGAATTATTCGGCTGAACTGGTTCCTCCGATCTGCGTTCATCTTCCAAACATCGAATAAACTACCAAATTTACAGAAAAATTTCTCTGACGAATTATTAATTTGCTTATTTAAACTGGAAGCCTGAACAAAATAATGCGATCATGTTATAATTCCGATTACTCGGGGGAAAAAGACCAGTGCTCAACCAGTAGTCAGAAGCAGCCGCGAATTTGGTAGTTCATTTTTCATTGAAAGAAAGAGTTTTCTTGTTAGGACATTATGTTCGATCGTATTTGTGTGAATTCAAGAACGTTTGTGTAAACTTTTGACTTTCTTCATTTAACTTCATGTAGTTTTCATGCGCATTCTGTGTACAATGCACATTTTCGGTCCATAACGTGTATGTGAAACGCACTTTTCTTTTTACTCTATAAACGGCGTTTTATTCCGCCGTCTATAATTAGGTATTGCATTTTTCTTACCGACGGATTGTGCTCCTTCTCTCTCTCTCTCTCTCTCTCTGTCTTTCGCACAGTGGAACGCGTTCAATTACGCTCAATTATGACTGATATGTTTTCCTTTTTTATTCAATTTTATTTGATGCTTGCTTGCTTTCGCAAATATAATACAAACAGGAAAAAGGGCGATTGCTTTCTCCTGGATACTTTTAGCTGTTCCAATCGCCACTTATTCTCTCTCTTATACTCCAAATAATGTGTCGTGTTCTTTTCTTTATGAACGGCCAATTCCACAAGAGAAGCGAATAGCAAATTCGGTCAGGTTCGCGTTTGAAGCGAAAATGAACAAGTTCAACGAAATATTGGCATAAAGCAGACATCGATGATTGCAATGACTCCCGTGTGCTGCTGAATGTGCGCTCAGCGTGTGTCACGTAGCAAGTGCATCTCACGTTGTTGAGGTGAGCGTTCACAAATTAAAATGATTTAAAAATGTAAATAAGTGCGTGGCGACGGAACAGTTACGGTTTCGTCGCTGTTCTGTACCACAAAATTTAAATAGCCGATCGTTGTGCTCAACATTATCCTACAAATCGTCAATCTTATCATCGGCGATCGTTTTATACGCTGATCAGCTCGCTCAATATCGTCAGAAATGTTGCGTATTTATGTTCGGCAGCAAGTTTTGTTTGAGAACCTTCATTTCATCTACGCGACAGAGATGGAAATAGGAAGAATGGATACTCTGCGCAACATACGCATTCTTGTATTACACGTGTAGTACCATTTTCGCGTGTAATTACACTTTGCCGCTTGTCGTTTATTGATCGCGTTTTGCCCCGGATCGAATTGCTAAGCAATAATTTATGATAACCAAATCAAGTAAATAATTCGAAACAATTTCAAAACTGCATTACTCCTAAGATTTGTTAACATTTAATAGAGTCAATTGCCGAAAAGAATGATTGCATGAATCATAATTTATGACTGCATTTGTTGCCTCAAACCCATTCAAATGTGAGTCCGCGAGAGCCACAAATTTCATGTTATTCTGGCCAATGATGAGCTCAATTAAATTCATATATATGTCATCAAGCGAAAATCTTAATTTAAATGATACACGATGGCATTGTGACGAGCACACGTAATTTATTGTCACTAATTTATTATGACATAAAATTAAAGTTGTTGCGGCGTAACAAATTTGATTTTGTTCAAAACATGTACGACGACGACGAACGCATGGAGCAAAGTTCCACGGGCGAATTTGTCAATAATTTGTCAATAAAATTGAAAGAACCGTAAAACTGGCTGAAACATGATCAATGACATTGTAATGATTACCAAGTTTTTTAACTGCGGTTTGAATAAATTAAAAAAAATAATTGAAAGTACGTCGTTGATTGAACCATTGACGTGCCGATCGCATCAAATGTCAATACGCACACACGATAGACGCAATCTGCACACATGTTTGTTGTTGGTCACAACGATTCATAACTCTTTTTCAAATATTTACTATCACGTTTTTCAGCGTAAAAATACCAAACAACAACAACAACAAAATCCGGCGCACTTGTAAGATAACTGTCTGTATTGCCAATTAATGGCGGTCCAAATCAGGCATCAAAATAGTTCTCCGATAATATCACCATCGGCGAAATGACCATTACATGCATTTTTAATGGGTAGCACAGACAATGTGAAGTGCTGAGCGGCGGCGCAACCGCGAATGAGAGTAAGGACACATGATAATTATTTTTTATCACTGAATTTCATCAAGAATTCGAAGGCCAACGAGAGACAAATGATGCATCCCGAAAAAAACAATACGCATTTTTAAGCATCAATCAATTTGAGTTTAAAGGTAATTTGCTGGCCATATAAGTGTTTAGAGGAGCTCGCAGGCAATCATTTTAGCAGCATAAATGAGATCTCGTATGAAAATCGAATTACAGCGCATCGAATCGGTGCATGGAAATGACGGAATCAAACGACAGAATTACGTAAATTTGCATCAAAATAGTTATATTTGATCAGTAATTGATGCGCTCGGAGGCAATCAATTGTCAAAGTAGCAGATTTTCGTCAATTGACGAATATCGTACACGTTGAATGATCGACCGCAGCAATTGAAAAGATATCAAATGATGTGTATTTGTTTGTTGAAAATAATCAGCAGAAAATATCGACCGATTTGCAATTTCGGCTCTAATGCTCAATCTGTCAAATGAATGAATGTTTTGAATTCATGCCCCCGAGCCAGTCACAATTCGCAATCAAACTCATTAATTACAAACAAAGCAAAAGGAAACCAAATTTTTTACAAACACAAATGCGATCGCAAGTTGATGAAAGATATCTCTTTCGAGTTGTTTGTGTTAAAAACGGAAATAAAAATACAATGATGACAAAATCACTTGAAGTGAAGCAAATTCTTCCGAATAAAATCCATGGCTGGCGGCAAATTGATCAAATTGTCGATGTTTGGAATTCGTCTTGATTTTATTCTGTGAAAAATCGTTTCGTTCGGACCGGGATGCATGCATTTGCTAGCGCATCGCATTAGCAGGTAAGCAAAATAATTGTGCGATGAGTGTTCAGGGTTCGGCTTCGGTTTGCAGATACTATGCCTAGCCACACAGCGCGCTGTGGGAGTCAGAAAATTAAGATCTCCCATTTTCTCCGGTTTTCACATTTTCTAAAATCTTATCTAACTGACAATATTTGATAACTTTGCGGTTTTCAAGAGCACTTTTTCTCATTTCAATTCTGCTTTCATTCGTGAAATTCCATGTGAAGAAATTCCTACTTTTCAAATCCTATCTATTGTTCGTTGAGAGACAAGCGAAAGAGGGTTCAAAGTGATTTTCGCTGGTTTTGGCTTTTAAAAGAAAGAATTATTTAATTTCTCCGATCTATGTTCACTGATTATATAGTATATTGACTGATTAACCGAAAACATGTAAAAAGATGCATCTTTTACCTACACGCTAAATATGGGTGCATGTGGTTGTAACGAAGCTGCATCTAAAAGAAAGACCTGATGCCGAACATTTGTGTCCTTGTCCAGCGATAACGGTAAAAGGTATGCTGAATAAATATGTGCAGCTACAAAATATTTTGATCGAAGGATATATTTATTGGAGTGGCGAGAATGGCGGCGGGCTAAAACATCGGCTTATCATAAATTGTCTCTTTATTAAAGTCAATAAGTGTACGTTGCGCTTGCGACGGTGCATACAGGTGACTCAGAAAGTTTACATTACGGCACTTTGAATTCGTCGCCATCGTCTTCAGGCCTGATATAATTAAACATCATTTCCATTTTCTGGCACAATGCCACAATTAACACAGCAGAAGTAACTTTATACATATAGGAAATAGTGTGATCAAGAAAGAGACGCGCACATTCTCAATTGAGCTGATGCGAACTGAGCAGCAAGTTGACTGAAACAAAAGAGACAGACGCAAATCGGATTGACAAAAAAAGTGGCAGTCAACGAAAACAAGAGCGACAAGGAACCAGTTAACTGTTCGAAGTAGCAGCTGCGGAAATTAAGAATATTTTAAAGTTTTATTAATAATGATCGAGTATACGCTTTTTTCTCGTTCGAACGTGTGTGTGTTTACTTTCAAGCATGGGTCGACAGAGCGTATGCAAAAACGAATTGTGACTTGGTGATGGATGTTATAAACTCGTGTTATCATCGCATCCTAACGAAATGACAAAAAAAATGTTCGCTCAGCTTCGATGCAGCAAAATAAAATTCCTGACGACACTCTCTAGAGCGTGGAAAAAAACACCAGAGAATGCGAAAAGTAATAATAAGATCAACCAGCCGAATACCATCGATCGAAACTGAAGTTGAAAAGCCGCATTTAGCGTCACACATCCGTCGCACCGTTCACTACTACTACGGTTAACGCGCACTTCGTTAGCAATTGATTTCGAATTTGTGTGTAATGGTTTAATTCTTGTGTGCATTTTCGCCCAATTATACGGTTCTCATAATAATATGATATGTCACCCATCGGTGTTTCCAAATTTATGTCTTCCTCGTCCACATTCCGATGCGTGCGCGGCTGTCGCACATCTCCGATTTCAATAAAAAGTCATTTGCAAATTGTAGAGCCAAACGATGCGCACACCAAATAAAACGAAAATGAAAAAGAAAGAATTTTTATCCATTCTTCCGAATTTCGAGTGTTTTCACCCGTGACTGTAAAATCATTACGAATAAATTGCAGTTTCAATGCAACAAACTTGATTTAATAAGTATGCAATGGCACTTGGATTGTTCCTAATTTATGATAAATATACTCAAATGCCTATCATAATATTATGTTTCTGAGCATTTTTACTCTTGCATTATGAAACGCAACGGTAAACTTTGTTGCACAGCCATCGGCTACGACTTCCAAATTTATTTATCAAATCAATTGATTTGCTGGTTCCGTGTTTGCAAAAGCCTCTTTGACACGTTAATGAGTGAGGCCCGGCAATTTTGTTGCTGCACATTTGTGTGTGTGTGTGTGTTGCGGTCCGATACGGTCAATTATTGACATTTTGCCGAAAAAGTGCAAAGGCTTCTCTTTTATCGGTCTCACAATGATTGACCGAAACGAATCGATATGCTTCGAACAAACAGCAATTTTCAATGAACTAAACACTGGAAAATTGTTTGAAGTCCCTTTATTCATGTTCTTTACGGTCTTGCCATTGTGAACTTAGTTTGCATATAAACGCACTCGTTGTGTGGCACAAATCATAGGAGACCTCCTGGTCGTCTCTGCTGACTCTTGCTTCAATTCTCATTTGAATTTTCAATTTCAATGTCTGCATTACATATCAATTATTGTTTGGCACAGAAGTCTCTCTTTGATTAATAATTATCTTTAGTTTGGTTTTACACACAAGATAATACGCAATCGAACGGTTTTGGAGTTCAATGTGAATCAATTTATATTTACATTGTAAATTTTGGCATTGCATAGTTGCTGTTCAGTTTTACATTGAAAAATGTGCTTGGTTTATTGAGGTTCCTCATTCGAACTCACACAAACTCGCTGATTAATAAATAAATCACTGATTATTGATTCAATGTATGATATGTTCTTGTATGTTGCGTTCCACAAGCTTCACCAGTCTGATTTGGTATTTATTTAACACCCAATTTAAAGCCTTCATTTCATTTGGGAGATGTTCAATCAACTGTTGACCAACTGCTATATTTTGATTTTCTAATTTCTATTGCCAATGAATCGATACCATTCGAAATCATCTGTTTGTCTATTTCCGATAAATTCGGCTTTCAAAACCATCTATCGAAAATGGCAGATGCTCTGGCGTTTACCTCAAAATGAATTGAAAAACATATCATGATCATTATGGAAAATTGGAAAGAGTTAAATGTGTTATGCGAAACCAGATGGAATGAGATAAAAATATGGAATTTCCATTTTTCAAAAATGCGAATGGATGCATTTGCCGTGCATCGTTTATCAAACACTTTTGGCCAATTCACGTCACTTAATATTTCCACTATTTTCCTACACATTTTTTTGTGTGTTCTTTTGTTTATATGAAGAGTGTCATGTTCCACCTTCGCAGTTGGTTGAATTCAACAAAAATCCGAACACCTTTAAATGCACACGCTCGTTTATTTGCGAGCCTAAAGTGGCAAATGTATCGCTCGGAAAAGGTTGAATGGTGAATGTGAATGGCAACAAAATAAAAGAGTAACAAAACAAACCATCACTTGAGCCAAGATCACTGTGAATGCACAAATACCAGCAGCAAATGAATTGCAATCCTTTTTGTGGGCAGGGAGAAAAAAGAGGTATGATTTTCCATAAAACGGAAATTTAGAAGAAAAAGCGCACCAAATCAGCAATGTATAAATATCAATGAGCATTTTCGAAAGGTGGAAAAAGTGCGTGCGTCAATTCATCGGTCTGTAGAGTCGGTACAGATGCACTTTTAATAGCCATGCGATGATTCCAACCAAACATGATATTGGCGTTTTTATTTCATCTTTTGATTGTGTACCTCGATCCTTTCGTCTGTTGATTTAACGAATGCACTTTCGATTGTTCAACAGTAAAAAAGGGAATATTATTGATGATTCAAAACATTTACTACGGCTGACGAGGCGATGGATGAAACCCGGTAAAATGAAATATTTGCTCCGGTTCGATTCTTTGGCGTTTCAAGGCTGTGGATTAATAAAATCGGCGCGCTGTGATGGATAATTAAAGCCGAATCTTTTGACTTCATTCATTTTCATTGTGTTTTCAGCAATTGGATGAAATCACAAATTAATTATATGCATTTTTGATGAACGAAGTGCAGAACGATTGCTTCCCAAGGTGAGATTCCTTAGCCATTGACGCCAAAATGGCATCAATTTCAAAACATTAAATCCAATGAAGTCCGCATTTCTTCGAATTTCGCCACAAAGTGGCTTTTGGTTTGAAATTTAGCGGCGATCTCGGTGTTCAATGCACTTTTCGTTGAATAATGGGCACAAAGTGAATAATAATTGAGACTTCAAAGAAACGCTTTGAAATGAATTGTTTTTCATGAAGTCGTCATAAACCGTACGGTATACTCTAGCCATCCAATGATAGCGATTGCGTTGGATTCAAATCGCTGGCAGCCAATCGTTGTCTTTTAATTCGAATGAAATTTATTTGATTTGTTTGCTCATGCCAACGGATGCTGCCGGCATCACGCCACAGATAGTGTACCCCTCCCATTCCAAACACCACGATTTGAATGTATTTTTTTATTCATTTACGATTCAAAATCGCTCAAAAGCCACATCACCTCAACCGAATGATATAAATCCAGCCCATAACGATCTTTAATTTTTATGATTCGCCTCGGAATTAAATCATTTTTCATTATTTAAATAAGATGCAGCATGTAGATGAAATCCGTACATCGGCGCGCAATAGCAACAGCACATTGTAATGTGAACCTGTACATTAACGGTGCGAGAGCATGATCATAAATTGTATGCAAAATTAATATGTTTGCATTGATCACGAACGAATGATTACTTTCTTATTTAATTTAAAGCTTAGCGAACGGTCGCCAGACAACAAACGTGTAACAGTAATTGAACATTAAATAATGGTGCTGGCGCGTCGGATGCATAACAGTGCCGATCAACACGCACACAAGCATGCACATAGGTTGGCCGATCATCGATGATATTCCACGTGGTTTCAAGGTAAATAATAAAATCAAAATTAAAGACTTTATTAGCTTTTCGATGCATGGTGCGCGTCCGTGCGCTGATTTTTGTGCAGTGTTTCAAATGTGCGAGTTGGGTTCGGCCAGAGATCGTCCGATTTACATAGAAAATCACGAAGCCCAACTCGAACAAACCATATGCATCGAAAGCAAATAATTCGCAGTGGAACGAAACGTGATTCGTGTGGAATATGAAAAAGCAAAGCCAAACGAAAAAGTGATAAACACATTTTGATGGTGTGCCCTAAAGACAATCCTTTTTTAATGCGCGCGAATTGATCGCCGAAAAAATCCGTTTTTGTTATGTACATTTTTATAAGTTTACGGCGGATAAACATTCGGTGGGAATTTTTCGCTCTCGTCCCCTCTCACTCTTCTTGATCTCAACATGATAATGCATTTATTTCTGCATAAGGAAGCTCTTTTACTCTTCTTAAAATGTGTATTTCGCTGAAGAGATGGTGATCGTCGAAGAGAGACTTTTTGTTCGTTTGTGGTCTGAATCAAGAAGAAGTGTAAAAGACTCAATAGATTCTATGAGCAAATCTACAGCTAATTGAAAATTAATGACTATCATTGCTGATGACTAGAATCTTGTTGAATGTACAAAATAGGTCTGTCCAATGAAAAAAAAATCCCACTAAAAATGAAAAATTATACAATTTTTGGCTACCTCCGTAGCTCGTCTTCTCCATTCATCCGAACAAAAGAGCCATTTGATGGTCTTTAATTTGCAATTTCTTCGATTGTCCGGAATATTTCCACTTTCGAAAAGAATTGACTTCATGAATGATGTATCAAAATGATTATCTTCGTTTCGTAATGAACAGGCGCCGCACATACTGGCCAGTGGTCAATTGAGGCAGTTTGAAATACGAAGTTCTAAGAAGTCGATTCAATTTATTTGGTCTATGACAAACCGAATCTGTACATTGATTTGAATGGAATTTGGTGAGCAAATGTGCCAAAAATCTTGGCTTTTCTTCGGATACTGATACCCGTGAACACAATTAATTTCGGCCGAACAATGGCAGCCATTGTTTATTTAAGATAAAAAAAATGTGCCTCGTGCACAAAAGGACATCTAATTCGTATTAAATGGATTTTCATAGGTACGCATAGGCATCTTTGTTGGTTTCTCGCTTCTGCCGCATTTTTTTCTAGACAGTCAAATAGAAAACAATGAGCGCACACGGATTCATTATCGATTGTCAAAAAGCAGAGCATGCCGAAAACCATTATTCTCTTAACAAATAAATAATAATTAGTAGACATTGCTTTTTAATGGAAAAAAGTATCAAAGAACGAAATGCTCCTTGTTCTTGTTCGCTTACAAGCAACCAATGGCGAGCAAACAATAGAATGAACGCCACTTTTAGCACTTCTTTTTCGTGAGGCGTTAGCCAAACAGAGAGAAAACAAATAGGTGGAAGTAAAGTCAATTTTGAGTAAAGTAAATCTCTTTTTTTTTTCAACTTAAAATTTGAAGAAGGACAAAGAATCATGTACTCAACGTCATTTTTTTTTTAAATTTTCACCTTTTCCATCTTCAGTGTGTTCAGCATCGAAAGAGAAGACTGCATTGTATTTCTTATCACATAGAAAGTTTCACGCCTTTTGTATGTCGTAAGGTCAAAGCGTATATTTGTTGGTACTTCCCTGGAAACTCCGGTGCTGAAACAGAGAGCTAAAACAATCGATATGTCTTTGACATCGAGCACGAGAATAGACAGTCCATACAAAAAATTGCATCAATTCAAAGCGCATGCGCAAAGGAGAATTGTTCAAAAGTAAAGCGAAATTGTCACTTAAAAATAGCCGATTTGTTCGGTATTTACTTACAATTCGAATTTTCCAAAAGACAACAATTTCAATTTCTACCAAAAACATCCAAAAAACAATGCAATTGAAACGAACAATGCCGCAAATATTTCAAAGCGCTTGAATTTCAACCATATTTCAAATGTATTTACATTTCTCTCCGCACTTACTGCAAATAAAACGAAATTGTGTGTACCTTTTCATCGGCAATCGAATACTGCTTCCTTTTATATGTTTTTGTTTGTAGTTGGGCGCTTGTGGAGCGCGAATGATGAAATGGCACATGCTGCGAAATTTGATATTTTCAAATAAATCGCTTCCTTTAAGAAAAAATTCCTTTCGCCATTCGAATGGGCCTGAAATCGGAGTTTACCTTCACTTAACATACTTTTCATGTTTTTTCCCTCCTGTTTCCCGATTTCCGAAAAGACTTTGTCCTATGAAAATATTTACTCGCAACATCAGCCACATTGATTCGAACGTCAATGCCACTGCTGTGGATGCACAGCAATTTTGATTTGTCAAAATAACAATTTATATCGATTGACCTGACCTATTTTATCAATCAATCGGATTGATCGGCAAATGTAATACCGTTTTTCCGTGTGGCGAGAGAATTCACGTATACTGGCACTGATTGAACGTAAAAAAATGAGCGAGGCGCGTGAATACGTTGGACTATGCGCAAAAACGTGTAAATCGTAAAATTCCTGCTTTTTTAAATTACCGCCCGTCGATCATCTATCAAAACCGCTGCCGAGAACAAAGATTGCCGCGGAATGAGCGACAAATGAAATTTAATAGATCACGATTCGGCCGGTGAATTTATCGGTATGTCGCGTCGGTGCGACAATTCATTTGCTTGGTAATTGCTCTTTTTTATGCTGAATATTTGTAATAATGAGGGATAGAGAGAAAGAGTGAGAGAGGGAAAGAGACTGAGACGTTAAAAACAATCGAAACCACGCACATATGTGTTGATAAATCAATTTCATTTAATCGTTTGTGGTGGCAGAGAAGAGAAAGAAGCCCTTTGGTGATGTGATTCGCTTCTTGAGACGTCACGCGAACGAGAGAGTTGTAAACATGAAATACTCCATACAAAAAACACACGTATATTGCAGTGCAATTGCCGGAATGTGCACCTCTGTCATGTTTCACCGATAGCAATTATATTTTGGTTGGCTTTTTTTATTATTATTTTGAAATTTTCGTGATAAGTGTTCGTCGGTGTGCGAAGCGAGTTTCAAGTTTCATTTCAAGTACGGCTTGACAGTGGAGCATCAAAAGCATTGGCTCCAATTAGTTCGTGTGATGGACAATGTCTGCATATGCAACCATAAAAATAAACAAAACTCCCGTACCGAATCACTCGGTCCGCCAAAATGTTGCATGATGCTGAGATGCTCTTTCTTCTTTTTGTGATCGAGTATATTTATCGAATGGTGAAATAATGTGACAACCAAAGTGAAATTTGCAATTTCCATGCGCCAATATCTCAACTAATTAATCAATATTCGATAAATTCATTTCGAAGTGGGTATAATCAATCAATAATCCATTATATTTTGTCGAATGGCCGAAAAAAAAAACAATTTTGAATGTATTCTTCCGATGACAGTTCAATAAGTACGTTGTAGATTTTCTTTTTTAACTTTGATATTGATTTTTTTTCAATTTAACATTGAAAGCGACACTTTTTATGCGTGAAAAAAGTGTTGGTCGGTTGGCGGATTTCACTTCAGCACACACGTTTCACAATTAATGAAAATAAGTGTTTCGCCGTGTGTCACCGGCAACAATGTCATTTTGAAAAGTTGATTTAATCAAGCGTTGTGCGCAATCGGTAAGCTCTTTGCTGCGCAACATCGAGCGCGCATTGGTGTCTTAATTAGCCAAAATATCACTTTACACAATTATACTAAATTTTACCCGCAGCTATGAAAATGTCACCAATCAATGATTATTATATGTGTCTGTGCATTCGGACGAATGAGCGAGCGCACGATCGAACGAACAAGCGTTCACTCATTCGCCTGTCAAAACATTTTTCTCCCTTTCGGCTTTTCCAAATACACATGCGCGCAGCCGACACACACAACCAGGATACTGACAAAATTGACATCGGACAAGCGATCAAACAACATACACAATGGCGAAAAACCTGGCATTCAACATATGAAATCGATTACCTCAATCAATTCTCGAACCGGAGCCGTTTAAATAATAATTACTGAGCACGAAATGACATATTTGTACGTTTCATTTGATTGAATCGGTGCGTGTGCAGAACGCAATTCGATTCAGTGGACACAAAACGAACGGTAAATGGTTGTTGGTTCCGTAAGAAGGCGTATTCTTCAACACATAATCTTGATCGAACGTAGTATTTTTCATCTGATTGTAATGAGCACTTATGATCATCATCAAAAAATACATAGCACAGCCATAGAAACCGTCAAATATTTGAAATTTTAATTTTTTACAAATATTTGAAATTTCAGATCGAAACCAAAAAAAAGTGAACACTTTGAAAATCGAATTCAAAAGGGAATGCCGATGGATTGTCGAACGACAAAAAAGTAAATGGTCAAAAGAAATAAATAAATGAGAAATACAAGCTGTTGACTTTGACTAAAGTGCTGGTGATAACAGATGATAAACATAATTACGTTATATCTGCCCGGAGGACTCCATTCAGCCAACTCAAAACGCAACCACAAATTGCAGTTCTGGGCGTCAGGTGACATTTTTTGTGAGCATTGTCAACCAAAGCAAATCATCACTTCAACACTTCAACATCAATCATCTGACTTTGGCAACATTAAAGCGACCGAAACTAGTTAGAGAAGCGATTGAATGAAATCTTTCAAAAACAAGTCGATCGAGGCAAAAAATCAATCAGGAAAAAATGTGGATTGGAATAATGTGTGATTTGTCGTCACAAAAAAAAAAAAAAAAAAAAATTGCGACAATCGTTCCGAATAGTGCAAATGTTAATCGACTTGAACACGTGCATCAACTTTTCCCGTTCGATAGAAAAGATCGAAAACAATGCGAAACATTAAAGCAACTTAACTCTTTGTTGTTAAGTATTTGTTCATGAAGTACATCAAGCTGGCATTCAATAGACTGACCTTTTTCGGGATTTGTTCAAGTACCTATCGGCGAAGCAGACAATGGTCTGAACACTGAATAGATCCATATCAATAGATCGCTCTGTGTGTTTGCAATGCTAACATCCATGAAAATCATTTCATACACACACACACACAAACATTTTTACACCCTTTCGGCAGCACTCGAACAGTGAAAAGATTTTACGCAATATTTGTTTTTATTATTCAAACGAAGAAAAAACTTTTTACTCAATTCGATTTGCTTTTACCAAAGTTCAATATATTCCATTTGGATTTTCACATGAATCGAATTGATCGGATCAATATTTATCCACATTCAACAATTTTTATTCAAACAAAACTGGTTAAGCCTGGCAGATTACACAACAGCTTAAAAAGGAGTTAATTGTTGCGTGCTATTTTAAAAAAAAGAGTCGATTTTCAAAAATTCTTTGTTACACAAAATTTGGTGCGATTTTTGCAAAAGAACTGACAAATGAGGTGAATGGTTTCAACCCGGTTTTGTTTATAAAAAAAGTTTTGATTTTCAGAAATATGCGCTTTGAATTCGAAAATATATAAAAGAATTTCACCAAATTAAATTAATTTCAAAACAATCGATGGTTCTATTGAATTTTTGCGAGCCGGATTAAGTTTACGTAATCCGTTCAACCACAAAACTAGATCTTCCTAATCAATATGACGCTCTTCAAATCAATTCCAAGACTTGTCTCACTATCAATTCAAAACCAGGCAATAAATTTCCGCAGAAATGATTTATGCGTATTGAATTGATGCTGCGCTATTCGACGATCTGTTGCAAGAAATCCGCCAGAGAGTGGCTATCAGCTTTTGCGTGTATTTGATGCAGTCGAAGGCATTGAATGGCCCGTCGATACGATGCGATATCGATTGAATTGTCAGTTTGTGTAGAGTTATTTGCAACATTTATCGTAAGTTGTGCGTTTAAAATTCCTGCGAAAAGAAAAGTGTATATAAAACCGATGTTGGTGTACGTACATGCCGGAATACGATCACGTGAATTGTTTTCAATTGACATTGCGTTCGCACGGAATGATTATGTGTTTTCCTTTTACAGTATTGACATTGATACCGTGAAGAGGCTCACTTTTTTTTGCTGCTGCTCTCGCGGCTTAGGTATGAATTTGAAATTTCCTTGTCAAACAAGTTATTTGTGTTCGTTGTTCGTGTATTTTTCTGTCGCTGTCGTTGAAGTCTTCTTCATTGTGTGCGTGGCGATTGTTGCATTGTGCAAATTTTCATGAATTTATTTATGTTTTTGTGTTTCCAAGTGTAAATTCACGTTGAATGCGTGATGCCATCATAAACTAAACAGAACCTCTTTGCTCAAGCCGGTTTTTTGCTGGTTTTAAAATCGATTTTCACCCAAAACACGCATTTTTCACCCGAACGACAAGTCACTGCGCTACTATGGTTCTGTCATTTATTTTCACGCATTTGAATCTCTCGTTTGTTTGCGCATGCAACTCAATCTCGAACATTTCTCACAACGAAGAATGTCAATGCTTTTCTGCGGAGTATTGAAGGCGGTGAGTGCTGAGATAAACTGACGACACATTCGACAGATACACACGCACGCACACACACACACACACATCCACACTTGACATAGGTGTAAATCACGAATAAATTATTTTGGAGCAGCGACAAAGCGCGTGAATACTTTTTAAGTTTCACTCAAGTTTGAACTTCGATTGAATTTCTCTCACTTTGACTTGGTGACTATTTATGGTTTGGCATTTGTCGGTCTTTATTTATGGAAGATCCGATCGGAATCCGTTCTGCAATAGAGAACAATCGAATGACACAATGAACTCTCAACATCAACAAAAGTATATCGATCACTCGAAAACAAAGATCACTGAACAGTGTTCAATCCCAAGCAAAATCAATCCTGAACAAACCGAAAAACAGCAATTTGGATGATTTTTCATCGGGTTGAAAATAAATTGTAGAAGGCAGTGCTCTACTTCAAAACATGCAATTGGCAAAAAACACATAATTAGCCAAATGTACGCGATATTTTAAGATAATATACTCTTAATTATAGTTGTGTCTGTATGCGTATCCACGAGCGACAGCTTTGCGAGCGAGTCGTGTGCGATTTCCTAGTGGCACACGGAAAACGGTTTTATGAAAAAGCCTCGGTACAAATGGCACTGTACATTTGCAAACGTTCGTTGTGTTTCAGGCATTCGGCAATGTCACGTATTGCCCGCAAAGCATCTACAATGTCAGCACAAGAAAATGCACTCGTTTTGGATCGATGTCAAGTGAAAGATACATAGCAGCAGTAGCATAAATTCAATGTGACCAACAACAAGAACTATTATTCGATTAAGAATTCGTATGCATTTCGCAGAAGGAACTGAATCCGGAGAAAAGAGACAGGAGGGGTATGTAAAGATGTATTAATTTACCGTAAGGTTTAGTTAAAAATATGTTGTAAATACCGTTTCATAAGTTTCAGTATTGTCGGACATCACTGGTAGATTTTGTCTTGAAGCTCGAAAAGTGAGCTTGGCCTGCGCTAACACCAATTAATTCTCACATCGCGTGACTGAGACTCCTCCATGCAAAATGAACGCATTCAGGGCGTCTAACTTCCATCTACACAAAAAATGTGACATCACTTTTCACATCACATTTGTGGTTAAACTTGATGCGATTTTTAAGACGAAAAGTCGTGAGGCGACGTGACATTGCATTTTATATAAAGAAGCTGTCAAAAAACAAGTCGTTGATAAGTTTTGTATTCAATTACAATGTTGCTAATTATTTGATTTGAAAGTTGAGCGAGTTTCTGCTCTTTGAGTCAGTATTTTTAGCGTCTTGTTAGCAATGTTTTGTTTTCGTAGCAATGGAGCAATTTATTTTTCGGATAATCTGTTTTCTCTCTCTCTCGCTCAAAAATATTCAAATTCCTTATTAATTCTTTTGCCAAGTTTTTATTGAAGTCTTAATTGGAAAGGAATTTCTGACAATTTCAAAACCGTTTGAATTTCCAAATGTTTCACTGAAATGTGTGTTTTGCGCCTTATCAAATCTTTGCGCGGCAGTTTTGAACCATTAATTGTTTTTTAATCTTGCCATTTGCTCATGCAGATTATTGAAACCGTTTAAAACGAACTAGTGCTGAAAGATCAGTTATCAACAGGAGCAAAGATCGTGTCGCGATCATGTTGAAAATCACGAATCACGTATGCCAAAGCGAAACAAATTGAAAGTGTGAAATCGCGACCAGATTGAACCGGCGATACCGCTGCATATAATTTGAGATTGTGCTAAACGCGATCGATTACATAAATCTGCGAGTTTATATATTCCGTATATGATTTCCATTTCAATATGCACTTTGATAAGTGTCAGTTTGCATTTCGATAGGGCCGCAGCCAAGCCAAAGAAACCAAATTAATTTTAATATCATTAGCTGCTTGAGAATGTCAGATTGTTAACTGTTTATGCGCAGCACAGAACCATTTGCAATATCAATTGGAACATCTCCATCGTCTTCGACACCGAACACATTTCCATCGGGCTGAATGGTGACGACGCTGCAATTATTACGTGTCGGATTATGGAGTGTGAGAAATGCATTCGAATTCACACGTTTCACCCAATCTCAGCTGCGGCGGCTACAAACTGTGGCACCATACATCATGAATATTCATGAGCCACAAACACATGCACTAACGCACGTTCTTTCGCCTCAATTGGCTTAGCTATTTGATCAAAATGTACACGAAGTATTCGTGTTCGGATGATAGCGAGATGCAAAGTGAGTGCCGATAATGGGCCAATATATTCACAAATATTGAATCTTTGCACACATCGTTTATATCGCGAGCACGAAAGATTTCATTAAGTAGACTTCATTTAAGCGAAAGACTGAGCGAGAGAAGAAAGACGATTAACTCGAAGAGTGTTTTGCCATGATTCTCTCTCTCTTTGCCATATCGATGGAAAATTAATAAGCATCACGTCGAAACACTCGCAATAAAATCATACCGTAAACTTTTGAACTCATTTATAAAACGCAGTTTTTAACATGATTTCGACGGAGATCGAAAGAATTTCGCATTTTTTTGTGAAAACCAAACTCACATTACTTTCAAATGTGATTAAGTTCAGTAATGAATGAAAATAATGTGATTAAACATTGAGATTTTATTTACAAAGAATAATTAAACATCCTCCAATGTTATCGAATATTTTCTGTAGCCGATCGATTCGGTTATGGCTTTTGAAAGTTTGAAGTAGCTGGAGATCAGATTTGCTCGGTTTATTAGGAATTGAATTATTTTTCCAAGCATTTTTTTTATCAATTTGCCCAACGAATGGAATTTTTCAATTTCTTACATTTTTTTTCATTATCTTTTCCGAGTCAATTTTTTCTAAAGAAAAATATGAAGCTAAATCGCTTGATCTGATAGAAAAACTAGTCTAATATTGGAGCAAGTCGCTTCAAATGATCATAATTCTTCATTCGATTGACGGAAAACGAAAAATCTACCAATATTTTTTTTTCAAAAAAGTATATGTGCATTCATCGCTGCATCGATATCATTTATAGATTAATATTTTTTATGACGTTTAACTTTTAATAAGCATTCGTATTATTATTCTCGCTCGATTTGATGTGAACATAACAAAAATTTTGAGGACTTTTGAGCGCACGCATTAGGAAACGAAGAGAATCACAATTGAAAATCGTCCTTTGTTTGTTTAATTTCCTACGTTATGAATGTTTATACCTGTGTCCTTCGTCCACGCATCACGTTAAGAATCGATCGTAGTGAGCATTGTCATGTGTGAGTGTGCGTTTTTTCAACTTGAATTTTTGATATCTCAATAAAGATGCACTTCTTGTTAGTGCTTCATATGCGTCATTAATCGAATCGGGAATTAAAGTTCGATCTCAATGTCATTATCAATTTAGAGCTCACTCATCCAATCCGTAAGATACGCATCGATACTTCAAATACCGTCTCCTCTTTTACAAGTTCATATAACAAATATCCTTTTCAATGTGCAACAATGGAATTTGTGTCACAAGAGAATGTGAAAGTCGAACATTAGTGCGATGAAATATTAATATTTGAATGTTTTTCCTCTCAACGTTTTCAGAGAGTTCGTAATATGAATTCGATATTTAAGCGTATTAACGATACAGATATTCGGGGGCATTTTTAATAGCCGTATTTATGTCCATTTGAACTAATTTCGTGTCATTTTGTGCTTCTTTGTTCGAATTCAGGGTGACTCTTACTGTTAGAGGACTCTCAAAATCCGTCATCGTAAGTTATTAGTGCAGAACAAGCGAGCCATTCGAATAAAATGGGACAATCGATTGACATATCCAAGGCTACGGCAGCAAATATGAAAAATCGACTATTTTCAGCTATTTAGAATGGATAATAGCATGCTTTCGGTTGAAAGGATCTTATCAATAGCATCCAAAATGCGTTCTTTTCGTTGAAATTGAGAATAGAGGGTCTAGACGGAAGCTTAACAATATAATTTCGAACGGTTATAATTTCAAAAACGAGAGAAATTGAACTAATTTATTTTAATAAATCCAATAATTGATGCGCTGTTCGAAGTTTCATGCTGCGACCACAAAAACGCTGCTCATTGGCCTACATCAAAGTGTTTTTCGGACAAAACCAAATAATCTTTTTGAAAGCACTTTCCTAATTCAGATTAGAAGTGCTTCTGCGGTTGAATTTGAAAATTCAAATTTCCGAATTATTGTAATTCCGTTTGAAAAAAATGTTGTTCAATCATTCTGGTTGCTGCGTAAAATGCTATTAATTGTTTGGAGAACCATTCATTAATTGCAATTATCTTAAATTCTGGTGCAATTCATGCGGATAAATGTCCCTTAACTTACTGACCGGATCGATCATCGTCTGCAGCTGAACTTAATTGAAATTCATCAAACTTCTTTGTGATTCCATCGCCTCATGATTTCGACTTCCAGTGCATTTCATAGTTTAGGTCAATTATCCAATGACTGCGTCATTAATTGCATCCACGCAACCCTTCTGTTGCAAATTTGCAGCTTCAGTTAATCGCGTGGCAGTTCGTTGAAAATATGGGTCAAAAACTTTGTTTAATTAAGGAACAAAGTAAGCGTGTTTTCGTGATCATGACCATTAATCAGACAGGTTGAAAACATTTTATCGCAAGTTTTACTGTCCGGCGTCATGATCGTCTGCCATAAACATTTTTTATTCATTCATTCAAGCTGCACAAAATTGTTGACTTGTCGAATAGACAATTCATCAGAAACGGTAATGTCATCATAAAAATTTTGTGGCGAATGCTTTCGACCTGAAACAAAAACGAAAAACACTGAAATTGAGCCAAATATTTGCGTAAAATGCGAAAAATTTCACCGGTTGATCAAATTCAGCGCGCACTCAATATATTATAAACTTTTCTTTAAGTTTTATTACAGCAACGAGACTTAATTATACGCATACAGTTGAACTGACAAAAAACGATATAATGAGTATAATGAGTGAGCATTCGGTCTACTTAAGTCTCTGAATGAAAATGCAAAGTGAATGCACGCGCACGTATTGGGTGAAGAGCAGTAAAAAGATCGGTTTTCGGAAGGAATAATAATAATGTTCAGCAATAACTCGGTAACGGAAAGAAAGCAAAAACAAAAAAAAAAAAACACAAAAACGCGAACTTCTTGACATCGCTGGCCCATTGATTATGTTGTAAATATGCGCGAACGTATAACGACGAAGACGACGACGACCATTCATAATGCAATCAATCAGAAAATGTTTTACGAAAATGGAGATTATTATTGTAAAGTAAGCCAAATCCATTGGATATATGCCATATTGGAATTAAATAGCATTCGGTCCAATCCGATCCAATCAATTTTTGCAAGTAGCTCGAGTGTACACATGTGAGCATGCAGTTATTTTTTGAAGTCGCACAATTGCACCTCAAAAAATCGTCGGATAAATGCTGCTGCACGCGATCATGTTCATCGGATCAGGTTGAAGCACTTAAGTTGAATGTAGAAGCGAGAAATAATTAAGAATTGCAAAAAAAAAACAGCACACGAGATAGTCGAGCGCGCACACACACACACTCAATATGAATCACAATAAATATGAATTGTCATGTTTTTAAAATAAAAGTTGTGTTTGATTGGTGTCGGTTGTCCGGTTCAGATAATAAAATAAAACATCGGATCACTCAATCAAGAGCGTGCACAGCGTGTGTTCGCTTGCTATGTACAAATTAACACCTTTAATTATTTTATTTGAATGCTGCTCACTGCATTTTAACGGCCCGTTTTGAAAGCGCACAAATCCATCCTATTTCATTATGTCATTGTCATATTTAATCCACGCCTCACTGCGTTCGCGCGATTGTGCGCACGCACACCATTAATTCTCGCTCGCGCGCGCCTTTTAAACGTGCAACATTTTGTGCAACATGCCATGACACTGACGATCACACTCGTGTGCAACCTTTAAATGCGAAGATGCAAGAAAACAATAAAAAAACGGACGTGTTTTCTTCATTTAATCCATAATGAAGAATGCGCTCATTGTTGAAAAAAAAAGAAATTTTAATGAAACGGGACGTCGCAAGTGCTGCCGAGTTGCAAGATGCGTTCTCAATAAACGCGCGTATTCGTGACGTAACATAAAAATTTCCAAATTTCTCTCCTCATCGTATAATTATCGATTGTTATTGATGCGAATTCATGCGAATAGAAATTGATTCGTGTCTTTGATGGACAAAGACCACGTTTTACGAAATTAATCCCGGATCGAATTAAATCGATGGACAAAACAACAAATAAAAAGCCAATTGTGAACAGTAGCGATTTGCCAATGGTTGATTGCATTTGAGAGAAGCAAGCATCAGGGAGCCGAGCGCTAATTTAAAACGTGAATTATGTGAAATTTAATAGATTACTCTCCCTTCTCGAGCTAGGTCGTCCGTGTTCGATTTCACGTTATTATATTCCATTACTAATTCCCATTTTTGGCAACAGTTCTCAATGCAAAACAATTCAAACGAATGAAAATGGAAATACAATACGTTTGATTTTCATTGATTGGATACTTTGGAATGGTCATTCCCGACTGAGTGTCCGCCTCATCACTTTGACAGAGAGCCAACAACTATTTTCGATTATGCCAGCCGATTGATTGTTCTCGATGTTTTTTGTACGCTATGATCTGTTGTTTGTATACGTTTCATCTGCTGCCGACACAGGGCACACAGAGCTGCACAATATGAAGTACGAGAAAACATTCGAACAAAAACCCAACAAACAATACACATAAAAGATCTTTTGTTGTTAAATGATTGAAAAGCAACAAGAAGAAGAAGAGCACAAATTCACCATAGAGATTCCTGCAATTCAAATTCAGTGCACTGAACATTACTGTATTCAAACTCTACACTGACTGGCACTATATATAGAAATGTAGATGAAAGGGTTTGGCAATGCGAGAAAAATGTATCGATCATTCGAATGCAGTATTACAAAAGTAAGACTTCGATCCAGCGAATGAATGCGAAAATAGTAAAATGAAAAGGATAGTTTTGTTTGTGACGATTCATTGTGCGAAAATCTCTGAAAATCCGGATTTGAAAGTGTTATTGTTTGTCAAAGGCTTCTGAAAATAGAAATTGAAAGCAACATTTCCAAGCAAATAGATTCATAGTTACCAATCGTTTACTTTTGTCATTCAAATGTCAATGGATCAAATAATAAAAAAAATAATATTTTTCAAAACTTGTTTCTATAAATTGCGATATGCTCATTGGTGTTGTGCCTTTGGAGTAGATTTAGACGATTGTCGATCTAAAGCGATCTAGTATTCATTGTATCGTTGCATTTCGCAGAATGCAACCGTAAAAAAGGTTTGATCCAAAATTATCAATGTTTGTTTGACAGCTGTCGGATTTGTCATTTTTTCCCATTATAGTGTGAATTGTCCTTCGATCACAAATCCAGTGTTCATTGTCGCCGATGATACAGGATACGATAAAAAAAGGAAATAAATTTGTGTGGCGTTTTTACTGCCATTAGCCCCGATTCCAATTAATATGTGTTCCAATAAAAGCCATTTCATTGCGATCACTCCTTACAGTTAGTTTATTCAGACAACAGCCCGAAAAAATGGAAATGGCCATATGATTGACAAAAAAACTGACTTCTCATCGTCGCAACGTATCAATGTCAGTGTTATAGCCCTTTGGAAGCACATTTGTTGATACTTTATATAATTGGATTGAAAGCGCAGCTTGAGCTTTTCGTTGCTTGTTGAAAAAACGGAGTGATTTGACTTCAGAAAAGTGGACGGGACATTCAATTTGTCTCGAAATTGAACATGATCAAGAAGCATAACATCAAAACATTTGCGATGAATTTGAAATAATCATTTGTCCAATTCAATCAATTCGAATTAAATTATTATCCCAAATTGAGTCACCAGCTCATCATTAAATCGACCAAAATACCGATTTATTTGCAGAATTTCTCTTAAAGTTTTGGAAAACATTTGTTCATGAGATTGTTCTACATAAACGAACGAGAAGATTGAGAATTTGCATTCGAATTGATTCGATTGTGCAAAAAAAAAGACGAAATGTAAAAATGAATTTTGTTCAGTGTGTTTTCGTTCTTGAGCAAACATTCAAATGCTAGTGGACGATGCGCGCGTTAAAGAAAAAGAAGCCTGAGTAATAAGCAAGAGCAAATGAAAAATCGCAACAAAAAGGAGAGCCGTAATTTTTACAATTTACTATCAAAACACAGCAATATGTTTGCTTTGGCAATTCGAACTGGTAAGCCGACTTGATCTCATTACAATTGCTTGTACCAAATCAAAATACAATGCAGCAAAGTCCGTTCTCGAGTCATTTGTTTATTGACTTACTTCGGTATTTTTCTCGTTCAACCTATAGTAGGCATTACATCTGAAATTAATTTCTTTGAATTCCTTCATCGGTTGTTCGCTCTTCTTCTACTGCAGGCTACCCAAATGCGAATGCAAATACACCACAAATGAAATACATTCATTGCGCAAAGCAAACATAAGTTCTTGGATGATGGAAAAAAAACACATAGTCTGCGTACAAATTTCAACAATGAATGCAGCCGAATGAAAAGCGAAAAATTGCGTATTGTTCATGTCATTGAATGGGCCTAATGTGAATAGGTTTTTCAAGGCTTTTGCGTGCGTTCTAAACTTAAGTCGACCGAATATGTGTTCGCCTCTGTCCGTGTGTGATTGATGCATTACAACACATTTGCGAGCGAACAAATGAGTTTGACACGCATGTCGTAAATGCCATTATTTGAGAGCATTCTCAATGGCCAAACGATAAAACTTAATGGGATTGAAAATCTGCACAGTAATTAGATTAATGTTTCGCATTTAATGAGATTTCTGCCATTCAACAAATGTCTCATTTGGCGAGCGATTGTAACACATTTGGAAATTTCTTAGTACCACCATTTTTCTGACAAATGTCACGTTGAGCGGCGACCTTAAAAAGCGATGCTATCTATTGCGTTGCCACGTGCTATTCCTTCGACCGCACGCACCCACAATGCAGGAATACGGTACACAATTGTGCATTCACCGTTTGGAAATGCAGACAAAACCTGGTTGAACTGTTTTTACCGACTTCCATTTTGGCAGCTCAAATGGAACCTATAATTTTCGAACTTAATTTGAGCGATTGTTTTTGTGCGATGAGATTGCAATCGCTCCTGTGACAAAACAAAAATGAGGTAGTTACGAATAATTCTGTTATTATTTATTTATTTATTTATTACGGAGCCTACATTTATGCCAATACGTGTTCGCAGCAAGCTGAAAACATGCTGGTCTAAGACCCAATACGGCATAAATTCCGCCCATGGTGCGTCTTTTGCAAAGAGAATACAGTCAGGGATGGGATGGTATAAAAGAGAAGCTTTAATACCAAAATTTGGTCCGGAAAACCATGGCAAAACCGGCCTAGTTCAGGAGAACTAGGGGAAATACAGTCAATATTTTTGCAGTTAAATTACGTTAACATCATAGAAAAAATGACAAATAAAAATGAAGAACTAGAAATAACTTAAAACTAATTGGAAAAGAAATTGCGTAACAATGTTCCGAGAAATCGTTATATTTTGAATCATTTACTGTGAGGTACGTAACAGATGCTTTAGGTTATTTTTAAACGCAACAATGGACTTAGAATTTCGAATATCCACCGGTATGCTATTCCAAAAATTAATCGCTGATAAACTAAAGGCGCGCGTGTCAAATGTAGTACGTGGATAAAAATGTACACGGAGGTTATCTGGATAACGCGACGACTCACCGTTCCGAACAAACATGTGATTCAGATACTCAGGAGAACGATTTGACAACTGCTTGAATATCAAGACTGCAGATTGCAGTTTAACTCTGCTCTCAGGGATCAATCCATTCAAACGCTCACGATATTCAGTAACATGATCATTACGTTTTAATCCGTAAATGTATCGAATCTTGTCGTTATCAGCAACAAGATCACGGTGAACCTGATTTTGAGTGTTATGTGCACCCCAACCGTATGTTACTACACTGCCATAATCCATTATGGGGTCAATCAGAGCTACAGCCATATCACGTTTTACGTAATTGGGTATAAAATGCTTGGTATGGCGTATACGGTTCAAGACACCATACACTTTTTGCAGTTTACACTTGTCATGTTCTTGAAAATTAAAATTTTCGTCAAAAATAACACCAAGGTTCTTTATTGACTTGCAAAATTCGAGTTTTTCATCACCTATTTTCACATCATTGATCATATCAAAATTTAACCAACTCGTTTGATGCTTAGTACCGATAATCATCATCTTAGATTTAGATCCGTTTAATTTCATGCCGCGACGTTTAATAAAATCATTTAATTTAGCAAGGTCCGAATTTACTTTATCAATACCGTTATTAATTTGATTCAAATCGACTTCAAGAAGAGCTTGACAATCATCAGCGAACAAATGGCCTGTCATATTTTCGAGAACATTAAGCGTATCATTAAAATAGAGAGAAAAGAAAGTTTGGCCAAAATTACTACCTTGAAGAACTCCATTATTAATTGAAACAAAATCTGACTCGTGGTCACCAACTTTAACTTTCTGTTTAATATTACTGTAAATCGATTTAATTAATTCAACCGCGTTATTAGAAAAACCGTATGATTCGCAGACTTTTAGAAGAGCATCATGGGGAACGGAAGGAAACGCGCTTTTGATATCAAGTGAAACAAAAATGACTACTTTTTTACGATTTAAAGACGATCTGATGCTCTCAGATATGTTCAATAATGAGGTGGTACAGCTATGGTTCTTACGGAAACCAGATTGCCGTTCGTGAAGAATGGCGTTTGATTCCAAATAGCCAGTGACTTGACTATTCAATAGAATCGCGAAAATCTTAGGGATGACTGAGATGATGCTGATTGGCCTGTATTCTGAAATAGACTGGGGACTTGGTACCTTATTTAGCGGTTTAATAATGATTTTATTCCAATCAGCTGGATAAACACTATGAGCGATACAGTAATTAAAAATGAAGACAATGTGTTGGGCTATTGATGGAATAATTAGCTTAAGAAATTTAAGGGGAATGCCATCGTCACCAATTGCATTACTCCTAATTTGTTTAAACGCGGAAAGAAATTGATCAATGGTTATTTCATGAAACGAAAAAGTGGAATTAATATTAGCAGGAAGTGACAAATTGCCCAAATCAGCCCCATCAGAAGAGTGAATTGAAGCAAAGAAACCATTGATATCATCCAAATTAAAGTTGTCAAGGATTTCAGATTCATTACTGTCATCCTTACTAGATTTGCAACAGCCAAGAGATTCAATAACATTCCATTTAGAACGAATGGAGTTGGCGCTATTAAAACTCTCAACTGTCGACTTCTTTTTGCTACTATTAATCAAGGACTTGACTCTATTGGCTTTTTCCTTATAGATGTCAAGTAGCCGTTGATGAGTAACTGCATCACGAGAATTGTTTCTCTTACAATTGTCATATGCAGTTTTTCTTTCATCCATTGCCTGTTTAATGTCATTATTAAACCAATGCTTGGGAGTATAACGAACGCGACGCGACTTGAGAGGTGCGAAGTGATTAAGGAGATTTCGAACATTGTCATTCAACGTTATAACCATATCATCGACATTTCGATGACGGTTTAAATTCCAATTCAACGATTCAATGCGATCAACTAATTCGTTGGCATCTATGTCCTTGAATTTTCTACCATTGAAGACTATGTTTTTATCAACTTTTTCAGTCTTGATATTGTATGAGCACAATAGCATGTCATGAAAAGAAATACCCGATGGAAAATGCCCGAAAAATTTAACGCGCGCGAGGTTGTTTGTAAAAATTAAATCTATCTTTGATGGTATTTTTCCCGGCCACCAATGCGTGGGACAAATATCATTGATCAAACTAAAATTTAAAGCAAAGTTTGTGTTTAGAACGGAAGCTAGATTTGTATTATTTATTAAATTAATATTGAAGTCACCATTTATTAACACGTTTTGTTCGTGAGCGAAAGTGGCACTTATTAAATCAAAAAGTTTACGCGTGTTTTCAGCATTGCATCGCGGTGCGCGATAAACAACGCCAAAAACAATTTTTGATGTTCGGGTAAAAATTTCAACAAACAAGAATTCAACATTTTCGATTTGGGCATTATCCTTAGATGAATTTAGAATCACTTTCGTTTTGAGATTTTTCAAAACATAAATCGCAACACCACCTCCTTTGTTTCTATCACCACGCTTCGGTTTACGATCAGAACGAATGATTTTGTATCCAGGAATATCGATGGATTTATTTGAATTACTGGAACGTAACCAAGTTTCAGAAACCGCGATCAAATTGACATTGTGATTTTCGTTCAAAAGTGCTTTCAATTCATCAAAGTGGCAAGCATCAAGTAGACCTTGTGCATTAACACTGACAAAGTTGAACTCATTTTTGAACCGATTGAGAGCATTTACGGATTTCGTTTTATTTGGACACTTAACACGATCAATTAAATGTACATCATCAATATTCAAGGAGACATTTTCATTCGCAAGAATTGAGTCAATATTCAGCATGCAATCACGTACACAAACAACAGGTTGCCGAATGAGAGGCATCTGCCGTACATGCACATCCAAAGCTGAGATGTTATCAGCCATTGGTGAATGGCATGCAAAATCATTGACTGATATGTTTTGTTCAACCGAGACAGAATCACATGCAATACAAACATTTTCATTTTTAACGTTAATAAGCGATGAAAAATTGACCGAAGATTTTACACGTGATTGATTTTTAACTCTATTCAAGAGAGTGAGGTTATGAGGCAATATGATGCTTTCAAAGTGAATGTAATCATTATAATTCGTGAATTTAATTAAACAAACGATTGATTTTTTAACAAACGATTCTTTTAAGACGAAAATATCACGACGCGAAACAAGAAAAAAATCAGATAAACAACAAAGCACCTGTTCCGTGTTCTGATTGATGATAATTGCTGATAATTATTTAAATGCACTTCGTCTCTTTTTTAAGGGGACAACCGGTTTATTAAGAATTGGATAATTATCCGGAGTTTTTAAGTATATTTTATCAGTATAACTGTTTCTTCCGACTGTGAAAACCGCAGAACGGAAGAAATGAGCCCAATCCTCTCGGTTGAACAAGCATGGAACTGACCACACGCACTTCTTCGGATTTCCTTCGATCATTTTGAACTACAACTTCATCGATAATGACCGCAATTTCGGAAATGAAAGCCAAAATGGTATGAAATCCGTTATTTGCTCGTAGAGAGAACTATCATTAAGCCATGTATCTTCATTTCAAACGAGCCAGCCAGTATACGCCAATTTAGACGTGAATGTATGCCAGACTGCCGTACGCACTTTTGACAGGCTAAACTCTGATTGAATCTGCATTACGTTGGTTATGAAAAATTGGCATTCGTATAAAAATAATCCGTCATTATTGATCCGCTTGATCACGATCATTTCAAATTTTATTATTTTAATTCGACTGCTGTGCCCGCATCATTACACCGGTGATCCCGAAAAAATGCAGGCGTATGATGTGTGCTCCTTTTGGATTGACGTCAATCAAATTCATCCATATAACTGCAGTCGAAGCAGTAAATTTGCTGAAAGGTGCCACAAAAGAGGGGCATTCATGGTAAATCTGATCGTAAGTATGGCAATTCGATTCTTTTTACTTGCAATAATTTCATTTTCGTCAATGCATTCACATGCTCTGTGCGTGGAACGGAGGTTCATCGGCGCTCAGTGTTCTGTCCGCACTTTATCCATAAACAAAAACACAAAATGAGTTTCTTGAAACCGAAAAGAATTTCGGCCATCAAATTTGCACGGCAGGATAAGATTACGCAAAACAATTCACCGTAATTTCTGCCGTTGTTTATATGTCTTGCGTTCATTGATGTTTACATGCACACAGAAGCTAAGCCACATAAGTCTCGTTGGACATTTTTTTGCACCCGAAAGATAATCTCTTGGTCAACAATGGCCAAGCATTCGGTAGCGTTGTGGTTAATATTATGGAAACAAACCGAAATACAATGGACATAATGCTGAACTAGCCATGATACTATTGTTAGATGTAATTAGATTTTTTTCTCGGTCGGTCGAATGGAAGTTGTCTGATAGAATTGATTCGGTGTCGTCTTTGTGGCTTAAATGACCGTCTTAAAGGCAACACACACACACACACACGCATGGTCTAATGCATCGGTAAGTACAAAAAGAAAAATAATTCGGAACGGTACATAAAAATTAAGTCATACAGCATTGTCCAAATGAGGCGACACTCTGAAGATTAAAACGCACTGAAAGAAGAAAAATCAAAAAACTGTTTGCCCAGAAATTGAAACATAAAACAAAATTTGTTACCTCTCAATGCGCAATTGAAATGCCATAAAATTTGAGATTAAAAACAATGAAAAGAAATTATGTCAAAAACCTAATAATGATCCTCATGAAATAATGATCCACATAAAAAAATCGACATCGAGATGAAAGAGCAGGCATTCGGAATCGCTGCGCGACTGTGTTGTGTGTTGTAAAGAAAACTATAAAATGGTAGTAAAAAATTCATTTCAAATAAAATTCGATTCATCGATAACATTTCGGTATGGAATTCATTGAATAACATTTTTTGCAGCCATTTCGATAAGCACGGTTCGGAAATTTGCAACCGGCTAATGAAGAAACTTACCTCTATCAGATAATAAATGATTGCCCGATTATGAGAGATAGAGTTTTCAACATATTAAGTCACAATAAGGTATTCAATCGGCCTCAAAACAAACCCATAAAAATCCCATAAAATATTCACAAAAAACAAAATAAATATTTCGCCAACATTTCGATTGGCGCGCTATTTCATGACTCCGACACAGTTACTCTCAAAATCAATTCAGCATACAAATAATTCGTTTGACATAAAAAATTTACATCAAAGCGTCAATTATCAGTTGCAATTTGTTATCGGGTTGCAACATTTTATAAAACGAACATGCAATTAAACATTTTTATAAGTTTAAAATTAGTTATTTTCTTTGCGAACGATAAGAATCTACTTTGATGCAAGAAGCACTTTCAAAATTTATAGTTTTTGATCAAAATTCAATGAAAACGAGCATAAATAAAAGAATGACTAAATAATCCTCACATGAGCATTTTCAATATACGCGAAAAAAACAGTTCAGTTTTTGGAAGTTCTTTTCGTTCGCCCATTGAATACTTCTTTTCATTTTGAGCCGCACCAAACGGGACTATTTATTAAACTTACAGTTCAAAGATTTTGAATAAAATCTCTGTGACAATTGAATATTCTTCTTTAGTAAAATAAAAAAACTCTTCAGTGCATTTCTCATCTTTGGAATTGTTGTTAGTGAATTGTTCTTTGGTCGGTGATTTGTGTTGTGTGTTGCGCCGCATCCAAATAGTTTCATGCAGATTTGCTTGGTTGGAATCCCGAAAATGGTCGTTACATTGTAAAAGGACGTTTCGAAGCGGGAACTGTGTCTTTCAACTTCAAACGCAACATGTGGTCAACCGCACGCTAGCGATTCTGCGCGCCCGCATTGTTTGACACCAGGTATGAGCGCAGTGCTAAATACGAGAACAAAACCATCGAACAATGGCCCGCACTCTCGAGAGTCTCGACGCACATAAAAAAGAAGAAGAGATACTTTATAAGACATCATAATTTGTTCATATTAAAATATCCAAAAGTGAATCCTTTGAAAATTTGCCTCTTTATTTCGAACATTCCGTTTTATTATGATCATTCAAACAATTGACTTATCAGTTTTACATAAAGGATTGCGATGTAAATCCTTTATTCGCGCTTCTCTCCGATACATGAATGCCAACGAACAATACATGCGCCGGCGATTAACAATAACATTTTTATCCTGAGCCGTAGGAAAAATAATAAAGACTCCATCATAATGGTGGAAGATGTTCTCTTATGAATAATAAAGTTGTGGTTATTTTTATTGAATTTCCATTCGTTTCGATAATAAAATGCATGTAATATATCAAGGCATTGAATGTGGTGGACACGAATGACGGCGATGATAGAGGTGCCAAAAAACCTTCATAATGTTAAGTACCTGACACTAACCAGATCCATTTTATTGCCGTTTAATCCTGATACTACAAATTAAATGAATTTAGAGGAAATATTCTTTAAAATCGACCAAATATAATTTTTGAATAGAGAATATTTTCGAGAAGCCGGCGTGAGAATAAGTAATTCTCGGTCGTTTGAGATGCACAACTTTTAAATGAGTCTACTCGATGTTCCTGATGAATCAAATAATAAACGAAAATCAAATTGATCATTGTTGAATTCCAAAGTTCACTCAAGAAAACAAGAAAAATTGTACCCATCAAAATATTGCTTCGATTTTTTTTGCAGTTCAAAAGCCACAGAAAATGTATTGCCAAAACTATCCACTTCTCGAAAATTTTGGTGGTCCGATGCGTCAAATGCCCGTCGTTTTTTAGGTACAGAGTAACAGGCTGGTCATGATGTTTCGATGCCCAACTAACAAAGTCATTAGCTATAATTCTGTCTCCCAAAAAGTCATAAAACCACAGGCCGAAAAAACCACAATTCGCCTAAATTGCTCATTGTTTTCACTGAAACATTTGATTTATTTGCGCAATAAGTGCGATGGATCTTTGTTTGGACATGCAGAAAAAATCATGGGACATTTATCAAAAATTTTACCGGTAGCAGTTTTGGATCATTATGTGATAAAATATGTGCTATTGTGAGCCAATGACAATAATTCGATTCGAAACGAAAATGGCAGAAACTTTGCCTCGAATTCGTAGTTCATTTTGGGACGAAAATTAGCCAAACACTGAATATCACTCGGTGTGTCTCGCGAATGTGCTGGTGCAATAAAAAGAACGGTTTCGCAGCGAGCGCATATGATTGCGATCAAACACAAAAAAGGGTAAAACAAATAAGGTTCATAAATTCAAATTATTATTAAAATGGAAAGAATGTCGGTCAAATGGACATAAGAAAAAAGAAACAAATGACAGCAGCGGCAGCAGCGGTGTATTAACAACCATTTGACATTTTATTTATGCATCCGTTCATTGATTAAGACATTCGTTATATGGTTTTCATTCCAAGGATTCGATACAAAGACACGGTTTAATGATGTCATCGAACGGTCGTCAACCGATGCGATCAGTCATTTTTTTGTGATCTGCTCGTTCACAGTCAACGACGCTTATTTTGATCCAAATAATTCACAAAGGACGGGATCGAGTGAAGTTTTGCGCCGCCGCTGCGTATTAGCTCGAGAGAGAGAGATGAAAATCTGGAGCACGATCGGCATATTACAAATGATTTCCTGTGAAATTCCCATTGCGTATAGCGATTTGGTAGTCGCTCGATATTTATCGATAATTCGAAAGGAGTCTTCAATCATGTCTGGATCGCCAGTTCTGCCGTTTTTTTTTCATAACAACCGCACCAACGTAAAGTACATAGTTATTAATTTTATTGCATGGATTCTTTCAGTTCAAAAGGTTAGGAAGCGGAGAGCGACCGGAATGAAATGGAATGGATTTCTTCGCTTGTGGTAAAATATACTTGTCCATCGTTCAATTATATTTTGAACGTTTCAAAATTAAATTATACTTCATCGCTTTGTGCAGTGTAGTGCAATGTGAGCGGCTCTATGAGCGCAAATATTAAAACGTAAACAACATGATTCGGTTCGATATCTTCCTTGACACACCGGAGAAAAATATGGCTCTTCGGATTTGATAAACATAAGGTTTCACCCGCAAGCAAGGAAGTGGTTGAACTATTAATCATGATCGAGTGTGTATGAGCGTTCGTTCACTGGGACGATGTGGCAAAGAGTGTGCGAGTGCGAGCGCGTACTCGGCTTAGGCCGTTGCAGTGCAGGGAATATCAATCGAATTGTTGGCGGCTGCGGCGAGCGAGCGATTGAAACGATACTTGCAAGAAAAAAAACTCATCACACAACATTCACCGACGCAAAAATATTGCGAGTTCGGCCTCTCAAAATTGCTTCTTCATTCTACTACTACAAACACCGATACAGATTCTCTGCTGAGCACACACACACGCATACCGTGTGCTGCAATCGACACGCTGCATAAATAAATCGGTTCGCGATTTATCGGAATGAGTAACTACTCCTTCACGTAAAATGCCTATGGCTAATTAATAATCGACTCATATCTCACCCAATGCATTATTGTTTCTGGTTAATAAATAACGCACGAAATTTCATGCGTACAGCGCAAATCACACAGCAACAAAAACAGCGAATGAAGGAGTATTGCGCCGAAAATTTTCATATATTTAAATTCGAACACCGACGATTTATTTGGCGAGTAAAGTATCGATATATTCGATAAACGACGATTCCATTCATTATTCCGTGGCCGCATATTTATTTTGATGCACCGAATTGCGAGCAATCTGTTTTTTTTTTTGCCCGAGAGATAGTCGTATCCTTTTTGTGAGTGCGCAGTGTGCACACAAACAAAGTTTGTTTTCATTTCACTTCATTCATATTTTCATTTGTCGCTTTTGCGCACTCTTTTTCTCTTTGCTAGAAAATTTATGATCGCTTTGGCTTCATTCTTCTACCTTTCATTTAATTAAACAGCGTATTCAAAATGATATTTTTTCCAAGCTTGGTGTGAAATAAATATTTACAAAATATATTGAAAAATGGTTTATTGCTGTATACGAATGGCGGTTGCGAGAATGCGTCTTGAGCGCGATCGATGCGAGTGATATTGATATTGGTTTATATGCTATGTGAACTGCTATCGGGCATATCCAGCTGAAAATTAGCTCTGATCTACAGCACGTAGAAATCATTTCGATGGACTTGCAGTTTGTATATGTAATTTCTTTATTTCGATTGTTCGACCGCTCATTCTCTCTTCGGTCTTATTAAATTTAACGCTTGTCTATTGGGGAAAATGGGCCTTTGAAAAGGTGAACACACAATAAAATCTGGTGCAAATGATGGATTTTGTTCGGCCATTGGCATTGGCTAATTGGTTCTTTGTTGAAACGATAGAATTGAAAGAAAAAATGCATCTTCGGTCTTCGCCTATTCCAAAAAAATCGTTCGACGTCTTTTGAAAAAAACGTGGCCGAAAAAAGAGAATGTATTCGAATATTTTAATTGAGTTTGGTTTCGTTGTGTGTAGATACGCAGTGTGTGCACCTGCTTTTGAATAACAGTACCCAGCCATTTGTTCAGTTTGACAAAATTTCAGCTCAAGCCGAACACACGACAAAACGTCACCATGCACAACCGTTTGAAATGCCAAAACATGAATAACTTACGGCCTCGACCGTATTCAAGTGCGTTTGATTTTCGATCTAATCCTTTTCGATGTTTGATAAAACGAATCGGCGCGCGCGTGCACACACGTTCCTTACTAATACTCAAAATTGCTTTCAACGTTTATCTGACATTAGTCGTGCAATTCCGAGACAGCCGTAATTGAATTCAACCACGTAAAGATGTTTTCGTTAACGATATTCTTATCGATTATTTTGTGTGTTTGTGTCGAAAAAAATACGAAAATACAGTCAGGAAGAAAGGATATGGGGAAAAAAGGAGAGCTGAAAATCCGAGAAACATTTCAAAACAGATAATATTATGTAACGTAGATTTACTTGTGATTTGGAAGGAGAGCTCTTGCTTAGCACTGCGCTCTGTATTTAGGTGTTTTTTTTAGTACGCTTCTTCACTTATTTCGCCGGGTGTTCAATTTCTGTAACGTTTCGTGTGTGTGTATGTGTTTGTGCTTCGATCTCATTTGATAAACTACATCATGATTCGAATACCGTGTACAAAACATAAGCGCAGGCATGTCCAAAACCATAACAAGGAGAAAAAGGAATACTTTTGGGCTATTAGAAGAAAAGAAGCTAAAAAATCAATCAAGAAACAATGTTTTTTCCCATTCTCTTGGCCAGAAATGTTGTTTCTTCCCGCTCAATCTGTTGTTCAGCTTGATCTCATTTTCAATTCAACAAAAACGTGCTCTTTCGATAAACCGAAGATTTTTTTGCGATGTTTTTTATTGCAAACATTTTAATACACTATTTTTGTTTTCAAACACAATTTCTACTTAATTGTGGCAATTATTGTAAGAGCATTGAATCCATTTACATAAGGAATTGCATAGGACATCGTTTAGACATTCAAAAAATGGAATCTAAACATCTGCATTTTCATTAGACAAAATGATTTGCTTTTAATGTTTTAATCATTGATTCAATAATTATGAGTGTGATTCATTGAATCGAATATATTGCAGCACATTTTCTTTCAAATTGAAAATATAATTTGAAATAAAAGTCAGTTCTTTAATGACTTAACTAAGACTGCAGTCTTATCCGTTGACAATTCCTTTGCATCGATTTGTGCGAGCTGTTGGTCGTGAGATAAAAGTTCTCGTTCAATAATAATTCTGTGTTGTAAATGAATTGTAAATTCTGCACTAAGTTTAATGATCGACCACTCACTGCGTATGGGAAATTAATTTTATTGTTTAGCCATTACATAAGTTCATTTGCTTCTTCATCAGGATGCGTTGAGTTCGGATTTGGTTCGAAGAAGAATATTGTACGAATCTCTCTGCGTATCAACAGCCCACTGTTTCAATATGCTTGTTTTTTAATTATTCTATCGAACGCGTTCGATATTCGCACTGTCGTTTTAATCGAACCATTTGCATTGCATGGCGCAGTCCAGATAATGTAAAATTTTGCCATAACATCGGCATTTTTATGAACATTTGGTTGTTAAGCGGAAAAATGTATAAGAATCAAGCCGCTTATCATCTCGCAGATTACAAATATTATGTGAACGCGCACGTATCATATGATATCAAAGTGAGAGATCCAGTTAATGCACAAATAACTCGTCTGTATCGCCAGTGTAATGCATTTGCCGTGGCATCGTTTTAAAAGTGCAATCCAATAATCGCTAACATTTTAATTGCATGTGAAAATTCAAAATGCATGCCAAGAAACGAAATCGAGTCGATGTAAATTAAATGTCACAGCATTTTCAGCAAATCTTCGACTCTCTGCTTGCGCACGCGCGCACGCACTCACCACGCGCTTGTCGCAAGCACAAATCCTCACCATTTCTTTGCACTCGATTTGTGCGCGTCTGCTCTTTTTTCATTTTATTTTGGGTAATAAAACGTATTAAGCGGTTCTACCTCTTTCAGGCCAAGAGAGTTAGTGTCGCATTCGCATTGGAATCGCGCTGAATTCGTAGATCACACGCAACCGAAATGCAATAAAATCATCGATTATGTGTGATATGTTTGCTGTGGTCAATTTTATACTTTTTATCGCTGATATTGATCGTGTATCCAATTTTGAAATTGTGTCCGTTTCGTTGTCACATTTTGATCGCACTGGAGGTTTTACTCAGAGCCACTGTCAATGCTGCCGCCGTCACCGCCTCTTACTTCTTGAATGGAATAAAACGCTTCCATCGCTCGTTAAACATTTAATGTATTCATGTGAATATTTAATTTCGCACAAAGAGCATGCCACAAAAATGAATTAATTTGCAACTTGGTAGGCGCTTACTTCCATATGCAATTGAACGCATTTATTTGTGAGTGAATGAAAATGGGAAAAACAAATCGCTGACGTGCTCTCTCTCTCTATCTTTTTCTCTCACTCTCTCTCTCTCTCTCGCGCGCGCAAACGATGCAAATGCAATAAAATCTTTGGTGATAATCATTACAGTGTATGAAACGAAAAGTACCCTGATAAAACTAAATTGTTGCAATTTAAAAAGAGACATGTATTCGCTTAATTGGACATTATACGAAATGAATTCAAATGTACAAAAGTCATAAGTTTGATCTGCACTGTTTTTCATTGCTTCATTCAACCGCTACCACTTCTGTTTTGCACGCTTCGGCATATTTTGCGATTTTTTAAACTAAAAACGCCAACCAGTGACAGTTTTACCTTAAATTTCTGCAAATTATGCGATCAATATGCATTCCAGTAATTTAGCTTTTTTCTACGTACTTTTTCCAAACATTCGCACACGACAAATGAATCCGCCCATTTAAATTCAACAATGGAAATGGAATCTGGCATGTACTTGGCCGAGTGTTCACTTCGAAGAAGAGCCATCATCCATCAATGAGGTGACTATTTTATATTTTTTTTTATGAACGCATTTACTTAAACTATTATTGGCCGAAGTGGATTTGCTCTTCAAAATAGACAAAATTTATTGATTTTGGTTACTTCATTTGACTCATCATTTTCGTTATCCGAGAGCAATAATTAATGTAGTCAAATAATCAATTTCGTCGATGTGATTTCAAAAAATCTCAACCACTTTGAATATTCAAGTAGCTAAAAGCTGAACGAAAATAAATTAATATGGAATAATCTATTGAATGATCTTTTTTATGAAAAAAAAAAAGAATCTTTTCCGTTTTTGTATTGAATCTCATTCAGTCTTGTTGCAACAAGTGATTACAAGCTCTATATAATCTTTGAGCCATTATCCCGTTCTATCGGTAATACATCAGTCTAAAAGCAAAGTGCAATTAAGAGAAGTGATATAGGGCTTGCATGTCGTTTGGTTGAGATTACCACTTCCATTGCTACGTGCAAATATTGGCAAGGTCTGAAAAATAATCGCACACAGCCTCCGATTTTCAATTGTATTTATTCGCTTTTTTTCTGAAGATATTTTCACGGGTTATGCGAATCCATAAAGAGAAATGGTTTTTATTTGAAATGTCATGTGGCTGTCATGAAACACATGTTTCTTCACACGATCTCTTCAAAATCGTAAGCACAAACACATGTAGTTCGTATGCAACGGTATGATGGCGGCACTCCATAAAAAGCCTATCTTTGCGATGTATTCCATTTAATTAATGCGACATAAATAATTCAATATAATTTGTCTCGTCGTTGGCCGCACTGCCGCTTTTACTTTCGGCACTTGACCAAAAATGCAATTTTAGCTGAGCGCATCGTTTTTGCTCGTGATCTTGATTGTCAGAAACGCTATTCGTTTGTTTGTTCATCTCAAAAAACAGTAATGTTTTTATTAAACATTGAATCGGCTAAAAATGTAAACAGAAGTCTTGCGCAATGCCTTTTTTGCTCAAATAAATCGCTCGATTAAAAATAAATACCAACAGAAAACCAAATTGCTAAGACGGTATCAGAGAGAGAGAGAGAGAGAGAACGAAAAAGCGCCAATTTGATGACTAAAAAAATGAATATTCGATTTGATGTGATGTGCGATCGCCAGACACATGTGACATTGAAAGATAATTTTTGTTAAATGTATGCACTTAAAGCGAATTAACCTTCGACTGTACAAAGGCGAAAAAGTTGGTGTCACCATATATTAACCTGGCTGGCTGCGCAATAAAGACGATTTTGTTTATCGAGAGTTGAACCAATTCACACCATATTTATAAAAGCCTTATTACAGTTGCATCTGCAAATAACTCGGTATGATTGATTGATTTCGCCCGTCAGATGGCCATTGGTCGGGCCGCGGCGATCACAAAAATTGCACGCGATATTCGAATGACCAAATTGAAAATAAACTGGATTGAACTCGGAGCGGCGCAGAAAATTGCTGTGCGCAATCAGCCAGCCGCCAGCAACTGCACATTAAATTTCGACTTTAACGAAGTGAAATCCGAACGAGTGCAAAGCGATTCTCAACACCAATCAAATATTTGGCCTTTCCGCCATCGACACCCAAAATTCGATGCAAGCACATATTCTTCGATTATTTTCGTGCTTATAAAAGCATTGCTGCTGTGTGCACTAGATATGCATCCCGATTTGTAATCATAATCTTTCATTGACGCTTCGTTTTACGAGTTTATTTTGGTGATCCGATCAGCATACACGCAAAGCGATCTGTTTTCGCTCACATAAACAAATTAAATCGTATTAAATACAAAATTTAATGGCTTAGTTTGAGTTTTCTACTTGTTTTTTATAACCAAATTTAACAAGGGATTTCGTTGTTCGGTATCGATGAAAGTTTTACGGGCATTTTTGAAAATTTTCAATCAAATTCAGAGCAGGATTTTAAATAATCAAAATGACCATGGCAATAAAGATGACATGGAAAGTAACAATTCATAGTATTTTTGTAAATCGCCCGTGATGAATCTAATGATTCAAACGCATTTACTTTCTGTGTTTTCTTCATTCCAATAGCTCAATCACTTTCCTTTTTCCACATTTTCGAACTTCATTTTGTCATATCTCTTTCCTCCCCTCTCGGTTGATCCGCTGGCTCTGTCCCAGTTGTAAACAGAACAATGCAAACAAAATACGAGAAAATAGCTTCTTATGTTACGGGACGAATGGAAAGAATCACAATTTTGAACACGGGCCGAGCCGGCAGGTGTATCTAAAAATGATGAATGCTGATTGGACTCAAGTATATCAATACATGGCTTTTGGTTCCTGAAACGCTCTTGCGCGCGTACGCTATATTTTCGGCTGTCTTTTTCACTCTTGATGTTCCGGTGTGTGTGTGTGTGTGTGTGTGTGTGTGTTTGTGTGATGTTAGGTGCTCACGTGTGCCGAACGAATACGTACAAAGTGGGCCTTCGTCTATGGGCGAGTGAAATGTGCCACGAGCCTATATTGAATTATAGACAATTTTCGCTGGCCACTTATTTTGCTGCTCTGTTCCAAAGCATTTTACGTGTGTGTCAAATTATCATTTCGTCTTTTTTTTTATTTTTTTGATTAATCACAAAAATTTTGCCACAAAGGCTATTTGAAACTACGTCTCTTTCGGCCGAAAAAAATAAACGTCGACAATACGTAATTCGATTCAGAGAATTCATTTTCGGAAGCGTCATTAGTAAAACTCATCCAAATGTTTATGTGGCTTTGTTTTGATTGATCGATCGACGTTTTTGTCATTTTCCACTTACTAATTAGTAGATATCGGAACAAGAGCAAAACGAAACAACGACTGAACGACAGCGCAATGATGTGTGGCTCGCACGTGCAACGGTAAATGGCAAAATGTAAATGAGTAATTTTATGATGCCGGATGAGAGTTTTAATTTACGCAGATCTCAAACAAATGACCGTTAAGCGATTCTCCGTGGCATAAATACTCATCGACATTTCAGGGTATTATTTAATTTGGAATCGATAAATTGTGATCGCGTGCCCTTGAAGCAACAAATTTGGACGACAAAGCAGTGGATTCGCAGCTAAATTATTAATCAAAGAGAAATGCATAATCTCCATTTATGACTGATTTTGGGCTGGAATTCAGTTCTATGTGCAACGATAATTACAGTGATGGTGAGTGACATTTATTATGCATGCAAGGCACATTGCAGTGCGACAAAATCGAAATAGCTGCAGGAAAAATGATCGCCAAACAGCCGGTACGTTTTTATCGAATCGTTTTGCTGGTTGGCTTTTTTTTGTAATTCTTGCGCGAATTTATCGAGGAGATAGATAAGCGTCCAGCTTTTCGCTGTGCAAATATTGTGAATAAGTGTTGCCGCAAGTACAGTTTCTTTGAGGTATTTTATTGAAATGGAAAACGAAACACGAGCCCAGACAATGCGGGTTGCGTCTACAGTTTAATTACCAATTAGTTAAACCAGGTGTAACGATGCTCTTCTTGTATTTTCCAGTCTGCCCGCTCACAACGACCGATATGCACATATATGTATTTGAGCTGAGGCATTATTCTCCCCTCTCGAAGATTCGGTTTGTACGTGCTCGCATACACAAAATAGATCTTACAAACGATAATCATGGAACATTTAGCTGTACAAGGAGAACGTGGCAAACGCTCGGAAAATAACTTGAACTACTGTGTGTCGATGCGCGCACGTCCTTGATTCACTACACGTTCCATATTTTTCAATGCAATATGCAGACACATTTGCATTTGATACAATAACCTGCATTCGATGCGTCGCAATTCTAATAAATCAACACTTGAAACACCTTTCTAGAATTCACGTCGTCAAGTTTACGAGAGCTGGTGTCTCTTCATCGATTGATTTTTGATTCGTTTTGAATATTTAATAGTGTTTGGAATATTTCGAACTGATTTTTTTTTCATCTGGATATTTCACTTTTTCTGTTAATTTTTTTCCTCGATTTCTTCGATATTTTTTCCAAAATTGTTTCCTGTCCGCAATTGTGGATTTTTAGAATTCGTGAAGCATTTGATATGGTCTGATTGTACATTCTTGGGAGTCGAATTTGATACAGAAACATCATAACAGTTTCAATGGAAAAATTGAGGCGTTTCGATGAATGTGATATCGGAATTGGGAATAACAAAGAAAATTGAATATAAAAATTCACAAGCAATAAACATTTCATACGGAAATCGGACGAAATGAACAAAGAAAACACATGCGCCTGCAGATGTTCAACATTCATTCACTTGGCTTGTTTGGCTCTGCGCTCGTGTGTGTGTTTTTTTTTTCGTTCGTTCGTTCATTCGTTACTTTCGAAAATCTCCTTTTAATTTTCTTTTTGAAAACCAACAAAAGCACATAAAAATGATTCAGCGATGCACGCCATATATGACGCAGCCATTTTGTACGAGGAAGAAAATAAAACAATTACTTTGATTAGAAAATGATTAGTTTCACCTTTATTTGGATATAATTCGCTTAATTTTGACAGGCAAATCCGTAAATTCATCCATAAACTGTCGAAATTTATGTGATAATCGTGCCAAAGCCAACGCGATTTCACAATTCAAGATCCATTTTGCGCGCACTGTGCATCGCCATCACTAAGACGTGTTTAATTAATTGAGTTGCTAAATTAAAATGATGATGCAAATGGAGAACTATAATAAAACACTAATTGTAATGGCAATTACAATAGCACTTTTAAACACGAAAAGTGGTTTTCACTCTAGACATTGTTGCACCAGATACATTTTTGATCATCAACGACAACATCGAAAATCAAGTCGGCGCACGAGAATGTGCCCATTGAAATTATTGCTAGCTTGAATAAACGACTGAATTGTACTTGACGGCGTTCAATGTGCAGTCATTCCAAATGTATGCAGAAATTAAAATTGTCATAAATAATAATTTAAAGAGTGCTGAACAAATTTTAAATTGTAACAAAAGCCGATTTCAGCGAGCGGTTAACTTAATTGACAGTGAGCGTGTGTGTGTGCTAGAGCGCGAGCCAATGCATTTATACCAAAGGTGAACAATGCATGATCAACGGGAAATTGGTTATTTTTCATCAATTGAATTGCAATGATTTGCTTGGGCAACAAAGTATGGGATTTTATTGAAGCACGAGGGAAACTCGCAAATTATCGAAATGATAGGAGTGAGATAAGCGTGCAATCGAATGCAATCCTCACGACAACAGCGAACTGACTCTAAATGAGACAAATTTTCGATTTGTGCGTACTTTATTGTGGCTCACACAAGTGTTCAACGTCAGCGATCATGACAGAATCATGTGTTCGCCACCAGTTGCCGGTATCCCAATTTATACATACACATATCCCGTCTTTCGGCTCTTTTTCGTTTTGTTTTTAAATGAAAATCGAATATAATTATAATTTTATAAAATGTAATTAAAATGAGAGTACGCACATAAGCGGATTGCTTTAGCCGCACCTGCAGAATGGTGAACCGGGTGTATGTGTTTGCGCGGTCTTCGATTATTTTGGTGCAGTCCGGAGCGTGTGCATACAACGGGCACACCGGCACATTGCGAAAGCAATTATTATTATGAACATTCAAATTTAAGTACTGATGTCGTTTTGCCCCGAATGCAAACGAACAGAAAAAAAAGCGTACGTATTTTCGCGCGTGTTGCCATTACGTCCAAATGGTCTCGTCATTTTTCAGCCGTTTTCAGTTTGGCAGACATAAAATATGTACTTATTGATTGGTGCTTCATACGTATGAAGAGCGAACTGAAATGAAAAATAAAGAGAAAAAGATCCGCATTTATTCGCAGTGTTCAATTCGTGTTCGTTATTTTCATTTACTTAGCCAAACCGCACATACATTGCAATTGCAAATCGCATAGGCAAATGAAAGCTGCGATGATTTCCCATCGAAATTTATGATTTCGAAGAAGGTTGGGAAAAATTGAACATGGGATTCCATCACATTTCATTACTTTATTTCCTATTTCATTCGCTTTCAATACATCACTTGCAATTATTGGCACCAAAAATTATTGCATTAATGCGTGAATTCACGTGAAAAAGGTAGTCTTCAGCATTTCAATATCATTGTAGAAAGGGTTACATTCATATCGCACTTTGATTCTTCATTTTCCATTTCAATTTGCCGAATTCTCGATTTGCTACTCAATAGACGAAAAAGACAACGTGTATCATTTTCAATGATTCTTTTACCTACGCATCAATGTGCAGATTAAATTAGAATGAAATACAATAGAAATGGATTTTGGTCGCATGAAAAACTGTCAAAAGGATTATTTATGGGGAGAAAAAGGTGAATGTATCTCTTCTCTTTGTGTCTGGATTCAATCCAGATTTATTGTATCTCTTTGAAAGACAAAAAAAATGCCTCAATTTCTAGCGTGAGAATTTTAAATGTTGCGATTTATCAAATCTTGTGCATTCTCTCACATTTATTCAATTTTCACATTTATTCAATTGAACACGCATCTCATTGAGTGCACAAACAATTCCATGATATTGAGCAGCTCTGTCAATCTGTGGTTTTTCCGTTGCAATTTTTTTCTAACCAATACACAATTTTCCAATAAAATCATACAAAATTCATGGCGATACGATGTGAAAGGATTTGTGGTATTGAATGAGCCATCGATTTCCATATGAGAGCATACATCCCATCGTCCACATTTTGGTGTCTTTATATATGTAGTTCCAAATAAAGCACCATCAATCAACCGACATTTCGAATGAGGTGACGACAGATCCACAAAAAAATTGCGGCTTTACTCGTGAATGATCGACTAAATAAATCCGGAATGGAATTGGAAATAGAGAGAAAGGGAGATCGACGTATATATTGAAATATGTAATATTATAATAAAATGCATTTCAATATTTAAAATAATCCAAATATTGCCAATAAAAGCGTGGAGACTGAGCTGCATTTGTTGGTATTGACGATGAATGTTATTTATTTTGTGTCATTGCATTGAAAGCATCAATGCAATGCAAGTTTATGTCACTTCTGGCAAGAACTCGAGCAAAATACGAAGTTATTCATTCACTTTCCTTTGTCCTCAATGTTTAAATGGTTCGGAGACAGCTTGAGCACAGTTAAATGGCCAAATAAATGAACAAAAACGTATAAACTAAAAGGGAAATTACGTATTTATTTATGTATTTTATATGTACTGAGAAATGTGAATTGTTGCACCTTGCACGGGTACCCATATGAAGCTCAACGTTCATCTCACACCATTCGATTGCAATGAATTTCCATCTTTTTATTTGCTGTGTGTGTGTTTGTGTGTTCTTTTTCACGTTTTACCTCGCCATGAAGCCAAAACGAGCGTAGTTTTGCACAATTTCTATGCGCTCACTTTGTTCCTCTCGTCATCGCTTTGTCGTCGTCGCTTTTATGAAGAGATGATATACGTTTTGTTTGCATGCCTTTATAAAAAAAAATTAAATAAAAGCAAATATCTTGAGTTGATCAGGGATAAAGTTTTAGTGCGCGCGACAATCATAAACGAACTCTAAATATAAATTACTTGGCAATTATGACTGAAATTAGCTTTTGTTTTTGCGACGCCAGGCGAATGGCTTGTGGTACGATTATTGCCGACATTAGGCGCACGACAAATAGTCAAATGAATGAATCAATTTTGAAATTATATGCAATGCGCATGCACAAAATGCTGGCAACCACAGCAGGCGTACAAATACAAGAGAGTGCGAAGATGGACTTTGCGCATGCATCACTCAATGAACATGTACACGCATTTTGATGAACATGTTGGCGAGTCAAGGACAAGTCTTTTCACCACATCCAACACGAGCAGTCTGGATTAGCTATCGTTATTTGGTTTATTTGTTGTAAAATGCGCAAATGTGCTTTTTGATTTTGCGAAACAATTAACGATTTGTTCTTCGAAGATGACGACAGTTAAAAGAGAAAATGCCGAAGAGCAGCGATGTTTAACTGGGGACTCGGATTGTAATACCAAAAACGACTAGAAAAGATGCTGGTAGCTGCTAAGCAAAATATATCGTATTCTTTGGAGGAAAAAACACTTTTCATAAAGACATTCGTAACAAAAAGAATCATTCGTTCAATAGCAAAACTGATGTAATAATGAAGCTGTTGATGAATCCGTTGGGAAAAATACGAAGTTTTTGATGAAACCGAGTTGTCAGACGTTTAATTTATACTGAAAATAAAAAATGATCGGTATGCAAACCATAACAATGATCGAAATACCAATCGATCTTTCGAAATTTTGTCGATAGTTCATCATAAATTTTGCAAAAAAAAAAAACCAATCAACCAAAGAATGCTAAATGCGGCAATGTTATCACATGGTCAAGGTCAATCGATTTACGTCATTTTTATCATTTTTAATTTTATCGCATCGAGCGACAATTTACGAGATACGGATGAATAAAAAATTGTCTCCGTACCCTTGTAGAAAGTAAATTGCTGGATTTCCATGTCGCCACATCGAGCCAACACAACAGGTATTCTGGCAGAGAGAATATAAAGAAACACAGCACGCGCGCGCGCAATGCAGCAAAGCATAGCATCCACATCGATCTCGATGTTGTGTGGTTATTTTTTGTCATTCGCGCGACACAACATCGATCTCGATATCGAAGTAAAACATGAAGCAATTTAGTGTATTATTAGCAGACATAAAGCGCATGAAAACATTTCAACCATAAACAATAATACGTTGAATAATAGTGCTCACCTTTTAAGAGACATAATTTGGGTACAAAATTAAAATTCGAGCGACAAAGATCGAGTGCGCGAGAGATTCGCGCTGGGCACTGTGCAGATACAAAGGGAAAAATTATTGGCTGGCCACTCGGCATATCAGTGAGCGCGCCAAAATGAAAGACAATGTAAATATTAACGTACGTTCAAAATTATGGTGAATCGAACATTCCATTGGCCGTATTAATTTTAATTGCCTTGTTCCGAGTAGTTTATGCATCAAGAGTATATTCAATTGCTCGGCGACAGTTGCTGCATTTGTCATAAGACAGTTTGTTTTCTCTTTTATGGTAGAAGAAATGACAACAACAGAAAAACACAGTAATTCGACTCACGAAGCAATTCCAATTCCAGCTCAGTCATTTTTTATTCACTTTTCATTCAATAAAAACGAGATGAAATGAAAAAAAAAAATGAAAATGTATGCAAATTTTGTAGTCATTACTCATATGTGCGCATATAGGAAATTGAATGGTCAAGCAAATCGACATTGGCAATGCCTTCAAAACAAGGGATAACCGATTTTAATTGGTGCAACCGCGTGTGCTATTTTGTGGTTGTTCGGCGTTCGCGCAAATTGACCGCGTTCATTGCTATCTGTACGGCGCGTTTATTCTTCTTGCTCATAATGATTTGTATTGTGTGTGTGCGCTCTGTTCGGTTCTTGTTGATGCGTTGAATTATGACAGTGCTATCCCATTATCATCGTTATAATATCGATTAAAATCGTTCAAAAATCGATGATAAATTAAAAGCATTGGAGCTTTAAATGCTCATTTTGCCAGCGACAACGACATAATCTCTCGCTCTGCGTGTGTGCTGTATGCGTTACATGAAATGCGTTGGTTTTAATTACACAGCATCCAATGCGTGTCAATCAATTTCTTACTTGTGGCGAATCGTTGATGTGTGATGCGAAAGAGTAACGTATGTCCTGTGCTCGCTCTTGTGATCGATGTGTGTACAATGTTCATTTCGATCAAGGTGTAGTTGACCGAAACATGCCCGGTTCCATACCAACGAATCGTGGTCCGTACATCAATCGTCTGGTAAGTGCTTGTAAGTGCAACGGCAGCGACAAACCGGCCTGGCAAAATTAATAAATGTTCATTAATTTTCATCGTTTAATTTATGTGATTGCATTTTGATTCTTTCATTTTACCCGAAAGACCTTAAAAATCATGCATTATGCGTTATGAACGCGCACGGCCGCAATGCAAATTGAAAATAATCAAACGCCCCATTGAAAAACATTACAAACACAAGCAGCTTTGGCTGAAAATGGTTGATTAGTGAAATTTTCATGCGGGAGTTCGAAGAAACTAGTCGTTGTCAATTGCGCGCGCCTCAATCAATACGAAAATGATTGATTCACTTGACTTTTCAGTCATTGCGAGTGATTGCCTTATCTTGAATCCATAAAATATTAATCGATGCACGGGCTATTTTGATAGTGCACACACCTTTATCAGTATAACATATCACCCAAACTTATGCCACTGCAAAGCCGGTCTTTCGGCTTGATCCAGCAGTAGCAATCATAAAACAAAAATCCAACAACGCAGTAGACAGACGTCGATCATATTATTAAAATTTATCATTAAATACTGTTGAAAGATTCCAACTTACTGCACATTTTTGAGTTACCTTCTGTGTTAATCAATTTTTGGTTCGATGCTGTTGAGTTCATGTATGAAATTCAAGAAAACCGCTCAACCTGCTGATGCTGCTGAACATTACACGATAAGTGATGTGTTATCATTATTATCTCTCTTTGGTTTTTTTTTTCTTGCGCCGTCGAAGTGCAATTGGAGAGCCGGAGTATGCAGGGCATGATATCGAATCCTGTATTTACTTTCGAACGAATTATTTCAACAACTTTTTGCTAAATGTTCCACAAATTCTGCACATTTCAACTATGCGTTAAAAGGTGAAAAAAAAATCCATTGTTACGATCTTTAGCATTATTTTGTTGCCCTTAAAGCAGCAACAACATATTACTGCCAAAAGAGCTATTTAATGAACTGCATCGTAGCGTAATTTCAACAATCGCCGCACAAAAAAATGGGAATTTTCATTTAATTGTGTGTTAAAACATCAGTTTCGAACAAAAAATGCAGTGAATCAGGTTGAACACTCGGTTATATTTGTTTAGTTCACCGTAAGAAAAACTGCCCTACATTTCGAAATTGATCGGAATTATTTGAGTATTTGGAGGAAAACATTTTGTTTGTGCATCGTAAGTGGCAGACAAATGAGCGGCATCGGACACGCGAAGGATAAACTCGTATACGCAACAATCGCATGCAAACTATTCCTATTCAAAACAGGATTTTTGTTTCATAAATTATTTTAATTAAATGTTTCCTGCGCTCGTTCGTTCGCTCTCTCAGTGACATCGAAAAGGAAACGAAATGCGCACAATCGCAACATAACGCGGCGAGCAGCGAGTTGCTCGATGTTATGTTGCACCCGAAAAATTTCGATAATAATGCGTTGTGCGAATTACCTGTTCGAAAGATATTTTAGCGATTTCTGTGCCACCGACATTGCTGGCATTGTGAAGGCAAACAAAAATGCTGATTTAAATTAACGAAAAACATTCATTAAATAGTGCATTTCGCGCAATCCAAATGAAATGGTCTTGGGCGCGATCTCTTGCTCACTCCGAACGGTCCATGAAAGTCGGCCAAAGCACTGCAGTAATTAATGTTTCATTTTTTTGTGAATAAACTGAATCAAAATAAAACGATTTTGACATTAAAAATATTACCTTTCATTGCATTCATATCAACTGATTCGCGCTCGATTGCATTTGATCAAAACCCATTCGCGATGAATTCTTTTGGGCGAGATTAAAATACAAATGCAGCTCATCATCTGCGGCTTAATGAAAAAATATCGAAAGTCAATGAGTATAAAGTTGATAAATGAAAATTTATGGCCGGTTATTTGGACGAAATCGATCACTTTATGCATTCATGAGTTGTGCATTGGAGATTGCGAAATGCGTGCGCTAGTCGATCGTAATGAGAAACAAAATCAAATGGCTGTTTGGCACCACCCAAAATTAAATATCGAAACTCAAGACGATGATTGAATGCGCGTACAAACGCAAACGATAACGACTAAGCGAATTGAGTCGTTATATCGACCACATTTTTTTGTGCGTGAATTCCGATTCGAACGTTTTAATGAAAGAATTCAACAAATTAGTAACAAGACTTCGTTTGAAATTAAGCTGTGAACTTTTTTTCCCATTCGAATGCTGCCTTTTTCTCGCAATATTTCTGTTTTTCAATGCACTTGATTTCTCTCATCTTCATCCTAATTGGATGTTTTTATTCGCCCGATCATACGAAAATTGAATGAAATTCAGTGATATCCCGAGTTGCGAACAACTATCGGCCAGTGCACTGAATGTCGTTTGGCTGTACCCAAATAGCGATTGAATTAAACATTAGGCCATCCTGATGAAATATTCATGAGCTCGCGATGCGAACCGGCGTTGATTCCAATTGTCTGCCAATAAATCTTGCCACAAAACTATTGTCGGTTTGAAAACAGAGAAATACAGGGATTTTCTTGTGAACTAGTTAGTTGAGATGCGTATGAGTGTGTGTATGATTTCTCTGCGTTGTGCAGTTTGATTGCCGACGATTTTTTGTGGGTCGATGTGTGGCAAATCGACACAATTTCGTCGTAATCGTCACGTTTTCGCTGTTGTAGGTACAATCACCAGTCAATGTGGAATGTGCGAATATGAGCCATGATCGGAATAAATTGAATTTGATAGAAGTCAATCACAAGCCAAAATACAAACAGCCCAATTATTCGAGAATTTTATTTTCACAAAATGCCATTCGCTTGCCGACAATATTCTCCTGCCGACTTTTTTTGCCGTAATTCACCGTGTCCCATTAACTTTATTTTGTGCTGGACCATAAAAAATTAGCCTGGAAATTGTCCAATGTTCGTTTTTTACGATGCGATCCAGTTCCGATGCGCCGATCATTTTGTAACAGATAAAAATGTTTCATTGAATGCGATCGTTCTTTTGGTGTTTACACTTGCATTACGTTTCAGCGCTCGGAGCAGCACATTCGCTCGAGATGATCCGTAGCGAATTTTGCGAAATCAAATAATGCCAACGCATTGATAATGAAAGTTTCATTGACCGAATGCGCCGCCAGCTAATTTCGAATCACAAAGTAACAAATATTCTTGGTATTCGCATTTTGTTGGCGGGCTGGACATTCGTCGACTTTTCTTATTATTCTTTTCGTATTACGCGATCATTTGTCATTTGTTTTGCTTTTTCCTCATTAAAATACAATAACATTTATTGCACTATTATTATTAACGCTATGATAATCCACTCTGCAAGAGCTTAATCCAGCCGCGCTGGTTCCAGCCCAGTTCGTAGTACGCGCAGCACTAGGCAAAGCATAGTGAGTGAATCTGAAGGTGGAACGAATGTAATTTTAGCCACAGGAGATGAAATTTTAATGGCAAAATTGTTAGTTGCGCTCCGAACAGCGATTTATGAATGTATAATTACCGTTTCCACACCACCAAATATTTATAACAAGACTTTTTCAAAAGAATGAGGACTGTCCAATGTCCATTGACGAGTCGCCTTTCCACATCATAAAAAAGTTCGCTGGATATTGTTATCACCGCACGGCGATCGTCGAATGACACAATTTTATGGAGTCGTTTTGTCGATTGAAACCTCACGCGAAGAAACTATTGCGAATTGCTGTGTGTTGTCAGCTCATAAACATTTTATGTTGCAAATTGAATACGGGCGACCAAATTTCCAAGCATTCAAAACATTACGTCAACGCATTTTATGCGTTGAACTTAAATTTCCTCTTATTAGTGAATTTACGGAGATTCGAATGTTATTACATTTTCAGTGAAGTGATTTCGTTGGCTGAAAACCTTTTTCGTGCCCTAATATTAATGTTATATCAAAACAAACATTTAATTAATCAGCCCGAGGACGTTTCAACGAACAATATCTGACTGGTGTCTCAAACAAATTTGCTTCTTCTCCTTTTTATGGACTTACAACTCGTACACCATCTGAATGAACGCCAGTCGCTCGAACAGCTCACAGTGACAGTCCGAGGCTTGTCCGACATTTTCAAGATTTGGTTGAAAAAAAATATACTGGCGCAAATGATTGAACATTGAACATTTTACAAAACATTGCTGATTCAAACTAAAAACAAGTCAAGTTCTTATTTATGCTAATCGTTCCATTGATTTTCCGTTTCACGTGTGCGAAAAAGAACGGCTAAAGTTATCAACACAAACGAAATTTGGACGGGATTCGGTCCATGATCCAGTTCTCTTTGAAAATCGCATGGGAATTTGTCGAATACCATGACTCAATGGCACATAAACTCGACTATATGGATTCATGTATAATTTCATGCATCTCCTGTCACCGCATGGATCGCGTCAATTTCGACGGGGTTTTTATAATTAAGATGGGGCGTTTGATATAAAATAAATAAAATGTTGAGAAACGAAATGAACATGCAATATACGAATGCATGTCGGAACTCATCAAAACAGAGTGAATGTGTGTGGTTTTCGTTGTTTCCGGACATTTGTACCGTTACTTTTACGAGATGGGAGCATCAAAAATGGATAATTCGTGCGATTGTAAAATGTATTTTTGCGCCACGGATATTTGAACAGGCACTACAAATAAATGCCAACTCCTGCTCTTAATGGCGCTGCTCTCTCATTTAATACACAGTAAAATTTTAACGGCAGATTGCCTTGGGTGCTGTGTCATCATCATTACCGCCACCTTCGGATGCAGGCGAAGAATGAGAGCAAACGGAACTATACCGTTTGATTTTGATTCACTCCTTTTCGACGATTTATTTATTTGTTTCGGCGACGGAGGTGCAAAAAAATCGAAACTTCAGATCTAAATTTGATCATCGCATCGATCGCTTTGAATACACAAATGAAAAATTGGCATCTTTCATTAAATTCCAGGTAGTGAGGCAAGTATCAAGTTTCTTGAGTTGTGCAAGAGTGCCGTTGCATCACGTTGTGTAGATAACAGTGCATCGAATGAAATAAAAACACCCTATCGATCTTTCGTTCGATGTTAGATTTCTTCTGTATTTGCCCATTTAACTGTCGACATTGTGCCGTTAATTCGTTTGTGTGCCGTAAATGAAAAGGGTCGTTGCGCCTTGTGTGCGTGCACTCGAGATGCATCATGTACCGATATTCGCTTCTGTGTGCAGTTCGCAATGTCAACGCTTTATATTCCTTTCAAATGTTTACATTTTCTCCTTCCTAAAATGCGGAACAATAACGAAAACCGATAGGCAAACATAAAGGAATGAATGTGACGTGCAATTGCTGAATCCTAACTGCCTCCTTGCCGCCACTTTATTTATACTTTTCGTGCTATTATTTCTTTCTTATTTTATGATATTTCGTTTTTGTTCGTTGCTGTGCTTCTTTGCTCGCTTTCCAGAGCAATCGGGCGAGCATGTGCATTTTAGCGAATTGTGAATGTGTGCGCTGCCGCGTGCATTTGGCGAAGTGGTGTATTTAACGCAGGTGCTACATTTACACAAATTATTATGGTCCCATTCGAGCAATGCCGTTTTCCTTCTACCGCGCCACTTCATACATGCGTAATGTACTAAAAATAAATCGAAATTCAATCCGGATGCCGTTCAAAACTTTCAACGAAGAAATTTATTGGACATTTTCTGAAGAACATGACTACAAAACGCATAGAAACCGACACACAATTCGATAGCCAGCATTTGAAAATCAATAATCATGAATTCTCTGTGGAAAATCCAGATACGCTTTGGATTAGTTGCACAACAGAATTCATATTGTACACGGAGGTTCGGGCGTGCGTTTGGTATTTGTTTGAACAAAGTGGCAGATGTGAGCTCACATTCATTTCCCCCTCATGAAAATGCACAAATGCTAATGGCATTGGTATAGAAATGGAGAAATTCCATCGTTACACAAACAAAAAATACATTTTGTGTTGGCGGCCAACCATTCCGAGCGAATTATCCATCCAATTCATTCGAATAATAAACGTGATTTGCGCATTTCAACGTGCAGTTCACATTTCAACGCATGGATTGGCAACTGATTTGTAGGCTTTATTTCGATTACAATGGAATTTGAAGTGGTTCACTAAAACACCTATTTGACGTTCACAGTTGAATTATAGAACGTGATTTTCGGCGATTAAATAAAATTAAATGATTGATCACTGATTTTTGATTAGGAGAAATTTTCAATTTGGCAATTTCAGACAATCATTTTTCAAAAATCAGTGGACAATTTTTTGAGTATCTCCATTTTTTAACGATATAACTGAATTTTAGAAAAACTGATCAGATTTTATGTGAAAAAAAATTAAATTGTCATTGTGTAAATATACGTTTCAAAAAGCTAAGTTTGTGTTTTCTTGTGAATTATAGTCCAAAATCAAGTAAAATCCATTTTTTAGGCGATCAGCTTTTTTTTCCAGAGTTTCTTGGCTTTTGATATCATCGATTAAAATCAATTCGAACTTCGAGCAGAACATTTACACGGCTTTCAAATATGTGAGATGTTTTGATGGTATCGGCCAATCTGCGTGCAGCGAAATACCAAATATTGACACTTTTTCGATAGATCCCGATAAAGATTACAAGATGTTCACACATTCAATGGAAGCACAAAAGAGTTTCAAGTCTCAGCATTCAACAATTCTCCAAAAAAAGACTGTGAGCCGAACAAAGCGCAAACATCGTTATTGTCATGTTTATTATAAACTTATAACAATTTTTCACAAGAGAAAACATCGAAATCAAAGGACAATTTGAAAAATGATTAGAATAGAAATGTGTGTGCCCAAATAAAATTCATGTTATCCTATAAATCTGTCCGAGAGCATGCAGCAGCAGTACAAAAGGAGCGAGGTACTTCTGTTCAACACTTTCTTATTCATTGAATAGCGGAAAAGAACAGTGAAGAGGCCTTGCACAATAAATTCTCCAGTGTGACATATTTGAAGCAATCGCAACGCATCTCGAGCTGTTTGGACGCGAGTAGACAAAAAACACAATCTATTATTAACAAATAAAGATGATAAAAACACATTCAATGGACTATCAAAAACAAACATAAAAAATAATACAAAAATAAACGCTTCGAGAGAAAAAAGGAGACAGTTTTATACTTGCTATTGAATTGTCAATTTCATGGCTTTCTTTTTTGTTTCGCGCCGGACGCAACTTTTCACACCGATGAGTGTGAGATGCAATGCGAAGTAAAAGAAACAACAAAACGGACCAACATTTAAACTAAATATATTATAAAACCGAGCAATAAAATTCCATACAAAGGGAAATGAAACTCTCCTACTGTTCGCAATACTCTGCAAGTTCTGCGATAACAATGCCAATACAAAAGAAAATCCTTTGATGCAACACAAAATCAAATGAAATCATGAGAGGAGCGCGGATAAAGTCAATGCATTTTACGAAGATTTACAGGTTTTGAAGTACTTATAGAGACAAAATCGAAAGCGGCAATCCTCTTTGTGATTCTGAATGGTTCAATTGTATTGGAAGTCATCTCAATGTCTCGTTTTAGGAGAAACGGAATGGAAAGTGATAAACAAGGTATTATATTGTAAAGAGTTTGAAAGTTGCGTCACTAACTTGATTTCATTCAATAAACTTGACAATGCAATTCGATAAATTATTCAAATCCAATCAAATCATTCGAACTCGCGCTCATTTTTTGTTGTATAAAAACATTCGTTATGTTAGAAGTGCTCAAGAAAAACAAGATCTGTGAGATCGTATATAGCACAAGCCCATAACGCGTGATATTTATATTTTCTCAAAGCGAAATCGAAGCAAAAGAGGACGGCTTTGGAAAACTCGAATCAAATTCACCAGCGAAATAAGTAATTTCTTAGAATTTACCGTCTCGACCATCAAATTCATTTCTACAATCTAATCAAAAACCCTGATCTAATCACAACGCAAAGAAAATTCCACCATTGAAATACAGAATTATTTGGAATGGTGATAATCGAAGACCAAAACATGCACGTTTTGAATAAACAAAAACTGGAGAAAGTCCTTTTTCAGTTGCGTAACATTTGAAGTTTCTTTTGTTGTCAAAGAGTCCGCTCAAAAGTGTCTCTCCATTTACACGTTGACAAACACATAAAAGACGACATTGTTCATCCCATTGTTCGATTGTGTTCGATATTCGAACGCTCACTAAATCATTCCAGCTGAACGAATTTTCCAAAAATCGCTAGTTGTCGATGCGCACTGCGCACTTCTCGTGTGAATTTCACGAAAGATACAAATTGTTTTGCCTGCAAGAATAAATAACGACGGTGAGCGCCACGAGTGACACAACCAAAACAAAGTAATCAAAAACTCCGAAATGCAAGAGCTAAAAAAAACCGAAATTTTGACCAGATGAAAAATTATTTGTTTGTTTTCGGGCGGTTGACCAAAGTGTTTGCTGTGTTGAAATCCAAGTCTCCAGCCGTCCAAATCAATTTGTTTCTATTTAACTTTCCATCCATTACGATTAAGAGTTAATAAACAAACAGAGTTTCAGGTGAATAGCTGCTTGGTGTCCATTTCGAGACTGCTATTGAAAATAAAATTTAATTTTAATAAAATACAGAAATAAAATCGAACAAACTCTGAAAAATTGAAGAAAATGATCAATTTGTCTGCATTTCAGTGATTAATTAAAATTCCCATCGATGTTAAACGATGTCCTGATTTAATCATGATACAAATGATTTTGTCCATGTTTTTTTTTATTGAAAAGCAAACAATTTGTTGATTGGAATTTCGAGCGACGTGAAACCATTGTAAGCCAACCGATGCGTCATTTATCAAAGACTGCTGAATTATCGAACGTCATAAAGATACGTTTACATTTCGAGTAAATATTTATCGGTTAGAGGAAGTGTGCACTTCCAGGAATTCACCACAAAATTGACTTGAGTTTGTTTTTCATTTGCGCAAAATCTCGCTTTATTGAGTCTCAATTTTTGGGATCAAAATTCCATAAATAATCGAAAATTAAGGTTGAATCTTGTTGGATTTGTACACTATTTACATTTTCTGAAAGCTAAAACCATAAATCTTCATCCTAATAAACGCTGGACTCCTTGGAACAAGTGTAATCTATAAATTAGGGTCGCAAACTTAATTCACTTGTTCTCCACAGTTTTTGCTCTGGTTGGTGAGTTATAAAAAAGTGCCGCATGCCGCAAAAATACTGACAAAACATCAAAAAGCGACAAAAAATAAACCCGAAAAATCACCTGAGTCTGACCGGCCCACTGCCAAAAACTAAATGACTTTTTATAGGTGATTTTGATGTCAAAAAGACACACACACAAAAAAAGCGCCGACGAATTTTTTGTAGGCCGAAAAATATGAAATCATAAATTGGTGTTTCGGTTTAGATGAAGGTGGAATCGTTTATTAAAACAAATAAATAACAAGCAACAAACAGATTTTTTTTTATTACACACTAGATGAGGTTGGCAGGTTGTTGTGGCGAATTCTTGGGTATATTTCATCTTCACCACCTCAGGTGTCTAGTGATATTGACGTTTGCCTTTTCCGATTTGCCGTGTGCAATGCCAGCCGAAACATCTTTTTTCATTCTCCACATTTTTAGAGCAAACATTGTTCATAAAAATATTAACTATCCATCAAAATCCGTGTACTGGGGAGGAAAAAACCGAGAGAATATGACGAAAACAACGATGCCAAAATTAAATGTAGAACATGAAAAAAAGGAACCAAAACGAAAGGTAAAGCATAAAACAAAGAGCAGAGCGTGTGTAAAAAAGTGAGCACGAAATAATGGTCAAAATCAGTGGAATGAAGAAATATGGCACATAAATGAAATCAGAATAAAAAAAACGTATTCCGAACGAAGCGATTGAGCGAGGAACTGCAAACGGACAGAAGATAGTAGCGTGCACTGTGCGTACATTGACCGGTTTTTTTTCATCGTATATCATAGTTTATGAGTAAAAAAAGGCTGCGGAGAATACGCAAAGAAATTAGATCGAAAGGAATTCATGGCCGTGCCAAGAGCTGCTTTAGCAGAAGCTCAACCACGTAATTGTCTTCGCATATCGATCGGCATTGGATTTGATACACAAACATACATAGACGGTTCTTCATTACGGGCTGCTTGACGTGAATTGAACGTGTTAGCACTTATTTTTGCGCAACCAGTGAAAATCATGCGGAATCTGAGCAAGATTAATGTATACGGTAATTTCATATTGTATGCAAAAAGAGATCAATGCAGATTGAAGTTTGCTTTCGAAATGTGATCGATATTTGCCTTTGCCGAACATTCTCGTTGCCATTCCTCGATCGATATCCTCACTCGATATGCCTCGAATGTATCAAATGATCTGCTTTTATTTTTGTTTTCAAATAACGATGGATTTCTCAACGATGTTCTCTCTCAAAGCTACGATCTCTTTCAAAAAATGTATATTTATCTCTTCGACGTGTATCGCTCTGATTCAAAAACATATCTGATGCAACAGACTGCTTGAAATGATCTAATTTTTGGCGCGCACAGCGGAAACAATGAACATTGTAAAATAAAAACAGTAAGTAGAACGAATTGAAAATCCCTCTATTACGGGATAATCATTTTAATAACACGAAATCATCACATGGATGTGCGATGGAAATAAACGCGATCAATATGTAGCGATACTATCGGCACAATTGTGCGTGATCGCAGACAGCAAACAACTATTGATTTTTATCGCAAGTCCGAGAGTCGCTCATCGAAATCAACGCCATCCACAACATTGTATTGAATTAATGTGCACCTATACATTTTATGGAGCAATTCATTTAGCTGAAATCGGTAAATATGCAAATGCGCGGATTAATGCGCAAAAGCATTGAATATTTGACCGGCAACTCACGAAAACAATTAAGTAGAGAAATTTTATGCTTTTTGACATTTCGATTGACGGGCCGCAATCCAACGGTAGGTGTTCTTCGGCATTCTCTTCCTTGTCGTTCGAGTCGAGCGCTCGCATAAAATGGATAACAAATCGTTCGAATGAAGTTATTTTACATGATATTGTTAAATCCATCGAAATTATGATTTTTCATTCAATTTTATTGATTTTGGCTTGATTATTTTTGAATGGCGACCTTCAAAACGGTTAGCAATTGCGAGCTATCAGAAGTATTGCGGGAATGTCAGACTGATTTAGTGATATTCCATTAATCTTAAGCCACAAAAAACTGGCCATAAGACGATAAGCGACACGCTTTACGAAGATGTTACTTAAATGAATTGACCGATGAAACGCGTACTCGAATTTAAGTGCAGGCTAACATTTATTTTAAGTGAATCGCTTTTTAAAATTGAAACAAGTTGAATCGCAGGTTCAAAATTGCTTTGTGGTTGTCTTGTGAGAGTCGATTTTTAACTTGAGACAAAACTTTGTTTGCTCCAAGTTACTGGATTTAATTTAATCACTTAACGCGAACAAATCATCGAATGGGAAAAATGTGGAATTCGCATATAAAATATTTTTGTTCAATTCAAGCATTGCGTTTTCCAAATCTTTTCCATTTATTTGTAATATGTGATAAATGTGGCGTGCGGTTGCAGCAGCAAACGCATTTTAACATTTTCATTTTGTCACAAACACAGCACACAAAAGCCATGCGAGAGTTTGAAAACACGGGACGATTCAAGAATGTGAATTATGCGCGGTATATTTGAGAAATGCTTTATTAAAAGATCATTAGCAATGATATTTATATATTATGTGCACGTACGGATCTGTACTCGCGCGCATGACTTAAATCCAAAACGGATGGCTGATAAATGGACACATATCCGAAAAACTCTTAACTTAAACGGAATTATCGCTATCAAATTTATATCGGTGTTTTGCGAGCGAGAGAGAGAGAGAGAGAGAGAAGCAAGACACGAATTGTTGTCGGTGTTTCGCGGATCGCTTTTCGGAATCGCCAAGAGATAGTTTTCAACTTTAAGCTATAAAAGATGTCTCCGCATCGAGATTAGAGATACTTCCCAACTGAACGCAACACAATCCACGAATATTGATCAGATAATTTCTTTAAAGCCTTTTATGAGATCGCGCGGGCACGTTGGCCAGCACTCTCGCTTAAACTCCGGTATTTCATTTTGTCTGTCGCAATACTTCAAGCATTTCGCACTGCTTCTGATAACTGAAATTTTTATTACTTTTGTACAAATACTTGTAATTTAGTTGGGTAGAAGTGTGCAGTGCACACGATAACTGTTCGCATGAAAAGTATTTCAACAATTCTCCATGCGAAAATTGAACTGAATAATTCACCGTTCCCTTGCGAAGATTTAAAACCAAGAAAAAAGATCGCATTTTGCACCGCAGTCGCAGAAAATGATGTATTATATGAAATTATCAATGGCATTTATCTTCCGAAAAAAAGAACCGAAAACACAATACACATTCATATCTCAATTGAACATGGTGCAAGCGAAAGAGAAATGCGCGCAAACAACGAGTATTACATCTTGCGATCAATGTTCAATTGATTCGGCCGAAATTCAAATTAACCCAAACAATGTTTTATTCAAATATGCTTTCAATGAACTTCAAAAGCAGCCAATGCGAACAACATATAATTATCGTTACTCCAAAGCGTCCTTATTAAGAACAGAATATGCGCAGTTTTGTCTTTTACGCACTCCAATTTCAATTTGAGCGTTCGCTCGCGCTCTTTGTGCATTGCTTTCATTTTCGATAACATTATTCGGATGATTGTTTTTTTCGATGCAAAAAACAGTGCGCTTTTCAAATTTGAACCGTTTCAAATTCGCCTAAATACCTCTTGCGATCGCTTCAATGTGTTTTTGTCAGTACATTGCTGAGTGTTGTTTTGCCCAGCTGAACAGTATGTATGTGATGTGTTATTATGCGGAAGCATGAAGACATAAAATAACATTTGAACGCGCGTAAAACTACCATATTTCGGTGAATGCGTGCAAACAAGCCAATCAGGTACCAAAACGGCCAACCCGAAAATGAACTGTAATGCAAGCAATTACAGCGATTATTCGCAGTAGTTTCGCCACTTCGACACAAAATCTCAATAACATAATGCATATCTTTCTCCTTCTCTCTGTTGAAAATGTCTTCGATTATCAGGATTTTTCCTTCGATTCGCTTGAAACAGACTGTTTTTTGCACATCAGCACGGCTCATGTATCTCCCTATCTAATTCCATTTATCTTCTTTGTGCTAAAACTCTGCTTTTTTTCCACAAATAAGATTATAAGAAGCCCTTTTGAGCCTTCGTTTTCAATGAAGACGATGCATCGACAAAAATGAAAAACTGATAAAATACTCAAACAATTGTGTACAGTGTTATTTTGTGCATTTACTATATAAAACGACTGCGATCGATTCATTGATCTCTCGCCTTTTTTAAACTGATTCATTTGCGCAATTTTTTATAATTTTTGTTATTTATTTGTGTGTTTATTCGGTGTTCTTCGCCGCGCATCCAGTTCCATTCACATCTCTTCTTCTGCCACAATGTGCTTCTTTTCAATAATGCTTTTTTACGAGCGCAATAGCATCGGCACACCGTATTTGCTGCTGATATTGATGCATATCGCGAAATATTGATGATTTCTGTGTTTAAGCGTTGATTGCATTTCAAATGGGTGGCAAACGTCGGATTTAATTAAAACAGTTGAAATTACGGCCATTGTGTATCGTCTGAATGCACTTGTTTCACTTCAAGTGGGTTTTAATAAGCCCCATCAAAATATACTGTGAAAAACTGCACTCACTTTGTTGTTGTACGTCAATAAATGAAGCGGTTATTTTAATGGCAATTTTTTCCCTTTTTTACAATTCGTTTTGTTTGCCAATTTTATTGAATGCGATTTGTAGCGATAGCGAATTTTATGTCAATAAAAGAACGATCGAAAAAAATTGGAAAACAGAAAATCAACTTATCAGAACGATCGTAGTCTAATCGTATCAGAATCTCTTTTTCTGCCCATTTTTACACATCATTTAGGTAGATTCAGAAAAATTTCGATGCGCTCATTGTCTTACTGATTGCATTCAAATTTGCGCGCATTTTCTTTCGACGTAATACCACCCAGGGAGTTTTTAGATCATAATCGATGCAATTTTGAAATAAAGTGTAACAAAAAATTGGTTCAGATGAATTGAACAACTGCAACAATTTGGCCAATTGAACGGAAACGCTCCGAATTCAGAGAACAGTGTGTGCGGATGGATCTGAGCAGTACAATTATATAGGATGCATCGGACATGAGCGATTTGATCGCTTGTGTTTTGGATTATTTCGAATTGGTTTATTACAAACGTATTGATTTGATGGAGATCAAATGCTAATCAATTCACTCATCACCGGAAAATAGGTTTAGATCTCCGTATAAAAAATTGAACTTGAAAATCGACACATTTGCGATTGACGACTATTTTTCGCTATTCATTTAATCCAAATTTTTAATGAAACGAAAAATTGGTTCAAATTGCAACTCAAAATTTTTCCACTGATCACGAAGTAAATGGTCCGATGCTCAGCCCCAGCTCCAGTGACATCAGACATCACTCAAAAAATCAAGTCTTTTCTCAGCTCGACTATGCCAAAAAGACAATGCCTTTGAGACATTTAATATAAAACTGTCGCAAAAAATCAAAGCAAAATGGTTTGGAACTTGAATATCGGCAGAAAGTACATGAAATTCAATGCTTTCTTAGCTTATCAACAAATCAATCAGGCAACCGAACAATTGCTTGCACCGTAATCGCAATTCAAAAATCCAATTTTCTGTCATTTTGTACAACCATTTTGATGGAATATTCTTGTGTTGCTGACACAAATACCGCCGTTTTTTGTGTATCTGTGGCCTCGAAAAATATGACATCAAACGTTAAAAGAAACAATTTTAAGAAAAATTGAATTGATAGCTTGAATTGTTATGATGGCACTTTTTTGTGCTCCGCATTACATTTCATTTCGATTGGTTTCTTGTGTATTTTTTTTCGGAGATCCTTTGTGTGAACATTTCAAAAAGCCGAGTTACTGTCAGCACGCACTGAGAAAAATGGGAGCAACTTCAATCAATCATTACGATGACTTTTATTTATTAGTTGAAATGAATTGTATAATTTCGTTTTCGATCGTTTTGGAAATTGCGGTACCAACGAACGAACAGGAAAAAAAAATGTTTTAATTTTCAAGCTGCGCCAGCAAAAACGGGTTGAAGAAGAGCGCAAGATACTTGCGTACACGCATTTATCGGTCGAAGATGACAAATAACCATCCACTTTGGACATTGTATGGAAATCGATGATCTTCGGGCACTGTTCTTGAGGTAAAAAAAATTGAGTCATGTCCTTCGTGCACTCATCCTGAGAGAAAACCCAGGAAAAAGGATAAAAATTCATGTAATAAACAATATCGAGGAGTGCATCGTGACATAGGCCGAACGTTGGATTCACCTGTAGCAAGACAAAAGATAATTATCGATGAGAATGAACGGTTGGGGGAAACTAGTAGCCAAACAGTTAGGCGCTACTATTCGTCAAATACAATCATTAATAGCATAATGATCGTACCACTGGAATATTAACGAAGTTCCATTCTTCGTTCGTTGTTAATTCCGAGAGACGTGGCATTTTTGTGTTTCGATGAAGCAATCATCATTAAGCCTTTTTTTCATTCATTTTAGGTGAATGAATTCATTCGTACTTTGTGCTTAAGGCACGCAGTCATCCCGATCCAATCGGCTTGATCGTCCAATTAAAATTGTTTGATAGAAAATTCCTGTGTGCGTGGAAAAAACACACACACTATTCGCAGTAGACAATATTGTCACATCGAAGATCGATCGTGATTGATAAATTCGACAAAAACCAATGGCATTCAGACTGCCTGCAGACTTGCCGATGGATTTATAGAAACGATCGATTTTGCTAAAGCCCAATATATTTTCAAGAAAAGGACACAAAAAGGGAAAAGTGCGCACGAAAATATTATTTCGGTTGATCTTGGGATGGTGACGTTGTTTTTTCGAAGATGTTTGAGTGTTTTTCTGCATTCGATGTGTGAACAATTAATGTCAGTCGTTTTTGCTGTTTATCAACGAAACACGTTTCGGTTCACACATTTCCACACCCGATTAATGAATGAAACACGTCGCGTTATCGCTACGAAAGTGTTACCGATTTTCAGGCTCTTCTTCAAACGGCAATATGTAAAAAGTTGTACCTTTCGGAAAGTTATTAATAAAAACATTGTGGTGCGTCCAAAATGAATTTTCGGTAAGAAGCGTACAACAAGAACACGCATGTAATACACGGCGAAATGCCAAGAGAACATTGTACATGATTGATATATAAATGGCGTTTGGAATCAATAAAATTCTGTTGTGGTTCTTTTGATGCACGATGAATGTTTTTTGCCGATTGTTGCCGGACAATCCGATTTATGATTTTGAACGCAGGCGCTTCTTTTGCTGTTCCTTTCAACACATTGCCCATAAATATCCGCGATAAATGAGTTGTTTCGCTTGGGCCTTTTTACGCAGCACCGAAAAATAAATAATAACTTCGAAAGTGGAAAAAACATAAAGTTATGAATTCCACATTTATAAAATGATTTAATAAAATGTTTGTGCATTTCGAGAACAAGCCGCATTTCACATGAGTTCATCAAAATAGTTCCGATCATTAGTGAATATTAATGAAGCTCAATATTGATTTTTCAAATACATTAAACAAGCGCCGAACGCTATTTTATCGTTTTTTGCTCGGCACACATTTATGAAGCATAGCAAATTTCGGGAATCATTTTGAATATTTAATGGTTCTGCGGCAATAATGGCAGCGATTGAGTGCGTGCCGCTACAAATAGTTGGAATACTTCCATATGAATCCATTTAAATGAATGATAATAAATGAAGAACCAGTAGTTTAGGTCGTAGTAAATCGAATTGTGCGACAAAAAATGGGTTTTTGAGATGGGCCGACCAGTTTTTACTGTGTCAAAAGAAAATCAACACTTCGATTCATTGCTCAGCGGGACGAGTCAAGAAGAGGAAAATCAAGAGATCATAATCTTCACAGAAAATTAGTTCCAGTTTTCAAGAATGGCGTAAAGTGAAAGCCTACGAAATGCATTTCTCTGATCAAAGAGGCTGAGTGAGTGTCCGAAAGAAGCGAACGTTTGTTTATACGCAATCGAAGAACGTTTCGTATTACAGAGAGGAAGATCCTTTGGCAAATGCTCGATAAAAAAGTTGGCTTGGTGTTATGGTAATTTGCCTTTGTGCGTCACTCGTTTGTCGACCATTTTTTTTTCGTCTTGGATTCGTGTGAGGTCTTGACATTTTTTCGAACCATATTGAACACGGATACAACGAAAGCAAAACAGTAGTAAAATGAAAAAGAAAGTCCAAAACGGACGATAATGGTCGAGATGGGCAGAAAAAATCTCTTCGGCTAAGTGATATTTACATTGTCACCGTTGGAACATCAGGCTACAAACAAAATAAACAAAAACATCTAAATATTGAACTAAAAAATCTCAAATTCGCTTGTGTAATAAATTCGAATCATTTTCCACTTTTTACGTTTAGACCTTTTGCTAGAGCCTGATCCTCACGAAGCGATAACGGATACGAATGTTCATTTTTCGTGCATTGCTCGATGCAATGAATTTTCGTTTCATTTAAAATGTATTTATTTCTCCCACTTCGGATATATTGAGTTGGCCGCGAGTACTTTAATCCGTTGAGATTGCGCTGAGCTCGCCAAGAGGATCAATGAAAATCTTGTATCCTCCATCCACACCGATTTGACCGAGCTGCAAATATGAACGAAGTTGTAAAACGAAATCCGCAAAAAAAAGAACGCCGTACGCTCATGAATGAAACTCACGATGATACGATACGTTCGACCGAGACCAAAGGTAAAGTACACAGAATCACTTACATCACATTGTACTGTATCCGTCTTGCTCAATAGCGCCGATAAAATTATGGCCATAAAAAACGGCTATTGAATGGAAGAAACAAACAACAAAAACATCTTGCGCGCGAGTTTGTCCGCACAGAGAAAAAGCGGAATCCAACGGCCGATATGGCATCAATAAATCTGCTAGTAAGTTGCCGTTTTTCTGGCATTTATCTCGTTGACTTATTAGTTTTTGTATACAAAATCTTTTGCACAATTGCAATTCTGTTTTTGTTGCGCTTTGTCTTGTTCCGCTGTGTTTGCACAACTTTTTGCAGACATTTTCGCTCTCTTTTTCTCTATCCTTCTCTTTCGCACAATATCTGATTGTTGCATTGTTGAGTTCCGATGATTATTTTAACCTCTTTCTCTCTCTCTCTCTCTCGGCTTTTTATTCTCTTTTTATATTAATACGTGTTCAGTTCATCGTCAACTTGAGTACTTTGGTACTCTGTTTTTTCGCATGTAACTGACGATGGATCGAGCAGTATTATTAAATTCACATATTGATCGTGCAGGTTATTTAATTGTTTCACGTATTACATATTGTTTAAATGTTATTGAAATGTTCCGTAAGAACGGACTGAAGCGCTGCGAGTCTTATTTTTCATTCACATCGAATCGAGCGATGCGGTGCTTCATGACAGATATCTCAAATGCAATAAATTATTACTCTCCTGCATTTGATAAATAATTATTGTATTTGTAGCTTCTTGCTCACATGTTTGCCCGTGACGAAACAACACCGATTCATCGCATTCACGTTGGCGTTACATCTTTTTATCGCTGGTTCTTGTTGCTTCAAACATTTCATATTTTGTGGGAATTTTCTTGTTGTGAACAACATTGCAAAATTGCCAGTCGATGTCCGAATCGGGGCAATCAAAGATGTAGATAAATGTATTCAGGAAATCATTTTCAAGACATTTATAAATGGACTTTGGAGATTTCGGTGCGTTTTTAAACGAGGATCGTTCATCGTTGATGCATGTTCAAATGAAAACACTCCATTGCATGGTCTATTGAAGTGTTGAAAAAATTGTTGTTGAGCGTAATCGCAGGGCAATTAAATGACTTCCGATATTTCTTGCCTTTAAAATAGCAACCGAAAGTTGTTAATTGCCAAAATAAATTTGATAAACGAACCGTTTTAATCGAATGAAAGTTTGTCTTCGAGCTGCTGGTAGAGATTTAAGCGTTTCTAGTTAAGTGGTGTCGGTTCCTTTTGAAAGCAAAACTTGAGATTTGCTACGGCACATTCAGTTAAAACGGTGTGAAAACATGCACTCAATGTGTTGCTGATGCCAATCATTTTGAACCCAACACTTCGATCGTTAGGCACATCGTTTGATGAGAGAATCGTTTACAGATTTGACTTGTTTCCTTTGAAATACGTTTGTTTTTAGGCAAATTTGGTTTCGATTTGAAAAAGGATACTCACGAGCATTCGGGGCGGAAAGCAGATCGATTACCTGTTAATCAGTATTTTACAAGAAAAAAAAGAATCTTTTAAATGATTCTTTGAGCTAATGAAATTCCCAGCTGATAAATGACTATATTGCGTATCGTCGTTTTGTTTTTGCTTGTTCACACATTTACTGATTAAAATCAGCGAACCGCCTGCCACTTGTGCAGAGCAACGCTAGAAGATATACACGAGTCAAACGCTTGACCAATGTGTGGGTTTGATTGTCGAGTTTTTGCCGAAATGTCAAGTCATTGCTATTTGGGCGTTTGAATGTTCAAAATGAATTCTGTCGAAAACAAAAGTATACGGGCACTTTTTTCGTTAATGATTTCGAGAAGAGTCAATGTGATCGGGGGATATCAGCACTCCTTCCCTGCTTAATAAGCTCTTGCTTCTTGTTTCGTTCATTCAATGCCTTTTAATAGTGAATTCGTGAGTTTTCATCGCGTATCACTGTAATCAGTCTACTCCTTTTCGAACCAATGTCGAAGATTGAAATCCTAACGATGCGCATTATGTTGAGCAGTTAAAAACTTCACACTGTGAACCATTCTGCTGTCGACATTAAAACTTTGATAAGTGATACCATAAATAACTTCACATGCCATCGAATATCTTGAAGTAAAAAAAATGGCAAGCTACACTTTGCCACGCATGCATCATTTTATGATCTTACGAAAAATATAGGTATCAATTTCATAACATATCATTCGATTCGAAATATAATTCCAATTTAAATTATCGGGATGGATCTTTTGTTCGCTGCAAAATCGAAGTTATTCGAACAACGACGAAATGAAATGACGAATTTTCACATATATATGATTTCGAGCAATTTTCAATTCGTGTTTCGTTGTTTGAAAGTGATTCGATTATGTGATTTTGGTTGTTCAACAGTTGAGAGCACAATTGAATTTATTAGTTAACTAATACAACCTTAAAGACAAACTCAATTCCTATACTTTCGTTGGCAATCGAAAAAAAAAATAATAATAGCTAAAATCAAACTCAATTATCATTTGCAAGTAAAGTAAGCATAAGTCATTGAGAAAATAAAATTCAGGAGAGTTTACTTACAAGGTTCCAAGTTCCGACTAACAGTATCAACGTGTTCGTTTACTTTCAAGCATTTCATTTCGAAACATTTTCGATCCAAGTCCCGTTCTATTTTTCCTGTGAAAATGCATTAAAGAAAATACTTATATCGATATCACTAATGAAGTGTAACAACAAAAAGGCTGTATTTTGCAATTAACGATTTGCTCTCAGCTTATTTGATGCGTTTTTTCGTGATTGCAACCACTTACTGAACCATACAATTTCAATGAGTTCTAAAATAATCGCGTAAACAAGCTCCAGATTTCAGAGAAGTGAGATGATCATAAATCTCTCTATATCCTTGGCGTCAGGTTCATTTAAGATAATTCGTACAAATCGCCTAAAAACAAGATATGACGTGGAAATGAGTTGCCGAAAAATTGATTTAACCCCAATAGAAATTCCAAAATTCTGGCGAGCGCACTGCCCGCAAAATTGCCCGTTGCTAAAAATGCCACAAGAAAGTGGTATGTGAGTTGCGCTCTGTCATTAAGTTAAATGTACTCATCGACACGCATTCGTTGATGATAAATGCAAACGCAGCATAACGAAATAATAAAAATTCGGTACTTAGTCATTTTCACAACATCACACCCAATTCCTAATTACCAAACATATAACATTTCATGGCTGGTATGACGGCCGCCGAAAAAAAAGCTCGCGTCGCTTGATTAACGATAGCATGAGCGCAATGTAATATTTATTACACTTCTATCGTATCATCATCACACACAATTACCGTCATCAGTGCGATGGTTGTCGATACCAGCGATCAACACATTTAACGATCTTTTTTACACTTCTGCCAAAAAAAAAAAAAAAATGCATGTCGTTCATTCAGTAGATAAAACTGATTTTCAATGAGCCACAAAAAAAGTAGCGACGAATCGAAGTGTGAAGTGGAATTCAAATTGTAATCGATCTCTCGGCACACAGAGACCAAACGAATTAGATGCAAGTGCCGGCAGTGAATTTTTCACTTTCGGTGGCTCAATACATCTCTCGCCGGCCTCAGCAACGGTGTATTCGTACACGTTTAATAACATGCATTTGTTATAACAAGGTGTTAAGTTGTGAAGATGTGGTCACTTCGTAATTTCTCATTCGAGAAAAGAGAGAGAAAAAAACTGCAACCACAAGAAAAAAAGCAGCGGAAAAAGATTGAGAGTTGCGAAAATAATTACCATCGAAATTTCGTCGTGTTGATGTATTGTGCGGATTTGGTGTGTTCTCGGCCAGCCAGCATCATTTTTCGCCGTTTCGCCAGCTCGTTCGGCGCAGTTGATAGATCTGTTTTGTTGCGACGTTCCGTGTTGGCATCACTCCGGTCCAAACGATAAGCATATTTTAACACATTTCGGTTTTGGTCTGTGTGATATTTCTTACCTCATTTTCGCTTTCGCATCCTTTTTCGTCGGCCTGTTGATCGTTTGGTTTGGCATAATAAACCTTGTTGATGAGATCGCAGGGTCGTGCGAGCGAGTAGTTATTGTTTATTTCCCATTTGCTCCTTTTGATATTCAAATTTGATTCGGTGGTTTTTTCGCACTTCTACTGGTCTACCTTTTTTAACATTCAATGGCTACCTGAACGATCGTCAACCGAAGATAATTCAATTTAAAAGCCATTTTTAACAAAAATTGGAAATGTCGACACGTTTATGTGCTGCTGCCGTTGCTACAGTTCCTCTGGTGTGCATCTCTCGGCCAGCCACTTAACCAGCAAAGCTATTTGATTGAGTTTTGCACATCAACCGATCCTGAGAACGCAAGCGCATCGCGCAACAGCACAGAGAGAAGGCGAAGCAAAAGAGCGGCTCAAACAATCGGCCAAATACAAAATGCGAACAAAAACAACGTGTTAAAACATATAGAGGAGTTATAAAAAAATGTTTATTGCTTTTTTACAGCGGCTACATGAGGTGTTATGCGACCAATCAATGCTATATGCATGTGACGAAAATTGTTGACTGTTGTCGATTCATGTGTGTTTTATGTGATGACAACACTAAATTAATATTCATTGAAGATAGCGGCTCCTTGAGTACTCATTTCATCAGAGATTCCGGCAAGTGTGAACAAGCATGTGAAACATCTGTAAATTATGCATGAGTGCGATTCTCAAACGATTCACGCATATATGCATCGGCAGACACATTGTGGCCGCGCACGAATCATATTCCGCAATCAATCTTTAATCATCCAATTGATAGCATGTTTTACTTTGAATAATTTTTGATGATATTTTCTGCACATCATGATATTTATTGCAACGGTGAAATTACGACAACCAGTTTTCTGCTTTCAGTTTGATGCGAAAACTAATTTTTCGGCCCATTTTTGTTTTTTTTCTTTTTTTTAATGTGAAAAATGGAAATCGAATGTGCTGGGGGATCAATGACATTGTCTAAAGAGGCGATGCAAAATTTTCTCGACGAATATAAAAGTTCATTCGTATACAAGGCATATAAATTATATGCAGTGGCCATTGTTGATCGTTACGTGCGTTAGCTGATTGATTTTATGAGGCGCTTTGGCTTCTGCATTCAGGCATTTATATGTAAATCGCAATTTGAAGTCGTCGCTTAAACCGTTTGCCATGCAATTCGATTTATTGCGAATTTATGCAGCATATTTTGGTCAACCAGATTGTGCACTAAGACCTTCGCATTCAAATATGAAATGCATTTGTCGTCATTGTTTCAATTTTGTGCGCGATGCGCGCTCATAACACGTTGTGCCTCGTCAACTTTGCTTACTCGCATTTGCCGCTCTATCTAATCAATCGTTTGAATTTTATTGCCAGTCGAAAATGATTTTATTGTTTGCAACAAGCGAAAAATTTATCACACGCTATGCATTGATAGGATTTGCATTTAAGTTGATTCCGCGAAAAAATGGAAACGCACTCACAAATATTGATCAAGATAAATCGGAATGCATTCAATCTTAAGATATGCTCTGGAAGCCATTTGGCCGATACAAAATGAGCTTAATTTCAGGCGAACTTGCAGTTAAGGTGCATTTTAAGCGATTGGACGAGGCTGGTCGACATGAAAGCGATAATTTAAAACCCTTTGATTCCATTTCAAAGAAGACACAGATTTTAAAAATGTGTCGCCAATGTATTTTTTAATTAGGCCCCGAAGATTTCCGAACTTGAAATGCCGACAAACAAAGTTATCTTAATCATTTTTAGGCAATTACTTACGGCTGTGGAAGATCTTCCACACATACTTAAAACAAACTTTTAACGAATTTTTCGTTATTATATTGAAAAACCCTTCATTAAATCATATCATAACTGAAGAATCCGAAATATCACTATCCGACAAGTCATGACTCGTAGTTCCGCTTGGGAGCCGGCTCCTCCTAAGCTGAATTTTCAATTGTTATTGGGTCGGCTCAGTAAAAATGTACGAAGTACCACAAAAACACAACAAATTGCTCCAGAAATGGTCCAAAACGGAAAGAAAACTCATTCCGAGGGTTTGAGTTTTTTTGGACCGATCGCAATACTTTTACGCATCCAGTGGGAAAAAGTAAGAAAGGCGGAAAAAATTATTTGAAGTTGGCAAAAGAGCGGGCCTAACAAAGACTTTCGTTCTGTGCATCCATTGATGCCAACACTTTCTCACAATACCAATCCTGTAATAATATTCGAAGTCTCACAAGCTCATTGATTGTTATCATTTATCGGTGAAACGAATATGAATTTGATTGGAAATTTGGTCATTTTCGAAGTAAATTCGCATCAAATCATGAGACATACGAGCGAGACGAAATAAAGAGACTTGATGGCTTCGTTTTTACGAGACTCGTTTGGCTCAATGTGATTCAATGTACTTGCAATATGCTTTGGATTTATAAGTCTTATAAGACACTGCGAAAGATGCTCAGAAAAGTTTTCTGCTATCAATTGATGATAATTGGCCGAATGCCTAAATTGATTGAGCAAAGTTATAGTTTGTAATCAATGACCAATGCGATGAATGAACCGATATTTTTAGTAACGGTGTTGAATAATTGGTTTTATCACCAGCGATATGACTTGCTCAATTTTTTGCGTTGAAAAAGAAATGTTCAAAATTCACACCTTCCCCGCTCAGTGTGCGATTCGATTGAATATTGATCAGTAACTGTATTAAAAATGATCTACCATAAATTCCATCAATTACACTGGCGAAACGTTTTCCTCGGTCGAATTTCATGATCGGTTATCGGAAAAAAACGTTACAAATACACCGTGATATTGTTCAGTTTGTGGTGTGATTAACATATTTCATTTTTCATTTGTTCGATGGCAAGTTCGGGCAAGCGCGCGAACTGGTTGTGTTCGAAAGAATTGCGTTGGAAGTAAAAGTACAAGCGCTATATTTATCAGCATTGACTGACACCCGATACGTAACAAGAGATGACGACTAAACTTGATAATCATCGATTTAATGCAATTCATACCGAGCGACGTACACCAAATTAAACCGCACTCGAAATAAAGACAGAAAATATTTAATGTCAATTGCAAACTGATAAACACAACGTCAGAAAGACCAACCGAGAAAGAGGGAGAGAGAGAGAGAAAGAAGAAAAAACGAGAATTGAAATATGCAATGCATCATTGGAACACGGCCAATGTGGATGATCGTGAATGTGTGCGTAGAGCTGGTTACGATTTAGCGTGAACGCGAACAGAGAACTTGAATGAAAGAATGCAAAACGAAACTGAAATGCTGCAACGAAGAAAGAAAAATGATAAATTTTCGTTGGTTTGACTCAAAGGTGCCAGAATAAGAGCGCAACTGGCTGCAACGCCAAAAAAATACATAGGAAGTGCACATAATTTGCTAAATTGAAAAGTTGGTCAAATCAATTGCACTACATTTATTTATATATATTGTTTTCTTGGGCACTTTCACGTAATGGAAAAATGTTGGATGGATGCGAATCGTATGCTAAAGACCAAATGTCATGAAAACTGACAGTGAAACATTGGAAAAAATCTACGTCAAGAGACACGTGCAAAATGCCGCCATTCGGCCATCTATTAACAAATCATTTTAAATGTTTTCACGGCAGATGCCGATTTTTTGTTTCACTCTGTGCGGCCGCAACGCAGTGAAAAAAACAACGACGTACATTTCAACGGAAAAAAAGGAACAAACTTGATTTCGGTTGGTATTTTCATTGAACGGTCTTTTTTCTTCGTTTGGTTCCATTTCGATATCTCTCGAACTGTATAAAAAATAGCGATAAAATATGCTCAAATATGCATATCGCTCCCTTTCCCGCTTGTTATGTCACAAATTAAATTGATTTATTACGTTTGACTGGCAATCACGCATTCGCTCTTAATTAAACATATGGCATTCCAACTCTTTGTTACCGGTCGCCCAAACCGCTCAACACTGTAAATATCAGTCAAACAGTCTTCATCACTCATCCAATGTAATCGAGAGTGAATAGAAACAAGAGGAAGAATATCATTAAAAAAAACCATTCTTTCGATTTTCAAAGTGTTAACTGGACTCATATTCATTTCTCATTTCAAAAATAAAAAAAACGACGCATGAGTCAATAAATATACAATAAACCACACTAATTTTATTCATTTTTCTTTATTGCTAGCGCCAGTGTGCGCCTTCATTAAATCCTCTTATTTTTTATATACTGTTATGAGTAATCGTTTACATAAATAATCATATAGCAGGCTGATGATGACCAGCACTTCCCATTCATGCACAGACACACGAAATATGATTATGCATGCATGTTTAAGCTGCAGCTCAAACATTCTTAACACCTAGCCGCTATGTGTGAGTAGCGCACACGCGATCAATATGCCGCGCGTGTTAGCCCGACATATAGAAAAACACTCTTGAGGTTACAAAATTGACCGGGAATTGAATCGATACCCATTGAAATGCATATTCAATTTGATTTTATATTGTCTCGCACCTCTTTTGTTAATACACTCAAACTGATTGCTGATGGCTTTTAGGCTATTTGAATCAATATTTATTCGAAATTCGATTAGTCTGCTTTGAAGTGATGATTTGTTATTTTGAAATGTTTAAGAGATGATTTTCGTATTTTCATTTTCAAAAACATTTTCTCTTCGATAATTACAATCTGAAGTGTCGATCGTGTTCTATGTTCATTATCTAAATGATGAATTTGTTTTCGTATTTTTGGCAAATTTCTGGGCATGACCTGATCATTGGTTCGCTTCGATGAAAGTAATGCATTCGGACAGTCTGGTGCCAAATCTGCACCAGGCTATTTACCTAAATTAATTTGCAATGATTGATGAATTGGCCGAGTGCAAAATATTGGTTTTCCGACAAATTCGCATGAAAACTTCGTAAAATCATGATAAATGATAAAAGGTTAAAATCGCATCATATATTATTACCTTGAAATGGCCGGCGTTTCCCCGGTAAAAAGTATTATTGCAGAAACACAAGTAATTGTATTAATGTTAACTTAAGCAATCATTAAAAAAGATTCATCCCGAAAGCAATTCGTACCACACAACCCCGCTATTACTGTCTAAAATGGCGCAGGAGAATCGATTTTTGTGAAAAAATGGGAAATAAATTGTTGCATAATCGATTTCCAATCGCTTTGGCTGTTGAAGAAATCGAGAATTGTAGGTGATAATGTGTTAAAAGGACAATTTCGGCATTTCCGCCTAGTCATTTTGTTGGCGAGCGCCCTGCCGACTACAAAAAAATATGATGAACTGCTATAACTGTTCATTGTTCTTGCCGACATTCGAATGCAGATGTGTAAAATGCCGATCGGTGTATTCGGAAAGCGTGTAAAATTCTGCTTAGCGCCTGAACATCAACCGCAATATTATAAATTGTATTTTTTTTTTGCCGTACAATTTTAATTCGGTTCCTTCGCACCTATCGATTAAAATGCGAGAGAGTGGAAAAATAGCACACATCAATTCTGAAGGGGCGTTTCATGTTAGCACCTTTTTTCCGATGAGCTCACTCTAAAGTGTTTGGCACGGCTCTCGTCTTCTGTTGGGCCATTCTGCGCTTTTTACTAACCAAACGAAATTCTCTACGGATCGTATTTGTTGATGTATTTCGATCTTTGTTTTTGCTTCGGAAATAGAAAAGCAACGAGAAAAAAACGATTTATAAAAAGGCAAGCAGCTAATTATGGCTTTTATTCTTCCTGAACGCATGAATGTCGTCTGAATGCTTTTGCAAACGCAACGAAACGTTATAGAATATGAATGAATGGAAATGATCTCACATCGACATTTCAATGATATCGTGAAACGTACAAATCTTCAAGATAAAAAAATGTTGAGTAGTAATTTAGACGTGTCTTATGTTTTAACGGTGGCGACAGTCAGACAATTCCAATTGAGTCTTTCGTTCTCTCAATGATTTCCAATCAAATTCCACATTTCTTTTAAAATATTTTTTTTTAAGCGGAACTTTGAACCCAACAGTAAAAGCCAATAATAATTTCTCCGATAGACATAAATCGGGTTTAATAAATACGTATTTGCCTTTAATTTCATATTTTGATTTGTGTTTAATAACACAAATTTTCATTCTTTGACTCGGCTCGGGTGCTCCAGAAATGGATCAGAAGACGAACAAAATTGACCGAATTCTGATAAGTAGCAATTCGGAAATGGACATAAATCTCCACATAAAGTGGAAATGGGCGCCACCGCCACCGCCGCCGCCGCCGCCGATTTCTAATTTTATTAACACCAAACACTATTTGGGTTTTTTCCAGATATATTTCATTTCAAATTGATTTCATCCTAAAACTAAGAAAGGTATAAAATCAAGACTCAACATAAAATTGCTTTGCGAGAAAAATCGAGTTTGAAATGTCGTAATTTCTTGAATGAAATGAAATTTCATCATTTCACCGCTTATTGCGAGCTATAATTCCGTATGCCCATTCAAGACGATTGATTTCAAAATGTATTGATATGTGCGATGCAACCTGGAAATGCCCACATAATTACAATTGACCCAGCATCTTATTGGTCTGGATGGAAAAATTTATGCTGGCCGTTCGTTTCATGGGAACGATGTGTCCAACGGCATCGAAACAGTGATCAGTTACTGTCATTTCGATCGGAAATTGCGATCGATAAGTCGAATATCTGTGCAAGAAATCGCATGGCTCAAGGGTGTTAGTTAGAAAAATGATCAGTTAGCCGCATCGTTGAACAATGTATCGGCTCCAATTACGCATTCAATGTGCATCGCGCACAGTAATAACAAATCTCCGGTTATAAATTTCGATCGATAAAAAATCAGATCGACTGAATAAATAGCCAATATTTGTGTAAACACTAAATTGCAATAAATTCTTTGGGTGCGGGCCTAATTGGCAGGATACGATTTTTCTTCACCACTCGAAAATGTGTTGAACATGCAAATGTGCTGTAAAAATGGTTTTCTCACTGTGTATTTTTTTAATCATAAAAGTAAATATCCTTGAGCTGTGTGAATGTTATTTAGTGAAGCGAAACGGCTTCGCATAAAATAGCACGAGAAATTGCTCCGCTAAAATGGTATGGCACAGACTGATTTCCGCGAATATGGTTGGTGGCACTGACTGGTGAATGTATTTGCTGAAATTATGATTTCGAATGTAACAATTAATCACGGCTGATGCTTTTTGTGCGGTGCTTTGCACTTGCGCGCGACACCGTAATGATTGCCCTAATACATTGAAGTGCGAAATCCCAATGCTGAAAATATTAATTGCACACGATTTCTCTTTCGTTTTTCAACATTTGACATGCTTCGGAATTGAAGTGCTGTATTTTTATGGTGCAACTGCATTGCTTTCGACACCGATGGGCAAATACAATACTTTAAACATTATCGAAATTCATCGAAAACATTATGCATAATAGTGTTCACTCGCACAATACAAACCACAAAACCATTTTTTCAGGCATTAATATTGCTCATCTATCCTTATAATGCATGGATCTGTTTATCATCTTCGTTCAGTTTTTCGTCTAGATGATGATTCAACGCTTATAAAAAGTATTTGATCAGCGAATGAGTTTATTGCTTCTTCTTATTATTATTTTTCTCTCTCTTGTTTTCTTCTTTCTTTCATTTTACTCTTTATTTTGTCTACTTCGAAACGGACGCTAACAATCCAACGCCAAAAGCCGAAAAACACTAAATATCGAACATTCATTTGTTTCAATTCTATTTCAAATGCGGCTTGAAAAAAGGATATTTCGTTATTCAGGTAAAATTTTCGTGTTGCAAGGATTCCCTTGCTTGGAATAGTGACAAGAAAGGCGCTTAAAACAGAATTTCAAAACAAAATGAAATGTAAAAAACGAAAGTGTCTGGTACATTAAGGAGAAACTCTTTCTCGTCCCTTTTGCTCGACAGTATTCGGTTTTTCCGCTCATGTTGAGTGGTCCAACTTAAAAACAAAAGGAAAAAGAGTAATAATCTCATTGGGATATGTGAAAGTGCAAATGAAACCTCTAATCATGTGCCATATTTTTCCCTGGGATATTTATTGGTCGGTCATAAATTTTATGAACGATACAATCTATGCAAAACACTGCTCCGAAAGTCATACTTAGCAATTACAGCTTAAGAATGTGGGTACCGAATTCGTTTCGGTGTTTGCCTCGAAAAATAGGAGTTTCCCCGAAAGTGAGACTATAAAAATAATCCCAAATTGTTTTGTTGTTGCGGTTTCATCTAATTCATTTTGTGAACTGTGCATAATGCCGGCGTTCATTTGGTTGAAAGGGAAAGTAGTGTCGTCGGTGGAGTGGCGAAATGACTTTGTAATCGGAAGGGGTAATTTAATTAGAAGTGAATCGTTGCGATTGTATACCGAGTTGATAGAAGAGAAACAACTGGTTAATGATTCCCTTGTTACAATTTCATTAATCTGGCGTTGCATTGAATGAAATTGGGTTTGGTTGAATCAAAAGCAGCCGCCGATCGCCACCACATCATCATGACATCGAACAACCTACTAAAAAGATAAACCGGTAGCCTGATTAAGTATAGAGCAAGATAAATGAATGTACGTCGCATTAATTAGATCAGTATGTCCCGATGCGGCTACTATCATCGAATTCAATTTCTTTTCTTCTCGTGTGTGAGAAATTTGAGGATTGATTTTCGAAGAGTTCGGTGTTGTTTTTTCTAAATGGGTGTTTTTATCAAATTATAATGATGCAGACGTATTTGAATGCGTCTAAAGTAGGCCGCCGGCTCTCGGTATCCCTTTCGATTTTTCAAGGTTCGTTAGTTAATCGCGAAAGTGATCAGCTGTTCAAGAGAAAAATGGTACGTCATAGAGAAAGCGTTAGTTGATTTTCCAGAAATCAGGTCTTGTTGGCCGTTATTTCTGAGGTAGAACCAAAACACACACGAACAAAATGGATAAAATACGTGCTTAATTTCCAATATGCTAAAAAAAGGGGATTTAGCTGTATCGTCGCCGTTGAGAGTGTGCCGTAGTTGAAGATGCACTTGAATTTGCACTTGAAACAGAAGAACGTGACCTTCATTCAATGCATGCTTTCATAGCCTTCCTTTGAATATTAAACTAGTTCTATTCAACAAAACAGACCTACGACTATGTCTGTTTGATAGGTCTTAAGAATTGAGCTCCCTCGCACAAAATGATGACGTAGGTCATGAATTCCGTCGTTTTCATAAGAACTCAAGTCATAAATGCCGTGCGACTCATTCAAATCTAATTTTATCGCTGTGTAAACTATTTGAACGCGTGCCAACGTAATGAATTCCACAAACAAAGCGCTCAATTATGTTTTAAAATCGTACAGTTCTTGTTTATGAAATATGTACAAATCAACTAATTTATAAATGTGCATAAAAGTTTCGTGTTGTTAGGCAAAGAAAAATGTAAACGCGCGCACGTAACAACTGGAAAAGGAGCATTTGTTTCGGTAAATATTGACATTGCAACCGCTATTCATACTCACAACAAAAACAAACATGCATAAAGCCTCGACACTCCATACCAAACAACAGTAGACAATTATGCATGCAGTAAGATTCTCTCGGTCTTATTCCGTTGTGCTCGCATGAGAAGAATAAACGGCAGCGAGAGAATAAAAAGAATTTTATTTGTTTGAAAATTGCAGCAAACTGTTTTGGGGCCGCGAACGCAGGGCTGTGTGCACACGATAAGAAACAAATTGAAACGAAAGTAAAATGTGTTTTTGTTGTGCAGAGCACACCGCATATTGATGACCGTGGCCAGTTCAACAAAACAAACAATAGTGCAGAGGTTCCGCTTTTCGACTGTTTGGATGGAAGCGAATGGACGAAAGAAAAATGGTAGACGATCGATTGGCGCACATTCAGTTGTAAAAGTAAGTGAAATGTAATTGCGCGCATTGTGCCTTATATTGTGCACGCTCGCCGGATTGTAAATTCACAGCAAATATGGTCAAAACATGTGTTTAAATATGTTTTTATATGGAAACATGCTATGCATTTCAATTGGATAGTTGCGCTGGAGATTCGGTGCACCATGGGCATCGCGTAAAATTGATTGTGCACGATTTTTCGACGATCAATTTTGAAGGAACACTTTCTGGGAGAGAGAGGGAGAGAGAGAGAGAGAGAGAGAGAGAAGAGAACCTGCGAACGTCTTGCACGTACTGCAAGTGCATATTACGTTGTGTATGGTAATCCTCGAAACGCAAAACGCACTTTGATATTGATGCTCTGTGTGTGACTTATTGGAGTACAGCAAGCATCCAACAACAGAAAAGTTTGCGGCAAGCATCACAGTTTCACAGTCGACTGCCAAGTGAGTAGGAGGTCACGATCAAGTACTGCGCATGCCACATAACATAATTAAATTGAAATAATAACAATAATCTTATTATCAAGTTTAAAATACAAATTACTTGAACACGTGTGAGCGCACTCAAGCAGAGCACATCGGGTGTGAAAATGAAACGACCAGAACCAACGCATTTTGATTGTCAGCGACAGCACACTCACAACTTTTTTTCCCCCATTCTCTCCTTCATTCATGCTTTACGGTGAAATGCACACGGCTGAAACGGAAAAAAACAAACGAATTGTTTGCTTTTTCAACGCACAATTATTTTGCATAAATGAACGACTCGCTGCAAACATGATTATGCACTATTAAATGAAACAGAAGCCGGGTCAAGCAGAGTTCATGCATTAACTGTCATTATTTTTCGATTTTTTTTTCAATTATTTGCATTTTTTACACACGGTTCACGATCCAAAATCACAACAAGAATCGATGCCATTATTCTTCTGTTGCAAATCAAGCGCAGAATGAGAAAACTGTTTTTTCTCGATGTGGATATTTTTGTGCGTCAAACGTTTTTTTTTTTTTTTGGATTTCAAATTAAAATATAACAAAAATGCTATTTTTACTTTGCGTAGATCGAATAATGCGTTTTTCTGGGAATTCCGTTTTATTTTAAGAACTTTTCGCATTTAACTTCGCTTTTTTCGTTTTTGTTTACAAGGGTTGAAATGATATACCATTCGCAGCATATTTAAAAAAGGAATTTATGTAACTTTCAACCGCGACAGCAATTAAAATATTTTATCGATTTAAATTGTGTTTTGCTTTTCATGGTTTGTTTTAGACGCATATTTTTATCTCAGATGCATTATTCTCATTTGTGCCGCAGAAAATTACTATAATAGACTCACGGTTCAAAGCATTTTTTCGAATTACGGCGATACGGTTCCTTGAAACTTTTACATATTACAGCATACCAAATTCATTGAGTGAACAATATCGAATAGAGTTGCATGAATAATCAGAAAGGACAATATGATCGCTAACAACCTGGGCAGGACTAGAGCACTACACTTACCAAATATAACATGCACACTTCAGACAGGAGTTTTTAGAAGCATAAATTGTTGTTACGCTTCAAAATATCTCGAACGGAAGTGAGTTCATGGTTTAAGTGCGAAAAAAGGTCGAAAATTACCAAATGCATTCAGGTTTTTCACCGTCAACTTCCAATTAAACCGAAATAAATTAGATCGAGTAGCAGAATGTCCTTTTTGACGTGAATTTCGACGGCCCCTCGATTAACCAATGCGACAAGCTCATTGACGTATGAAGAAACTGAACAACGGAAAGTTTATTTTCTGAAATTAATTGTTGCAGTGCTATGAAAATGTATAATATATTCGAACATATTCGAGAGACTAAAATAAAGTACCCCAAACAAGCACACTATCAATTCGAACACCTGCCCCAATTTAAACTGCATCAATATTTTTTTTTGACATACAATTCAAAGTCTCCCTTATTTGTCGCTCGGTTTAGGAATACTGACGATTATCCAGAAACAAATGGAAGTTGAGGATAAATTATGTCAACAAAAAAAATGCAAAAAATGATCAACATGAAAAAAAGAAAGACCAACAAGAGTTGAGCATCGAAAAAATCTTGGAAAATATTGAGAAAATTGATTCCTTTTTTTTCTTAAACCAATTTCTATCGAAATTCGGATTTTTTTTCTAAATCGTTCAAAAAACGGTAAACCTATTCTGTAGATTTAGCTTTAAAACGCATTAGAAATTGATAATTTTTTCATAAGCATATTTCTCTTGTCAGCGGACAAGAGATTGTTTCCAGAATTCCGTAGAATTTTACGTAAAAATGCATCACGTTGAAATGAAGAAGAGTTTGATTCGGTTGTGCACTGCTTGCAAATGAAACTTGTACTAAAGATTGCAGTTGAATCAAAGCATTGAGATGTGATCTTGTTCGGTGTGTGTTCAAGAACTGATTTTGTATGTGCGGAGCGAGATATTCGTTGGTATTGGTATTTTTCCAGCTGCACGAAGAACATTCTAAATGAAATTTATTTGATATCTCGCTTGTTCTATCGTTGTTTGGCATAAGCCAGGACTTGTCATAGCTGAGCATTTTGCCCGTGCATCTGCTGGTTTCGGATTGTGTTTGTATTGGTGTTGTATGCACCCGCACAATCAAAACCCGTGATTTCTCCTGCACGATCTGAATGCAATGCGAACCAAAGCAAGCTTGCAGCTTGCGTTTTTTTCTCTCTACACAACCGTCGCAATCATCATCATCATCATCATCATCAACTTGCACGCTTCTGTACCTTATACGCATTTTGTGCGCCAAGCGGATTTTTTTCTTCTTGGCACGCGCTTTTACATTTACCAGACACACGCCGTACTCACAATGCACAATTCCCATTGAGATGGTGCGTTAGTGTGCTGCACAAGCGCAAAGCGCACATGCGCCCGAATCAAGCACACCGAACGATCCGCTCGGTGTTCGTTTTACGATCACTCGATACAAGCGATAATAAACTACCTGTGTTCAACATAGCACACGGTCGAGATTGAAGGTTCGTGCTTTGAGCCTGATGCTGCTGCGTACACACCGAACGCAAGAAGATCGTGCATAGGACGAAATGGATAAAGGGAAACGAAAACACATCGGCAGTTTGGAGGGGACGTATCGTTCAACTCTCTTTTGCTCGCTGTCCGTATTGCACCGCACATACAGAGAAGCAGGCAACAGGCAGTCGATCGTACGTTTCATTCCTTCGATTGAATTTCAGTTCAGTGCAAATGACACATGATTCTGGAGTGGGGCAACATAACCGAAGCAAAATATAGAAAAAGGAGCGTGCTGTATTGCAATGTGTATGCTACACATATCGACACATTCACTGTACGAAGATTGTATAGAATGAAGATTTTTACAGGCTTCAGCAGGTACTGAAGCGATAGTACATAATCGATGGTCTTGTGACGAAGGGTTTCATTCCGTGTATAGCTCTCGACAAGCGAACATACTCGTAATTCCTCAACTTGATTTCATTCTGATTTCGAGCAAAAAATCGTAAAGTGTTTGAAATCATAAAAAACCGTAAAGTGTCATCGGATTTTCGTGCTTTGATTTGTTTTGGACTTGATAATAAATCACAAATCGTGTTCAGTTGGAATAAATAGTGCTTCGACGATTTTCTTTTTGAAAAGTGTTTGGAAAAAAAAACGGATAAAAATTTCTTCAAAATGATGCACCATCACCAAAACTCATACGTTCATCAACAATACCAACAATCATTGATGCAACCGCATCCACAGCAAATGAATCATCACATGCATCAACATCCACAAATGCAAACAACGGTTCAATTGACAAAATTGGCGAAACGGCCAATTGCCCCAGCACCACAATTGAACGATCAATTGAATCGTGTCAGCAGCACAATCACAAACAGTAAAAAGACAAAAATTACATATGCTCATGTGGCATATGCTGCAACTCAGCCAGCTTCCGTTCAACGTCGAAATGCTCGTGAACGTAACCGTGTGAAGCAAGTCAATATGGGCTTCAACAATTTGCGCCAACACATTCCATCAGATGTGGTTTCAACGCTAACAAGTGGCGGCCGTGGAGCTAGCAAGAAATTGAGCAAAGTGGACACATTGCGCATGGCAGTTGAATACATTCGACGATTGCAAGGCATTTTGGAAGACAGCGACATCGAATCACTGAGCGCCTCATCCAGTTCGACATCATCATCAGCCTCAAATAATTCATATTATTCACCGAGCCCCGTGCAATGCAACGCCATTCAACCACCACCACCATGCTCCGAATCATCTGCATCGCCAACACCTTCCTATTCATCCGACAATTCATCGGTCGGAAATACAAATTACGTCATGCCAACGCCGTACAAATACCAAACATACGATGCCTACAATCCAGACGAAGAAGAACTTTTGGATGCGATTTCCTGGTGGCAACAGCAATAATTCCATTACTCGTGCGCCACTCCGAAATCAACGCATGTTGAACAACGCTCACAAGGTAAATAGCCGTTCAATTAATTTCATTCTCAATCATAGAGAACAAGAAAATTCTCAAGTGATTTATCGTTTTTTTTTTGCCGGATTTAAAAGAAATTCATTCGCTGACAAATAAAACGTGATACTGATTTTCATTTGAAATAGAAAACAGCAGCAAACGTGATATTCAATATTTTTTCCCATAGAAATGTCGAACGAACAAACTGTCTTTAGGAAAAAAGTGAAAACATAACATGACAAAGGCCACACTTTTGCTTTCTGGATCATTGTTAGAGCTAACGATTTCTTCTCATTCAACACTCAGCGCATTTAACATTTATATTTTTTTCGTTGATTTTCCTACGTTGACATTCGTGAAAAAAATCAATATTTTTTTAAATTTTGTGATCTCTGTGCGCCTACTGTTGTTGTTTTTCTTTCATTCGATTGTTCGGAATCAATGATTTCAGTTCATTTTTTATTTTTCGTCCATTTTCATGCGCTTTTTTTCGTCTCTACCATGGCTCGATATATATACGCATCATTACTACGAATTTTTTATTCCCAAATAGTAAAAACTTGTTTTATTTTTGGATTATGATCCAAGTGTATTCATTATGCTCGTACGATTTGTATATTGCTGCTTTTTGTGTCTGATTCCGTTTTGCACAACAACAATACAGACTAAGCGGGGGTTTCTGTTTTATCTTCAATATTAAAAAAAAGAAGAGAAGTTCGAAATAAAATAGTATTTGCTTCGTTTTGTTCACTACACTACAAAAAATTTACCTACGCGCACACAAAAAAACACACAAATATTGAAAGCGAGCACAAGAGAATTGATTTCAATGGATTTTCATCTCTGAGATTTGTAGATCTTTGAAAATACACACGCATTGGCATTGATGTGTTTTTGTCGTAAAGATTCGAGATAAATATACCATCGAATGGATGGAAAGAGATGGACTAAATGGGATGTTGGAACGAGATCTTTGTTTGTCAAAAAATGCACAGTTCATTGTGCCAAGATGCTGTTTCAGAGCATTGAAAATTGGCTTTTTCTTCATTTTTTAAACGATTTACTTTGTTTTCGGGCAAAGCGCGCGGAAAAACTCCATTACATTTGTCAAAGTGCAAAAAATTCAAATGACTTTACTTTTTTCAATCAGCAGAAATATAGAGAGAAAGAGATCCTTTTGTTCGTCTTGAACTTGACGCAGATTCACCATGCATTTCATGGAAAAGTCTTTTGTCTGAGACTTTTCTTCAAATGCATTGTTTTGCAGCAAGTGAGAGCATTTCGTCTAGCAACACCATTTCACAACGCTGAAATGTGTAGTCAAATTCACTCGAATCAATCAATTTCAAGATCAAAAACCACAAAAAAAGAAACGCACATTTCAAAACTATCGATGAATGCGCGTCAGCATCATGTATTCATCCAAATACACGATATTTATTCAATCAAATAAAATAATGAAAGAAAAATACTCGACGAAGAATGCACACAGCACTGTCCTAGCTCAAGAAATCAGACGCACATCAATCAATTCGTTTCAAACCGATTTGAATCCTTTGTAGTGCTTTGCGTTCTATTTGCTAATCATTTTACATACCGTTTTCAATTTCCTCCCATTCATTCGATTCGGTCTCTCTCCCGCTCGCTCGTTCATTGCGCGCGCCGATTTAATTCACCACGCAAAACTATGATTAAATGATGGAGTAGCAGCATTTCGATATAAAATCGTGTTGATCTTATTACGTACGACTGCAGTCGACGCGCGGTGATATGTGATTATATAGAAGAAAAAAAAACTCGAAAAGAATAAATAAGAATGCGCCAAGAATATCACGAGCACTCAATCGAGTTCGCTGCTTTTTGTTTGCTGTCGTTTCCTTTTCACATCGCACGACAACTTCCAACTCTGCAGCTCTCTGTTGTGGCTGTTTGTGTGCGGTTTTGTATTTTTGCTTTCTTTCTTTTGCTGTTTTTCGAACGCGTATCTTTTTTTTCCACCCAAATCGCGTTCTTGAAAAATATACACAATCATCATCATCTTGCGTCTTTATGTTATCTCCTCTCGCTTCGACGAGATTATATTTTGCGCTGCCGTTGATGCCGCCACCGCTGCTGCTGCTGTGTGTACAGTTTTATATATGCACATTCTCATTATGCCAAAGCAATGCACTTGATTCATAGCTTCGCAGGAACGAATCGTATTAAACAATCTGCGAGCTGAGAAGAGTATATCAGGCGCAGGCAAAAAATCAGCAAATTCAACAAAAATTCACATCATTGAGAATGGCTGGGAAAGAAGGGAAGAGGCATTGAAGAGAAATTGTTTTGACTCTGGCATTCAGCGAGAGCGAGCTGCCAATATGCATACATAGCGAGAGACAGCGAACGTTGTTTTGAATGTTTGTAGCCGATGTGATCGTATAACATGTTTCAGTATTTATCATTCATTTCATTGATCGTATGGTGCTATGCAGGTACACCGAGAGATGCTCGCACTGCACTCTTTTGTTGTCTTGTAATGACAAGAAACGGCGCGAACGGGGCGCGCGTGAATCCGCGCTCACGCACCAACTGAGTGCGCATATTACGATTGAACACTGTTGATTTTTCATTGCTTCTCTTTGTCCGGCAATTCGCCAGCATTTTATATCATAAACTTGTGCGCTTTCATAAAAACTCGATGCAGCGCTTCGGCGGTGCATTAAATTTTACATAATATTCTTCTTATTGCATCCAACTCCACTGATAATCATGTCAAATTTTTATTATATATTTATTATTTCCCCTTTTTTATATATTTTTTGATAAATGATAACAACCGCGACGATTCCAGCAATTGAAAAGCTGTGATCTACTTTACGAGACACTTGGAATCGCAAAACGATAAATCATTTGAGGAAATATATCTTGAAATTAAAACTTCGATTTTTTATTATTCATATAACATTTCACTAATTAACCGCTTTCTTCATTCTTTACAGAAACTCTGACCAAGATTAATCGCTTGCGTGTGGATTTTGAACGGGATTTCGTTCTGCTGATGCGTTGCTAAAGAGCATGACGAAGACACCAATTGTTATCTAGTCATTCCGTAAGAATACCTCAATGTATGTTAGGTGTAAAGTGCGACAAACGTTGAAACAAGCCCAGTGAATTTTATAAATTCGACAAAACAAAGGAACAATTTCAAAAGACAACACAAATTCCTAATTTGATTAAGTTCATCATAAAAATAAGTACAAGTTACTCTTAAAATGTTAACCTTAAGTTTAGAAATTGAAATTGTTGAATCGTAGTTTTGTAAGAGACAAACAAACATGTACTTATGACCGTAAACAGCCTTTCGCATTGATCTACTTAAGCTTAATACGAACAAATCGTTTCCGTTATTGAAATGTGCCTTTCAAACATGCAGAACAGAATTTAGAGTTGAATTTGATATTTGAATTTTTACCAAATCTAAATTGCCAACTTCATATTTCCAAACTATTTTTGTACAAATTGAATGTTATTCATCATTTCCATGGATTCAGTTCATTCCACATTTAAAATAAGTTTGCCAGTGACATTTAAATTACCTTTTTGGAAATTGTTCGTTGTAGGATTAAACATTGTTTATATGAGAATTTTGCCAGAGAAACTATTTATGTAAATTAAATGACTTGTAGATTTGTAAGACGTATCGAATAAAAGGGTACAATTGCCAAATATTCTAATGAAAAATTAGTCACTTTTGTTTCATTTGTCCAATTCAAATATACAGGATGGCTGCTATATCTTTCTTTTTGTCCTTATTTTCTTGCGAAATGACGAGTCCTCTTCAACAAAAGATGTAAGTTCTTGATACTTCTGATCGCAGAGTAGCTATTCTATCTATGGATTAGAGCCTTTGGAATGTCTGTTTCGATTGAGTAAGAATGAAAATAAGATCATCAAAAAATACATTGAAGTGAAATAGGAGTCAACAACTATTTGCAAAGTGAAATTTGACCGTGTTTTACTTTAGAGTCTCTCATTTGCGATGTTTCACTTTGAAAAACAATTTATTTCTTCATGTTTCATAAACATTTATGTATACAATTGCAATACTTTGAAGTGAGACATATATCTTTTTACTTTGATATATTTTTATCACTTTGAAAACAATTGAACCGTTGAGAATTAATGAAATTTTGGAGGGCATTCTTTAGAGAAACATGAACAAAATATGCTATGAAAATATTGCCACATGAATGCGGGACAAATTGTTGTTGCAATCGCAGCCTAAAAATGCAATGATTGAATGTTCACTTTTTGCGTTGAAATATTTCCATTGCACGAAAAGGGGCGCTTTCTTGTGTATTTTCTGTAGAAAAAACCATGCAAGTTCGTAATTTGTTCTCAGCTGTTCAATTTTGTCTCGTGTTTCATTTTCAAGTCCTTTTTTTGCTTCAATTCTATGAAATTTTAGTTTTAGTTTCACTTTAATGCATCTTTTTACTAGAGGCTCATTTTCATTCATTAAAATTTCTTGCTATGTGTTGATGTCGATCATCATTCCTCTACTTTGCCGCGAATTTGTTGAGCTAACATTTTTCTTTCGCTTCGGCCACCATGTTATTGTTTATATTTTCAACTTTGGAATTCAGCTAGAACTGCTGTTCCAGATGATCACAATCATACGATAAGACGCATATACCGAAAAAATTAATTAAAAAGTTGACAACTCTGAATAGAAACCTCTTTTTCAGCATTCAAAATGATGAGACATTAAAATATGTGGATTTTTTTTAATGGAAAATTTAATTTTGATGTTGATGAATGGTGTGAATCTGTTTGAACACAACGGTAGTAAAATGGCGAATTCTTGCATTTTATTTTTTTCGGGGGTTAATTAACGAACCACCATTCGAATCGGTCTTGAGTTTTCTACTGCGCTCGATTTTGCGCGAACTCGTTTGAATTCAGTACTCCATCAGCATCACTTTACATAATTAATGGCTTTTAACCAATGAACATTTGTTCCATTATGCAAACAAGAAGCGTTCGGCTCTTTTTTAGGCTGCAGGTTATAAATTAATCGGCGATACTTTTGGAAGTCGGTGTGAGCAACATCAAAGTGATTCGTTGTGTTTTGTCATTTTTTTGGCGGCACGAAACGAACGACACTGAAAAATTTCAACTTGCTCATCGGCCGGAACTTATTTCATGCAATTCAAAGTAAATTTGTTTTGACTTGTTCCCGCGCGATGGACCGATTTTCAAAGCACACGGTGAATTGAATCGCTCGTTTGCCATTAATGTGGCAAAAAGTATACGAAATGATACGACGCCGTTCCCTGACCATATCGTTGTTGTTAAAAATATATTAATTAAAAGCAAATTGACCAATTAGGAATCGTTTGCTAAAGAGATTCTGCTTTGACATTTCCTCAGATTTTTTTTTATTGCGCTGAGCGAACATATGGAGCGCGATAAACCATCACGTCGTTCCGCAATGGCAAACGAGACAGAGCTCTCTCTCCAACTCTCTCTCGTTCATCATCATTTATTATATTGATGCGTCCGTTTATGTGCTACGGTGTGTTCATTTGTTGTCTAACTAGCCGAAACGAGAGTTTGTTGGCCGTTTGCCATTCGGCGAGTGATTAGTACCTTCTCCGCGATGATATGATAGAAGCTCGTCGAATGTCCGTATTGAATCGGACGTTAAATGACCGGTGAAAAGAGCATACTTTGCACTGATTATTATGTTCATATCTGAATGTACAAAAAGCGATGAAACTGAAAACGAACGTGCTTTCGCATATATTTTCCAATGCAATCTAAACAAATGATGCTGATGATTGTAACGATTTCGCGTTTGGCTGAGTAGCCTTTTTTGTGGTTGCTTATTGTTATGATCATTCCGGATTTCATATTCGCTTTTGAATGGCCGAGCTCTCTTTCGTTGACCATATTAATTCTGATGGTCCATTATTTGGTTCGGCTTGTTCGGTGCCTTTGATATTGAGCATGCCCTGTTTTTATGCTGTGTGTGCTGCTGATGATGCGCTCACGAATTCAACGGGTAACTCAACCAGCAATCGACAAGCTGTAATTTGGTATGCATTATTGCAGCCCTATTCAATAAACGATTTCATCAATTTTGTTCTAATTGTGCCTGGACCTGGGTTTAACTGGTTATGCTAAACGCAGCGAAGAACTTGGGACGATCATAATTTTTGGCGGAACTTATTCGCAGCTACTTATTGAGATCGTCGTTGATTTGATGTGATTTTTGCTCATCCTCTTCTTTATTCGCTGCTTATTTGTCAGCAAATACATTGCGAATCAACGTATTGAATAGCATTTAGGAATCACTAAACGATGCATCTTATGCTGGCTACAGCTCACCTCAAGTATCAACAATTATCGATTCATTTTTGCTCATTCACTCACTCATCATAGTGATCGTGTTAAGGATGAAGTGATTACCCGCATCCCATGATAAATATGCAAACGCAAATAGCTCTCGCGCTCTCTCTCTCTCTCTCTCTCTCTCTCTGAGTGAATGATGATGATGACGATGAATTGTCGGACTGCTTAACCAGTGTATAGATTTAAAATGACAATGTTTCGTCATCGAATGAATTAATGCAGAAAATGAACGCGCCGTTTAAAAGCGAAAAATCGTTGAACTTTTGAATTGATTGGAATGTGCACATAAAAGTGACTCCGATATTGAGCACACGCCTAAACCAATGATTTTTTTTTCTGCATAATTTTCGCAGCCGTTGTGTTTGGATTATTGTTTTTCGTTTCCACGTGGATACTGCTGGCTGCTTTGTTTATTCGGATACAAGACGCACATCGAACCAACCAAAACGAAAACCATTTCTTTGGCAGCAACAACAACAACAATTTGCGTTTACCAATAAAATATGAGAATTTATGCATTTTAATCGAATCGCGGAATAGTCTGTTCACTACAATGCATCGCCGCAGCAACTTCAAATGGCAAACCATTCGGTACAATATAGAAACGGTCAATTTAATGGTGCTACGCTCAACTGAGACTGCAAAGCACATCGCAAACACAACATCAAATCGCTTAACATCATAATTATTCGAAATAAAATCATCCTCGACAGCAAAAGTAGCAACGTCATTAAACTTTCGAACAGAGCGCGTCATAATGCCGATCTATCCCCGTTCTTGGACGGGCACAAAGGAATCGACATGAGAAACTGAATGCTGAACATTATAATGAGTGTGTGCGCGTCAGTGCATGAAAGCGCGAGCTATTAAATTACACTTGCCCATATTCAAATCCAGAAGATGATCAAAACAAAATCAAAACAAACATTTTATATGGTACATTATGGAGAATGCAACAATTGACTACATCACCGCATTGTTTATGGTATTACCTAGATGATTACGACTGATCAGACTCACAATTTTCAATGCGAAGTAACCAAAAGGTAAACAAAATAATGCCGATGTAAATAAATCCGGCGAGTGCTTGTGAATGAAACGGCGGCAGTTGTTGCTGACCAGCAATCTGAGAATGATTATTACGATTGCGGTCAATTCCTAATTTAAATGTTATAATATGGAGAGAGAGAGCGAAACAAGTGTTGAAATGGAAAATCAAACCTTTCGTTACATTCAATTTTCCAATCAGAACTTTCCGGTGCATGTCAGACGGAGGTTTATTTGATGTGCTACGCATCAATGGAACACAACGCGTGTAATCGCTTTCACATTAATGCACTCGATCCGAATTTTCAGTGGACCAATAAACAATCTCTTTTCCTGTAAATTCGATTATCACTTGCCATCGAATTTAAGCCAGTCTTATTTGATCTCCTTTTTTGGTTGTGTTCAACAGGAACATAGAAGTGTGTTTGCCTTAAATCTCCTTCCTTTTCTTTTGATTTTCTAATATACCAACATGATTTGCATATTTTTTTAATCTAAAAAAACACTTTTTCTCAGAGAAGTTAAAACGATTGTTTTTCTTGTAAATTCCAGACTAATTTCAAGTTAACATCAAATTGCACGCAAGTGAACAATTCAAAGATTAAGTTGTTTGGGTAATTTGAATTCCCATAATTGGGACTTCTCGGTTAAACCTAAAAAACAAGTTGATTTGTCAATATTTATATAAATTATATACATAAAATTGACAAATTTCAAGAAAAATGGGATAATAAGGTAATGAAAAATATTGAAACTTTAAATATATTGAAAGCAAAATTGATATTTTAAATCAATCGTCACAAAATTGAGGACTCACACATAATGAAGAGAATCTGGTCTGGTAATGACCGGTCATTACATTATATTTAAAGAAATTTCCGAACAATAGAAATCTCTTTATCGCCCAATGGTTTTCGATGCCGTAACAGATAAAACCACAGAAAAAATGCAACATCCGAAAGGAAGAAGACGTAAGCAAGTACCACACAGCCCGAAATCATCAAGCGGTAGAAATTATAGACTTACATCCAAATTAGACGTACTTAGTAGAGGATCCTGCTGATCTGAAAATAATTTTTGTCTATTTCGAGTTTGTCAACCGAAAGTACTGTGCAATCGTCTCCTCCTGCACAGCGGTTGACAGCAAAACCATCGTCTAGCCTCGTTTAACATTACCATTTAACGACCCATTATTTTCATGTTCTCTACATTTTACATATACTCGAACAAAGAACAAAAGAACGATTGGGATCGGAGAAATTTACCTAAAGCGAAACTCTGCACAGCCGCCTGCACATGGATACGGGTCAAGGTGTTATAAGCTCATTGGTATCAAATCTGCAAATCTTTATTGATTTTTTTGCTATTCGATGTGCGAGACCACAAGTGTTACTTGGATTGTGCAATTGCTCTCTCTCTCTGTCTTCTCAGCACGAACGGAGACTGAGCGTCATGTTGCCCGACACACTGCTCAATGACAGTCAACCGCACGCAGTTTATCAATGAGTTGATCGTGAATGAATTTCGTCTGAGTAATTTGAAATCATAAATACAGTTTAAAACATCACACTGAATGTTGATTGAAACGAGAATCAGAACTAATTTGGAAAATTGAGATGATACATTGGAGTGTTGGCATGCGTCCACAAGGTGTGCTTCTAATAAAATGTGATTTCAGTTGATATTGGTCTATTATTGATCCTATCCAACAGTGTTTATGTTTCGAAAATGAGGAAGTGGCATGCCGTGACTCCTTTCACATTACAGTCTCGATTGGAAGTCTTCCTCTTTTGCTTTCTTTTGAATATTGTCTCTTAATCTAAAAACCAATAGTTTGATTGGATTTAATTGTCTTCAGTGGTTCATTTCAAACTGCGCCAAACAATTTCAGAATTTTAACAATATCATTGTGTGATTTTAACACAGAAAATTGTTGAATCACGGATAGTTCGAGTGAAAGGTGTGAGGTCTGCGTCGAGAAAATATGCAAAATTCATGACTTGGAAGTATTTTATGATTTGGTTAATTTTATTATGCTCTTCAGTCAGATGATTTTGTTAGATTTCGAAAAGGACTCAATAATTTTGTTTAAAAAACTTCGCGTCACATTAGCAAACAATGTTTTTCAAACATAAAAAATAAGTAAATGTGCAAGCAATGCACAAAATTTTATGTTGCAAAATACAGAAATTACTCGAAATGATGCACTTAAATCCAAAGCGTTCTTTCGTTCGCATTGGAGATTAAACTCAAAACCCGAACCACGCATAAAACGAGCCATTTGAAAACGGAAAGCATAAATTTCTAATGGTTGAGTTAAACGCCAGCCAAAGTCGTTACAAAAGAGTATGAGTCGTGATGGTGGTTCGGATGATGTTTTCGACTGTGTCATCACCACCATTGCGACTGTAGGCTCTGTCTAGTGTCCCGATACAGTGAACACGTGGTGTGATCTATGATGCATTGTGTTCCGCGAAATTCTGATGAATAGAAGTAAAGTAGAATAAGAATTATGGATCTTTTGTGGTGGGCATGTGGTATTGGTAATGGATGACATTGTCTAGTCCATAGACATTGTCACTTTTATGGAACAATTTCATTTTTTCCCTGTGTGTGTGTTTGAAAACTGTTCGATTTGTTACTTGGTGCGAATGAAATAGAATCTGGATAGAAAAATGCAACCAAATTGAAATAATAATAAATACATTGATCACTCCTATCGCTTAGGTCCTATCGCAAAATGCAAAATGAACAATCTGCAGAAAAGAATCGGACGGAAAAATAATCCTGTGGTGCGAGAAACAATACAAACAAACATAAACAATCTATTCATTTGGACGACCGTATTTTGGAAACAACACTAAATTGAGACAACAGTTTGGTCAATGTGATCATATCACAAAATGAGACATAACAAAAATGAAGAGAAAAAACCATAATTGTTTCGAGTCAAATAAGTATAAACACACAAATGGATGCACAGAATATTTGCAACTCACTGGCACAAGTACCACCCAGATAGATAGTGATCGCACACAGAAAGAGGCCTCGACTGCTGTTGCACAGATAAAGAGATCGATTCATTGAAATCATCTGATTCTCTCTCTTTGGCAGCATTTTTTGGTGTGGTACATGCTCTTCCAGGAAGAATAAGATACATCCTCATTGCTCACTTTAGTTTAGCTGTACTCTTATTCAAACTCATCAAATCCATTCTTTTATTGAGGCTGAGTTTTTGTAAATACTTTTCTCTAAAATAATGGCATAATAAGTGAAATGAAAGGCGCATTGAATTCGCAAATGCCCAGTGGACCAATTCAATGGGCAGCATAATTTTGTTGAAGAAAAATATTGTTGCTCATGCAACTTTCTTGAAAATTGCAGCAAATATAATGGAATTCTATTAAATCAAACGCCTTAACTACCTAGAAGTAATTCAACAAAACATAATTCTTAGGAAACAAGACAAAATAAATGTGGCTTCAACTATGGAGCAGCATACATTGTTTACGCATTTCCTTAATTTCGAGTTTTTCAAGGCACCAACAATTCTCTGCGTATTCGATTTCGAATCATTTGAATTGTTCATTTGAATTGTATTTAATTAGAGCCCATGTCAATGAAACTCTCGCTTCTGCATACTTTTGTACAAAAGAAACCCGTTTGTTGTGGACACGTGCACGAACTTTTTACTTGCAACACCCGTTCTGATGTGTGATGGCTCGCTTACATTCATTGCACGCTCAAATTATAGATGACGATGCAATAGATCCAAATCGGCTGCAACATTCTCCTTGTTCCTTTCTGGATTGTATCGTTTTACTTCCATAAGAGGAAGTAGGAGGATACGTTGGCATGCAGAAAGTGTTCTAGAGTATTAAATAACATATTTGTCGCGCGCATGTCATACCTTTGAATTTGATATTTCAATTGAATAACCATTTTTTTCTGTATGACACAATTTTGAATAATTCAAAAACTGTTGAATAAAGCGAATGCAATTGTTCGGCATGAATAAAAACATGTTTCAAACTATCGTCACAATTACAACGTATAATTCAACACGCTGCCAATGTTAAACGACAAGCGGATCGTGCCGTTTTTTTGGAATGGTTTACTTTATAAAGAATCGGCACATAAGCTTCCGAACTTGAATGCTCCGAACTTGAAAAATTACATGTTTTTTGCACCGGATTTTTCGGATGCATATGGCATTTTGGGTGAAACCAGACACACTTCATTTCGAATAGGCGAATCTATTTTTCGCGATAATTACATGCTTGTGCCCGTCTTTAAAGATGAGATATTTGATAATTTTAGGGAGTCATAGCCACATGAGTGAAATCATCTGCCTGGTTTTGCTGCAATCAATTATGGTCATTAAAGTTCGCTGCGCATCGACACTGCGGAAATGGGCATTACCTCATTAGCTGCATTTTTCAAATGCAAACTGACTCTTTTTCTCAATCGAAAGATTCATTGAATGGCGCAAAGATTCGTCTTTTATTTTATCCCATTTTTCTTGAATTGAATACTGAAGGCTGAAAAGAGTCCTTCTGTTTTGGCAGATTCAGTCTTTTGTAACCGGTCCTATATCACCCAAATTATGTAAATTGATTTGGACCATTTACAAGATTTTTTCTTAATCTTCCAAGAACCGTATTTTCACCCCAGAGAATTATATGTTTTGCGCGCCGAAACTTACCGAATATGATGGAACCAGTATTTTTCATTTCGGCAAATCTTTTTGTAATTCAAAAAGAGGACAAGAATCAATCTAAAGTTTTGCCGAAACTGTTGATGCATTTTACGATTCGATGTGATCAGTCATCATGTCCATTAAGATTTGCAAATACGATAATCATAGACCAAGACACACATTGAAATCATTCGACCGATTTTTCAATACATTTTAATTTGGCAACATTCATTTAAATCTGCCGACTGGATTCTTCTGAGGTGTTAAAAATATACGCCTCGAACAAAACATATACATTTCTTATGCACTAATGGAACCTTTGTATTGAGATAAGAGTTTTTTTAAGTTGCTAAACTTCAATTATCGTCTTTATTTGAATAACACATTCAGACAATTTTTGGATGCTTTTGTGTTGAACACATTTGCAAAAATCTATGATTCGTCCAAGATTTTCTTCATTTCAAATGTGCACAAAGTGAAGAAGATGTCAAATGCAATATTGGCATTGTTTGTGCACAATGCGATGAGCTCTGCCATAGTCATATGCAATCTTGGCAAAGGAAGATATATCGAGACAATGGCCAAAGAAGACTCATTGATGATTTTCAATAGAGAGACAACTTTTTCACACTTTTGCATAGTTCGACTCTATTGGACATCATTTACTGTGCTTTTGTACCGCACCAAGACACTGTGCTGCACAGCGGCTTTCTTTCTGAATGCTATTATACAATGTTTTATGCAAAACGAAACGATGAATGGAGAGCAGAAAATACTGTATGATTTTAAATGCATCTCCTGAAAAATTTTGGTTTGACAAAAAATAGAATTGTAATGGATAACATAAATACCATAAATGAAAATTGGGACTATAGATTTTGTTTCTATGCGAAATCTGCACTGAGGTGATCGAGTCAACTCAATCTACGAATGATACAAGACCACATTTGAGCTGCATGTGGTTTATGAGCTCTGCTTTTCTTCTTTTTTTATTGCTGCATTCTCTATTATTTTAATTTGATGTCTTCTGAGAGATATATCTCCTTCAGAGCAACAGAGTATGACCAAAGATGCAGTTTGAAAAGCAAAGACACATAAAAATAACTGCATGTTTATGGCACGATCGATTTGTTTGTTTGATGGCGCAGAGAGCATTGCACAGGACAAAGGACACAACGCACAATGTTCACAATTATTGTCAAACGCCCATCGAATCACAGCTGAAGAAAAAAAAAACCAAAACATACACGCAATAATAATAATGATCGAAATCCGATTTTTGTATTAAGTCATCTATTGTTGCATGGGGGCTTCTTCGCATTCTGCCGGTTTTGTTCGCCTTCATATTCGATGCACCGAAGAATTTATGGCAATGACAGCTGAAGCCTTGATCAATTTAATTTCCATTAGACATTATTTGGGTTTGAAATAATCGGGAAATAACATATTTCCCAACTAGCAACATTTAATTGTTCCTTCTCAGAGAATTTTCAGATTTGAGATCAAAAAATTATCCGTTTCGTCATTTTTCTGTATTGAATATCCAATTTTTGCGGAATCATATTGATATTTGGGAACGAACAATACTTTAAAATCAATCGAGTGAAAAGGAATTCCGAAAAATCAATGTAAGCCTTTTCTAAATCCTTTTGCAATAAAATATTTTCCGGATAATTAAACGTTCAACTTTTGTATCGAATTGCAAATATATTCCAGTGATCGACCGAGTAATCCTTTTTTCTACCCTTTTTAAATCGCATTTTGTTGGATTGTTTGAGTTATTTGTTAAATAAACGAAAACAATGCTAAATTATTGGGAGTACGAATTGAAAACCGCGCATCTTTTTCAAAATTTCGATCTTTATTATGGAAAAATGGTTACAAATTGATTATTCAAAGTATTCTCCATCGCTAGCCACAACTTTTTCCCATCTTTCTTGCAAATTACGGATTCCGCGTCGAAAGAAATCTGTGCTTTTTTCGGCTATCCATGAATCGACTCATTTTTTGCATTCCTCGTAAGAATGGAAATGCTGTTCAGCCAGGCCATGTGTCATTGATCGGAAGAGGTGGTAATCGGAAGGGGCAATGTCTGGGCTATACGGCGGGTGGGGTAGGACTTCCCATCGAAGCGTTTCCAAGTAGGTTTTAACGACCTGAGCAACATGTGGCCGAGCGTTGTCATGTTGCAAAATAACTTTATCGTGTCTTGCGACCGTTTCCGACCGTTTTTCCTTCAGTGCTCGGCTCAAACGCATCAATTGAGTTCGGTACAATGCTCCTGTGATGGTTTCGTTTGGTTTCAACAACTCATAATAGATCACGCCGAGCTGATCCCACCAAATACACAGCATTAGCTTCGAGCCATGAATGTTCGGCTTTGGCGTCGATGTTGATGCGTGGCCGGGGTAACCATACGATTTTTTTCGCTTCGGATTATCGTAATGAATCCACTTTTCATCACCAGTCACAATACGATGCAAAAAACCCTTCCGTTTTTGCCTTTGAAGCAGCTGTTCACAAGTGAAAAAACGGCGTTCGATGTCTCTCGGCTTCAATTCGTATGGCACCCAATTTCCTTGCTTTTGAACCATTCCCATGGCTTTTAAACGATAGGAGATGGATTGTTGTGTCACTCCCAATGATTTTGCAAGTTTTTCTTGCGTTTGACACGAGTCTTCATCGAGTAATGCTTCCAACTCCTCGTCTTCAAACTTTTTCACTTGGCCTGGACGCTCTTTGTCTTCCACATCAAAATCACCACTTTTGAACCGCGCAAACCACTCCTGGCACGTTCTAATCGACGGAGCATATTCTGGATATGCTTCGCATAACAAACGATGACTCTCGGAAGCATTTTTCTTCAGATTAAACCAATAAAGTAAAACTTCCCGCAAATGCTGTTTTGTAGGCACGTAGCTCGACATTTTCAACGCAATAATAAACTTGTGTATTCAACTGAATGATAAGTTTGACAGATCGTTTTCAATGTATTTTTTTATCCTCTTTAAGAAACAATAGCTGTCAAAGTCAAAATAATGACATCTATGATAGATATGAAGTTAGTAACGAATGCGCGGTTTTCAATTTGTTCTCCCAATATTTTTATCGAGAAAAACAAAGAGTACGATCAGTGTTTATCGGCGGCAACATTCCAAAATGTCCTTTTTCCGAAAACAAAAAACACATTTTCTCAAATTATTTGACACGAATCTGATGGCTTATTCATTTCGTACTGTTTTTATGTATCATTTTAATGAGTGTTTCTATAGAAAAGGCATAAATCTTCGATGGTTAGCCGAAAAAAGCCGATGTCCTTTTTTGTATTCGCTCTATTTGTTTCTTGCTTCTTGTTTTCTGAAACAATTTTGGTTCGGTAATTCGATACTTGTCAGTGTTTTTTTTTGCTGCCTAATGACCACATGTAGAGAAGCGAACACTCTGACCATTTAAAAATGAGCCAAATGTTTGTGCTGATATCAAGAAAATATGGAAACACAAAACGTATTTTAGGCGCAAAAGTCGACATTTTCTTGAAATAACACCAAACATGAAATTCTCTGAATGAAATATGAAAAATCTACGGGATCAATACAAAAAGTGTTTTCGGCAAAACAAACACAAGGTGACCAAGAGAAGAATTACAATTCTTCGTACATTTGAACCAAATAATTGGTTAGCATGTTAATGGATCAAATTTATCCTAAGCAACACTCCTGCCAATGCTCATTTACCAAGAATTATACACTAAAATTCGATCTTTCCATAGCAACAGCGAAACGGATCTAAAGTCGTAAAATTAGCCCATAATGGTCGATATTGGGTGAAAATGTACAAGGCAGTTAGCGCCATTCGACATCATCATTAGCAATAACAGTTATATATTGCAACATTCTGAAACAGAGACGCCAAACACACATTTGAACATTCAATGTTGGTGCCAACGTAATGAATCACGCTCATTGACAACTTACAAGCTGGCGCAAATGCAAACACAAATAAGCATCAATTTCGTAACAAAAAACGCCGAACGATGTTGCATTTGGCATGCTGCATGTTTTGCGCTTATTTTCCATACAGAAATCAATGGAAGTTAAAAAGAGAGTGAGTTCGTGTAGTTTTCAAAAGTTTCAAGCCAGGAACTGTCGTCGAACAAGAACACGTGTATTTTCAATCCTTTCACAATTTTCTGACAATCCCAATATTTTCCGCATTTTCCATTACTTTTTCAAAGAAACATTTCAACATTGTGTTCACTCATTAATTTGCAATTTTGGTTTTTGCTTGTGAAAGTAACAAAATAAACTCAAATGAAGATCACATTGAGTAAAAGATTTCATTTTAATTACGGCATTGTGTGTCATTTCGTATGCCGAAAATGATATAATCTGGTGCGCAAATGGCACTAATTCCTTGCGAAATCATAGTGATTTGTTGACGAGATTACGGGCCATGTTGGTTTTGTTTGATGTTCCTTTCGATTTCGTCCTCTTTTACCATCAACACCATCGACGTGAGCATCGAATGTGCGTGCACGGAATGATTATGCAAGCCCCATATTTATTGTATTTACTTTGTGCATTTCCTTCTCTCAATTTGTAAGATTGTTGCTCCTTTCCTTTTTTGGTGCTTACACTTTGCGCGCGAATATTAGTTTACATTTCCGAAATTGTTACATTTCTCTTCTTTGTACCGTGCAAACCATCATCTTTATGACATTATAACAAGACACTCTGACGCACTCTGACGTTAATAATGCATCATTTTCGATTTGGAACTTTTTGTTCTGCCGACATTTTATTACATTCTCTTCTTTTCGGGAAAAAAATGTATGTATTCATAAAGGTTCAATTATTGCAGGAAATGTGTCAAATTAACTTCCGCAGATCCCAATGAAATGGGAATTATGAAATGAGAAATTTGAGTGAAAATATTAGTTTTTAAAATTGGAGTAGGAGAAGTGGGTCAGACGATTGGATTTCATGTATTAAATTGTTGCGTTCGGCGAAATCAGACGCCGATTTTCATGAAAAATGCTTCAGCTTATGTAGTTTGTTTTAGAAATAGCTAGAAAATTTAATTGCAAGGTATATTTTTGCAATCAGCCGGATGTGACACCAAATTGCTATGTTTACGGCAGAAGAGAAAAACATCAAATATTTTTTCATTCAACGGCCAAAATTCCGAAAGCTGTAAAAAAATAGTAGCCGGTAAAATCATCTGAACCTTTTTAAAAAAAAAATTTAACACTTTCCGCGTTTCACATAGGATTCTTTTAATGGAAAAAGATCTGGTATTCCACAAAATGTGTTTTTGTTCATTGTACAAAATGTGAAAACAACGATCGCAATGGCCTTTTACTCCACCTCGTTCATGCCAAACAATTTGAACTATTTTGTAGCAATTTGTAACGATCATTGTGAAAACGGAGTTCACCAGCACATGCGATTTGATCGTGTCTGCTTGTGCAAATCGGAATTTAATTGTATTTTAAGTTGGCAACCGAAATAAAATCAAAACAAAACGCCGACATCGCGCGGCGATTCTAAAAGGAATTCTTGCCCGATAACAAAGACGATATGGTTTGTGTAATATATTGTTCCAGCTTAGCTACTCACACAAATCAGCCAATAAATTACGAAATCGAATCCCGTGACTTCAAACTCTTGGCCAAGATTATCTGATCAACTCTTTGTACTGAATTATTTGACCGATATTCAAAAAACGAGGGTATTTCATCTGAATCGCGAACATCTTAATTGCTATTGATTTTATTGCAGATGCTGATTCTTCCCAATCCAGTGTAGCCAATTATCAGAGACGAAACAATGCGATTCCATGTCGTCACTTTCATTTTCACACACAAATTCGATGGCTATCAATTGGATTCGAATTAAAATTTCAGCAGTGGAATTTCTCCGTGCTAAAGAATTCGATTTTGCGTTATCATTCGACCGTAACCACTCCAGCAGCGCTCTGCGCTGCCAGATCCAACATTAAAGTGAGGTTTTTCTAAACAAAACAGGGGCAATTCCATCATACAAACCTTTCGCAATGACTGCGCACAAATCGCTATTCGGCATTTTGTGTTCAAATAAAAGGATTCGGTAATATTGAAGTAAAATAAATAAAAAAAATAAGTGAAAGTAAATAATTATTTTGCTGTTGGAAAAAGGCACTGCAGGATCTGAGCTGAAAAAGGCCATAGAAACAGTAGCTTTGGGTATATACGAAGGTGGTCTATCGCCTAGGAAAAGCCAGGAAATATCCCAATAAATCAAATTCGTTGTTATTCGAAATCAAAATTAAATAGATTTTTTTTTCTGCGCCACGATTCCATTCAATGGACTTTTAAGCGATGTTGTGGTTTTGTTTCGTGAATAAAAGCAGAAAAATAAAAAGAAGAAAATCTGGCTACAGCCAAAAAAGGCTCGAACAAAAAGGATGCAATTTTTTTTAAGTATCATTCATGGATGGAGTGGATCTTAAAATCCACAGAAAATGCAATAAATAAATCGATTTGATTGTGCTCTCGGTATGTGTGCCTGTGCGTGTTCCATAAATTGTCATTTATCCGAGAAATTAACGGCCACACACGTTCCAACCGCAACATGCACAAAAAAGTGGCTGACTTTCATTGGCATTACATCACTGCGGATTACCTCTATTGATGAGGTGTTTTGGGATAATTTGAAGAGAATTATGCTTACCTTCGGTAGTAGGCATTACATTTGAATGTTGATATTAACCTTTTTTGTTGGTTGTCACAAAAATCAAAGAGACGCATATCGGCAGATGAGGTTCCGATAGTTACATTAATGCGGTAACGGCAATATCCTTCTTCCGCATTTCCTAAGCGGTGGTTCCAAAATGCGGTTTTACTCTTTTATTGTCATTCCGTGCGATAGCATCATTAAGCGATATCACTGAACTTGTCTCTTTTCAAACGATTTATGTTCTCTTCGGTTGTTCTCTTCGAAAAACAATTGTGTAAACACGACGCAAACGTCACACAACACTTTAAAAATAAATAAAGTCCATTTGACTGAGTGAATGATGAAAGACAGGCCGCAATTCGATCACATTCATCCGGCCGAACTGTCCGGACACACTCCAATCAAAGTGAATAATTGTTTCAGGTTTATTTTTCATTGATCCATCCATGTCTTTCACGAATTGGTCAGAACATTGGAAGCTTATCAATTATCTTGTGAATTTAAATGAAACACAGAATCCATTTGGAAACGTACGGTACATTTTAAAGACGGCAATTAATTAAAATGTTTTCGTGAAGATCAAAAACCGGTTCGCGGTTGTTATTTAAATTCAATTAATGACGAATTCATCGTAAACTCTTATTTTTTTGGTTGACGCTTACAAATTCTTTCATCTTTTAATTTCGATTGGCTGTTGATCGTCATGAGTTTATTCCGATGTGATTTCATTCATAAAAAGCCGTTTTTTGAATAATGATAAAATGAAGTGGTATAATTTGATTTCAACGGGAGACAAATTGGTGTTCGACCGTGTTTCTTAGTGTTAGACCGAAAACGAATCAACGATAAATTTGTTTATTTTACTTCATTCGCCAAATTAATTCGAGCCTGCTTTTTATTTCGATTTAATTAATTTGACTGTAGAGCAGATGCTAGATTGATGAAGAACCCCTTCGGTGCTTAACTCTTTTTGGTGCTGCAAAGGTGTTTAGTTCTAAATAAGAACAAGAGCTACAGAATTCTTATATGCTCTTAGAATTTTTGCTAGAACATTGTGGCCGATTGCACGTGCTGCGTTATAGCCGGTTGATTTATGGCTGGCAAAATGCATTCTTTTTGCATTTTTGACAATTTTAGTCGAGTTTTCATTATATTCTGGCGAATAAAGCACTCTTTAATCCGAATGTAAGCTGCTCGAAGTGCATAAATATTGTGTCAAATGTGTCGAGATTCTCAAAAATTTAGTGAATAAAAAACCAGTTTTCGTCTATAAAAGAACACACGCACGCAAACACCTTGGCTGAACAATCATCAAAGGATTACATCCCACAAAAACACTATCATAATAAAGAAAAAAGGCTCACGACCAACCGCACATTGCCAAAAAGTATACAATACAATCCAAAAAATATGAAAAACGGCATTGTTGCAAATTGTCATAGAAACTGGTTAGACGAAAGGTGAGCAATTTGCTAAGCGAATGGTCTGGTGGGTGCCCAAAGATGTTGGCAAACAATCCATTGAAATGATAATTCATGCATTTCCGTATTGGGATTATGAGCATAGGTGCCATTGTCTAAGTCGCGGTAGGCACTTCCGAGCGAACGAACAATGGACAAAGTCGAAAAGATGCATCTATAGATGCTCAATACACTGAGCTAATTTCAACGAACGACCGAAGGAAGAATGTGCAAAACGAATAGGAAACAAATGCACAAATGTCATAATATTGATCACTTATCGTTAGACAACAATAGCTTGAAAGTAAAACAAATTACATTCTACCATTGCACATTGTATTCGGTTCTGGCAAAGAATAGAGAGCAAAACGAGGGAAGATAGGAAGATGCGATGATCGAACATGTGCAAAAACATTTTGGGCATTATTCAAATGGTTTTCTCTAATGCCGGCAGGTCTACTAGCTGCACGAAAATTGAGACATTTGCTTTTCGCATAATTCCATTGCTGAAGTACATGAGCACTCCGGTGCAAGTGGACATCTGTCGGTTCGATGGTCATTTTTGGTGAAAATTGTAGTGGTAAAACATTTAAAATATCAACAAACACCGACTGATTTGTTTTCTCGAAATTCAATTAATTCGAGAGCTTCTGAACAAATTTTCGGCATGTTTTTCGTTTGCGGAATTTATGTCACAGAAACTCTAAACCAAACATCGATAGGCGATTTCGGTTTTCAACTAACACGTTCCAACTTGAAAAACAGTAGGCTGTTGCATTTCTCAAAACAACAACATCAACAATACTCAATATACAACCGTCAATTCGTGGAAAACATAAACATTTCGGCAGCATCAAATTTTAACACATTTTCAACTTCATGTCAAATCAAAATGGGGCGCATGCATTTTAACCTCGATCAACCATCGGCCTAATGTTTTCATTCTGCTTTTGAAAAATGCACTTCTTCTGCATTTAGATGCAAGATCTAACACCAAAAATTAGTTAACGCTATCTTCAAATTAAATCAGACAAACGAATCAAATGTTCCAAATGAAAATGAATAATTCATTCGATTGGCCTTATCGATGATATCGTTTAACACTTATGATGTGTGGAACAAATGAAAAAACATACTCACAAAAACAAGACGAAATGGATTTGCATGACATGAACGTGTGAATCGACACGTGATTGAAATAGGAAATAACGTTTTTCAACCATTTTTCTACAATATTCTTTCGGGTTTCTCGAGTAGTGAGATGAGAAAAATGGTAATCAATAACATGATATTGGACAAAAACAACGATCGAAACTCACTGTATGATCAGATTCAAATCGCAGCAACAATATATTGCATCGCAGGCTGCGGACGAGCTAATCGTTTATCTGCTGTACAAACGAATCATATCGAGGAAATCATCTAAAAAATAGACAGACACATAAACGCCAGACGATTCGCAGGTAAAACTTTATACATTTTTGAGCATTTTTGATGTGTATTTTTCTTCTATATTGCATATGATGAGAATGTTTTGACTAGTATTTTTTTCTTCATTTTGATTGTCGGTTCATCGGCTTTTGTTTCGGATTTTATCGCAAACATAAATTTTGATCGATTGACTTGGCTGAATGTTGACGCAACTTTTTTACGATTCATCTAATAACAAAAATAAAATATTTATGATTTTTCATTCGATTTCTGGTTTTTGCTTCTATTTTTCATCATTCAGTGCATTTACGAAAATAACTAAATCATATTTTCTTCCTCCCGGAGGATTCGAATTGCATTTGATGGTCGAGATTTGGTTCACATAAAAAAAATGGAGGAGCATTAAAAGTTGTTGCTGTGCATTTGTGTTTCAATTCGTTTGAAGATGTTCATTTTCTCATTTACGTCGGTTAATTTGCATAAATGGCTGAACAATTGCTGGAGATTAATGATGGAAGCGTTGAACGCGAAATGCATGTCAAAATCGTAAATATGCAACTAATCGCCTGTTTTCTCTTTTATTCCATCACTCATCGGTTGAAATGATACAGCATGAAGAGGCACTTAAGTACGCATTTATTGCATATTTGATCAAAAGCAGCCTCATTGAATGCATTTCAATGGAAATAAACGAAAAACACGTGTAATACACGCACTAATAAAGTAAAAAATGGGAAATAAATGGGCGCGAGCGCTCAAGCAACACCTCGCCAACCAATTAATTATCTGAAACGTAGTCAAAATCACAATAAAACAGCATCATATCGCAGCACAACTACGCATTTCATATGCACGCTTAAATAATAATAAAAACAAAGTGCATTTACATACATTCAGTTTAGCTTTTGCCGCTGCTGCTGCGTTTGCTTCAGAATTTTTTGAATTTTATTGGTTGTATAATCAGCGGAACGAAATCAAAGGTGCGTTTTTAACTTAATTAAAGGATTATAAAAAATACACCAAAAATTCTCTGTGTTTTTTTTTCGGCAACCCGCAGATTCTTTGAAAAGGGACTGATTTGCGTGGGCTCCCTAAGAAAGCGAAAAAAAGAAGTGCTTTCATAATGAATTTATTGATAATAAATTGTAGCAGTGGTTCTCGCCGCATTCAAAATGCCCGGTCGATTTTTGCTGCTTGTCATAATTACCGTAAAAACTATAGCAATAATCGTTTGAAAAACAATCATAAAAATATACCGTTTTCTCAGCGTTTTGTTGGTCTACACCGAATTTTTTTTTTCTCGTCCCTTGTTATTGTTGAAAAATCGGTTAACCAGAAATCGCAAAAGAAAAAATGGCTGTAAGTTAATTTCATTACAGTCAATTTCTCAGAGTTTTCGTATTTAAATCGATTGATGTGTGAATGACGATGCTAATGAATCATTATACTGTCCATTTGATATTGATCGCTTCTGCATTAAACACTTATTTAGTAAGCGGCGATGCTTTCATCTTCGCCTGTCAATTTGAACGAGATACCCTTTTTTTTGCTTAGTTCCAACTCGATGTGTACTGAAATACGGATGCGCTTTTATGGCCTTACGCTCGCGCGCGCTACGTTACGATAGCACATGCTGATCGAAAGCGCATTCTTTTTTCGGTATTTTCGATGTAATTAGTGTACTAAAAAACCATCGTCCAATTTGACGAAGGAAAAAACTGAAAAAAATCTCATCTTCAGACAGACTGTCGAGAAGTGAGTCGTTAATGGGAATGAGCAGTTTTAGGAATATATTAATCAATAAAGTGAAGTTTTAATTCATCTGTTCCGTTACATCGTACAGAGAAATTGCAAATGATGAACTGCCGTCACAAATTTTTATTTTTTTCGTATTGAAATCACCATTCATGCGTACTTGCATCGATGCATTTCAATTTTGATGGAACACTTTTTAATGCGCTAGTAAATGAAGATCTTCATTGAAGCGATTCCGTTCACCAGGAATTCGAATTAAATGCATGAACATTTTGCTCTTCAATTGCATTCGAGCAGAAACAACAATAGCCGGTTGAGTTATGCAACAAAGGCCAGAAAGCTGAGAACCAAACGGAATGTCATCATTAATCCTCTTTGTAATAGGAAATCATCATACTTCATGTACGTCCATATCCGATTTCCATTGGCCAAAGAACTATTGTTTCATTCATTTTTTTTTTCTGCAAATCGGCCTGTTCTTCATTTGCTGTAAGTTAAGTGGAAAATCGAATTTTGCAGCAGAAACTTGATTACATAATCTCTTTCGTTTTGCTCAATTGGACAATTTCAATGGAAATTCCGTTTTATTTGAATAAATTGTGGTTTTCGTCATTATTTGCAAACTCGAATTTCACAAAAGTACTGTTTTCAGATCGACGTAACTCGAAGAGGAAATTTAAGAACTTCGTTTTCCTACTGCGAACATGAAATCGAATTTCTATTGTATTTTCTATTTTTTTTTTGTGCTAAGAATTGCGTAGTTCTAGTTGATCTTCTCATCGATCATGAGCTGATCGAAAGTCGATCGATACAGCAAGAAAATGAAATTCAAGCAAAAGCAACTTATTGTGTTTGTCGATTTTATTGTTCTCGACGGATATTTGATTCGACCAAATAAAATAATGCGAATTGCACAATACGATCGAAAATGAAACGATGATAAATATATGGAATACAAACAAAACATTAGTTTTAGCTCGTTGACACTTTTTGCATCATTTTTTCAAAGCATTGTTCAATTTTTTTTTTTGCTCGCAAACAATGTAGGAACTTATCAAACTGACCGCAACGAAAGATTACAACACATGAATAATGCAGCACACTGAATAGGTCACCTAGAGAGTAGAAAATGCAGAGAATGGCTCAAAGTGCGAAAATGAAATGGGACAGTTCGGAAGGTACGTTCGTTGGAGGTAGATGAACGAAGTAGCAAAAATAACATTTATTGCTACCGAAAAACTGTCCACTACACCAATTGAAGACCGATCGATGATTTTGGCCTTTTCAAGTGAGTGCTCGCAATTCGAGTCGCTTGAAAATGCTGTTCGATAGGTAAGAATCACTAGATACATTGAAAATACAGTTTTCAGACGAAGCAGAACAGAAATATTGGTCATCACAAAATGATCTGTCAACTTCGGCCAAATCAATTTTTTCCACCTCAGTTTTGTGATTTGTTCATTACCCGTGGTCAGCAACTTCGATCCATAAACACTGCACATCCAGAAATAATAATAAATGATTATTTCTGAAGAAAAGATTTTCATAAAGGATCAGTAGAAAAAAAAACTCGATAAATTTTATGTCGTTTATCTTTTTCGGTCCACTGTCTATTGTCCTTGGGTTTATGTCCATCCGAATCAATGCGTTGGAAAAACGGTAAAGCAAAAAATAGATATTATTAAATGTACATAAATTTTGCGACTATTTGATTGTTTCGAACTTTATGGATTTCCATGTCGAGCCAATGGAGGATGCCAAGAAAGAGATAAATCGCTGATGAACGAGCACAAAACGTTTCGAAAATCCGTTACAAATCTGAAATAATATTTTTATTATTGCTGTCTTTTGTTGGATGTCAGAGAAGAATACGCACAAAAGGATCTGCACTGGGATTTGTCGCTTTTGTTTGATGACACACGAATAGATATTTTTCGATCGGATTTATACTCGGGTTGATGCCGCTCCGTTTTTCACACTTCGCTAGTGCAACTGGAAGCTGGACGGCAGCGTAACGAATATTTCAATCAATGATGAAATCCGAAAACTGACCCCACGATCAAATTTTCTGCATCATTGAGCTCAATTTTCCATTGAAATCACTGCGAAGGCAGAAGCCATCTCCAGTTCGATCCAGCTTATAGCAGGTCAAAATGTTCACTTTTCCTTTTTCGAATCTTGCATGAATCGAAATGTCGCACATGTGCAATCCAATCTCTTTTTTTACACACACAAAAAATGGTAAATCGGAAGAAACGCACGTTCTATTTCTTTTGCGTGTGTTATAAACGTTAGAACACCCACACCCAGAAATGGTAAATAAAAACATGGCACAATTTCAGATGAATAGCGTCGCGAGATGAATGCCATTTCATGCATCGAAATTCTATATAAATCAATCGGTATAAGGCGAGATAAACGGTAGTTTGAGTGACGAATCGTATTCGTATACCAACGGCCATTGCATGCGCTCAGCACGAACATCTGTTGATCATCGTCAATCGGTGCAGCTATTTTCATTTCTTTTTCTTTTCGTTCGAGACATTCAAAAATATACACGTGCTATTTGAGTGCACATGATATTGTCCATGTGAAATGTCAAAGTGTTGAAAAAGGCGCACAGTCAGCGCCAAATGGCTCTGATTTTTCTAGAGAGCCATTCGATGACCAATCGAAGTGTACTTTGCATCTATATCGCCATGGATCTTCGTTCAAGTGTTGAGTGAAATGAGTCGTTTCATTATCCGAAAATATTTGAGAGATTTCAGCCGACTTCCGCTCGATAATCCGACGCCAACGACGCAAGACACTTAACATATTTAATTAAGCGAATGTCTATTTTTGCCTAAAACAATCTAACCGTTCAATATGCCATGCACATTTTATTTTTCGAGAATTCCTTTTCCTTTCGAAAATGTGACATCCAAAAAATGCGAGACACACATTTTTCTCCATTCAATGCGCTCTCAGCTGAGCGATATCTTTATTTTGGCGCGACAATAAAATATCACATTTAATTAGTTATCGCATATTTAATATTGTCGCTGCTGTTGATCGAACTCACCAAAAATAAAATTATTAAATCTTCACAATTTCTTAATTAACAAAAAATATTTCGACCGAAAAACATATCGGTGAATGAAGCGCAGCCAAGCGGACCCACTGGAAATATTTGGAAATGAATAAAATCGATTTTCTGGCCGAAATTTATGGAAACGCTGATATCGAAATGGGTCAAATGTGCAATAGTCATTAGGAGCACAGCATGATTGAAAAAATTTCACTCAATAAACTAATCGTGTTTATCGGCTAAATGTTCACGGCGTTCATTGTATTCGCAGTATGGTTCCCCCGCACCGAATCAAACTAACGAAAATCATTAACGATTTGTCAATAACTTATTACATTTTATTAAAGTGTTTTTGGCCGCCTACATTCAAACATTGTCATGACGAACATTTGATCATTTCTTTTTTATTCTATTCGGTTTTTTTGTCTCACATCGAAAAAGAAACATAAGATTTTGATTAATTAAAATCTTTTGTGCCTTTATTTTGCATTTCGATCAATTTTCTTACAAAATTCTGGAAAATGCTGTCTGGAAACAGCTCCAAAATATGGAACAATTTTCAGAATGCGCCGATATTTCGTGCATTATTTTGCTCAAGCTGTGTACTGTTACATGCATTTCTTATCAATCATTCGATTCGATTGGTTTTTACATTATCTCTTGGTCAGCGGATATTCTGATGGCTGTGGCTCATCTCGGTGGTACGTTCAAGTTCAAAGAACACAATCAAAGTGGATACTGTGTGGCAATCAGATTTTGTCGATTTCATAAATTCATCAATTTTGGTAATTGTGTATGATCGCTTAAGTGATACGCATTGACGGTATTCGATTATTTTCGGGGGGCCACGATCAATGCTGATAAAAAATATATATATTAATACAGTAAAGTGCATAAATAAAGTCACTCTTAATTTTGTTTTCGTTTTCATTTTTATTTTCAATTTCACTTCTGGAGCTAAATGTTCATTGAAAACTGAATTCGTGCACTTGCTTCGCAAAATAACGTGAAGTTAAAAGAACAATTGTTGTTTACGCTGAAAGCCACCAATGCATTGAAATATACTCCATATAAATCGTCCACAGCAATTTCGAATCGAAGAAATGCCGTCTCAACTAATGCGAAACTTGGCCTTTAATTGGGCCTGTTGACTGTAGCACAGAATGCACAGAGTGCGTTGGACTATGGTCTTTTGCGTACTGATTTGGTTTGCTGATAGGTGTGTGGTTCGGTTCGGGTAAATGCGAATTTTTGTGTTCGCAGAAGCCGTGCGATTCGTAACAGCAGTCGAAGCATGCGACCGTCAATACACCAAAAGCAGTTTGCTACAATCACTAATAATTTAGTCTTTCAAGTGATTGGCATGTATCGCTCATTTCAATCTATTTTAAATAAATTCATCGTTGATATAAGCGGCACAAGTTGACGAGGCTAAAACGATAAACAGCTACAAATTCGTAGTAGGTAGAGCAAAAATAACATATAACAAGAGAAACCAGCGACGAAAAAAAATACACTGCGGGAAAAGACTGCATAATGGATGTGTCAGTCAGCGGCAAAAGTGGGAAAAAATTGAGACATTTTCTGTTTGTTTTAACAATGTTTAGAGATTGGATGAGCGATGTACACGATGGTGAACGTTCGAGGAGGCAAACAGCACACAACAAACGTTCGAATCAAATTGACGTGTTTGTTTTGGTTGTGATCTCGCTGGTTTCCTTTTTTTTTCAATTATGTTGACTTAATTTTGTGGTCGTTTTGTTATTGATTGACCACAGACGGAGCAGCCAAATCAGTTGATCTGGTTAGTCAAAACGCACAATCCGGAGGCAAGCCGATTTGCTGTGCGAAAGAAAGCGAATGACATCGATTTAGTGCCATTTATTATGCTGTAAACTCCACTCATTTCACTCGGTTCAGTTTGGTTGGCTGAAGAAAGAAGATATCTTCTTCCTCTTGAATTGAGAGATCCAGAGTCTATATCAGGTTGCACAGCAAATGGCAAGCGTTTGGCCGATCAAAATCGAAGCAAGTCAATTAAAGTTACTTCGCAAACCGACATACTGAATATTGAACACAGGCATTGACAGCGACGGCGACATCGACTACGAACGTCGACGATGCTGACAATATCAGCAAACTATGTGTGTGTGTTCACCAGTGCAACGGTAACTCGAACGAGCACTGTTCATCATGCATCAAACAATTTGGTGCATCGAATTGACATAAATTTAAATTTAAATCAATTTAATTCATAGCGAATAAATGTTGATGCTAATGCATTCGGAAAAATTGTGACAATTTCGGTGTGCATGCGAATCAACTGAAAATGCAGTAACGCAGTGGTTGTAATTTTATGTGGTGCCTTTTCGACGAATTTTTAACAATCATTTAAACAAAGACGATCCATTTGCCATGATACAACAGACTATTGATAAACAAAGATGGTTATCGATCGAGGGTATGGATACTTGCTGACCATTGGGGGGGTTTTGACCCGCTTTTTTTTGTTGTTGTTCGCAAACATTTAACATACAATTGTGTGTGCTGCGCAGACAACGTAAAAAATCCGATGCACGCTAAAAAAAATGCTATCGTTTTAACTGCACATTTCAATTAATCGGAGTTCGATAAAATTCGTTCTAAACATAAATAAATTTACGGTAACAACCTCATCACATCCAATTGAATAGCATTAGTAGCCGAATACGTGCTCTTCTGCTTGCACCCAGCCGCTTATTTTTTGCGTGTTTGAACAATAAATTCACATTATATTCCCATTTTTTTCCGGCGTAATTATTTTTTGATAAACTACTCGCAATTCACCGGTGAGCCGGAGAGATAGATTCTTTTGCGTCTGTATTTATAAAAGTTCCATAATGATCGATAATTGTAGGTTCTCGGGTTTTGTTGTTGTTCATTTTAATGCTATGATCAATCTGCACGTAGTCGGCAAAGACGCGTGCATGCAGCGGACTGTTTGCGTGCGGATAGATCATATCGTCGCGATATCATATAGTTATGGATTTAAGCAGGAGAAAAAAATATCGCGTTTACGTGGTCAACTGTTATTTTTTTGCGCATTCGCCCCGGATCAATGTTATTCGAGTACTAATCACATATTGGTGCAGTGGCTATAGCATTTATCTTCCAATATTGTACCGATCGACCGCTGCTCGTTTTTACTTCGCTGATTGCACGAAAATATTCAATGAAAAAGATAAAACAGACAAAATCCGGGCGCAAAGAACGAGAGACTCTTACCCATCACGTATGAAATATTAAACGCTAAACCATTATTTAGATCAAATAAATTTATCTCTTGTTCGTTGCGCGTCCATTATATCTGGTGCATCATTCATCCTCTTTGCGTCTGGCTGAGAAATAAAGACATACGGTGCCAGATAGAAATTGTTCATTTCCAAGACAGACCCAATAAATGCAGTGAATTCTTCGAACGAAAAAAAGGAAACCAGCAATCGATTGAGTCTGATGAAAATCGAAACAAGCAAGAGGAAATCACGCGCGCATCCTGAAAACAAAGAGATGACCTGCTTAAGTAAACAAGCGATTTTTAATGAAACATTATTAATGCCGAAAATTTAGAGTTTCTCTTTATTAATAGCATTTTAACTTCCTTTCACTTTGAGCCGAGGAATATTCGATGCGATCGCGGTAAAAGTGGTAATATTCCATGAATATGTAATAAAAGTCAGCACTTAACCCAGAAAGATTTGATTGAACAAATAACTCATTTGTTTAATCTTGTCGATTCGGTGGATCAAGACGAACCATTCTGGATATTTTTCCTTTGGAGTGACGAAGCGGAAACCATTAATAATCCGATTCTCTTGTACGAATGGGTGAATTTCAATAAATATGGGAAAAAGACGCATTTTATTGGAAAAGAATTTTATTGGTGAGAAATGTCAAAGACGTCGGTAGAAAAGATCGATGGTATCCTTCGACGTCATCATTGTGAGATCGATTGAAAACTCGTTTTTATGATTGGTGATGAATCTTTTTCAGAAACTTTAATCATTATTGATTCAATGCAAACACTCGGGGAATTTATTGACTTATCGAATATTGTGTGCGTTGGCGCATGTGCATGAATAAATATAAGCCGTCGACTAAAGTTTATTGACATCATCTAAGGATTCATACCGATTCATAATAATTTGCTATTCGTTAAAATGTGTATCGTAATTTTGTTTGTGGTTGATTTAAATATTGATCGATATTTCTGGTTTATGATAAAACCACAATTCGTCGAAAGTGAATCATGGAAAATGATAAGAAAATCGAATGAGTCAATGAAATGTGTATTTATTTAGGGATGCAATGACGTTTACAAATTAGATATAAAATGTTATCATTGCGGCACTCGACGCATGCAAACAATGTAAATTCCAATTTCCATTCATATGTAAATGCTCGTCCGTGTCCGTGCTTTTGAATTTAGTGTTTGTTTTCGTCCATATTTTACGTTTTATTCGCCGATAAAGTTTTATTGCCGCACGATTCTTGACAAATACCTTCATTCTTATTTCCATGCATAAATAAACAAAATTGTCGAGCAAACAATGTTTCGATGGAAATGATTCACATTTTGTGATTGATTTCAATAGCCTTCCCGCGCAGACCACCCATCACATTCAAATTGATGGCCGCAAAATGCATCATTCTCAATGCGATTTTCAGATAGTTTGAATTTTTTGCAGCGTTTTTGGCATAAGCCAACAATATTCTAATTGAATCATTCAAATATTGAGCATCACATTTCAGTTGGATTGACAAATATGCATAAATGTTACATAAAATGAAGAGTGAAATACATTGCAAAATGGAAACATGTATAGAAAGTGCGCAGTATTTTTGGATCCGCAAACGGCTTTGACAAAATCAATCAGAATAAGCACATCATACGTTCAGCCGTTCTGAATAAGACTCCTTATTTCAACTCATTTCAATAAATATGTACTAACTAGGACATTGCAATGGTCTTCGCCCGGTGCTCTGAGAATTTCGAAAATGAAAGCAAACGAAATTGAAAAGACTTCGCCGATTGCGAAGGAAACGACTCAAAATTAACGAAATCCAAAAATGCACAAATTTAAAAGGGAGTACATATGAAATGCTCTGCGGTTGTTCGCGTCTTGCTGCACAAATATCGATTGATTGACATGTTTTGAGCAATTTCCTGCATTGACCAATCGTTGAACGGTTTTTAATGATGCGCTTATTTAAAATATTTGCTTTTGTTTCAAATCTACTTAAAGTTGAACTCTTCTCTCTCTCTCTCTCTCTTCATCATGTTCCCTATCACTATTTCTTTTTCTGTCTCACTCAAGTTCCATTATCTGCCATAAGTCGTAGCTTGAATGGCTTTGGCTTGAATAACTAGCTGTTCGTTGCATGCAAGATGCATTTCGGAATCCATACTAGTGCTTCATTTAATTGTACAATCAAATCCATTGGATGCGCACGTTTACGGAAAATTTATTCAAACAAATGGCTACATTATGCAATTTATTGCATTCAAAAATATTTTAATTTGATTGAAATTTGATGCTAACGCATTTCCGAATCAATCGTACAACAGGAGCGTTTCATGCATCGAAAGAATAACCATTACAATTTATATTCTTCACTGACAGATTTCCAACCATTCAAATTGAAGTAAATTATGCCGAAATAATCCGCCGATTATTTCAATGGGCCTATTAGTGATCAAATATGATTGATTTTCGACTAACTGCAAAGCCATCTCGAATCAGAAGCGACCATTTGAGCAGTAATAAAATAACAAAATTATGATAATATCAATAAAAAATAATTCCAGAGTTGAAGCCAAAGAAGCAGAAGAATGGCAGTTTTTTTCGGGAGGATATGATGATGTATTCCACGAAAGCGTGTCGTTAATTCTTCCGAGATCATCATTTTCAATGCGCCAATTTAGAACACGATGAAAGAGACGCTTAAGAACTCCTAAGAAGTGTTTGCCGAAATTGTATTTAGCCAATGCGGTGTGAGCGATTACAATATATTAATAACAATGTTAATCGAGAGTTCGCTGAAAATCTTATGCTCAGCAATTTTGTTGTTGCTGTGGGAATTAATCGAAACTCATAAATTGCAACTAAATACGGCTTAATGAAAAGTTAAGATTTTTGAATGGATAATTTGCGATCCGCTGCAAATACCTAGACCGAGGTAGCTGCTGCTATTCATATTCTGAATTTTTCCGTTTTACAAAACATGAGTAATTGAAGTCGCGACCATGGCTCGATGTACGAAAGGGCTGCACCGCAGTACTCAACGGATACGTGAATAAATGAAAAAAGGCGAGTGAAAAAAAATTGGAAAACTCAATTGCTCAAGTGTTATCGCGTCAAAAATTAAAGCACGTACATCATGTTTCGTGTAGTTGGTAAATGTGCTTCTTTTTTTACGTGTGTGCGCGCAATTCTTTTCGCTGCGTACCTCCAATATTCATTGACTTCATAATCGGTAAATGAATCTCTTGGCTTCGCTTGTGCCGCGCATTTCAACCGTTCACCGCTTAAGATTAAGTGCTTTTGAAGAGGCTAACGAAACACTTTTGATAATAATTTCATTTCACTTAGCCTTTTATTGCCCAACCGTTTTGACTTTACCAGTACTACTGGAGAACGAGTGGTGAAGTTGTGTGTTGCTACCACCGTTTATTGCCGTTCACCGCAACTTTTCGTTCATTTAATCACTTTTAATCATTTCATTTCGATTAAATTCTTCGATGCACTCGACATTTTTGTGAAAAAAATCGCAATTATGGTTTGTTAAGGCCGAAAATGGGTTTTTAAAGAAGTGAATGGCACAAGTACTCGGGATTTTCCACGAACGACAAATTCTAAACTGTTTCTTTTCAAGTATTTTTATTTTCAATCGATTTAAATTTGCGTTTCAAGCAGCCTGATTGTTCTCATCGCCACAATTCGAGACATTATGCTTCGGATTTCAACACATATGCCAAAAACGAATACAGAAAAAAAACGGCAAGTTGCCATAAAAATCGAAATTCTCATATCGAAAATGCGCGATAGGTTGCATCTCAGTTGCTAAATAATTATTTCTGACAATGAATTCGGGGAATACATATAAATTATGAAGTTGAACTGAAAAAAAACGTTTTTTTAATATGCTGCTCGAATTTTTGGGAAAAATCGGCCGCTAAGCAACATTGCAGAACGAAAAATTTAGAAAAAAAAGCAATGAAAGAAAGAGTTACCGAAGACATCTTCATTTTGCCTGAGCGAACCTTTTTAACGAAAAAAAATGAGATATCATCATTAGCACGGAATATAGCATTCGGAAGCTTAAAAAAATGCCGCCGCTGAGTTGACATAATCCTTTTAGTTCTGCCGTTGCATTGTATTTGCCAAATGATAAATAGCCACCAAAATGTCCAGTTCAGAATGTTCATTGTATTGCTGCTTTTGCTCGCTTCCAAAAAGAGAAAGAGAAAAATAAGCAAAAAAGAGACGAACCGAAAAAATGCTTTCAAAATATCGGTGATTTTTGCATAAATGCTCAGATTTTGTGCGCACCATATGACACTGTGAAAACGATCAACAACAAAAACTGCAAGTAATGTTTCATTGCAATATTCCGCAGAGAATCGAAATAATTTTTTGTTTATGTGATCGAATCTGTATTGCGGGCAATTTGAAAAATTGCGAAAGTGTCCCGAGTGCGATAATCCTTCGAGTTCGTTTTGTGGCACCGCACGGATGACTCCTTTGTTATTGTAATCGAATCGGATCTCGGCCGAAAAAAATATGTTTTATTTTTTTCTCGAGCAACAATTCGATGCAAAACGCTGTTTCTTGTGTGAATTTTACTCACTGTTGCCGTTTAGTTCAATTTTTGTCGTCATATTTCATTGTTGAAAAATTCTTGGTCGTTTTCATTTTGCCACTCCTGTGATGTGTACTAAGTGTTGATCGTTTCAAATCGGCCAGACAATAACGATTTATTATGATGATTATTTATGTCTACTTAAACTCAATTATCAGCATGCTTTATTCGATTGCGCACGGATGTAAAAAGATGCGAATGAAAATGTACGGCGCAACCAGTAATCGAATTTTCTCTTTTTTAATTGAAATTCAATGGGATAAGAGCCAGTTAGACTTATTTAATAATAATAAGATATCATTCAAATTCCCAAATATATTTTGGTTTAAATTTCATTATTTCATGTGAACACTTTGAGCAATGAAAGAGCCGCCGATGACCACCGTCGATCGAATTCATTCATGAAATTCAAAGATAAATGGTTTTCGAAAAACAAATGGAAATCAAATATATGGTCAAACAAAGACCCTTAACGTCATCAGCTAATTAAAAATCGTTTAATGTTGGCCACATTATTATTAGATTCATTCATAAATTCAACGCTTTACCATTTGGAACAATTTTAACCGCATTATCTAAACGACCTACCCCAAAGAAAATCAAGTGCAGCGGCATTCTGATTATTATGCATCGATGAGCTAGACTTCAACCCTTTTCAATGGAAATTATACATCACAATTTCTTCAAGACATCTAAACGATTTTAGAGCACTTTCGGCGCTTATAATATTTATCTATACAACGAGATAATGAATACTTTCGAAATGGTCCAATAGATGAGATGCGTACAAGTGGTGCGTGCAGACCTTATCAATGCCTAATTGCTGTCGATACTTTCCCTTCTATCAAAAAACAAACCGAAATTGGGTTGGGCAATCACGAAAAAATTTGTTTCAATGAATATTTAAATAACAAACTAAGAGGCACAAAAACAAGAAATAAATCAACTACACGTGGTTATTGCTCCTGAAAATGTTGAACTTCATGTTTTCAGCTTCTGAATATTACTTCTCAGCGTCGAAATTTGGATGACAATGAATTTCTTGTCTACTCAAACACTTTTAAACTAACTCATGTTCATACTGTGATGGACTTTATAATTTTGTTTTATTTTCATTTTTGTTATACTCAACAACATGCTACTGGACAGTACCATATTAGAAAAAGAAATTTAAATATTCTGTTCAAAAAGTAATAAACTTGGTCAATCTTCATTGAATTTTTGTCTTTAGATATCGATTAATAGGCAAGTAAAATAATTTGTTATACTTGAAGTGCTTGAGATCGTGTTTATGCAATTTTATAGCTGTTTTTATTTATTTACGTTAGTAAAATGCATGAAATTGAGTGGAAAGCTGGTTCAAGAGGACGAAACATGCATTCTGAACATGAGCACGTATCTTTAAACATGAGAACATGTCCATACATCCAAAGCACTTTGAAAATCGGTCAGAGAAATGTCTAAAAACATTAGTTTTAACTTTAAAGTGATCGTCGTCCAAAATCACAAGTACGAAACATTCGCTATGACTTCAAAGTGCTCGTCAACCAAAATCACAAGTACTACATCGAATTTGAGAATAGGCTCCAGTTCACGCAGAGATGCCGCTTGAAGGACACGAAACATGAAAGGAAAACTGACTGAAAGGCGACATGCATATGCGCGCAGAAATCGTCTTCGTAGACGATTTCAATTTCAAACGGGAACAAACGTCTAGTCAAGAATGATATGACATATACACAAAACAAATCAATTTGTATGTTGGATTTGCGCCGCTCTTGGCGCACGGATCAATATCTATCGACTTGCATTGATCTTAAATTCAATTTTCGGTCGATTTTCTACTCAAACGTCTACTTAATTGCTTTTTCTATTCTGAAATTCATACCTCTTTAGCGAGCTGAGTTGGCTCATTTTAATGGTTAAATGTTCGTTTATCTCCGAAATGAACTTGCAGTTTTTGACTTAACTCATTCTCAACGATTTTGTTTTTATTTTTTGTTTGCCGACAAATCGGCGTTTGTTTTATCAGAAAGAAAATGGAAAACAAAAATCAGACAGGCTTTGTTTTAATTGCTGGTAAATTGTTTTAAATGTAGATAATGAAATGGGCGTCAATGAAAAACATCGATAGAATCTCAGCCCAAAAACTAATCGAAATTTTTGAAGATTTCGAAAATAACATCATTTGGAAATGGAAAATGTGTATTCGCTAATGAATTTGTCCGTCAATTTGAATTTTTTTAAATCAGAATTTTAGTGATAGAGATATTTTGTAGTCGAATCATAATGAATCTAAAAAATAGGAAAAATACATTTTTGGAGCAATTTATTGAAAACTCAATTTCTAAATGTCATTCGAACCATTTCAGTTCTAAATGATGCAATATAAAATGATACAATCGAATTGAGAAGAAACAAACGTTGAAAATGAAGAAGGAAAAATTAACAAAAATGCTAAAGATTGTCAAAGGTCGTAAATCAGTTCGCTCATGAAATTGTCTCATTTCTCTCCAAAAATCCCATATTAATCCCATGTTGATGAGAATACTCACTCCGATTTCACCTCATAAAGCATATGTTTCTTATTTCGACGTCTTTAGAATAACTCCAAGATTTTCATTATTTGGGCTAATTATCAGGAGCCAACAAATCTGAGGCCGGTGATTTAAAAAAAAGAGTTCAATGTTTGGTTGAATGGCTTCGAAGCATTGAAATAACACGGGACGAGAAGAACGTTGACGATGCTGCAGGAACGTTACGGAATACGAACCTGTTCATTTAATCTCATGAATTCATCTTGTGTCATATTTCTTATATGAAAAAGGAGTAGCGCGTAAGCGTAGTGAAAGCGATGTAACAAGAGTAAGCTGTCACCACTGATCATATGTTATTGTAGACCACAAAAAATGAATCCAATACGAACCCAACATTTTTGGGACCACCCGTCAAGGCGAGCCGATTTTTGATATAATGTCTGTGAATGCAACTGAATTATGAGCCACACAATAAATTTTGAAGCGATGCTTTCTCGATTAGTGAAAATTCCAATTCGAAAATTAAATACGATTTATGCTAATTTAACGACTCCAAAATGCTTATTTATTGGTAATCATGCCATAAATTACAGCCGGAATGAAGCATTATTCAACTTTTCTTTTCATTTGTCGCGCAAACTGATCCCATTCTCAGATATCAATATAATCAAACTCTTTTCTCATTTCGATTCCTCTCTCTTTCGCCCGCTCTCGATTTTTTTAATTAATATTGTGGAGGCATATTGACAATGAATGAAACAAAACAAGTCTAAACATATGGAATTGGAATATTGCTGAGAAGAAAATCGCGTGGTAAATAATCGTCAATCAAATGACATTGTTGTTTGCATTCAAGTGATTTCCAATTTGCACTGAACCTCAATGATCATATCACCATATTCACACGTTCGGTCTCTCAACATTTTGTTTTAGTCAAACATGTTTGTGCAGCACGTGAACGATTTGCACTGAACATTCTGAGATTTGATCTTCACATGGCCAATTACTGTCGACAAAGAAACGATTTTGGTTTTGCTGCGAAACATTTTAATGAGGTTCTGACGAGCCAACTGAACTTGCACTGATTGAAATCATCAAGTGTAGGTAATTCCAATTTTCTCATCCATTGAACATGTAAAAAATTGGTTGGTCAAATGACAATGTGCTTGCAAATACTAAACACGAGAAATGAATGAAAAAATAACAAAATGCCTCACTTCTGGACATATGCTTGGAAGGAAACGCGCAAAAAAATCACATCATTCTAGGCGACCCAAAAAAATATTGGGAGAACAAATTGAAAACCGCGCATTTTTTTCAAAATTTCGATCTTTATTATGGAAAAATGGTTACAAATTGATTATTCAAAGTATTGTCCATCGCTAGCCACAACTTTTTCCCATCTTTCTGGCAAATTACGGATTCCGCGTCGAAAGAAATCTGTGCTTTTTTCGGCTATCCATGAATCGACCCATTTTTTGCATTCCTCGTAAGAATGGAAATGCTGTTCAGCCAGGCCATGTGTCATTGATCGGAAGAGGTGGTAATCGGAAGGGGCAATGTCTGGGCTATACGGCGGGTGGGGTAGGACTTCCCATCGAAGTGTTTCCAAGTAGGTTTTAACGACCTGAGCAACATGTGGCCGAGCGTTGTCATGTTGCAAAATAACTTTATCGTGTCTTGCGACCGTTTCCGACCGTTTTTCCTTCAGTGCTCGGCTCAAACGCATCAATTGAGTTCGGTACAATGCTCCTGTGATGGTTTCGTTTGGTTTCAACAACTCATAATAGATCACGCCGAGCTGATCCCACCAAATACACAGCATTAGCTTCGAGCCATGAATGTTCGGCTTTGGCGTCGATGTTGATGCGTGGCCGGGGTAACCATACGATTTTTTTCGCTTCGGAATATCGTAATGAATCCACTTTTCATCACCAGTCACAATACGATGCAAAAAACCCTACCGTTTTTGCTCTTGAAGCAGCTGTTCACAAGTGAAAAAACGGCGTTCGATGTCTCTCGGCTTCAATTCGTATGGCACCCAATTTCCTTGCTTTTGAACCATTCCCATGGCTTTTAAACGATAGGAGATGGATTGTTGTGTCACTCCCAATGATTTTGCAAGTTTTTCTTGCGTTTGACACGAGTCTTCATCGAGTAATGCTTCCAACTCCTCGTCTTCAAACTTTTTCACTTGGCCTGGACGCTCTTTGTCTTCCACATCAAAATCACCACTTCTGAACCGCGCAAACCACTCCTGGCACGTTCTAATCGACGGAGCATATTCTGGATATGCTTCGCATAACAAACGATGACTCTCGGAAGCATTTTTCTTCAGATTAAACCAATAAAGTAAAACTTCCCGCAAATGCTGTTTTGTAGGCACGTAGCTCGACATTTTCAACGCAATAATAAACTTGTGTATTCAACTGAATGATAAGTTTGACAGATCGTTTTCAATGTATTTTTTTAACCTCTTTAAGATACAATAGCTGTCAAAGTCAAAATGATGACATCTATGATAGATATGAAGTTAGTAACGAATGCGCGGTTTTCAATTTGTACTACTAATAGCTATTTTGATATCTTTGTCGAAGCAAAAAATCATTTCATCCGCATTTTTTGTTGATTTATTTTAGTAAATGGAGGTTTGGAATTTTCAAGACATTCATTTCAGGTCTAAAAAACTTGAAATCAATATTTTTTTTGATGCACCCCAAAAATTGTTATTCACTAGAGTGGATACCACCCTAAAATGTTACGATTGTCTCACCTTGTTTGATAACATGAAAGGCGCGGAGTTAAAAGTAAAGTGAGAAGATTTTATGATATTTTCTTGCCTCCAGATTAGTTCTGGAACTCAATGTATGGAGAAAACAAATCGAAATATCACAAAAAATCGCTGAAAAATCTTAAAATATCAAACGCTAGCGACATTTTACGAATAGACAATCTAACAACAAAAAAAAGTCTCTCATAAAAATCTGATATCACTAAAAATCCTTCTGAAAAAGGCTTTTCACTAAATATTATTGACGAAATATACGCCTTCGATGACCAACAGCGATGCATTATTCCAAAACAATGATGTTTGCTAGCGACCGTATTGATAAGCATAAAATTGATTGGTCTCATGCGATCCCGATTCGTTGATTCGCTTCCTTTTCATTTGTGAAGTCGAAAAACTGAAAGTGACCGATAGACAATGTCACCTATTGTCTCATCGGCTCGGCAAAAAAAGAAGGAGCTGACCAACAGCATTGCTAAAATCAAATTGTTTCGCTTTTATTTATCTATTCAAAAGGATCATTTCCCTTTCTCATTCGTCGGCAATTCGTTTGCCATTTAGGTTTTTTATTCGATTTCTATTCGATAAAATGGAACAATTGTTTTATTTTCTGCTCGAATTCATCTCTCGATTATTCGAAAGGTGTAGATCTATTGTGTGCAAAACCGATGAACAATACAAAGTGCTAAACAGTAATAATAGCTGTGACAAATGCTAAACAATATTGTCCTGTGGACCGTATCAAACTAACCGTATGCCGTGGACACGCACGATTAGCGAACGGAACACGTGTTTTCGCTTTTCAGCATGATCAAAAGTGCGATCAACATCTGTCCGAAAGTGTTTCCAAAGTCATGAATCGCCATTTCCTATTGCTAATCATTTTCATTTGGACGTTTCAATGTAGATCTTAATGCTCTGATTGATATCTAATATTTTTTTCATAATGCGGCTGGCCCTTGAAAAAAATGTCGCACTTTGTTATATCGACTCAAATCAATACTAAATGTTGAGTCATTCAAATGCAAGTTGGTATTTTTGCCGATCACATCAAAAGTTTTCAGAGTTATTTGCAAAAAGAATCTCCAATTCAAATGCAACTCAAAATCACTTTACTTCGATTTATTGGACTTCCCTACGATTGGACTGGTGCAGCCAGTCTGTCTGTCCAAAATTGAATCGAAATGTATGATGCAGTTCTAAATTCAATTGTAACAATGCATATTGGCACAATAGAACATCAATTAGTTGTGCTTAAACAGCAAATATAAAAGGTATAAATATTCTTTTTTTTCCTGCAGCTTCTTCCTCTTGTTCCGATCAAAAGAAAAAGTAAAATTTGTCACTTCCTCCAAATCATATATACAGTTACAATGCGCATAAATATCGAATTGAATGGAATTGGAAAAGGAAAAAGAAGATCGAGTTTACAAAGAATGGGTGAATAGATCGAGCGGAGCTAGTATTTTCCGGTGATTGTTCCGCAAACAGTCAAAGCATAACAAAGCAACACCAAAATATATCACAGTCCATGAAGAAGTATTCGAAAATTTATTTTAAAAAATTTCCAACTTTTTACCTTGTTTCACACTTAATGCGATTTTCTACTTGATGCTCGAGTGATTGCCTACCATCGCACTCGTTCCATTCTAACCAGTTCGCAATTAATGCTTTTGTAAGAAATCAAAGAGAAATATGATTTCGCTTTGACGATACGGCTATTGTCAGTTTGTTGCCGGTCGGAAGACAGGTTTGTGTCTGCAAAAATACAAAAGAGCAACCAAATCGACAAATATGAAGAACATTTTCGATATGAACGTAAAGACAAATTAAAATGAATGGAATGGAAATTTAAATTTAAATCAGTCGATGAACAATAGAAATCGTTGTCTCTGCTAAAATTTATTGCTAATTTTTTTATCCATACTCCTGTTAGAGTGTAAAGTTTCTAGCAAATATCGTAATCGAAATCCCCTTGCGTTGGTTCACTGAAGCACAGCAATAAAACTCGCTTTATATTTGCAATTCAAATAATTCAATCGCATGAATTTATGTGCTGAATTTGATGTCTGAACAAACCTTTTTCCATACGCTTTTTCACCCTTCAGCTTTTCAATTCTGTGTGTCCCTTACTAACGATGCATTTTTTCATGTCTCACGTTTTCGCTTTTATTTGTCGAACACAATGGATTTTCAAAATGGAAAAAAAACTACACCTCAAAGTATGAAAATGAAAAAAAGAATCTCATCTTTCTCCATTTCAACAATGACATGGGTTGCAAATCATATTTTTTAATGTGCCTGAAGATTTATATACAAATACAGGATTTATTAGGATTTCGCCAGAAAGAAAGGTGTCGATGGAAACATTATATCGCAAAAGGGTTGATTTCAAACGAACAACTTTCAAATAAGAACTTTTGGAAAGCAGTGATCCTTTCTTCATTCTTCGTCATCCACCACTTTCGCTCTAAATTGGAAAAAAAAAATGGTTCCTTCGTTATTGTTGCAGTCTTTTGTGACTTATTTGAAACTGTTTGCGATGTGGAGACGGTTCAATATTTTTAAATGGATTTTCACAAACACACAATTTACGAACCAGTTGAACTGTGCGTAAAACACACTCACGTGTATTTACCTAATGTTATTTAAGTTATGGATACAATTTCTGGTATTGGCAGTAAAAAACTCTTTTGTTTATATGGCCATTTATGAAATCCGATTGCAATGTGCACAGAGCCTTTTTGGTGCTGATAAATTTGGCTTAAAAACCGATAGATTTTGATACAAATTTCGTTATGACTTGAATTTACGGATTCTTTCGCTCATGTTGGTTTAAGATGTTTTGTTAGTAATTTCAGTAGTGAGTTTGGTGCGATATAGATTATTTTGATTTGAATTGTAAATATTAATTCAATTTTAAGCATTTTTTCAATGATTCTTCTCTCAATGGAAACGGTGGGAAGAAAACTTACCTTAAGATTGGATAGGACAGTAAAGTAATGAATCAGAAGCCACGATTTTATCGGTTTTGGTGGTGTTGTAAACCATATCTCTGGCGCTTAACATTTTGCTCCAAAATTTTTTCTTGAAAAGATGTATATAATCGTACAAATGCTCACAATCAATGCTACGAATTTTTATCGATCTTTGTTTAAAATTGCAAATCAAATCATGTTTCGAATCATTATAAGCGTCTTGTCGAATATTTTTTGGAGATAAATTATTTGCAATCCATATCAAACATATAGTTTTTTTTAGCAAATCGATTGCATTTGCGAAGTGCATAACTATGAGATTTCGCGTACAAAAATATTTGTGTTTCACTGCTCTTCGAAATATGACGGCGGCGCCGTGTCAGGTTCAACTGTATATCCTGAAGTACTGATTGAGATAAGGGCTTGGTTTCAGTCACAGCTATATTTAATATTTTGAGAGATTTATATCGGATTCTCAATCGGCTAATTATCGTTTCAATTCGATGTACACCGAAATTATCGATCCGTTGTTATCGTGTGTTTATTTGCGTGGCCTGATTTAGCTCATTTTTTACTGTACATTATATTATTAATGTCATTCCTCGGGGTGGATAAATTTTTTGTTTCGCATGCGTCACTTGAGGCATAACTGAAATACCACGGTTTGAGTTTTGGTTTATCTTTCTCGATGCGCAAATATAAATTGATTTCGACTTTTTTAGTCGATCCAGCTACTGGTTTCTCTGCCTGTCGAATGCATCGCGAACGATTGAATTGGAGATCAGTTTTTTTGGCAATTTATTTATTGCTGCTGTTGGCAAAATGCCCACTTCCAGATTAATGGCTCGATCTAATTATTATTTGTTATTGTCAAACCATAATAAAACACAAATATCCCTCAAGTAGTTGCTGAGTTTAAAAAAAAAAATGAGTATTCTTTAGCAAATAAATTGATTATTTATCCCTGGAATCGAAAATGCTGCTTATGTTTATCACCGGAGCCGATAACATCAAGGCTAAAATCAAAATTACAATTCGCATAAATTCAATGAGTGGAACGCAGTCTGAACACTGGTTCAGGAAATATAATGATTCATATGTTAGTGGCGTGTGTGCATGTTCATGCGAGCGCAACATTTTTGCATTGCCGGGCACATTGATAAACGCACATGCAGTGGCGATAGCATCGAAAATAATGAACTCGATCAAGATAATTATCAATTAGATGTTCATTTGCATTTAATGGTTAGTGAATTTTGTTGGCTGGAAGGGCTCCCCGAATGGTGACTCCTATTATCCTAAATACAATTTGCCTCTGAAACATAGCCCATCTAAGGACTTGTTCATTTGGTTGAACTCTGTCGTTCGTTCACGATTAAATCAGCAGCGAAATACCGATAATATCAGAGTGCATTCGAATTTTACACCGAATGGCGATATTGAAAATGCGCAAAATGATATTAAGCGGCGAAAAGAAATGTATTTAATTCACTAAGTTCCCAAATTGAGTAGTTGATGTGAACGATTTATGAATTCCAAATATGAATTTTCTGAATGGTCCATTATTAGTGTGGCAAAAAAATTGGCTGACCATTTTCAAGTTCAGAGCACTTTAAATACTTGAAAAGATCCGAATCGATTGATGAAATTCAGAAGTAAAAGTGCTCGCGCCTGCTAAGAAAAGAGGAGCGCGAAAATATTTTTTCTCAATCGAATATGGTGACTGCATCCATAAAAATGGACAATAAACATTCTTAGCGTTGATCAAAGCCACGGCTGAAAATATGATAAATTCGCGCACAAAAATGAATTTCAAAAATGATGTGATTTAAGCAGGCGTTGACCGATAAGAAAAACACATTCCGAAATCCGTATGCGACGCATACTGTTCCATATTCGACTACGCTGTTGCATTCGATGCACGTTCAATATTTTATCATTTTTATGATTTTATATGACAAAAATGTATATTCAATAATTCGGTGCGAACAGAAGATTCGCAAGCAAAATCCAACAGACCGGTCAGAACGTTGCGACACAACACGTTCGCGAAAGGTAATCAATTCAAGTGAAGTGCAAGACCAGAAGCGTTTGAAAAAATATATGCGATTCCAAACAGTGGCCGCTAAATTTTGATCTTATCCTTCGAAGAAATACGCATACTTATGCTTCACGAAATACACATTACAATCCATAAACCGTATTTGAGATTTGAACAAAATTATTCGCATAATTTTCCAATCACAATTTGATATTTACTGAAGATAAATAAACGATTTTTGCTATAAAATACTCGCTGTCATATTGTGCGCGCCCAGGTAATTCTTTACCCCGACCATCCATTGATTCATCCACATCATCGTTATAACTTTACCACCTTCCGTGCAGGAAAAAGCACCGGACTCTCGCATCCAAACCATAAACATCCGTGTTTTATGTTTTTACTCTTCGCTTGAATTCATAAAGTGAAAAACAAGTCTTTTCAACTTTTATTTGAGAAAAATATTGACGAAGAAAAACGCACAGCAATATAGCAAACAGACTGTAAAGATCGTCTTCGTTGCTGTTTTTTCGTGGTCTGCGCGGTGCGTTCGTGTGTGTTGACACAGAGAAAGCGAGTGAGAGAGAAGGAGAGCGACAAAATTGTTTGAGACATTTAATTCTTAATTACCTCGACGATATTGAATTGGATTGACTGATGTAATTGTCCAGTTTTATTGTATGGCTTCCATTTTGCGTCCTCCTGCAGATCTGGTGTGCTCGATGTGCATTTTCTGCGATTTATTCACTTTTTCATCATCATCATCGTTGAACGTTGACATACTTGCGTGAAATGATTGAGCAATGGCCAGCGTGTGGCTTTTTTCTTTCAATCGATTCGTACTTTTATTGATCGTACAATAAAAACAATTACAGTAATAAAAGCCGAGTGCTGAACAAAAAAGAGATCTATAATAAATCGAAAGAAACATCGTGTTGATTGTGTGCAGCACTTCGCAATCGAAGTGTGCAGTAATTTCAAGCAACGAAATCAGTTGACTTATTGTGTGTAGGACTCTCACTCTCTCATTCTTCAGTCCATACAATTGCTATTGCATTCGATATTTATATCAAATTTGAGAACGTTGAAGAGAAGATAAATTTACGCAACCGCGAAATATACAGTGATGAAATGATTTTATCTCGATGCCATTAAGCAGTAGTTAGACCGTGCAAGATATATTGATATTTAAGCAATCGAATGGGATTGTGATAGGAATTCTAAATGATGTGTGTACTGAATTCACTTGGGATCCGTGCCACAGCGATCGACAGAACCATCGTCTATTTTTCGATGCTGTGGCATTCAGATCACTTGATGATTAGACAATTTATCGTATCAAAAAATGAGTTAAAAAAGATGGGATGAAATAAAAATTTTGATGGCCACTTGATTGGATTGCCATTCGAATCATTTTTTGCTTGGGTCCGATCCAGTAAGTGACTTCATGGATGCAATGACGAGTGACTTTGTCGAAGCACTGGGATACTGTAGGTGCGCAACTTCAACTTGTACACCATTCCTCAGTTTGAATTTTCCGAAAATGTCCGAACAGCAACTCGTGACATGACCGGATAATTTGAAAGCAATAAATATAAAAAATACTCGCCAATGAACGACAATTATTTATATTTTGTGTTTCATTTGTTATCTATTGAGCGAATTGTGCCAGATTCGTTTGGATTGGATTGAATCGGATAATCATTTGGTGTTCGATCGTTGGTGCTGTGGCGTCGCTTGTCTTGTTCACGTCGTCTTTAATGAAACTGAAGATTGGCAGAAAGGAATTAAATCGCATTGAGTTACGTGCTAATGACAATGTACACACAACGCCATACCCGTTTTGCACAGTGAAAAATGCGCAATCCATCCGTTTCTCAGCCACAATGATTTATATATACGGTACAATGTAAAAGTTAACGAATCATTTAATGTTGAGCGCGCAGTCGCAAACATTTCTCATTCAATGATTTTGATTTTATTTTGATCTCCTGTTCCATTCTGCGTTCATGTATGAAGATATATGCGATTGAAATTGAAGCAGAAGTCAGATGAAGGCGACGATGCAAAAAATTGAATGAACTTTTTTTGATATGTACTTAATTAAAAATTACTTGTTACAGTATCGCATTTTCATCAAGCATCTTGACTTGATACATCGACTCTTTATCGTGCTTGTCGTTCGCTCGGTTATCTTTCCGTTTAGTTGAATTCACACACGAACAAACAGAGAGAGAGAGTGAGAGACTTTGTGGTGCGTGTGTTCTACTTTGAAAATATGTTGGCGATTCTTAATTAATTACAAGGTATTTTTCAATATCAGAAATTGATCGAATGCCATCGATCAAATCGAACTTAAGCCAGAGATATAATCGCACGACATCGTTTTATCGTTGATCAATCCGTCCCTTTCATAATGCACACAATTTTTTGCACTCATTAACACATACCAATGTGCCACGCGGAATCACCCAAAAAAATGCCACGGTACCGGTTCAAGAGTAAACAATTTCGAAGTTCGGATGCTGCCGTAGAATGTATACGTCTATAGATCAAGCGAATGCTGCGAAAATTTGCAATCGAAAATGTTCTGTGATTTCACCTTATGTTTAACCAATCAAATGGATATTCACATCCTCTTAAACCATTCCGAGCGCTTCAATCACAAGCCATCAATTATATTTTAATGTTTGCACGTAGAAGTTTTTATTATATGAAACGCAACTAAACGTTTGATATGTTTTATTGCGTTCTTGCGATGCGAATCCATTAGTGGGCAATTAATTTGCCTGTACCTCGCGGCAATCATCCTTTTGAAGCTGCATTACTTATGCATTCAGTGTGAACGCTCACAAGTCGTGGCTGAAGTTAGATGCATGCGCGCGAACTTCAAATTCAAAGGAGTACACAATCGCAGGCTTCACATCATCTTCGGACAGGTTTTGTTCGGACGCTGTCCTCTTCTGCCGTTTAGCAAATCAATTAAACTAGATACATCGCAATGTTTTTGATTAAATTTTTGCGCAGCAAATTGATTTCGTTATTCACCGGGCTCCTCATTTATATTCAGCCGAATCAATTTTCCAATTTTCGTGGTGAATACATTTTCGGTTGCTAATTGGTATGCGTGAATGCGAACCTGGTTGATGCCACATCAAAACGGCGAAATGATATAATAATTTTTGTATCCATTTACGTGCACTCTTTTGATCATAAATAAATGAGATTATTCCGCTGGTTCTGGCCATGCGAGCCACATTATAAATCGCAGATTATATCCATCGCGGCCGTATGAATGAAAGTATTCGCCAACGGTTCTGATAATCCGATATTAGATAAAAAACCATTTTTCAAAATATTCACGGTGCAAATGAACAATATTTTCGTACAAACCCAAAATACGCCATCGGAAATAAACATCCATTTTTATGCGGCGACGAGAGTCCACAACAAAGTCACTGCATGTTATTCCGATCGGATTATGCGCACACTTTATGTAACATCTCGTTATTGTACTTCATTTCGATGCACGCTTCAAACGAGTATATATAATTTATAGGTTCATTGTTTTCGCTGATGGTGCATTACTGCTGTGCACGACACTCGATCGTTTAGTGAAGTAACATGTAAATATTTTGCTTTTGTAAATGCTGCTTTTGAACGGCAACTGATGATAATCGCACGCCTAATTGCATCGTATTTATTGGTGTGACTTTTTCCATCGATATTCCTCTGAATCGACGCTGAACATTTTTTGCGCTTACCAAAAGTCGTGCAGATGATCAGCGATCGCAAATCGCCGAATAATAAGACGTTTAATGCTGTTTATGCTGTTTCGGTAGGATATATTTTGCGATTCGCTTTTCAAGTGTTCGTTAAATAGGTGTTGTATGCAAACAAGTGATCCATTTATCAATTTACTAATATAATACGAGATCAACGATCGATACCGATTTGGTTTCGGGTTAAAATGATTTACAAATTCGTATTCGCATATTTTCGACTGTGCAAAGGCAACTCTTTTTCGTTTTGAGAAATTGAAAAGCATATTAAACTTGTTATGTTCAATAACATTCATATTGTAGCTACGATTGCCTTTTGGTGCAGCTCATGCGATCGTTGCATAACAAATATTCAAAAAAAATATCCCGAATATACTGTAGGCATCGCATTGTCTACTCACACAAAATCAAATTTGCGATTTTTGTTTTTTCTATTGGTTGTAATTTTTTTTACGAAGTAAAATTTCTTGCTGTTGAGTATTACTATATACAATATAAATAGTAAAGGAATTAATCTGGCATTTCACGAATATAAAAAACAAATATAGAAAATTTGATTTTGTATGAGTATCAGTAATATTTTGAGCACTCCTCCTCAAATTCTACCAAGAGGCAATCACTTCCCATAAGAGAAAATGTAAATGAACTAGAAACCGTACAGATGCAACCATCTAGACAAGTATCGCTTAAACTCATCATAAACAAAGGAAGATCGGAAGAAGAAGGAGACATTTCAACGTTTTGCATTGTTGCTAGAGACCGGCACGTATGCAGCTGTATTGCTGTGACTGTCCCTTGCACTCTACGTTTCATTTAAACCAATGGCGATGTGTATTCAGTTGTGTGCTGACTTTGTTTTTGTCTATCGCATGACAGTTTGTGAGTACAGTAATTGTGTATCAATGTGTCACTAGAAAATGTTCAATAATACGTAGAGATAGCGCAAAAGTCATTGAAATAATGAGCACAAAATCAGTTCTAAGACGTAAATGAGCGTTATCAAAACTTGCTCTTGGATTAAGGTAGAATTTCCTTTTGAATATGTTTCATATACTTCTGTTTTTCTATTATTGATTATTTTTAATGTGCAAAGTGAGTCATTCGTTTTATTAATTAGCAAAATACACTTTATCGCCTTAATTTATTGACATATATATTTATTCATGATTTTGTTGAAGATTTTATTTAGTTCACGTTCGCATGCCGTAACGAAGTGATCGTTACTTGTACGAAAAATTGGAAATTACAAGATAGAAAACAAAAACAAGATAGAAATTCGCAGACATCTGACACATGCACATTGTGTATAAGATGTCAAACACACACAAACGAATAAATGAGAAATATTCACGCACATTACTCCAGTTGTGTATAATAAAGCAACATTTAAGCGGCAAGTTTGACATTTATACTGTATTGGAATAATAACCTATCATAATTTACCGCTTAAAAGTTCAATACTATCACACCAAATCGGAACAACATCAATACAGTGTTATTCCAGTATGGAGTGTCTTTACATTATACATAACTGGAGTAATGTGCGTGAATATTGCTCATATATTTGCTTGTGTGCAGATATCGCTTTCTTAAACTTAACACAAATAAGATTCCTTTACCATCTTTAGAAATTTTCTGATGAAAACTAAAGTAAAGACTATGAGAAAATGTAAAGAAATGTGATTCACATTAAATCTTTAGATGTAAGTTATTACTGAAAGTTCAAAGCACTCCACGCGATTGTCAAAAACAATACCTCATATTTTCAATGAACAATATATCTTTAGATAAACAAAACTATTCATAATTGTGAATACAAACAGAAAAAAACAGTACATTGTAATTAATATGAATGACCAAATTTCCTGCAATTAGCAATGTCAAAACTATCAAACTAAAGGCCATGATTGAAGATTACACACGATAAGCACAATCGAATGTGATTGTGTGTAATCAACTTCAAATATTCTTTGAACATTGGCTTTGCATGTTCGTTTCGAATAAATTAAACACTGTGTAATTTCTATATACATTGAAATATTCCAGCAATTTTCGAGGGCAACGTGAACTTTGCTTCAAACATTTTTTTATGCTTTGAAACATTACTTGACCGAAGCTCACATTCGTCGTCAGTCACTTGTTGAAGTTACTCAAATTTAGCATTTCAAATAGTTTATTTTCTCTTTTCTAATTCTAACAGTGGTTTTAGCTGAAATCAACTATACATTAGAATTATTTCTATGAGCACCTTCAAATAAATTACATAAATGAAAATATGTCAAATATAAAATTCAAATTGTGTGCCATAATAACACTAATTGTTTTTATCTGCCAAGTAAGTTCGCCAAAAGCATCTGTTGTTGATTTTTTCCGAATGGTTTGCTAAAATTATTTCTAGATGTGCTGTTCTCCAATCCGGCCAACCTGTAAGGACAGTGATACTCAACTAGTGGGAATTGATGAAAGCAATAATCACAGAAATAGAAGATATGGATGAATCACATTTCCAACGAAATCGACCATTTTTAAGAATTAAATGTTTTTTTAAATGGAATACTCGTATTTTTTAATTCAATAAAATACAATCAGAATATCATAAAAAAATCATTGGAACAAATCGTATGAACATTATTTATTTCCAGTAATCAACTCATTTAAACTAAAAAACTCCAATTTAATCTTGCACCAAAATTGTGCATTTCTCGCGATATCTTACCAACGTTTTAAGTCACATTTAAAAGAAGATCATGTGTGTTTATATGAAGAGCCTTTGAAAAAATATAAAAAATAACAACATTTGGCGACATTCTGCGCATAAAATGCAGGTATGTGGCACACATTTTGCTTGATAGTGTATTTGTGCAGTTGGAAACTAACAAAAGGAATTGCGAAGTTCTTGTAGTTTTCTTGTTCATGATCATTATGTCAAGTAATTCATATCAATTAATTGACATAATGCTGAGTTTGTTTGTCAAAAACACTACAAAACAAAAACCACCAATTTACAATCTACTGACACCCAAATTTTGTCACTAGAGCAGCAGACGTAATATTTCATGGAATATTTGAAGAGTTTATGTATAATTTTCTGATTAACAACTGAAGGTTGAGGTCAAAGCCAAGGTTAATGTGACAAACTTTTGAAAAACCAAATTAAAACAATGGTCTTATCAAAATCGACTACTTCACATACATCCATTATATTTTTGCATTTAAATACACATTCTGTTTAATCGCACAGTTTTGCATGAAAGCAAGTGATTAATTTATAACCTACATCAATTAATTAATTATACACGATCGATATGGATTTGTCGTCAGTTCATAACAATTTGCCAATTAGTGTTGGCTTATTGATTTCAATGAAACAGATCTGTCGATTATGTATTTCGATGGTTGCGGTACGATCTCGTTCACCGTGTTTGCTTTAAAATGCATTTTGCCATGTACATTGTTCGATTGGTTGTCGTTCGATGTGATACTTTATTATGTTTGAGGTGAATTCATAATGTGGCCGAGGCTTTGTTGGTGGTTTGGTTCGTTCCACGAAATACGAAATGCACAGAAAAATTGTCGGATATTTTCATTTCGCATGCGACTGGCGTTATTTCGATGTGTTTATGTGCTGTATAGATTGAAATCACAGCTCGTTCGTTCCTCGTCGTGTGTTGGTTTTTTAAATTCATGTCGTTAAATAGAAATCAAGGCGAAAAAAGTCTTTGAAAACCATACGTCAACATACGCAATGAAGTGAAACTTGTTTCATTACACATTTTTCAAACAAGTTTTTTTATTTATTCAATTGTTGTCTGCCCGAGTCAGCATTAAACTTGTTTTCATAATTTGATTTTTAATACATTCGATTTTTTATTAGTTGTAGACAATCGGTTTCATTATGGAAGCCGAAAAAAAGCGTTCACTTAGGGTGACGAACAATTTTAGACACGCACTCGCACAATTTAGATATTTATTTAAGGGACAAATGGAAGAGTGGATGATACAAAATGCGACAACAAAACAGTTTTGGAAAAAAAGCAAAGACAAAATTCGTCCCATTTTCCTGAGTTTTCAGTGAATGTGGAACACACACAAAGAGATAGAGAAATAATGACATCCACAAATATCAGCGCTAAGCGCTTATAACAACAATATCTGCTAATTTATAAACAAATAAACCTGAGGGTAGACAATTTTTGGTCATAAATTTCATGTCCTTTTTTGATCGAATTTCTAGATTCCACTTTCTTCTTGTACGGATTACGGCGGTCGCTGCGTGAATAAGGCAAACATAGACAAACTAATTAAGTCGTATCATCAGGAGACCACATTTTATTGTACATTTTGATGGTATGCTGGCAATTATGTTTCATTTTTGTGTTGAAAGTTGTCCTTTTTGTCATCTCTCTATGACAAAACAAATAATTCTTCTGTGGCTCGTTTTTGCCATAATTCAGTTTTAGAAAATCTTTGATAAAATTACATGATATTCATGTTTATGTCATAAATACGAACAACTCTCATAAATAAAATTGACAATTCGCCCTTCAATAAAGATTCAGATTAATAACATCTTTACTAGAGATTCCCCGTCACAAAAATGCGATTGCTTCGTAGTTTTGATTTAGGACCAAAGAAAATGCCTAATTGAATAAGGATCTTCGAACCAATTTTGATACAAAACTGTCATTTGAATTTACAATACAAATTAGTTTAGAACGAATAAAAGACATTTTAATAGCAAGGACATCAAGATTGTTTTCGAGTGCCTGATTTGAAATCAGTGATTTGAAAAGGAGTAAAAATGTTTGCTTTAAAAGATACATTCAAAACAGTAAAAAAATTAGTGATTTATAGCATTGGTCAGAATTATTTCAGGTTGAGCATTCATCGCAGTATCAAAAAATCTAGATCTTGGTCATTTGCGTAAGTCCCAAGCATTTCCTTGATCGTATCTGAACTCCCATTTTGATAAACATATTTTTAGCAATAAAATGTGAGGATCCACAAAAAAAGTGAATTTGAATACAGTATGGAATGTTATAACTCGAAATCTTTATTAATAATTTCCGATGCAAGCATTTCTTTATCAATAAATTTTAAAGTAACGATCTACATGAAAGGTGCATCAATGAATCGAGCATTTTTGTGCTCAGGCACACAACACGAAGACTCATCCATAAATTATATAAATTCAATGGATGTTGTCTGATTACTTTTTGACCAAACGAATATTGACATTCCGGCGATGCGATGCGATGCGAAAAATTCGATTCGATCGATACATTATCATTCAAATATCGATATTGTTTCATTTCACTTTGTCGTTCATCGACTTCGACCACTTTGTTCCGCTTAACCTGACTTGAAACTATAATGCGTGAACGGAAAATGGAATTTTTGTATGTTGTGCGCGGGCGCGCGCTCCTTCTGAACCACGGGGGAGCCGTGCAATTTTAATTAAAATTCATTAATTCGTTTAATTAACTCATTTAGTGATTCGATGAATGAATTCTTCGTTTCAATCGAACGGGCGATATATAGTTTTTTGCGACGTACGAGTAGCTGGCACAGCGGCATCGTGACGTGAATATTTTTTTCGAATTTGTTGTCAAAATAATCTGGCCTGAACTTCAATCACACGCACACTATTTCTGATGGAGACATTATCTTGTCGACGGCGTGCAATATTAGCGACAATCGTGAAAAAAAACGCAATTTAAATGTAAGTTTTTTTCATTGATTTTCTTTCCAGAGAATTTTGGATTTTAAGATTCTGCGAAAGTCATTTGGCCCATTCGATTGTTTGAGATCGACACAAGTAATTTTAAGTGAGTTGTTCTCACGCAATGGAGGCGCCCAGATCAACTTCTATTCGCTACAGCTCGCTCATCATTTTGTTCTCCATGGTTTTATGATTTTTCGGTCAACATTTTTTATCAATTTGTTGTTTTCAAATCAATAATGCAGAAATGAAATATTGCTTACTAATGAACCATAAAGAAACGATGCAGCTCATTTCCATAAACGGACTCTTCGTCGATTCCCTGTTTTCATATCGAAGAGCGACGAAGAAGATCATTGGCCCTAAGTCATCGGGTATTATTCGGTAGGCAAATTTCTTGACTTGATTCGCCTTTTAATTCATATCTTACCCGAATCCATTTTAATGTAAATTAGTGCATTGAAGTACACACTCTCTGTCTCTCACGTTCGGTAAATGTTTTTAAATTCATCAGCATCGCTTACGTGCTGTTCGCATAATTCTCCTTACACTTTCGCATAATGTTTCGGTATCTTGTCGCTGCAAGGAGTAGAAAGGTACAAACAGTTTTCGACAGTGCAACAAAAAAATATTTTCGCAAAAGGAAGAGCTGAAACGAAAAGAATGAGCAAGAGAAAAAAAAACATGAAACGTTATTTGCTTACGCGATAGTTGGCATGTGTGCACAATATTTGGCACAGCCTAACAGTGGCATATCAATCAAACGCAAAGAAAATGAGTGAGCGCTGAAAAAAAACGTCAGAAGTTTGAAATCGCGACCACCCAGTAGTCGAGAGTGGCGCGTAATTCGATCCGGCTATTACAAATATTCATTTTCGTTTTGCACAGGTACATTAAGCATTTTGTGATATTTCGTATCTCTCGAATGTCATGCGCACTCACAACGAAAATATTGCCGTGCATTCATGAAAAACCTCAATGCCAATGAAGCAAAGCAGCAGAATTGTGAGCTTGGGCACAGCGGAAAAATGTGCATCACTTTACCAGCAATTTGTCGAAGATAAAAATTCATAAAAATCCTTCGTTCATCACGTTAGATGATATATGAAGTGGAGCCCTGAGTATCGTTTTGCATTCGCTTTATCTCTCTCTCTCTCTCTCTCTCTCTCTCTCTCTCTCTCTGTCTCCAATCGGTACCTTAATACACGCATCGCGCATTTTTGCCGTACAAAGAATGTTAATGCCACAACAGAAACCAGATAAACACTTAGCTTTGGATTATAGTTATTAAAATATAATTTATCATTTGGTCTGATTGAAACAATTCATTTTGGTGCTGTTGACCGCGCTGACTACGAATATGCTGAATCATTTCCACTTCGGCGGCGCACTTACACTTAACGGGTTTTATTGTAATATGCAGCCATTCAGATGTGATCGCTCTCGTCAATTTAAAATTTGATAACCAAACAACTGCAATATTTCCGCAGACTATTCTTCAGAGCTAACGACTCATTAGCCACCATTCATCTTGGGCGGCTCAACTCCTGTTCCAAAGAGAATTGCGAACGCAAGAGTTGGAGAATTCGCGTATTCCTATGTTCAATGGTTCGATCTGGTTCAACCTGATTCAATCAATGTACTCGCTAGCAATATCTTCAACAGTGGAACTTGCCTCAATGAAAACCGATGGCTCAACAAACGGATCTCCAGCTTTAATGAAAGAAATCAAAGATTTCATCTACCAAATATATAATACTGCGAATGTGAAAGAGCCGGTGCATTAAGCTATCGCATCGCCGACAATTTAGCTCATAGCAATTATATATCAATTTGGAAACACGGATTTTTACGCGATATTCATTATTCATTTCATGAATTGAACGCAATCCACAAAGCGGCTCAGCCATCGAAATTTGATGTATTAATTTGAAATTATCGCCGACATTCGGTTTCACAGCGTATTAAATTAGGATGAAGATTGACTCTTGCACGATGCAATCAGGTGAAATGATAAATTTATTTATATTTCGCCTCCAGTATTTCACCTTTCACTGCCGTTTTTTGCGTCGGCCATTCCATAACACGACGATCGTTGAGTCGAATAAATCGACTGTCGTCGCCAAAAATTCAAATTTAAAAAAAAAAAAATCCGTCTGAAATTTCTTTATGACCTTTCTTGCTGGATTATAAAAGAGAGCAATTTGATGTTGCTGTTGATGTTCGACGACATCGTTAAGAATGTCGCTTAGATTTTTATTGCCATCCAAATACCGCTAGATTTATGTGAAATGGTTTTCGGAAGCCAAAACCTATTCGGATCAAAGAGAAGGTGTTTTACGTTATCGGGATATTGACAGCGATAAAATTTATCTATGCATTGGGCGCGTAGATCGATACGGGATTTGTTGTTAATTTGAAAGTTGGGACATTTTCAGCATTGCAATGTGTGCCATTACAAAAAGATTGAATCGAGATAACGCGTTGACATCAAGCTGAACTGTATGTCTCGTGACACAATTCGCTTTTGCTCTTTTTCGGTCGACAAAAAGGTCGCGCACGTTTCATTCGAATGTCAAAAAAAGGTAGCTCCATTAAACTTGCAATATTTGCTTTTGCAATGGAAAATCCGTCCACAAAAATAACAATCGGAAATCGTTGAGTACCAATTTTGGGCGATCATGTCAAGTAGCTTGCGATGCGTCGAATGAGCAGAAAAAGGTTTAAAAGTCAGGTAAATGCGGTTAAAGGCTCTATTTTGTATGTCACAAAATGTTCTCAGAGAGCCGGCGTCTCTGACCGATGTATTTATGTTAGTAAAACACATCCTTTAATTTTCGATGTTTTTCGCCGCCTTTTGTTTGTTTTCCGTTCTTCGATTTTTTTTTTGTTTTGCAGTGCCATTTGCCTAAACACTTGTTTTCGATCGACGGTGTCTCTCGAGGGTTCAGCGTCTGAGCGAAATCAAAACATTTGCCGCCTCCTTGCAGTTTGGCCACAAAACATAAATTCTATTGACTTTGGTGTAGATAAAAAAAAGGAATTGCAATCTTGAACTATTCCCGAATTTTATTACCTGTTAAATTAAATATCAAAGAGAAAGCGTTTGTCTTATAGCTGTTTTACTACTAATTTCCAGGATTTTGAAACCGATTCGATCGATTTTTTTTTTTAAACAATTAAATATAGGGATCGAAAATGTCGAGATCGAAATTCAGGCTACAAACTCAAATTTACATGTTTTTATCCACCAAAATTCATGTATATTTTTGAAATCAATTTAAATCGTTAGAACTCATTGCGGAGAAATTTCAAACCAAGAATAAATCACGATATGATTTCAATAAAAAATGTTTAAACGACAACAATGAACATTAGAAACAATTAGTATGTGTAGAATTTTGAAGGCGCACAAAATTCAAAGCATTTGCATATAATATTCATAAAATGAAATTGAAACTCGAAAGAAGGCCGAAAACGAGGCTCCGAACGTGTTTTCCAAGTCCAAGGATCTGTAACGTAATTCGAAATCTCGTTATGACTTTGGTACATGTATCTAATTTATTAATCTATTTAAATGAGTTGATGACATGTAATGTGTGGATATGATAAATGGCAATGAAACCAGACGAGGAAAAAAATCCTCTACACACAATTTTTTTCTATACAATTTGAAAAAACGGTAATGTTCGGAACCCCATAATTTATGTAGTGAAACAGATATGCGAGCATATTAAAACAAAATCATTTTTCCCTCGCCCATTGAAGAAAAAATGTATTATACAATAAATTAGAGCAGTTGAAATATTCCGACGATATGATTTGTGTAATTATGTATGCTGAAATTGATTTTTTTTCCATCTCAACGAGAAGAGTCGGAGCGAGGAAATTAATTATTCCATTTTAGACCATGAACTTTAATTATTCAAAAGAAATAGACGACGAATAGGAAAAAATGTAAATACGAAACCAGAATACGTCTCAAACAAATATCCCTATCTTTCTCGCTCATTGCATAATCCTAAGCGACAAAGGCGAGCACATGCAAATAGAAAAAGAGTTCAATGATCGACTCGGAGCAACAATGATTAGCATTGCAGACACTTTATTGAGCGATGCACACAATATGTTTGGAGATTCATTGTTGAAAACCACTTTATCATCATCCTGTTTCGAGAAAAACCAGAATCGAAACAAAATAGCAAATGAACTTTCCATAAGATTTTCTTTAAAGTCAGAGAGTCCCTTGTTTGCCATCATTGCAATGCATTTTTAATGAATGCCAATGCATTGAAAATCCTGTTTCCATATTATTCAAATGTATCGTACTTATTTCTCTCTCTCTCTCTCTCTCTCTCTCTCTCTCTCTGTGAGAAATAACAAGATCAATGCATATGAAAAACACAAAAATTAGTAAGACTAGTTTCCAATTTGTTCTTCGAGATAATGTCGAAAGAATGAGGATGGTTGACTCACGCAGAAGGAATTAGAATGAAAATACTTGTTGATTAAGAAATCGTGTCGAATTTCTTCCAATTTTTACGAGACTTTCATGGATTGTTCATTGTTAAAAATGCCATTTTGAGAAGCAGTTCTTGAAATTGAAAATGAAGTCTCGATGCGCAAGAAAATGAAATCACAATGAAAAATTTATGTAAATAGATGAAAAGGCAGGGAATTTGGAACATGGGAACTGAATGCTCTCTTTATTCAATGAATGCTGCAATAAAACGTGCTCGACTCTATTTGGGTTGGAGTCGAATAGAAATCAACGTTTTTCACAGACGAAACTGTAACAAAATAATGATGTGTAAAAGGGTAGTGGCTTGAATAACATGACCCCGAATCGATTCATTATGTATCGAATTACCATTCAGTCTGAATCGTTAAATGGATCGCATTTTATTTGAAATTCGTTTGTGTTTCAAAAGTAGAACGGTTGGTAATTTATTTCGCACATTATTTGCACTTTCCCATTGCTATCTGTCAGTGAATTGAAAGCGCCAAAAATAATATTGCCTCACCGAACCGGCAGCATTGTCTGTTCCTATTATCATTTTTAATATTTTTCCATAAAATTTCATAACAATAAGTGGCAAAGCGATTTGAAAAAGAGCAACAAGAAAATATGATAAAATATTATGGATGAAGAAGAACCGTTCGATGTTGACTGAGAAATCCGTGTATTGTCTGAAGTTCAGAGTCTGAGCAGCAACGATTCCTTCAGCTTCATGCGATATATCACTTCGATCAATGCGAAGATGATGTGAATATAAAAATTGAAATCATTTGTTGAGCGTAAAGAAAAATCTCTTTCCGTAATTTCTCGTAATAAAAGATATTTATTTAAAGAAAATGTTCGAGAATGAGATTACTGAATATATTTTGGCCGAATCAAGAGAAGAAGCAACGCAAGAAAGTGTGCGCGCGCGCTCATAGCGATGCAATATTAGAAATGGCTCGAGACTCCTTCGATGCAACTCACATAATGCGTAAGCATCATGCCAAATCAAATGTGTTTTTTTTTATTCCTTTTAGGATCTTTTGTGAAATGCCTGAAAAGAGAGAAAAACTATTCGTTTACACAAAATTCGTAGAGAAAACAAATAAATTTATATGTTGTGCTGTTTTACCTGAACTTCGTCATCGATGATTTTTTTAAAGCAAACAATGCCCGGAGATGTGCACAGAATGGCTCGTACAATAATACGTGCTACATAAAAATCATACAAGACATGCTCGTATATTACCAGCATTGTGCATAAAGGCCAACGATTTTTGATTGTTATAGTCTCGATATTTCTCTTCTTATTCGTATTGCTCTGTGTCCTTTAAAGTTCTTTCGACGATTTCAAGTTTTACACAATTCTTTTGTGTCCAACATTTAAATTACATCCATTTGAAAAATAGAGAGAGAAATCGAGAGAGCAAAATGGATAGAAATCAGAACTTTGGCGATGATTTCAACTGATAGAGGCATTTTTTTATCTTGTTCTCGATCCTCGGGATGTCTTCAATGAAAATAAATATCAGTAGACAAATATTATTTTTGCATTTAAACGTGTGCCTCGGATAAAAAAAGGACGACAACTGAATAGAACGGCCATCTATTGCGCATCAATGTGATTTCCGATCAATGGAATATAGAATGGATGTCAGCTTCAGCACAAAAGGTGCAATACATAGCCGAAAACCGCAATCCCAATGATAAATCGATTTTATTCATCCAAGTGCATTGATCTGTGATCAAAGAACTAAACGAAGATCCGTTTAATGAAAAATATCGCACCGAAATTCCATTTTTCACTTGGATCGAGCGATGAAAGGCTCACCATAAACGTGCTGCTTTTTGATGATTGTAAATGGCAAATGTGTTTCTTTTTTGAATATTTAGTGAGTCCGTGTCCTCAGGTTGATCTTCAATTAAAATATAAATCATTCATCCTAATTCAGGAAAAATTTTAAGACTTTTTGGAGGATCAGGAAATTACAATCTGAGCAATTGGATTTTGATTGTGAGCATGATTAATGGGATTCAGTTGCTATAAGTATTAGCTCAGTCATGCGGAATATGCGTATTTCGATGTAAATGCAAAGTATTTTCATTTTTTACCAATTTTATAAATAAGAAAAGAATCAACGATTTTTTTATGATGTTAGTTTGTCGAATTATTTGTTGCTGACCTGAATTGTGGATCCTGTTAAAATATTCTGTGTCTCTGAATAAAATTCCGCTGAAATCATCAAATTGAGTGAACAATATTGATTGTGTTGTGTTATTGTATTGCCGGATGGTGGATTTCATCAAATACCGTTGGATTTCTTCCCTCGAAATTCATTCCCTGCAAACGGGTATATCGCAAATGAAATACTAAAGCCGAAAACAAATACCGAATAAATTGTCGCGTGTATTGCGTGTGCCACGTGCATTCTTCACTGTCGTTGATTATTTCGTCGTTTTCTCTCCTTCTCTCTCTCTCTCATTTTTTTCTGTCTGCATTTTTCTTCAGGCATATTTGAGAGTCAACAAAAGAAATTCCCGGACCTAGACGTTTCAAATACTCGTATGAAAGGAGCATAAAAACGCGGTGTTCAACGGTACATATCGCATGAAGCGACTGTGACAGTGGCAAAAAACACAACAACAATAACACACACACACTTAGAAGGAAGAAAAACATCAGCACTTTTGTATCACAGCGCGAACAAGCGTCGATGCATAAGTGTAGTGGATCAAACTGATGATGAACTGAAGGATTTCACGACGTCGCATCTACCTATTGTCACCATTGAGAGAAAAAAAAGTTGTTTGATCGGCTCTTGCAGCATTCGAACCCTAGCTTTTTCTTCGTACAAATCGTGTAATTGCATTACGATTAGCGGACCCCGTTCCGATGAGTCAAATGATGGTCTTCTCTCGATCACCCTTGAAATCGCAGAAACGAGTGCTCTTGACCTACAAACGATTTTTAGCATTTTTTTTTTTCTCGCTTTCCTCAAATTGCCTCTATCTACTTATCTATATTATAAAATGTGCATGATGTTTACAGTCGCGCAACGAAGCATGCATAAACAATACACGGTTATTTTATGATTTTTCGGGCAATGATATCATAGGCTTAAAATGCGACCAAGTTTATAGAAATGCTCGAAACATCTGCCGCTTTTGTGAGCAGCTCACATTCATATTTCACGTGCGCCGTTTATTTTTGGAATACCTGAATGCATACGCACTCATTATGAAAATTCACTATGCACAAGCGGTGAATGCATAAATACACGCACAAAATTGTATATCGATATAATTATTGTTTGGATAAGCGAATCAACTTCCCCTTCGAATATGAACGCGGTATCTGTAGCGGTGCATTTGATGCGAATTTCATTGTTCTCATTCACCTATCTGGGAAATTATTTGGATGAATAATAGGCAATTTTCAGGCAACATCATTAACAATTACGAAAATTGAATAGGGAAATATATAGTTTGCAAATAGTGACATTGACGTATACGACCACTGTTTATTGAAACGAACCTATGTCATTTTCACACGAAAAACAATTGAAAGATTTATTTTTTATTATAATTGAAGCATTTTTATAGCGAGGTAAAATAGCAGGGAAAAGTTGTCATTTGTAGAACATAGAAAATTAAGTGGATTTTTTTCTCCAAATTATTATCATAATTATTTTATTATTAATTACTTCAACTATCTCATAAAATAAATAGGTAATCATTCTAATTTGAAAGATTTTTCATTTAATTTTCAATAAGTAAAAATGTCCAAAACTGTTTGGATTTTCCTGTATTTTCGACTCAAAACTTCGAATACGAAAATAATTGAGCTGATTAAGCACATAATGGAGCATATTTTTAATATTCCCAAAATGTTCGGTATGCCCAATTTGGTCGGTGCGCGATATTTATTTTTCTTTGCTGTTTCAAGGCTAAATTGCTCCGACCAATATGATGTTAAGCCCGATTCTTGGCACGCTAAGATTTTTCGATTGAAAGTGGTTGTCAGAATGGATCTTTTATTGAAAAAAAATACTGGAGTGTGTAATCGAACTTGGTCGCGAGTCATTTCTATCTGACGCGATGAATTGTTCATGGAATTGAAATACTTGACACAATGGTCACTTGTGAAAACTACACCATCCCATTCACCAGTAGCGATATTCTGCAAACCTTTCCATATGTCTCCATCAAAAACGGAAATTCTGTGGACATTTAATATAAGATTTAGTTTATTTCCGAAACATTAGAATCCAAAGAATTTGAATTTTTACGTCTGAACTTAACCTTCGAACATCGAAGTCATCTGGAACAAATTTGGCTGCCATCGGTGTTGCATGTATTTCACAATCTGATGTTCGAACTTTTTCGACTGTATCATAACGTGATTGAACGCGTTGGGTTTGCAAAGAGTTGTAAAGCGCGCCTAGATATGAGTTTCGTATAATGAGCCAAAAAAATAGCCATAAAATGATTAGAGTACGCGCAAAAGTAGTAAATGTCAGTCCGGCGGCTGTTTGCGTATAAGGGAGTGCATTCCCAATTATAGTGTTAAACATGTTGAGAATTGACGTTCGATTCCGTTGACCACCGATGATAAAATGTCTTTGTTGAGTTGTTAGCTTCTTTGACAACAGAATAACAAGGGTCGATATGAGCAATACGAATAAAATCGAAATCCACAAAGAGAGTTGAAATGGTGCCATTAGCCGGTTTAGCGGCGTGGCATACTCATTGACCGCTGGAAATGCAAAACTAAATGAGGAGTGCATGTAGCTGTGAGTTGGAATCATCATTGATGCTTTTCCCATAGTCAGACCATAAGCACCGACAGTCATATTAGCATTCCCTTTCACAACCTATTTCAAAACGATTCAATGAATTTAAGCGTTAGAAATTTGTGAGTGTTCAATAATTATCGCACCATTTTTGAGGCTTCTATCACTTTTCTTTTAATATGAACCGATCCGTTACTTTGCTCGAACGCCTCCACATAGACGGGCCTTAAATTGATTGTTTTGGATATTTCGTTGACAATAAATACATCAATTCCATCGTAGGTGAAACCAGTTCCATTTGCTATTTTCCGCGGAATTACAAATGGTTGGACGGCAATTACGGATACGTATAACGGACAGTTCGGATATTTCGTAGCTTTTGGTGGGAACACACTATTAAATGGCAGTTCCATTTTCTTCGTATAATTTGTTGGTGTGAATGTGTTTAAAGTTTTTATTGTGAAAGAGTAACAATTGTCCACATATCCCTCGTAGCTATGAAGCGACCATGATAATGTGTTGGCATTTCTGATCAAAACGACCACTTTCAACAAGTGCAGTTCCCATAAAGCACCAAAAATTGGATTCAAAGACTCTTGAATTGTTTTCAGGTTTTGTGTAACGACAATGAAGAAATTGTGACCAATGTGAAAGCTTTCAATATTCGATTCATTCAAAATATTCCTTGAAAATTTAAAAAATTACGATCAATATGCATGATTCCTGCGAATCACTGAAAATGGAATTTCAAGTGCTATTGTTAAAAATAATTCACTACTCACGCCAATGATGCTTTACCATCGACGTAAATCAAATGAAAAACTTTTTTGCTTGCTCGTCGGAATTGATATACTTCACGGAGAATGTTGAACGAAAATTCATGGAGTTTAGGGTTTGTTATCAAATCATTTATCAAATTATCTTGAACAAGTTTTTGCTCTTTATTGGATGATGAACGTGATATCGAAATGAAAAACTTAAAGCCATCACCAAAATATTGTAATACAAAGTTGCTAACAATTTCAGTTGGTATAATCGTCTTATGCTTCTCAGACTCAATTGTATTTGAACGCAATAGAGGATTGCAATAAACGCACAAGAGACTGATGGTTAAACATGTGATGTACTTCATTTTGAGAACTAATTAAAATTTATTAAAACACTTCTTTCTTTCAGAAGAGTATTTCCAAGCTCTGCTATCGAACAACTGATTATTTTTCAACCGACGGCCTTGTTTTATCAAGAAATTTGGTAGGCTGAACCAATCAAGTCATTCCAACAAAAATCTACTACAATTTGATGCGGTGCTGCTATTTATTCACACTGCCCAACACTAACCTGTTGTCAATATAAAAGCGGAGCTGTTTTAGGGTTTTAATTTTGTTTGGAAAGTCAACAATTGCACATGGTATTTATTTTTACTTGTAACCGAATAGACCCATAATTATGTACGCAACTATTTGTAGAAAAGTGAAGAACTTGCAAAGTAATTCTTGTATGCTCACGAAAACATACAATTTGTATTAAATGATATTTCTTTTGCGGTTGGAATAGTTTTTTCAGCTATAATATTTTTAGTATTTAATATCTATCGTTTATTGAAGAATGTTTTTCAAACTCTGTCCTTTCGACAAATGTGATTGCATTTACATATTAATATTTAGTTTGCAGGACTCAATTTTTGACAGTTTCGATTCCTACAATCGTTTTTCCATGATTGTGACTTATATCTTCTAATACAAAAACATTGAAACTGATCGCATACATGATTGCAGATAGTTTCAACATTGTCAGAATGTAAAAAGCAACTTGTTTGCTTGGTGACCGATATTCATGCTTTCCCCTTTTTACCTTCTTGTTTTTTGCGATCCAATAATTCTTGACAAAATTTTAATTGAAAATATATGGTAGAATTGACCTCTTGTCGGAAAAAAATATTGGAGTTGACAGTCGAATTCTATCGCGAGTAAAACCAAGCCGACCAGAAGAATTCTTTATCAAATTGAAATGTTTGCAAAGCAATTTTTGTGTCATACTCATGTATTTTTACCCGAATATCCTATTTTATACAAATATAAAATTCTCCAATAAATTATATAATAAATCGAAAAAAAATCTTAATATTTTTATTCCATTTGTTTGGTCAATAACAATCGGTACAAAGGAAGATGTTTTGCCAATAACAATGATACAGCATTCTAATTTTGGTTTATTGTCAAATGTATCATAAAGCGATCGAACGCGTTGACTTTGGAAAAACTCATACAGATGAGCTTTGATATGAGTTTCGCACGATGAGTCAAAAGAATAGCCATAGAAATGTCAGTGTCTTAGCGAAAGCGCTAAATGTTGGTACACTTGTCATTCGGCGATTCGGATTCACATTTCCAAAAATCATGTTCAACATATTGAGAATCGGAGTACGATTGAGTCGACCTCCAATAATGAAATGCCTTTTTCGTGCGGGTAGTTTTTTCGTCAGTAAAATGATCAGAATAGAAAGGGTCATCAGCAATAGAATTGATATCCACACACTGTCTTTGAGGGGAGTCATATTTCTGCTCAATGGCGTCACAAATTCTTCACTTTCTATGAATGCTAAAATGAATCAAGTTGATATGAATGACTGAACAACATTTTAGAGAAGAGAATATAACGTCAAAAGTCATGTTTGCTTCAACATTGATTACCTGTCATGATTGTGATAAAGAGAGTTGAGATTATTTGTGGTAGTTTCTCCACCTTCCATTTTTTACCATTTTTATGGCTCCAGATATTGAACCATTTTAGAAAATCATTCCTCGTTGTGTATTATTCGGAGCCTGTTTTTAATGTGGGATTAAATTTAATGCTTTTGATATGTGATTAGCAATAGTTATATCGAATTCCATCGTATTTGAATCCAATTCCGTTTGGAGTCTTTTGACTTTTGACGTTTGAATCAACAGAACATTTTGCAATATATGGCGGACATTTGGGGAACATGAAAAAATCGTAGGATATAAGTCATGAAATGAGACATCCATTAATATTTGTGAATTTAAATTTTATAAGATAAAAAACGAGCCCTTGATTAAATATGGGTCTGTTATATTATCAAAGAAGTTGAAAAGTTCTACATTCAATTTTCTAGAGTGCTTCATTTCTTTAATTGCATTTCCAGACTATAAGAGTATAGACTTTTGATACCTTTATTTGTGATTTTAGGTAAGACCTACAGTACTGCTCAAAAAAACCTGAACAAGGAAAAAAAATTATATTTTTTGAGTTTGTTGCATTATTTATTCAAAATAAACATATTTTCTTGTGATTATGTTGTTTGTTTAACATAGCTGTATTATTTAAAGATTATTTTAAATGCATTTCACTGGAATTTAATGACATTATGTACAAAAAATTCAATATAGAAGGCCAATGCCCAAAAAAAGGGAAATATGCCCAAAATAGTTATTTTCAATTTCGATATGTTTTTCCTATCAAAATCAAATTTACCGCGCATGACATCACTAATTGTCAATTATTTGAATAGAATATTATGCAAATGTCATGATTCTTGCAATAGAATGTCATAAAATAACGGTAAATTTGAACATTCGACACTTATTGCGATGCTGAATAGTTTAGCACGTGTTTTCAACGAAATATACAAAATATTCGAAAAAAAATCATATTGTAGCACTCAAAATGGCCAGACGTAAGCAGATAAGCAACAAAAACGAGCACAAATAATTATTCTGAAGAAAACAGGCAAAACATATCGAGAAATTGCAAAAATATTGAAGATTTCCGTGGGTTCAGTTCATAATGCCATTGACAGATATCGCGAAACTGGACAAAATGCCAACAGAAAAGGTTCCGGCCGACCAAGAAAAACAAGCCAAAGGATCGACAATCAAATATATTCAATAAGTAAGGCCGATCGATTCAAATCTGCAGCTCAAATTCGTGCTGAAATTAATAAAAAGTTGGATTCGCCAATATCGCGCCAGACAGTATCACGCCGGCTTGTAGATAAAGGTATGTTTGGACGCATTGCCGCCAGAAAACCACTTCTTCGTCTCGTTAATAAGAAGAAAAGACTAAAATTTGCTAAAGAGCACATTGACTGGACAATTGATCAATGGAAATCGGTTTTATGGACGGACGAATCAAAATTTGAACTTTTCGGCAGCCATCGGCGTCAATACGTCCGCAGAAAAGTCAATGAAAGGTTCAAATCTGAATGTCTTTTGCCGTCTGTGAAACATGGTGGTGGCTCAGTAATGGTTTGGGGCTGTTTCAGTCATGCTGGCGTTGGCCAACTGGTGAAAATCGAAGGAATTTTGAAAAAAGAGGGATATCACAGCATACTGCAACGCCAAGCAATACCATCCGGCATCAATTTAATCGGCCGTGGATTCATTTTTCAACAAGACAATGATCCAAAACATACATCTAAACTTTGTACCAGTTATTTGGAAGGAAAAGAAAAAGCTGGCGTCATCGGTATAATGGAATGGCCACCACAATCGCCCGATTTGAACCCAATCGAGCTGTTGTGGGAAGAATTGGACCGAAGCGTGAGAAATTTGAAGCCAACGAGCCTGCCACATCTCTGGGAATGTTTGAAAGAAGCGTGGAATAACATTGAACCACAAATATTACAAAAACTCGTCGAAAGAATGCCACGATTATGCGCTGCAGTCATAAAAGCAAAGGGTGGTCACATCCAAGAAAATCGATTGAAATAGCATATTCATACTTTTCCGCACTTTTCGTGATAATTTTCCAAACATATTCAGTAAAATGCATTTAAAACAATCCTTAAATAATACAGCTATGTTAAACAAACAACATAATCACAAGAAAATATATTTATTTTGAATAAATAATGCAACAAACTCAGAAAAATGATTTTTTTTTTTTTTGTTCAGGTTTTTTTGAGCAGTACTGTATGTATAAACTGAAACAACTTTGCACCAAATGCAACGACATTTATTTTTGTTAATTGCTCACACCTGATCACTGAAAGATATATACGAAAACCAATGATCATGATTAATATTTGACTGTGCATGTGCTCTTCACACATAATTAATTAATATGTTGCTGTTCAATAAGTCAAGAAGTCCACAAATTTCTTTATGACTCTTTGGTTCTGACTCAAAATTTCCAATAAAAATATAAAGAAACTGATTAAATACATGACTGCAGATATTTGCAGCATCGCCAAAATGTTTGGAATGCCTAATTTTCTTAGAGCCCGATGTGTGACCTTTTTACTTTCTACCATATTGTATTTTGAAACCCAATGAGCGGTTAGACCCGATTCCTGGCAAGTGCGAATCTTATGATTGAAAACCGCTCGAAGAGATGACTTTCTCGGAAAAAAGAATACTGGAGCCACAAGTCGAATTTTGTCGCGACTATAATCAATTTGATGCGTAGAATTATTCATTGAATTGAAATAATTGGTACTGATTTCATTTGTCAATTGAACGCCACTCCATTCTCCGGTGAAAATATTTTGCAAAGAAGCCGTTGTATTATAATTATGGATGTGAATCCTATTTCCAAACAAAATATATTATTACTATTTCATGCAATCAAATAATGAAGTGGTCCGATTTGAAGTTAAGTTACCTTTCTTTTTCAAATCCTCCCGGTAAAAAGCCTACTGAAGCGATATTAACACTGACTTGACAATTTGATTTTCGTACTTTTTCAAATGTATCATAAAGCGATCGAACGCGTTGACTTTGGAAAAACTCATACAGTGAGCCTTGATATGAGTTTCGCACGATGAGCCAAAAGAATAGCCATAGAATTGTTAGTGTCTTAGCGAAAGCGCTAAATGTTGGTCCACTTGTCATTCGGCGATTAGGAATCACATTTCCAAAAATCACGTTCAACATATTGAGAATCGGAGTACGATTGAGTCGACCACCAATAATGAAATGCCTTTTTCGTGCGGGTAGTTTTTTCGTCAGTAAAATGATCAGAATAGAAAGGGTCATCAGCAATAGAATTGATATCCAAACACTGTCTTGGAATGGAGCCATAAGTCTACTCAATGGCGTCGCAAATTCTTCACTTTCTTTGAATGCGAACACAAACCAAGTGACCATATACGAATGGCTGTGCCACATTGATTTCATTCTCTCCGGAGATGGAGCATAAGTACCCACTGTCATGTTTACGCTGCCATCTAAGACCTAACATAAAAAGAATTCAGAGTTTTGTGAAATATTTACGTTTTATACATTGTGTTAATAATGATAAGAAAAAAAAAATAATACTAATTTAAGGAATTCAGAGATTTGTGAAACCTCTAATTCCATTTCTCACCATTTTCATGGCTCCAGTGGCTGATCCATTTTTGAAAATTATTCCTCGATTTGAATCATTCGGAGCTTGAATGTACACAGGAAAAAGATTCAGGTTTTCGGCAATTTCGTTGACAATAGTAACATCAATGCCACTATACCGAAGACCAGTGCCATTCGATGAGTTGCGAATAATCACAAATGGTTCGATGGAGAATGTTGATATGAATAGTGGGCAATATGGAAACTTACGCAATTTTGGTGTAAACAAGCTATTATACGGTATATTTAGCTCGTTTGTATAGTTCGTCGGTGAAAATGTGATCATTTCGTATGTTGCAAATGAATAGCAGTTGTGTTTGAATGGTTCATAAATGTAGAGAGACCAATGCATCGTACTCTCATTTTTGATTAACACATTCACCTCCCACAAGTTTAGTTTGAATAAAATATGAAAAATCTCGTTGACGGATTCTAAGACATTCCATACACTTCTAGTGATAACAATTAGAAAGAGATTCTTCAAATGAAACCCATGTAGAGTGGTTTTATTCAAGATTTTCCTGTGAAAAAAAAAATTGAATTATTCAAATAATGAAAAATAATTCATGGAAACTCACAGAGATATTGATATCTCTATCTTTTGAAAGTAAAAGTTAATCAATCAAGCTAAGGTTTTCATAAATCCAACTTACTTTAATGAAATCTTTCCATCAGCCAATATTAAATAGAAAACATTCCTACTTCCACGCCGGGATTTGTCCGATTTACTTAGCACACTATACGAAAAGTGTTTGAGCTTGGGGTGTATCATGAGTTTACTTATCAAATCTCTTTGGAAATATTCTTGATCTTCACTGGACGACGTAAATGGAATTGAGAGAAACACTTTCTGGTGGTTGAAGTATTTGCATACGTAATTACTTATGATTTCAGATGGAATGATTGTGTCATCGCTTTCACAATTATTCGCAAATAAAAGGAGCATAGGAGTGCATTTGTTGGCAATTACTGCGCACGAAATATTGATGAACAAGAATACTACGTATTTCATTGCGAAAGTGAAAACTTACGATTCCTGAGCTAGGACGGTTCACTCGTTTCGTTTCCTTGTCTATCAGTCACTGATGAAAATTCTGTATTTCTTAAAGTGCTTCGTTAATGAAAAGAGGAATAAACCAAGACAATTAGCCCAATTAAACCAATACGTGCCACTTTGAAAGAAGTTTGTCCCTTAGAAACTCTTTATTTCTTGATTATATATTAATATTGAATTAACCCATTAGGTGATACAATAGTAATTTTAATTTCATGATTTTTGCTTCAACATAATCAAATATTTTTGTTAATTGCTTACTAATAGATATTGACAGAAGGCATCAATGCGTAGCACTGCAACAATAAACAAGTGGACTTTACTAAAAAGCTGTGATACCGGAAAGTAGAACAAAAATTAACACATTAGTATGCCTATGTTCAATAAACAGCCCCAATCGAAGCAATCTTCCATCGACTTTATTGGGATTAGTAGTCCGAAAATGTCGTTTATTTCATGCTCTCGACTCAGAATTTCCATTCAAAAATGGTTAAATTATTTGGCATGTCAAATTTTCTCCGTGATTGATGTACAATATTTTACGACTGCGATTACCAAACACTTTATTAAAAAAAATATACAATTGAAAGATTCAGAGTTTTATACAACTCTCATTTCCCATCATTTGCATGGCTCCAGTAGCTGAGTCATCTTTGAAATTTATTCCTCGATTATACCGCTACATCTAAGATCAGTTACTTCTATGAATTGTGAATAATCACAAATGGTTCGATGGAGAACGTTGAAACGTACACTGTTCAATTTGTAGACTTTCGTACTTTTGGTGGAAATAAGTTAATAAATTATATTCAGCTCCGGTTGCAATTTGTTTAATTCTTATGTAGCAAAAGTAGAGCAGCTTTGTTTGAACGGTTCTAAAACGTGGAGAGATAAATTCATGTTACTCTTATTTGTACTCTTTGTCATTCCATACTCTTTTTGTTGCAATGATTAGAAAGAGTTCCTTCAAATTTTGAAATATATAAATATTATGATAAGGATTGAATCCTTATAGCGTGCTTCGTTAACTCTTCATATATTTTAATATGGTAAAGATTTCAATGCATGCACTTAAAAGCCGTCCTTTTCAAGATGAAGATAGCAGAAACCAAAAATGAAGGCACTTATACGCTTTTGGTGATGAGTTATATTGTCTCCTTGCAAAATTTCCCAATGCTCTTCATTTCTTTTCAAACCGTTTTTTATTCGCATCTTTTGACATTGAGGTAATTCGATGTTTATTTAGATACTCGAACATTAATTTACTTTTTATGAGTTTTTCATTTCAATCCTTAATCTTCTTTCATTTGGGTTCTTATACCTCCAATACTTGAATAAAATTTCCTTGCAGTTTGTATGGCCCGAATCCCTTGAGGAACTTAATAAGTATAACGTATTCCATTTATGCGATTCATTGATTTGTACTCTTTTCGGCATTTTCTCTGCAAAATATTGTTTTGCAACGTCAAGCACTTGAAAATTCCCTCAATTGAAAATAGAAAGTGATGGTACGAAATTAAATGGCTTAATACGTACATTGGTGTCGATTCCATTGTAGTGAAGGTTGTAGGTTACACAACAATGAACCAAACCCTATCGTATTCTCTTTTGTGGGGTAAATTCAATTTCGGTATTCGAAAAAAAACTTGTTGAATATTTCCCACGCAAAAGATTCCTTTTTCTTTATTTAATACGGACATTTCAAAATTCCACCAAAATTACATGTGTCATCTGGCTACCGAGCGCGAAATTTACGTAACAAAGCTACCGTTTTTAAATTTAAATTAAACGTTTTTCCATTCTAGTTCATTTGAATTGAGGGTCATTTAGGAATATCATTGCATGCAATTAAACTGGTCTCATAGTTCTTGTTCACATCACATCATATTGCACACTCGGATGGATATGTTTGCGTGACTGTCTGATATAACGGCATTTAGTTCTGATGCCATCAACAATTCCCATCAAAAGATTAGGCCTCGGGACTTTGATGTCGATTTATTTGTTCCCGTTCAAGAGCTCAATTTTCCATTTCAACAAAAACTTTTTGTTCAGTTTTGTGTTCCATCGTCAGCATCTACCTTCGAAATATAGTATGAAAGCATCACATAACGTGGAGATATATAAATATTCGGATACCGTAAGAATACACTAAATCCCGTTATAGACTTTTTGATAGTGAATCGTCAAATAAAAAAACGCATCTATTGTCCTCCATTAGAAATGATGGATAGCGCGACGTATCAAATGTCATTCATTTAATACGGCGCGGTTATGATTTGGCTCGAATCCAGCGAAAAATTGACCTGAACATATGTTCATGGCTCGAAAAAAAGATTACAAAAGGCCTCTCAATGGTTTTTTCGTTTGATTTAGCATCAGAATTTCTTTGTCAAAAAGATTCTGCTTTGATTACACAGAAGATTGAATCTCGATTGCGAACAGACCTTTTGAAACAAATCTATTTCGAATTTTGCTAGAACCATCAAAGAGAGGCGTTTTGGCGAAGTTGTTCCGAGCCTACCTCAAACGTACACAATGAACACACCGCAAACTACTAGCATATTGTGAAAAACTATAGATCAAAATGATCATGTGATGAATTTTAATTTGTTGTTTGATGGACACGGGGTGTTTTTCATAGATTTTATCGAATATGACAATATTTGCGTCGTTCAATTTTAATTTGTTTACCTTCAAAATTGTTTCCCGGTGTTTTAAACTATTCGTTAACGAGTTAAGGTTATATATTTGGATACAATTGAATAGTGAACTCCAAATTGATGCAATTCGATTAAGATTTAAGATCGGCAAATTTTATTCCAAATTATTTCGAATTCCGGTTTTAAGTTCATTTGAATAAGGAAACGCGCAGCCATATGTTGCCTGTTTGTTTAATCGGCACAATGAATTATGTTATTAATGTTAATTATTATACATTAGATTTTGAAAGCCGTCAATATTAAAATTGAATGACGACCATACTTCCTCCTGAGAGAATTAAAAACAGCTACTATTATTTACTGAACACCTCTATTCTTTCACTATGGCGATGGCACTCTGATCGATCAAAGGTGTCAAAAAAATGTTGTTCGTAAATTATTGGCCTGCACAAACTATTATATGCTTAAGAGGAAATAATTTCTGATTCAGGCGTGTTCGCTGCGTGCGTCATGGCTAATGAACACTATGTTAAGGAGACGAAGAGAAGCAAAACTTGGATTGAATAAGCAATCAAATGTGTTTGTATTGCTATTGTGTTCGGATATCTTTCCTTTTCCTTCGAAATTGTTCTTCACTGCCGTCAGTCTTTTGTACTGGTGGAGTACTGAAGTGATTGCGCTCGCATTGTTCGCAATAAAATGTCAATAATTTTACGGAAACCGTTTTATCTCTTTAGTTAAATTCATATTTTTGAAGAAAGATCCAAACGGATGCTTCTTTATCATTGACGCAACATTTTTACCTGAATGACAAACGGCCTAAATGCAATGACACACCGACCGGATTCATTGCCCTAAAGTTGTCACATTTGCAGAGTGAGAGCTTGCACAAATCTAGAGAATGCACAGTTAGGCGTTTATAACATGCGTTGAATGTGTCTTACGTGCGATGAAAGTATAGGATTTTACTAACTCTCAAAAGAGAAGTCGAAGCATGGCATTAAATCCTTTTTGAGCGCCTTTAATCAGTGAAAGCGTACAATTCAAATTCCCTACCTTCGCCTGGATTTGTCACTTTGTATCTACGCGTCGATTCGGTATCAGTTTACAAATAAACAGCCTTTCGCACGGATAGACTGACGGAAAAAAATACTGATCGATTGAGAAAATGTATTTGACACGGCTCCCTCCTAACGGTTTTAAGGCTGGATTAAAAAGAATTATTACGATTTCGGAAAATTTGTCTATCACTTTTTTCATGGAACAATAAAAAAATTTATTCGTTTTCTTACCGTAGAAAGTTGTCTTTTCATTTCACTCGGAAATTGCTTGTTCCAAAACTCGGAAGTAAAGACGATTCATCTCTGCAGAAATTTGATTTTTGAGTTACCAAAACAGACGACAAAAACCCGATGAAGGATAAATGATTGAAGAAGAAAAGAGAATTATTTCAGAATTCTTGACGAAAAATGGTGAAATGCTTCCGTATCAAAAGTGAACATGTCTCGAGACGATCTGTCCAAGTGTTCAATCCAAAGAAAACAAGTTTAACGACACTTAGTTCAAAAAGATTTTGAAGAACCGGCAATTTCAATGCATAAAATGGTTGTTTCGCAAAAAAGAACTTTAAAAAATTGTTATCTATAATAATGAAAAGCAAACAAATTTAAATGCGTGCAACAAAAAGTGTCCAATCTGATTTCTCAATAACATATTTAAACTTGTTTTCTTTTCAACGGTGGAATTTAATTCTCTTTTCACTTTCATTTCATCCGATGCGCATGAGCAAAAGGAGCCGAGCAAAAAAATATGCCTATTGAATATGTGTTTAGAATTTTGTTTGTTGAGTATATTGTTCGATTGCGAGTGAATCCGTACAATTGCGAAATTGTACAAAGGATCTCGGCTCGATGCTTGAGCTTAGTGTGCGTGTGTTCTTTTTAGTCGAATAAATTTATTCCGGACCGAATCCGAGAAAAATGGCGATGCAAACTTGTTCAGTGTTTTTGCTGGTAGTACTTGTGTTGTGTTGAGTTTCAGTGTTCGTGGCTTGCATCACTTGTTTTGTGCATAAATACATATGCAAAGTCTTTTTACCATTACCACTTTAATGTTATACAAATGATCGCTATGTGCGCTAGCCGAAGCCCGACTGGAGTGTACACCATACTGAGTCTGCAAATAGCGTATTGAAACGCAAATGAATGGATATGATTTCCATGTCGTCTCCAAAATAATAAAAAAGTAGTGAACAAAATCAACATGAAAAAAAGGAGCCAAACAAAAAAATAAAAGTTTTTTGTATGAATAAGAATAATAATAACGTCTGGCTCGACGGGTCCTTTCGATTCGCTCGCTTTTTTTTTTGTCCTGCGCGCTGTCGCACACACGCTCATCATCACAATCGTATTTGCATTTGTTTGGTGCGCGCGCACATGCACACACGCATAAACGAATCCTGTTCAAGCCAACCATTATGCTTTTGTTATGCGCCGAAACATTAAAAATATATGTATAAATTGCGAAATACTCGTTTTCAATTCACTTAGCGCAGTGAAAGAATGAAACTTGCCTTTTTTCTATCACGCACACTCACAATCAGAACAAGTACTGGCTTGATATTCTTTATTCAATGTTCGCCTTTTATTTCACAGGAACAACAACACAACAGAGAGAGAATCAGAGATGGAGAGAGAGAGAGAGAGAACATTTAAGTATGAATTTTAAAAACGATGATTTACACATGAAAACTCAACAAACGAAGTGAAAAAAAGCGAGCAAGCGAGAGAATGGAATATCCTTTTCAAAAGTGATTCAATGGAACTTCTGCTCCGTTGACGATCGTAAAAACTTGATTAATATTTGTTGGATTCAAAATTTGGGCAATTACTTTCGGTTCAAAACACCAGTCGAATTCGGATGTACTCAAAAGAAGAAACACTGGCCCCGTTCAGCCAGAAGTGTTCCGTTGAATTTCCGTGCCCGTTTCCTAGTATCGTTCAGTTTATAGATAAGAGGATCAGAAGGATATCAGCACGAATTCCAAGTAAATAGCATTCATCATTCAGCGACTCCACGGAGTTTACATCGATGCGAGGGTATTTATTGCTTTCTGAACTCCAAGGGCATTGGAAATAATTATTTATGATTTCATGTTTCCCGTTACATCCAAAATCTTCCTTTTTCATTGACATCCGTTTTTCCGATCTGAATAGTTGCTTCGCGTGAATTGTATCAATTTGATATTTGTTATAAAACTCCTCCAGAGAGCAATTAATTGATAAACCCACAGCCAAACAACAACAACGCCGTCGTCTCCATGCTGCTTGTTAATTGATGTAGGTAAAGTACATTAAACCGAACGAGACAATGTATCCCATGTGAAATCGGATATTTGTTATGTTCTTCAAATCAGTTTTTGTGTGTAAGTCGAAGAGCGAAGTTTTGTGTCGAATTCCATCATAAAGTGAATCGTCATAAAAGGAAAAAGGAAAACGTCGTATTTCTTTTCGATGCCAAGAAAATGTTTCACTTTACACTTTGAAAATTACAATCTTCCACATCATTTTGGCTTAATAAACCATAAGACACTTTATTTCTCAACGGAAAAATTCCAGTGCCCAAAAATATTGGATTGCCACTTCTGCCACATGTGTTCGCCGTTCGAGCATTAGCCATTTCAGAAGCATTAGTTGACTTCTTGTGACATTGCACATTAAGAATGTCGGTGGTTGATGAATGGAATTGAATATTTAAATGAATACCAAATGTATGCACGAAAATAAGACAAGAATCAATTAAAATGTCTACCAATTTAAATATCCGTCTTTATTGTCTTTTGAAATGGAACTTTATGATATTTTTTCGTCACTTTCAATTCACAGAAATCGGCACGATAAAGAGACTTGCCCCATGAAGATAATAAGAGCAACCAAATTATTACGATGTGATCAACTAAAACCGTACTTACTATTAAGAACTAAAACAACGAAGCGAAGCGAATGGGAGAATAAGAAAATGCCAACAATAGAAGAAGAAGCCGATCATAACTAAGCTTAGTAGAACTATGTCCTTTTTCCATTGATTCCAATAAGAAAAAAAGCGCTGTACGGTGGAGCTGCCCTGAAACTTTTTCACACACACAAACAAACAGTCAAATGAATACAAACAATTTGAATTTACTGGTTTTTACTGGTCTTTTTTCACAATATATTTGATATATGAAAATAGTTCATTTACTTTTATATATATTATTCTATTTGAAATGGCCAAATTTTGACATTTACTCATATAAATTAGCATTAAATAAATAATTATATAAGCGATTGTGTTGAAATTTTCATAAAAATAATGTAATAGTTACATGGATAAGCGCTGTTGTGGCAAATGTAGGATGGAAAGAAACAAAAACTCTTGATTTCTATGCATAATAAATGGAATTATTAAGGTCTATGTTAAAATAACTTAACCATCATCAAGTGAAGTAAGTAAGTGATTAAGAATTTTCGTTTCTTATATATCTTATAATTGCAATCCTAATTAGCCTATGTTTTATCGAACAATTGATGATTGGTTCTAGCAATCCACTGGTTCAATGTGATGAGAAAATATAAATATAGAAATTACTTAGCACATTGACGCCTCTGGAAGTCTCATGTTCTAAACTATCAAAGATGCAACAAGAAATTGACTATCATTTGTCGTTGGATCTTTTTTGGAAACACATCAATTTTTCTTCGCTTACAGAGGTGTCAATGCGCGATCTCCTTTGAAATAATTAAAGTTATTTTAACGTATTAAAGGCAAAATTGGATTAATTTAGTTTGATATTTTTTTTTTTTACAAATTTACATATACAATTATGATTACCTAGTGAGAAGCTTCACTTAAAAACAAAAATGAATTGGCATTCTGAATAGTGACTACGAATCGTGAACGATCGGTTCGTTGGATTGTTGGTTGTTCCACCAGTTCATGGCTTCTATCATACTTTCCTCGGACAATCCATGCTCATCGCTGAGATCGATGTCGTCTTTCAATTTGGTTTGCAGTGTTAGTATGCCTTCATATTGTTGTGGATTCATCGGTAGACCGGCTAGTGGATTCCGGTATAAGGCATTATCGTTCAATGAAGGCAATGGTGAAATGTGAGTTTTTATTTCGGCAGTCGTTGTGGTTAGAAATTGCGATGTATTTAATGGCATTGCCGTTGTAGCTGCTGATGTTGTGGAGGCATCATGCAAAGCAGGTGATAGGCCAGCCGTTGATGATTGCATACTGTATGCACCCGGTGATATTGATGCAGGTGTTAAGATATGAATTTGGCTGTTGTACACATCATTACTATAACAGTGAATGGAATCAGTTGTTGTGTATTCATCGATTGGTGGCGATGCTTGTTGCTGTTGTTGTTGTTGCATTAAATGATGCAGTGTTTGTTGATGCATTGGATTGGTTTGCATGCATGGTTCGATGTTTTCATCATTTTCGTATGGCATGGAGGAGTTTTCATCGCCACTTGTGACAGTTTCGAGGAGTTGGTATGTGTTTGTGCCCGGAATGCGAATGTATTGATGTCCTTCGATGATGGTGATATCGGGCAAGCCATCGGATTCATCGAAACTGCCGCTCGATATGTTATCGGATGGTGGAGGCGTTAATGTTGACAAAACGGATGATGTGTCTGACAGCTGATATGAATCATTGGCCATTTGAAAATCGCTGCTAATATTTGCATTGTCGGAATCCGTATTTAACTCCAATAAATTTTCCAAACTGCGAATATATTCGACGGCCATTCGAAGTGTTTCGACTTTGCTCAATTTTTTAATTGAACCGCGACCATTGCCTTGAGCTTCGAAAGCCTCGGCCACCTCCTCTGGGATGCGATCACGGAGCGCAGCGAATCCATTGTTCACTTGCTTCACACGATTACGTTCGCGAGCATTTCGACGTGCTACGGCCAAAGGTAAAGGAAACACTTTCGATTTACCGCCACTTGCACGACACAAAACCGTTGTATCAATCTCGGGCAATTGACGTTTCAATGTTTTTGCTAATTTTGCCGAACGCTGAGCCGATGGTGAATTTGCTGATGGCAATGTCACGTTGTTTGTATTCATGACATTTGTGTTTGTTTCGGCCAATGGAAGTGCCTTCGATTTCTTGGCCATCACGTTATACGGACGCTTGTTGCTCGGTTTCGCATTTAGATTCGCGTTTTGGAGGTTATTGTTGTTGTTTATGTTGGTCGATTTTATCTGAAGTGCTGTTGCTGCTGCTGGTGAGCATTTGGTTCGATTGACAATTGATACTTTCATTGCATTGTTGTTTGCCAGCGTTTGTGTGACTGATGAATTTCCGTACGATAGAACACTGATAGTTGCCATTATTTTTCCAGTCGAATTGCCTTCCAAAAACAAATAAATGTATTTTTAACTAAGTTTTTTCCGCTGTTCGCACGCGTTCTTATCACAATCAATTCAATTTACATGCGACATGTAGTTAAACACGTTCGGTGTTATGAAGGCTGTTTGACTTTGTCGTACCAATGCTGTCATAGATAAACGCACAATCAATTACGATTGCTGTTTGCTTTCGAGTTCAATATCAAATAGTGCAATTCGATTTTGACAGTTTTTTCATTAAAGTTTTATTTTTTTCCTCTTATCACTGATATTCCCTTGGAAATTAACGATCTAACCGAATTCCCAGCAAACTGAATCAATCAGACAACAATAAGTGTTTTTATGTTTCGACAGTTTTTGAAGTGTTCACTCAAATTCAATTCACTGAATGGATTAAATTGTTCCAACAGGCCCGTGCCTCAATCTTAAGTCCTCGGTTTTTTCTTTTCAAACACACACACACAAATGAATATGCAAATCGTGATGTCAATTTAGACGGAACAAAGGACAAGATAATGCTCGTTACCGCTGCCACCACCGCGCGCGTTTACAATGATCATAAATTAAAATAGAGCGCACGCGAGAGAGTTTATATAAATGAATTCGATGCACACACAAAAAAAGAAGAACCGAATTAAGAATAATAATTCTTCTGGTGTATTCTTCATGCGTTGCTTTTGTTTCGATCATTCGTTTTTTCGTATTTACTATTTTCTTTAACTCCGTTTATTTCTCTCTCTGTTTTTTTTTTCGTTTTTGATGTTGTTGTTGATATCAAAAAGCTGACTGAATTTTTTGGGATACGCACGCGCGTTGTTCTGCTTCCAATGCCGCTTAGTAACTGGCTCACTGCTATCTACTGAACAACCGTCGTTGCCAGCTGTTTGATTCCTTTTTCTTTTGAATTTGCTCGAAACAATAATATCTCTATAGGTTGATGTGTGTGCGTGTCGCGTGCCCGCTGTCTTCAATGCTCAAATGACTATAATAAAATAAAAACTACTTCACTATTTTTCCACGTATAATTTTCCATTGGTGCGCCGTCGCTCGTTCGGTGTTGCGATCGGGAGAAAAACACTTACACTTCAACTGAAATACCCTCACCTACCAAAATCGAATACACATACACGGTGTTGAGCAAGTACGCACATAGTTAGAGCGTCTAGTGTATATGTGTCGTAGATCCTGTACAATACCAATACAATTCCCAATTGCTGTTTGTGTAATGGTATTTTTTAAGACCCCCTCCAAAGTGTGCTTCGACTGATCGGTTCGTTTTACACTTTCATGTGCATGTATCGGTGAATGCATGACTGAAATTGCTTGCTTTCTCTCTCTCTCTCTCTCGTTCTTTTAGTATTAGTGACGCATGAAAAACTGGATATAAATTATGGCATTTATTTTTTTTCCCTCGTCCTTTATTTTAATGATCATCTATGTCATGTATCCTGAAAATCGCTACTTACAGGCACAGCACAAACACATACACATCCATTTCCTGAATACAATCGCTCTTTGGATTTCAAATATCCAACTATGGATTATTCATTCGATGCTGTACTCTCCGAAGGGATCATTTTTCATAGTGTTTGTGGTTTATTGAAATTTTGTTTGCCAGCATTTACCGCCGACCCTGTGTCTAACAGTAGAGCCCATTTCTGATCGCACAAAAATCATAAGTTTCGCTGCATCCTGGCGCTGGGAATTGTCGATGGACAATTATGCGGAATCATATAAATAATGTTTACTTTGCGATAGTTTCACTCCGGGATGCATCGCCAACAACATCAAATCACATTTAATAACTTAAAACTCCCCTATTTTTCTTTCTAGTTTTAATAAATCCATTTTGAAATTGAACTTATTTCGGAAATTTCGAGATAATGGAACCCAATGACAGAGAGGGTGAGAAATAGAATATCTGCTGTTTCATGCAGAGATAAAGGCGTATTGTTTATTTCCATGGCATAGATTTCGTGATATGATTGAATGAGAGGAACAAGCAAAAACATTACGGTACATTTTGATCGATTTTTACGATAAATTTTTATAGTTTTTTTCGGGATATTTTAATGCATGGGCGCATGTATTTACTGCAATGTCGAGTGTACTTACTAACGGCCTTGTGCGCACATTAGATCCTACATTCTCGATAAAACCCTGAATAGAATTTTAATTATTATTTTTTGTTCCGTTTTACGATTTGAAACGCCAATGTTTTACGATCAGAGCACGAAAACAATGGGCGATTGATTTCAGGCGATCTTTTCGAATTGATTCCATCTTTTGTAAGGGATGAAGTTGGGAGTCTTGCACAATTCGGCGTTTCGAAAATTTTGTCATTTCATCGCCAAATATCTCAAGCACACAAACACACCGAAGCAATTGCTATGGCAATGAAACTCGAAATCCAAGAGAGAGAGAGAGAGAGAGAGAGAGAGAGAGAGAGAGAGAGAGAGACATTCTAAATAATAGATTATTTTTGCTTGATATTTTTTCGAAATGAATGGAAGCAAAGTAGGAAGGCGCAACAACAACGAAATAGTAGAAAAACAACTGAACAATAGCTGCAAATCTGAAGGGGAAATCAAAGATGAAAAATAGGCAAAGCAACGACAAAAACAGAGAGAAAATTTGCTGTCTGCGTGTGTAACTTATGCGAATTCCCTGAACAAATCGATCGAATAACACACACCAACGTGCAGCATTGCCTAGTCTTTCTTCTTTTATTCCAAATGTAACAAGAAATAATAGGTTTCATTGAGAGAACAAATGCAGCTATATAATTTGGAATTAGTGACAGAAATTCGATTTTCTACGCATGCGATTCCATATCAATACATTGTACGCACAATGTTGACAACAACAAACAACGAACAACGAACGAGAGGCGACAAAAATGACACAGTGAATATTTTTCATTTCTGTGCGACAGAAGCGCAAACAAAAAGAATAGCGCAACGAAGGAAACGATTGAAACAATTCATCAAAATGATTTCGATTCGCATTATTATTTTTGTGCAAGAAATCGTTTTTCAAACAGTTTCGATGGATCAGTCGACAATTACGATCCGTTTGTTACGCAAATTTGGATGAATGATTCCGATGAAAATGCACGCAGTCAGTTTAATGCCTTCATTTCATTTGAATGTTTCATTAAAAGAGCAATAAAATCCTAACGATGGCCATAAAAACCATTCATAAACGATCGCAATTAATGCTCATCATTCTAAGCGATAAATGTCCGAAATTTCTGCATCACTTGAGCCGATATGAGTTGAGGGAATCGTATTTATATCCAGCCAGGAAAATCGTGAAAGAACCATCCGAAGTGGAAGATTCGTTCTTCTTCTTGAGCCACCGTTGAAACTAGGCATGAAATCAACTGCTTCAGCCATTGACGTCTTTGCACCTTCGATCGACAATTTCACATTGCTTTTCCAATCGAAAGCGAACACTGTTCGAAAAAATTCAGCGAGTGCAGAATGTAAACACATCAATTTTATGTGTACGCTGGCGTGGCATCCAACTTCGCATGCACAAGATATATTGCAAACGAACGGTAAATAGTTTCACGTGTAAAATGAAATATATTTAGTTTTTGTTGTTGTTGTTGCATACACCAATTTTTTTTTTATCCATTTCATTTTCGTTCGTTCGTCCGTAATGCGGCGTGTATTGTTTGGGCTGTAATTTCTGTGAAAAGGGTCGCTTGAAATTGAATAGGTTGCCAATTCGTTGCTACAACTTACGTTCATTATTCGTTCGGATCCCGAAATTTGAGTAGAAATGTATACATGAGCGGAGAGCGCACCATTACCTACATTTCATTTCGACTCGGCCCGACTCGACACAGGCATCGAATGCGCAGAGGGATCTCTGTCAAAATGCAAAGAGAGAAAAGAAAATGCGTGTAGAAGTAAAAAAAATGTAATAATTGTGCGAGGAATGAAAAGCCAGGAGCGCACAACGCACTGTTCAATAATTCACCTAATGAAACAGAAGAGAAGGAGAGAAAACCAGCGACCCCATATCAACGCTTCTAATTACAAAAATGTTGTTGTGCAGTTGGGTATATGGCTCTAAATATAAGTAATGTGCGCACCGCGCATACACATTCACTGCACGCACGTGAAAACTTTGAATTCGTGGTGCTTAAATGAGAGTGAGCTGACTGAAGGCAAGAAAGATAGAAAAAACTAAATCCAAGTAAATGACAAACAGTGTTTTTGTGTTCAGTGTACATTAAATCCAATACATCATGCCGTGACATTTTTCCGACGTTGTAGCCATGACGATCACTATGATTCGAAGCAGTTTTTCATTTTATTCTGTAATTCATATATATTGTTGCGTGCCCATTGCCAATTCGGATATGCACCGTCCAATCGAATGAGCAACAGAAGGGAAACTTTTTCATGCTGAATTGCCGAATCATTTATGAATCATGTGCATGCACACGTAATTCGCACACGCAACCACTGTCTTACTGATCACTATTCGAAACTCAAATCATCCGGCATTTCTCGGAAAACTCACATAAAATGATCTAAATATAAATAGAATGTTCATCGAAATTTTCAATTCGACTGAAACGAGAGTCGCTCATGATGAGTCGATCGACTTCTCAAATTGTAGAGTGAAAAAAATTGATGATAAAAAAAAGAGAGATCTCTCGTTGATGAGCTCATTTTTCTAGTAGTCAGTAACAGATTCTCAACACATTGAATCATTTCAGACACATTCATTCGAGTTGAACCGTTTTCTTTGATGCATTTTGTTGAAAATCAGAGCCACTTCACAGATGATTCATAGATAAAATGCGTTGTGATGTGTCTTTTTAACAAGATCCAATTGAGATGAAGCAATGCCGACGCATGAAAATTTCAAAGATTCAAATTCGTATTTCAAGGATATTAATTATGTTTTAAAGATTGAAAAATTTGTATTTTGATTCAAAAACAACAAGAACATGGAAGATTTGAGGGAAAACAAAACATGACCGAACGGAAGACAAAGCGAAAACTGTCGTTCTACCGGCATATCGATTGAAACCACTTCAATCGGGTTTGACAAAAAATCCGTCTGACTCAATTTAAAATAATAATAAACAAAAGTGTGCACTTTGCCGCAGTTTATTTACATTAGATTTTACGTTGAACTTCTGTTCTCGTTTTTTAAAATAATATTGTTTTTTGTTTGTTTGTGTTCTGTTGATTTTTCATTTTATTTTCATTCCACTCATCCTTTTTTTACGTTTTGCCATAATATTGCTGTGGCCACCATACGTTCTCGGGCTAGTTTTGCTGCTGTAGCTCCTGCATTCCTTTTTATCTTCTCGCGCAGCCGAAACACTCACACATCAACGAATCGAATCCATTTTCAATTTATGCGTTACAGAGCACTAAATAGTTGTACCGAAACACACAGACGCGCTTTCCCGGTCGTCAATTTTAATCGGCTTGTTAAACGGGGCTGGCACGGCAGTGTGAGTGTACGTGTCGTTTTGATAGTCACTGGATCTTATGTGTTTGTTATTGCTTTTTATGTTCTGTGCTGTTGTGTGTGTCAACCTCAGAAATTCGAATTTCGCTTGTGCGCTCGCTCTCTTTTTCTCGTTTTTCTGTTTGCATTTTGATCAATTTGAATGTGAGTCGGTTGGTTACTCGTTTAACGGATAAACCATATGTCGCATTTCGCATCGATACTATCTCGCACACCGTCAATGCATGATAATGTTGTTGTTCAGTTACGTATTTATGTTTCCACTCTATCCACCGTCGTATCTTTTTATCTAAACAGCTTTTTTGCTTAATAATTTTATGATCACACATTCAATTTATTCTACATTTTTTTGTGCTTAGTCTGTCATTTATATTGTGGTTGGAAGTACCAAATTTTATTCACACAAATCGAAAAATTATTTTTGTTCACACAGAAACTTGTGTCGAATGGATTGTTGAATGTGTGTGCGAAAGTTGTGCACGGAAAATATACGAGTTGCGCAGTTTTAAGTTGATTCTCGTAGGAATTAAAATGAAGGATGCAACAATGTAAAAGGTCGTATGGCTTAAAAATGCCACCAAAATCAAATTATGCAAAAGCGCGAGTGCGAGTGCTAATGGGGTTGCGCAAATTTGCAATTATTCGGATCCTATCACCGAAACATTGAAAGGTGCCAAATGAACGAACAGTTCGGTCCTTGATTGGCCGCGTCCCAATTACACATTTTCATGCAAATTCTATTCTGCATTCGACAAATAGAAGGGTTGCATAAATTTCAGTTCAATCAGTTCTCTCTATTATCCTGATTATCTGTTATGCAAATTTTTATCGATTAAAAATCGAGGTGAAGCCATTTGAATGGATGCATTGAATAGGACGCGTTTTCTGCAAATGTGACGAGTTAATTTTATTCAATTTGCTCGTTTGCTTCACTGCACATTGACAGTTCCGTTGAAGTGGGTTCAATTTGATCAACAGAATTTTTGCATTTGATGCGATTACAAATGCATTTTCAAGTGTGGATTCTAACGAAATGCGGCATTATTGTCTGCATCTAAATCAAATCTTTGTGCATTTGGCACGTATTGGCAGCATTCGTAATTAGGTCCCAAGCGCAAATACTTTGCTTGATTTATATGCTTTGCATAGGCATTTTGCGAACGGCATTAAAATTGTCAATGAGATTTTTTCATGTCGAAAACGAAACGTCATTGAACAATACGCTTGAATGATGAATCTAGTGCTTGTCAATCTGTGAGAATGAGATTTTGTGATGAGAACCTTCCATGGTAAATCAAATTAATGCATTTTCGAGATATTTCTAGCTCACCCTTTTCACACACACGCACAAATCGACTGCAATTGAATTGTGAACGGCAATGTTTTTGGTTTGCCTTTGAACTTTTGATACATTTCTGACGCTTCGAAATGAAAATATTGCCACTGTAATTGACGACGGTGAACATTGAATAAACAAAAGCATGAAACCAGCAAATGAAAATAAATAACTCTTTTAATGCACCTCATTTAATAATGTTGCTCGATTTCAGGTAATCAATGGAATTGCCACGATGTGTTCCATGCGGTGGTCATTTATTGTTTCAGGTAATTTTCACGGCGCTGCGAAGCAGCCTGACCAAAACATCAGTATCAACCAGAATATCAATTCGAACGACGTTGTTTTCATTAATCAGACCGTTATATTTTGGATGGCGATCATTTTTTATCTACCTACTTAAAGTTGGCGCTTAAATTTCATTACTGAAATGGGCTGGAAAATAGGTCTTCAAGTTGCTTCAATGCGAAGTACGGTTTTTTGAAACCATGAATCATGATATGATGTAATCTTCTTAACGAAGACGGACGTTCTTTTGCGTCATATTATTCAACAATGAGCATATTGTCTTCGCTTAGCGTGTGAGTGTGTGTGTGTGTGCATGTGAACGGTTCCTTTCCGAACCTTTCAAATGGCCAATAAGCAAACGTTTGCAGAGCGCATGTTCGCATACATAATCAGTTTCAGCCAAATTTGACCTCATCGTCCCAGGTCATCGATAAATCTTAGTGTGTTCAGGCTACTTATTGAAATTGCCGCAAGTAGTTTTTTTCGACTCGAACCGTTCTTCAAAAGAGGATTGTCATGCTCTAAAAGAAAATACATTTATATCAAAATCCGTCGTGATCGCTCAACATAACAATGCCAAGGGTAGCGTATTCCGTTTAAGGACGATTTTCTTTCCGTGGCCAACAAACCATTTCGGAATTTCATTGTAATTTTGCTAGTACCCGATTTGATTTGATGTTTGTTGCTGCTCAATGCCGTCTTCGATTTCGGATTCAATTGTCGACTATCTTTTCATAACGATCCATGGTTTGGAGCAATGAAAAAAAATAATAATAAACCAACCACGACGGCTTAATACGATTTCAGTGGTGTATGTACCCGAAACCAGATTTTTTATGCGAATCCCAACCAGAAAAGTCGTTGCAAGGAGAATTTCATCTATTTTCATAAGTAACCTTCGAACGAGTGAAAAACGATCGAGGCCAAAAGCGAAAAAAATACACTGTTTAATTTATTCAGGTAGTTTTCAATGTACCCGGCTCGGAAACGTCAACCAAAAATATCTATTCCAGTTTCGTGCACATCACATCATCGCATCTCATCAATTTCATTTTGAGTAATTTCAGTTAACAATTTTACGGTGAAGCGAATGAAAAAATGAAAACTTGAAGGAAAAAAAGAGCATTAAACCCATCAGAAAGTGGGTTCTGGTTCCCAAAACGATGATTCGATGATGATGACACATCAAAGCCTGTTTCGTATGAAAATTTATGTAAATTATTAATTACATAACATCTTCCGTTGAATCCGCCGTCGAAATGATGACGAACCTCTCTCTTCTCTTGAAATTTTGAAGTCCTTTTTTCATAATTCATATTCGCTTTCGCAATTCATTATCCACTTTGAGCGCGAACACACTTAAGGCACTCTAAAATGCGAATTGATTTTGCGCATGTCTAAAGTGCCTGATAAAATTCGAAAAGAGCACTTTAGAATCGATGCATTCGAGATTTCGATCGTAATAAATAAATAGCTCATTCCAACCCATCCACTGAAGCGACAATCTTCCATTCAACAGATCCTTTTTCGACCGGCAGGGAGGGACGAGCACATACCTGCGCGCACACCGAATTCATTCCCAAAATATTGTTGATCCGAAAAATCAATGCAGCCAAAGAAGATGTGAACGCTTTTTTTTTTTTTGTTTTCTTTCAAAAGTAAATTGTGTTTGCTTTCGATTTTTCTAAATTGAAATTCATTTGGTTGAAATTGATTTGATTTGTTGAGCGGCGACAGGATGGTTCTCATCCATCTTTGAAGCGCCAACCTTTTCTCCCTTTTTGCCTTAGTAAACATCCTTTTTTCTGGAGTTTTGTCACAAAGAAAATTATTCAAAATCAAATATTATGCTTTTCCGTTGTTGTTGCTGTGTGCTGTTTTATTTTATTTCCCAAATGATTTCTCATATTCAGTTTGTCACTTTGCTTGAAGTAAAATGTCATTGAACTACTTTTTCTTTTGTTTATTTTATTCGTATGCTCGCATCTCGGTTCAAAATGCCACCAATGGAGCACAATGCAACGTATTTTTCTATAGAAACCTTAATGAGTTGGTTGTTTTGTGTGTCGATTTGCATATATTTTTTTGACTTTTTCCACTTTAGCATTTTGGAACATAATTTTCGAGCCGGCTTTTGTTCACATAAAACAACTAAACCTTTCCCTCGCGCATTTTTTTCTATCCATTTCAGCGACCACTGTACGATGGCCATGATATGTGAATTTTTTTTATGTTTCGTAACGGAAGAAATAGCGCTGGCGACAAGGCGAAAAAGGTGAAATTTGTGCAAACAAAATTGTCAGTTTTTCGATGATCAAGATATGATGTTTCAATGGTTTTAGTTTGTCATTAAGAGGCCATTACGAGTATGGTTCGAAAGCAAATATTCAGCGTTGTCCTCTTTTCAGTTGATGTTTAGATTGGACAAACAACACTCCACACATTTCAGTTACATTGCTAAAAATGTTCTCATCGCATCGCTGGGAAACGTCCCCGTCTCTCACATCGAAAATGTGTGACTTTTTCCATTCCGGACACAAATACCTCACGTGATCATGTCAATGAGAACCGATTTTAATATCAATTCGTTATTAATTCCTTTTCCACCACCGTTTACGTTAGGGGTGCATTTTGGTCAGAATTCCATTCGATCGAAGTGATCGAAAAGCGATGGAAAAGCAAGCGAAAAGCGAGAAATAGATACAAAAGCAAAAATAAAGAATATGAAAATATTGCATGTGGTTTTTGGTTTTGTGTTTGATCAATTTCCATGAATTGCATGGTATTTGTGCGCTGAAAATGCGTTTGCCGCCGTCGTCTCATCATTATCAAATGAAGTAGAACAAACGCAACGAAAGACAGGCGAATAACAATGCCGGCTCTTATTTTCATTCGATTAAAAAAAAAAACACTGGCTACAATAACACAATTTTATTATATTTTCGATTGTTTCGCCTGGCTGACTACCCCAAGCCAGAAAGCACATACCTAAAATTACCCTTTAGCAATGAACGGTACGTGTTCAGACTAAGCGGAAAGTCGATCGACAGAAATGGATATATAATTTGCTGCGAGTTTATTATTCAATTCTTGTTTCTAGCCGCATTTCATACGCTCTGCGTTCCTTTTTTGTCGTGTTTCTTCTTTTTAAATTCATTTAATGTCTTTCGATAATTATTGTTTATTGCCTTTTCATACGCTATTTTGCTAGTTCAATGCACAGTGTACCTGAACAAAAGATCAAAATGAGCCATAAGCAAGCAACTTTAAATGGATTTTCAGCTTCCTAGCGGGTTTTTTTCATTTATTGTGGTTTATTGTTGCAAATCATGTCTCTTATTGTTTAAATCAAATAAAAAAAAAGTCCATGCCACAATCTAACAATGTCATAAACTATGAAATGTGTTTAAATACAGAATAGAATTTAACGTTTAAAAGTTCATCTAGGTTCGACGCGAATGCGAAAACCGTCCGTTCGTTTGAGAATGATGTCCGCTTGCAATTTGAAATCGGCTTCCGTGCAACTCGAATAGATTTTAAAGCTGCGCAAAATTGTAGATAGCAGAATTTTTAGCTTCAAAATAGCATATTTTCGGCCAACACAACTACGTGGCCCAGCGCTAAATGGAATGAATCCGTAGTAATTGCGGCTTTGAGTGCGTTCCGGCAGGAAATTGTCTGGATTGAATTCATCTGGTTTGTCGTAGATATCTTTTCTACGGTGGATTTTGAAAGTGCCAATGACAACGGTGGCGCCGGCCGGGATTGTATACGGTTTGGATGCGAGCTTAACATTCTCTTGCACCTCACGAGCAATAACAGGAACCGGTGGATACATACGAAGTGTCTCAAAAATGACTCTTTCCAAATAGTTCATTTGAAGAGTATCGGCAAAAGTGGCTGATCGCTTTGAATCGCCAAAGATTTGTTTCTGCTCCGCATAAACACGATCTTGCACTTCTGGATGGCATGCCAACAAGCAGAGAACGAAACTTGAACCAGCCGCAGTCGTATCGTGTCCTTCAAACATAATTGTGTCCACCTCTTCTTTAATCTCAGTATCCGTTATATTTGCACCACTGTAAGTTGATTCGAGCATCAAATCCAAAAATGCAAGCCGATTCTTTTCGCCAACCACCGGATCTTCTGTATCATCTTGAATCATTGCTGTGTCCGCCGTATTGTGATTGTCTTTTATCAAATCACTGTAAAACGTCTTTTGCATTCGGCCACTTTCGAATGATTTTCTCATTTTTTCGCTTTTGTTCTTCAATACTTTTGACGTTAAGCTGTGAATGGTGTTGATTAAAGAATCGTGCTGCTTTTTTATGCCCAGCAAATTGAATAAGATATCCGGTCTCAAATAAAATGTGCTGTGTCGCCGATGAATGATGTCGCACAATTTCATCACAGCCATTGCGTAATCGTATCCCTCATGGTCGTCGTGCGTTTTTGGATGCCCCATCGCCGTTTCTGGAACGAAAAAATCATTTGTCATTCATTTGGTTAAAAAATTATCATTGATTTTACTTGCTTAACATTTTATAAATGATTTGCATGATAAATTGTAATCAAATTGCATAATTTTGGAATACATATTATCGTTTTTAACGACGATTATGCCTTTTTTTTAGATCAGCAAAATGCAATGTTTGCTTACCTAATAGAATGTCAACCGTGACCTCACTCATGTAATCGTGCACATCGAATTCATTGCCGACCTCATTTTGCAGTCTATTGACGAGTCGCAAGCTGTTTCGGTTGAATGCTCCAACAAAACTTTTCAGAACCAACTGATGAAAAGCGGGTGCAATCAATTTGCGATGCGATCTCCATTTTTCACCATCGCTAATCAACAAACCATCGCCAAGCCATGGCTTGAAGAATCGATACTCATTTGATTTCTTCAAGTGCACATTACTGTTTAAAATCAATTCGACATCATGCGGATCAGTGAGGAAAACGACCACATTATATCCCAGAAAACCTCTCGCCACATGACCGTATATTTCACTCAGACGCAAACACTCTTCCACGATTTCTACGGATTTTTAATAGAATAAATATCACTTTTCTTCGAACACATCACATTTCAAATGCCAACTCAAAATTATCATGCCAAACGCTTACCATTCGGTGTTTTTCCCAAAGCCATCAATGCATTGCCTAAAATTGGAATTGGATCGGGTCCCGGAATTTGTATAGCAAATTTGAACGATTCTTGTGACTTGTAATAATAGTGGATGGCTGCCAGAGCTAAAACCATGAACATAATCAAGACAAAAATGGCCGAAAATCCAATGCCACTGCTTTCTGGGCTAATCGATGCGAGCAGGTTGCCGGCCATTGTGCTAAACTGTGTATTTTATCACGTTATTCTTTTATTTATCCAATAGCTCATTCACAAAATCACGCATTTAAGCACATTCACATGTTTGTTGCAAACAAAAATAGAAAACAAATAGAAAAACAAATCCGATTTAAATGCGGCTACTTGAAAATTACGAACGCTGATGATTGCATTCAACGCACTACGAGCACTTCACTGATTCTCGAACAAGACATTGTGCGGCATTTTATAGTTTTATTCGTCGTCAATACACATAATGAAATTGATTTGGCTCTTTTTTGTACCTATCTAATTACAATATGATTTGCATTTTCTGTTTCCACTATTGTTCGAAACAGACCATTTAAAAACATTGTGTTATTAATGGCGCGTGGCTACGATACACAATATATTCGGAATCATCGACTGACGCAATTGCATTTGTCAATAAAACAAAACGGAAAAATTTCCATTTCGCGTCAACAATAATAGGGCGCGATCAAATGACCAAGCGCAAAAAGTATTGCATTTGCTTAAAAAAATGTGGAATCGGCAAAATTCATGGGTTTGCCAAAATCGACAAAAATTCATTGAAACGTGGTCTCATGTGGTACTTTACCTCCGAATTGCACACATTTCATGAAAAAACAATTAGCAAAAAGAGTCGCATTCTGAAAGTATTCTTATTCGATTTCTTTATTTATTTGACAGTTGAGTTCAGACAGTGGACACCTTTGAGTGGCTTTTGTGCAACCCGTTCACAATTCGCAATGCAATTCATTTAAAATTTGCAATATTAATTCGAATGTCGATCGATTTCTAGTTCTTCTTCTTTTTTCTTGGATTCATTTTCATACAGGCAATTACTCTTCAGCTAATAGCATTTATCAATCGAACAGTCATGAATATTTGTTGCCGCTTTTTTTGCGCTGGCAACTTACGAAGTGTAAGAACTAAGAAGGTAGAAAGAAGGTCGAACATTTCTGAATTATGAAATTACACAGGTAATTCAAAAAGTTTTATTACATTGTCTAATATTCCAGTGGATGGGACGTTGCTGTGTGAAAAGTAACAATTTCCGCCGATTTATTGTCTCTCGGAAGATCCGATCTATATGAATAGCGCAAGTGAAATTCGATACTTTTGAACTCGTTGAACTTCTTCTTTTTCAAATGCATAAAATGCACATCTAGTATTTCACTTCCGCTTTGTGCCACTTTCCTCGCTATTTTTCGATATCTGTTCTATTTCGAGTATTGTGAAACACCAAAGATAGTCAATAGAATAAGCAAGCAAAATAGTCCAGTAAACTCAAAATAGACCGCGGATTTTCACAAAACAAAGAGTGCGAACGTTCAAAATTAAGGGGTGGCATGATCTCCACTTCGAAATTTTAGCAAAAAATGTTGAAAATTGAAACAATTAAAAAGACTCAGCAAAAATTCATTCAAATATTCTACACAGAGGAAAAAATTCTATAGCTGCATTTATATAAAAAATGAAATAAACTTTTATGTATACAAAATGGAATAATATATTTCAATTTCCAGCAAATGATATACGATTTATTAAGATTGTAACGACAACGACTACATTAAGCGTCGAAACACTCATAAAATGTATGGAAACATCGGCGCCAATCGTGATACACGTGAAATCCGTAATTATTAGCGATAGAAAACAAACGCAGAAGACGATCAACGGTTCAAGTAACTGAATGATAGCAGCGGCGAGGCAAACAAAAATTACTTATGTGACTTTTGAAAATGAAGAGAAAATAAAGCCGAAGAGGCTGATGCACCAACCATAAATAACAATTAGTTGGTTGTTTTCGTGTGTGTGTGTGTGTGTGTATTTTTTGTACTCTTACTCGAAGGCAAAGCCATCAATTAGTTTATTAATTGGTTTTTCCCATGTTTTTCTTGGCTACCGCAAAGATTCAGGCTACCGTACAGCAGAACAGTGGGATAGAATCTTCGCGGCGCTCTTACAAGCAGTATGAGCATGAAACTGTATTCCACGATCGCTGCAAAGCGGCTGCCTTTATTTTTATTGATTTCTAATTCGCAGTTTTTTGTGCATTTTTCACGGTCATAAATGCAGCTCAATAAATTCGTATGGCGGAATGGTGTGCTCATATAGAATGTCATTGTTTTGCGATTTTTTGTTCGAAAAAATGAAATTGCGCTGAAATTTGAGTTCAACGAAATTCGGAAATGGTTTTAATGATTTTGGAATAATGAATAACAATTTTTTCCATTTCACGTTCCTTTTTTATTTCATTTCGAATACGAAGTGCATTTCAAAGTCTAATCTATTTGTTCCATATTCAAAAATCGCATAATGATCCGCTTTAAAAATTGAAAAGAACGAAAAAAATATTCTTTGGTGCAGATTTCGAGAGGATGCAAAGAGGAGGAGGTGGTTCACTTCATTCTGCTTCTTAATTTCAGTGTTATTGTGCATTTTGCATAAGAATGATCATAATGAATTTTTCGTAGACGCTTTTTCCCCAATATTTCGAACCAATGCTTCTTTCTTTTTCCTTTCCATCATCGGTGAATTCAATTTTCGGTTTTGGTGTTATTCCTTTTGTACCTTGTCCTTCACTTGAGATGTTTAATGTATAAATACAACATGAAACCAACGGAAGTAGGTTAGTTTATTCATTTCATATTTCTTTTATTGCTAATAGAGTGTTAGCCTGTTGTACGTGTCTTCTCTCTATTCAACTGTGATTCAATTTGAGTTCTTCTTTTTTTTTTCGTCGTTGAATCGAACCAAAATATTATAATACACAATTATTTGAATAAATTCGCAGGCTAAAGTGGAATTTACTTGATTTTTGTCGGTATGAATGAAATGAACGAAGTAAGATCGCATTGCTTCAGCTCAAAGGCGTTTTCTTTGCACGTGCGCAATCCATTCTTTCGCGTTGGATGGAATATGACAAACAGTTTACATATTTAAGCGATTTAGAATACGAAAGATTTTAAGTGGTGCAAAATCTTGAGTCTTACCATTTTTTTCAATGGTCATATCCGTTTCGACGCAAAATGTCAATGACCGAACCGAAAATGCCGCAGCATAATGCAAAACGTAGGTAAATTTAGGCACTTTATTCAAACCTCTTCACTTACATCTTCATCGGCAAGAAGTTTTGCATCGATCCAGGTTTGAGTGTTTCATCTGCGACCCGCTCAATTTTTTTCACATGATGACTATCAATTTGAGTTGGAAGGCAACATATGTTGTATTTATGTCTGGCTCATGGAAAATAACGAAAAAATACATTTGGTTTTTTCGATATGCTCTATTCTACGCATAGATTCTTTCGACGCATTTTTGTCAATACGTTTATTTTTTGAAACTCAACGCGCCAACCCTGTATAAATTTCAAGTTGGAATTCTTTATAGAATTTTCACAAGCCACAGACCAGATTTTTTAAATCAAATTTACAACGAAAATTGATTCATGGCAAACTGAGTATTTTTGAATTCTGAAAAAATATGCAATGATATGTTGTGATCCGCATTCGTGACTCGAACCTAAACTTGTTGATTAATATATATAATCCATATGGATGAATATAATCCATTATGCCTGATCTTGTCTGCCTTAGCTAGTTCTATGACTGTCTGGCTTAAACTGCAACGGATACAAGGTTGCGTGTCTGTAGCCACTTTGTTATACGAAAGCAAGAACCTTCCATCCAGAACGGAGATGCATCAACAAAAATTGTGTAGAATGTTTGAGCACGATGTGGAACAAAGTGTGTCATCAGTGATAGAGTCCATATGCGTGGCGGCGCATCACCGACATTTATACTAATCGAACACTTTTCGATCGAAGTGATGCTAAAATGCACTTAACACACATCTAAAAATAATTTCCAAATGAAATGAGCACTTGAATCGACATAGCGATGGATAAGCAACACGTGTTCCCTCTATAATTTTGTCGAAACGAATATAAAAAAATTCAATGCAAAGTATGTAATGCCACATCGTATGGGTCATAAATATATTCCGGGTAACTGAAAAACACCGATGAGTATTTCACTGAATAGAACTATGGATGAAAGGGATATTTGAATTAGGCATAAATGAAAAAAATATTCGATTCGACTTCTAAAAGCCATGTCGCATACGGTTCGAATTTCGTTGCCATTCACAAAATAATAATACTTGCATCGAACGAATAAAAGCAACCCTCAAAAGCATGTACACATTTTAATGGGTTTTTCTGTACTTTTCATCCACATTTTATTGCAATGATTTTTTTGACATGTTTGTTATGTTCGATGGAGAGCTACACCAATCATCACAATGAAATCGAGAGAATCGTTGACTTTTCACATAGAAAAAATGAAACAGAAAAATATTATACAAAAATGAATTTGAGATCAAATGTATGGTGTTTTTTCGATCTGAAAATAAATTAATTTTGATACACATTCCGCTCAACATTGTTAAATCTTCGCATCCAGTTTCGGATCAATAATCAAATAAATAGCAAAATAACGGCCCAACTAAAACTGATCACCATGAAATTTCTATCCGAAAAATCAATAGAATCGATATTTGCTTTGTTCTCACCCTCTGATTTGAGCCACACTGTTGCGAAAGTTCAAGCGCACTTTTTTTTTATCAGTTCACATTTTTCACTTTTATTGTGTTTGTTTAAGAGCTTAATGTAATACCCAGACTGTTTCTATCGAATAACAAATACTGTTACTTTTCTATTGCTTTCTCTTCTCTTTTGGAATTCCACAAATATCGAACATTTTCGTACATCCATGCAAAAAAAAAAAAACACCGTAAAACATTCCTTTCAACCTTCGGTAATATTGCTTTGAATTTGTTATGAAATGCTCTCGAGCAAATATTGCATAAGGATTGCGCATAACTGCCTAAACATATGGCATCCACAATTTGTTTTCCTTCCCTTGAGCCAGTATTTTCACGGTTAATGCATCGATCGGCAGACATGCCGATTCCGTACAAGCATTCAGGCACAACCACTCATTACGATTTGAACAATATTCGATAGCATGCGCAATTGTAAAATTACATATATTATTTCTTTAAATTTAAATAAATGTTTCGGAAAGAAAACATTTCATATAAAAAATATTGCAGAACGAATTACTGATTTTATAACATTCCAAATGAGAATCAAACAAATATAATCCAAACGGAAATAGATGCATTGAATAAAAGTAAAAAAATGTTTCTCGGTGAATTCAATGAATATTGCTCTTTTCCCGAATACGCATTATCTTCGGGATGAAAATAATCCTCTATTTTTGAATACATCATATTTTGTCTAAATTCAACCGTACGCAAAATATTGGAATTCGTCTAAAACTGGTATAAATGTCGTGCTGAAGCTTTGATTTTGAGATTGAAGCTTTAAAAGTTTGAAACCGTTCAACAGTGACGTAAAGCTTACGAACCATGCAAACCTTACGAATATAAATTCTCGAAAAAAAATTCATATTTTCGTAAGTTCGTTTACGATGAATTGGATTAACTCATATTGAGTAAAATTTAATCAATTTTTCGCTGTTTGCTTCATTTAATATTTGTATTTGGATATTTACATGTTTGAATATTATTCTATATATCATTATAAATGTGAACTACGATGACATTGTTGTTAATAAAAAGAATTTATTGCGAAAGAAAAAATTAATGCAAATAATTTATTGCGGAAAATTCTTACATTCAAGTGGAAGTATGTGTGAGTGTGATTTCAAAGCAATTGAATGGACGAGAATGAAAACCGATCTCTAACTATTGCGAGAATCACAACGAGACTAGAAAAATGTGAAAACCAAAATGAAACCAGAAAATGAGCCCGGATAATTCGGAGATGAAAATGAGACAACCGGTAAAAGAATGCTGGGTCCCATTTTTATGCTCACTTTTTTTCTAGCCTCATTTTAATTCAAATTTTGTCTAGAATCATTTGAATTCTCACAATAGTTAGAGGTCGGTTTTCATTCCCACCCATTCAATGAAGAGACATCGACGGAGATTTACAATTTTAATTGTAATTTAATAAATCTAAAATAAGAATATTGGATTTTTTTGTTGCAATTTTACCAAGAAAATAGCCTTAAGGCCTGACATTTGACCCATAAATGGAAGCGTGCTTCAATAAATTGACCGCGAAATATGTGTACAAACAAGTTGAACAAGTTCGATATGCTCAGGCGATTTGATTTCCTGTATTGATAATACGAGTGCCCATACATTCAAAAAATTTCTACAATTTCATTTGAAATAGCCGTCATACAAGTTCGGTTAAAAATACAGTTTTCCCAATGAACGATCAATTTGTTACAGTTCAAGTTTAAATTCGGCCAGAAATTTTACCTTGAATTAGTACAGAAAATAGACGGCGGAAAATTTATTCGGTTATTTCTTTTTTAGAATGTCTTTGTCACGTAGGCTGTGTGTTATTTATGCGAAGAATCCATCGAAATTTTATTAGTTTGAACTGCGACAGTCAGTGTAGAAGCATACGACTGCCGATTATTGGCTGCAATCATTCAAAAACCGTTTGCTGTACATAGTCCAATTGCAAATTCATCGATCACATTGAACGGTTCTTTCGAGTCTGAACCCATTTTACATATAAAATGAGTAATTAATGAACATGTAAATTAGAAGCGATGTAATTATTCATTATCAGCGTGATCGTATTTGCTATAAAAAGGCACTTCTAAAAACATTTGCACTCAGTTGTCGTTTTCACGGAATTGTGGAAAGTGAAAAGTGTTGTGTGAAATAATTAGAAAAAAGTGGGCAGTGAACTTAAACAAATGGGTTTGGATGTTGAGCACCTCGCGGGTGAAACCGTTCGCTCTGCTGGTGGTTATTCATTTCCACTGATTTTGCCATTGATTTTCGTAACGGTATCGTTGGCATTGTTGCATGTGTACCTTCAGAGTCGACGCATCGCCAAACTTGGCAACAAAATTCCCGGACCACCGCCGCTTCCCATCATCGGCAATGCACATCTCGTTTGGAGTAAAACACATAATGGTAAAAAATTGTTTGCAAATTACGTGTGTTTTAATTGTGTCGTTGTGAAAGTAAAAATGATTTAAAATCGTGAAATCTAATTTTTTTTCTGTGTGGTTTTCTATTTAAATTAAACAAAAGAAATCCTGGAATTGGCCCTCGAATTGAGCAAGGTCTATACAAATCTGGCGAGAATCTGGATTGGACCCAAACTCATCGTATTTTTGACTCATCCAAAAGATGTTGAAATTATTCTGGGCAGTTCAGTTCATATTGACAAGTCCGATGAATATCGCTTCTTCAGACCATGGTTGGGCAACGGTTTGTTGATTAGCAGCGGTGAACACTGGCGTTCTCATCGTAAATTGATTGCACCGGCCTTCCATCAAAATGTATTGAAATCATTCGTCGGAACATTCAACAGCAACAGTTTGAATGTTGTCCAACGCATGAAGAAAGAAATCGGAAAAGTATTCGATATTCATGATTATATGAGTGAAACCACTGTCGATATTTTATTGGGTTAGTATTTTGCGGCTCGCATGCAATTATTGGGAAAAAAATCTTCTCAAAATCCGTAAATTTTTGATATTTTCCTGGCTGAAACTTTTTTCTTCTGGTTTATCATTTTATAACACCAAATCAAACGCATTTTTTCCATAGAAACTGCTATGGGTCATAAACGAATTGGCAAGGATGACGATGGATTTAAATATGCTATGGTACGATTTATACTCACTTTATGTACAAAACGTGAAAGATTCAAAGCTATTTTCACGAAAGTAAAGAAAAAAAAATATAAACTTGAAATCGTTTCTTAAATGCAGGCTGTCATGAAGATGTGCGATATTTTGCATGCAAGACACGTAAAGGTTCACTTGCGTTTCGATCCTATTTTTAATATGACCAAGATTAAGAAGAAGCAAGAGCAACTCTTGAGCATAATTCACGGTTTAACGAAGCGTGTCATCAAAGAGAAGAAGAAGATCTTTGAAGATAACTATAAAGAGGGCAATGTTCCAACTCCATCGCTATCGGAAATCATTGCCAATGATTATGTTGTTCCATCAAAACCGACCAAGAATGCTGAGGGATTGCGCGATGATTTGGATGACATCGATGAAAATGATGTTGGTGAGTATCGAAAAATAAAATGACTTTTTATTTTTAAAATAACAACAAGTTGAACAATTCAACGAAAATCCTGAGAAACAAGTTGCTTACGCAAAGCTTTACGATGCTTCTGATATTGCATACTTATCGCAGCCCTTTCGAGTGCGTCCGTTAATGCAGCAATGCTTCTCGGGATTGAAAGATTTTCAGAAGAAAATATAAACAAAAAAGCACTATTTTTACAATAACTTCTACTTTGAATGTTTTTCTGTAGGTGAAAAACGTCGCCTTGCCTTCTTGGACTTGATGATTGAATCGGCAAAGAATGGAGCAAATTTGACTGACACCGATATCAAAGAAGAAGTCGATACTATTATGTTTGAAGGACACGACACCACTGCTGCTGGTTCGAGTTTCGTTCTCTGCTTGTTGGGTATTCACCAAGACATCCAAGATCGTGTATACAAGGAGTTGTTTCAAATCTTCGGCGATTCGGATCGTGAGGCAACATTCAATGACACAATGGAAATGAAATATTTGGAACGTGTTATAATGGAATCGTTGCGACTTTATCCACCAGTGCCGATGATTGCGCGTAAAGTCAATCAAGACATTCAATTGGCAGCAGAAAACTACGTCATCCCAACCGGTACAACGGTTGTAATTGGCACTTACAAAATCCATCGTCGACCAGATATTTACCCGAACCCAGACCACTTCGATCCAGATAATTTCCTACCTGAACGCACTCAAAATCGTCACTATTACAGTTTCATTCCATTCAGTGCTGGGCCACGTAGCTGCGTTGGCCGCAAATATGCCATGCTGAAATTGAAGGTGTTGCTATCGACCATTCTGCGAAACTACCGCATCAAATCATCTTTGACCCAAGATGACTTCAAACTACAGGCTGACATCATTTTGAAGCGTACCGATGGATTCAGAATCGAAATTGAGCCACGAAAACGAGTTGTTGCTTAGTCAGGCATAATGTTAAGCATTGCATAGAATTAAGAAGTGATGGAGAAAGCTGCTTATTGATAGAAAGAATCCTTGAACTAGGCTAAGAATAATTAAAACGTGTGAAAAATGTTGGAATGTTCATGAATAAGCAAATTTCTCGTAGTTCTAAGTCTTTAACGTTCTAATCAATTGTGTAGAACCATCGAATGTGTTGATCGAAACAAAGCATCGGATCCAGTCGTTGTGCTCATTACTTATCCTATTGAACATCGAAATCGGAAAATTATGCGCACTCAAAATTTTATTAATTAATTCAGTCAAATGAAGTTATTTGAGCTAGTTATAGACAAAGCAAAGTCACCGAAAGTGACATGAAAAAAAAAAATCACAAAAAAATGAAGAAATATACAATTAGCAATTGAATTAAATCATTCAGTTCAAAATTAAATGGACAAAGTTTCCAATTAATGTTTTATTCATTCAGTGTGATCTAATTACGCAACGAAAATCAATGACCTGAAGGAGGTTACTTTGTATATTTGAATTAATCATTCCCCAATCAACGGGCATTTTGTCATTATCCACGATTGAAACAAACGAATTCAATAATAATTTATTAATTTATTGTAAAAACTTCGCATCTAATACAATAACAAACTGTCAATCTGGGTCAAAATATCAGTCATATATTGAATGAGTTTTCATTTACAAAAAAAAAAACAACAAAAGATTATGACAATTTCAAGTCTTCCCTACAAGATCCTTATTAAATGATGATTTGGTTTTTGATTTTTCTGTCTGTTTTTTTTTTTATTTTGGCTATCCGGCTTCAAAACTTTTTGATCTGCACTCATAAAATATTGGCTAACAATATTTGAATTATGGTTAAAAATCACTAAATTTAAACGTTTTTTCAGAATTTTACTAAAGGAGTTTTTTTGATAATAAAATAATCTAATTTGATATGGAAATCAAAATATTGGAGCATCATAATGATATATTGTAGAAATGTGCACTTCCAGTCGAAATCACAAAATTCAGTTGCGCGCCAATTTGCCTTGTGGTCTAGCCGTCATGAAGCGTTGAAAATATCAAACATGCGCGACAGTTTCAACATTGCACGTCTTTTCGACCATAATATAATTACGCACACAACTGAATTTTGACATTTCGAATGAAAGTGCACATTTGACACTCCAATATTTTGATTTCTACGCAATGTTAAAATTAGGTTATTTTAATGTAAAATATTGTTTTTAGTGAAATTCGGGAATAAAGTTTGAATTCAATGATTTTAAACCATGATTCAAATTCTTCTTATCTCGAAATTGTGCCCATGGAGCGGCAATGCCACCAAAATATCATGCGTTAGTTCCGAAATGAATAGTCAAATTGCAATGAGTTGTCGATTGAATTTAGTGCGCTCGCGTCATACTGGTCTGATTGAGCCCAGAGTTTGTGATAAATGTCATTTCTAAAAAAAATCGTGATAAATATCATTTCCGGGGAAAGTTTTGGTTTTCGTAATGAATAAAAATTTATGCAAAATTCATATTTTTTCTACCTTTGTTACCTAAAAAAAAACAATCATCCGAAGTCCCCTTTGATAAGAATCTTTCATAGAAACTAATCAAATCAATAAAATCTCTAAAAATATCTTCATTTATTGTCGGCCTCCTTTGTATACTTCTGAAGCTAAAATTGACCAGAAGTTTTCAATGATGTTCATATCTGGTGATTTGGCCGGCCAATTGTCAAAAAAACTGATTCGACGCTGAGCAAAATCGCTTGACTGACTGTATGGCCTGTAAAATTGAATTTTGAGAAAAAAAAATGTTTTTCTCAGTTAGTCCGGAAACTTTTTGAGTGAAGTGTTATTTAATAGATTGCAATAGAATTTACGAAATATTGCCCCATACAAATTTGCACTAATCTCTGGCTAAAAATAATTCAAAATTACGATGGTGTTGAGGGCGTCAAGCTAAGTGTCAAAATTCAATTCTGCATCTAGAGGCTGGTATATTTAATAAATCGTTTGAAATTGTTTTCTAGAAGTTTCTGATGTCCTCATAGCTTTAAAGACCGAGACATAAAATCATCCTTTTATATCTCGAATATCATTCAGGCAATACAACAATATTCCATTTGAGTAATTTGATGGAATTGACGTAATGTTATTTCATGTTTGAAGAAGTATTTCAATAAGTAATTGTTGGATTAATATAAATTTGTCCGATTTCATGTGATTTTGATAAGCCATGGAGTTGTACATAAGCTCATTATGATTGTTACAACAACAACACAACAACAACAAACAATTATAGACCATTTTTGCCTTTCAGCGTCTGGTCTGTTTTACGAAATAAAATGCCTCATATACCCCTAACAATACCTCTCCAGAAACTCCGAACGAGAGCCAAGTTTTGAGTTTCATCACACCATTCATATCCCCTACCATTCAAATCATATTTCGGCGTGACACTCCCGAAACCATTCTCAACACTTTCATATCAGACGATTCCAAATCATGAATCAAATTCTCAGAATCAACCCAGCTCTCGCTACCATATAGAATAGTTGGTCTGAAGATTGATCCGTGAATCAACATCTTTGTTTCTGTACTCAATTCACGTTTATTGAAAACGTGTGATCTAAGTTGCACTTCTGCTTCATTTCCATTAATCCTTCGCTGTTCAAACTCTTTATGACACTTGCCATCTTCCGAAAAGATGCAACCCAAATATTTGATTTGGGTAACTTGTTCCAACAAGTTGCCATTCAATGTGCAATGAATTGGCTTTCGAGTTTTGCCCACATGTATAACTTGAGTTTTGTTGCCGCTAATGGTCATTCCGAAGTTCGTACAAGATTTATACTTCGTATGCTTTCTGCAAATCCACGAAACAGAAGTACAGTTCCCTATTTCTTTCAAGGAGTTTCTCCATTAGTTGTCTCATGCAAAAAATTTGATCTTGACAGCCGCGCATTGGGCGGAAACCCGATTGATTTTCATCCAAGAGCGATTCGACAATAGCTCTTGTTTTCTTTTCCAAAATTGCACTATATACTTTACCGACAACGCTCAATAGAGGAAATTCCTCGATAGTTGTTGCAGTCTCTATTACTGCCTTTCTTATGAAGTGGCGAAATGACTGCGCCACCCCACTCTTCAGGGACAACAGAGGAACTCCAAGCTAAATTAAAGATGCGATATAACCAGCGAACACCTACCAAACCACCACTAACCAAATATTCATTCCGAATCTCATCCACACCCGCAGCCTTACCCCAACTCAACTTATTAATTTCAATCTGAATTTCATCGATGCTAATCTCTTCCAAACTCTCTTCACTCACATTTACATTCACATTCTCATTCACCAAATCGGCATTCTCTACATTCAGCAATTCATCAAAATATTCCTTCCATCGTTTCAACACATTCATTCTGCCCCACACTGCATTCCCAGACTTGTCCAAAACAGCTCCAGGAGCATGTTTCTTGCATCCATTCATAAAATTCTTAACCCTTGACCAGAATACCTTATTCCTCTGTTGTCCAGCAACTTCTAGATCCTGACCAAATTTCACCCATTCTCTCTCTTTTGCTCCTTTCACCATCATTTTCACCACCCGCTTTTGTTCCCTATACGACTCCAGATTTTCATCAGTTCGGTTCTGCAACCAGCGGATCCATCTCATTCTCTTTTCTTTTACAGCAATTCTAATATCTTCATTCCACCATTCAGTCTTCTTTCTCCCATTCTTGACTACAAACATGCCACAACACTCTTTTGCTACTTCTACAATCACTTCCTTAAACAAATTCTATTCATAATCAATATCATACGCTGCGTTTACTTCGACTTGCGCAAATTTGTCCCCTAATTTTGCTGAAAACTCTCTCGCTACATTCACATCACGCAATCTTTCCACTTTCATTATTTTTATTGAGCTCTGAAAGTTTCTTAAGCCGCTCTTGCTAATGCATAGTTTGCTGGCTACCAAGAAGTGATCAGAGTCTAGAGCAAAACTTCTACACACTCTCGTATTTAAGACTGTTTTGCGCAAGCTTGTCTCAACGATAATGTAATCGAGAAGAGATTTTTCATTCTGACCAGAATTTCCCCACGAATACATGTGAATTTTCTTATGTTTGAAAAGTGATTCAGTTCTAACTAAATCTAAACTCTGGCAAAAATCGAGTATTCTCTTCCCATTTCCATTCGCGGCAGACTCTTCACCAAATTTTCCCAGTACAGCGGAAAAATTTGGATCATCGACTACGTCATTCAGATCAATGTAGAGATCGTTCAAAAGGTCCGAATCTGCCCCTTCACATGGCTAATAAACACTCACAAATCTATAAACTGCAAAAAATGAACTATCCGAACATAATGCAAACGCAATACCGACCGCAATATTCACATAATTTAGGTCTGTTATAAGAGGTAAATCGAGGAAATCGACCATTTTTTGCCAAAAATTTTATAAAATTCGTTTCTTAACCGACTTATTCAAAAAACAATCTATTTTCAAACGTACCACCTTTCATATTGATTAGAGAGAGCAAGTCTTCTTCTGATCCACTCGAACGTTTCTCTTTTTTCGCATGAGAATGTGAACGATTTGACTCGTAGTGATCACCTTCTGATTTAATCTTCGTATCATCTCTAATCATCACTGTAACATGATAAAATTCAGATAATGTCTCACGGTGACGATAACAGATGTTCGACAATTACATCGTATTGTTTCTTCGTTGGAAATCTTGAGTATCTTGTAGTGCCATTCGACGGAATGCATGACAAGCATTCCAAAAATTGTATGGCTATTGCTGCTAGTACGGCCATTCCTCCACCGAAACCATACGTATCCAATAAACACTAAACCAATACTGGAGAGGTCATCGATCCGATTCCTCAAAACATTGCGCGACACTCATCTCAGTAGTTCTTCTTAGGAAAGTGTTGATTAAATGTGTTGTAGAGACCGGAAGCATGATTCCGAATCCACTGCTTGAGTTTCAGGCGATTAAATGTGAGTTGTTTTATATAAAATTGAATAGAATTTGCTTATTGACCCTGAAAGATTCCATAAGAAATCATCAAGTGCTCAGGCGAAGTAGCAAATATTATAATTAAACATCCCACAACATACACTGAATCACCGAATAATCTAACGGCACGAATCTGATACCATTTTAGCATATCGCTTGAGAATAAGCCTGCAAAGTAAAGTGCACTGAAAAAGAAACCTATGTTAAATCGACGTAGAGCCAGTTGTTCCATCTGTAATCATTAGAAAATCATTAAAAATCAAATCAAATGATGTGAAGCTACTCAAGTGCAAATCTGGAATAAAACAAATAATTATTTGCGAGGGAATTGCATAAAATGTGGTTATTGTTACGAGTGGCATAGCTAGCCCGTGGCTCCTTCTGGCTTCTTTGTGTCATCTTTTTCTTTGAGTTCTTTTCGAATCTATTTAGCATTAGAGATTATAATAATCTAATAATCTCTTCTAATAAAATGACTGAAGATAAAACTTAACATAACAATGAAGTCTGATACATTTTCTGTGTAGATGTTTTCTCACACACACACTATTATCAAATCTTGACTAAAGATTAGTTTTGACGTAAATTGAAATTAGACTCCATGAAGAAGAATAAGACTTTCTTCTTCTTTGTGTTGCTCCCATTGAGTTTTGAGTTATGTACTCGAAATATTTCATTGAATCATTTTGGTTTTCATGCATGCATTTTCAATTTTCAACATGCATGACAATTTCAATAAGCTATGGAACAGTACAGAGGCTCATGATAAATGTGAGCATATTGAAACAGAAGATCCAACCAATTAACTGAGCAATCAAAAACGTGAAATTGCCTTGAAAAGATATAGCTATAAATATAGCTAACTTTTTTTGCAACTTTTTTTTTATCCAAATTTACTGACAATTTTTCTATAGTCCACTTTTATTGGCAATTTTTATGTAGCTCACTTTCATTTTATTTTTGATAAAAGAATTTTTTATTCTAACCCAGTCAGATAATGATTTATCAAACAATAATTTCAAGGGTAATTCAATTTCGTGATAAAATGGGATGAACTTTGTCAGACGTCTTTTTATTATCAATACGCAGAACGCTTCAAGTACATCATTCTGGAATACCGTATATTTCGTGAAGTCGATTCATAATTTAAAAACATTCCGTCAATTGGACTAGAATCATTATGATTCTGTTAAATCGGAACTGATATTGATTTGTTGTTGAAGTGGAATTTAATTGTTCAATACACATTTTGTTCTCTTAATCTCCTAACTCATTTGCTAGCATTTGAAATTAGTTAATCTAGTTTGTTTCCCCTAGACCCAATTTTAACATGGATGTTTACATATAACACTGCTTTCAATATTTTTTTGACCTTTACAATCAAATCCTCGGTAGGTTAGTTAGATTAAATATGTGTTTGATGGTATTTTATGTCATCACTTTTGCTGTTTGGTATTTATAAGCTTAACCGAAATGCACAATTTGTCATTTATAGTCTGAATCTAGGCTCAGTTCTTCGGAAAAAATGAAGACGATCTTAGTTTTTTGTGGTATTTTTGCATTTCTCAGTGCGCGTAAGTTTCATATTCATTCAGAATTATTAAAATTTACGATTTGAAATTTTAACAATTCCATTGATCATTTTCAAAATCGTATCAAAAATACAGCCAATTCAAATTGAATAATTTAAATATTAGAATAATATGTCAAATAATAAAATCTTAGAACGAATTACTGCATCTTTGAAAGAGGATGATATGCCAAAAGATTGCGGAGGTCCTGATTCGATCGGATACGATGCAAATTCCATTGAATTGACTTCTACTTATCCATGGTAAGATCGTAAAAAAAGACATTTCGGTGCATATTTCTCTTTTCATATGCAGAATCTATGCTTTACCTCATTAATAATAGGACCGTGTTAATCGAATATGGAAGAGAAGCTGGAAAACGTAAGTTTTGTAATAATATTTGTAAGCTTTGTTTACTAAACAATTCAATTCATAATTTTTTCTATGCTTTCAATTGAATTTTTAGCAAGGTCTCGGGAAGATTTCAAATGCGGTGGCACTTTCATCAATAAAAACTACGTTGTTACAGGTTTGTTGTCATTTAAGCGGGTTGCTTCAAGAAACCCTTTGAGAAAATTCATGTAAATCGTTCATATCGAGAGAAAGAAAATTGCGTTGCAATCTTAGCTCGATTCCACCACAAGTTTATATTCTTCTCGTTAAATTGCGAATATTTTGGTGATACCTTTATCTATGCCCTTTCGGTGATCTTATAATTATGCATTATGACAAATTTTTAAAATAATGACCAATCTTTTTCGAAGCAGCGCAAATCAAAATTCTGTTACTTATCTTTACAGCTGACATTTTGACCATTACGTTGTGTATAATAAATGAATGACCATGCAGTGTTAAAAAGGGTCACATTTTCAAACAACAAAAGAGTGAATATATTCATTCTTTTTAATTGTGTGCAATATCTAGTTAGAGTCTCACGAATCTTTTTAAACGCATTTATCAACAAAAATCATTTAAAAATAGCAATCAAACATTACATACATATTTCAGCTGCCAGTTGTATAGAAGGAGCTCACCTTAAAACTAAGCCAGTGTCTGTGCAAATGGGATCGCTGAGGGTTGCTTCAAAAGAAACCAATCTTGATGTAAGTGCAGACCTTGATTGTTTTTCCCACAATTAATGAAGCTAATCAAATCCTATTAACTTCAAAGGATAATGCTCCTGTGGATGTTGCAATTGCCGAAACTATTGTTCACGAAAATTACGTTCCCGGCTCAGTATCGCAAAACGACGATATTGCATTGATTCGATTGGCACGATCAGTCACAAATCGTGAAGCCATTCCAATTTGCTTGCCGTTTGCTCAACACTTGAGAAACAAAACCACTGATAATTCTCGTTTCACGTTGGTCGGCTTTGGACAAACTGAACATGGTAACCGAACCATTTTTTCATTGACCTCACTTATTTCATTGAACTAAATTTAAATTGCCTTCTTTGACCTTTTATAGGATCTCTATCTATCAAAAAACAATTCGCAATTTTGTTCGGCGTAAGCGCGGACCAATGTAAGGAGAGTCACAGCAATGTCACATTCAGTGAAAAACAATTTTGCGCTCACGGTAAGAATAACGAGACACCATGTGACGGAGATGGTGGCGGTCCATTGTTAGGAGAAGATACTACAGACACTCAGAATCCATACTACTACTTGGCTGGTGTTGTATCGATCGTCGACAAGAACTGTCAAATACCTTCGGTGCCAGCAATATATACGGTACGCATACATCCGAATAGATGGTGTCAATATTAGAAATATCTTAAATACTTCAAATAACAAACATCTTTTTATATTTTCAGAAAGTCGATCAATACTTGGACTGGATATTGAATAAGATGAACAACTAAAGGAATTTACCCGCAAATATCATTGTGCATAATTGTCTATTTCTATTGAATCTGTTTTGAATAAAAATCAATTTTAGTACGAATGAACTGAAATTTTAACTTGAAAGTGCCTGAAATAATAGAAAATATTAAATTATGAGCTCTTGCTCGATTTGATTAGAAAATGCGATAGGGAAAACCAATACCTGTCTTTTGATATAATAGAACGCTACTTGATGCGACAAGTTCTCATGACCCAAACGTATCGGACACACGTACAGTGAAAAAAAATGGTATAAAAGACAATTCTAGTAAGCAGCTTCCAAAAATAATAATCAATCATTTATTCTTATAATCGGAAAAATTATACAACAGGAAATTGCAATAACAAAATTTACAGAACTGTTGCAATTTAGCATCAAAAGGCCGCAAGATTCAAATTGATTTTATAATTACAATTCCTCTTTCGTTTTGATATGAATTCAAGTCAATCTCAATTGAACTTGATTTAAATAATATTTAAGTTCTCTGTGAAGAATCAGCTGTCCAATGATATTTCTTAGTTCGAACGTCATATTATGGAAAACTATCGAGTGAAGAATGATTTAAAAGTGAGCTTCAGATTATTGTAAAATTAAAATCTAACCTGAATGCATTTCGAAGCATCTTATGGTCCATCATCAGGAATCAGATTAATCAGTGTGTGCGGCTACCAGTTGAACGATGGTGATAATAATCAAACAAAATAAGAACATGAATACAAATGGATGTTACCGTTGTCCACATTCAGATCATTTTCGTCTCTTTGTTTGTAAAACGCTTCGTACACATCTAAGAGAGTAAACGCTTTATCGTTGTTCACTTGTTTAACCAGTCTATTTTTGTTTATGTACAAGTGGCCGTCAATAGGAACATTCGATGCAACAGTCTCATTTTTGTGAATGGTTGAAACGAATGCATTGTGCGTGGTCACCGAATCGCACATTTAATTTGCGTTTTGTTTAGTCATAATATTTACGGCCGCAGTCACCGCATTCAATCGAATATATAGAGGACTTCTGTAAATCTGGTGTTTCATCCTAGGGAAATGCTCCCATAGATGTATCAATTGCTAAGATTATTAGCTACGAAAACTATGATGCAAACTCAACGCCAAAAAATGACGATAAAATCCATTGATTCGTTTATCACGACCAGCTAAATGTCGATACTCTACCACTGATTTGTTTACCATTCGCACAACATTTGGGAAACAAAGCTACTGATGATGCTCATTTTGCGTTGATCGGCTTTGAGCAAACTGAACAAGATAAACTTTTAACAGTAATAATAATCAAAATTGACTCATTTCGGCATTTTCCAACAGGAACACTGAGTTATGACAAGCAGTTATTTCTTTTGGTGTATAACATCTAGCAGCCTATACGGACAATTACAAAATGTTATATTGATTTAATAATAGCTTATCAGAATGGTAAATTCTTATCAATCAAAGAAGATATTATAATATCTAACATTCTATGCGCAAGGTGGAGGATGCCATGTAGCGGAGACGGCGGAGACCTTTACATGGTATCATTGGTCGGCATTACATCAATCTTCTGTTTGGCTTGTGCACCACCACAAGCAAATAGTATACATGGGATAAAATTGAAATATTTTCATTTAAATAATCAAGAATTCTATATTGTCATCTACACAAATTCGAACAAATTTTTGATTGGATTGAATCAAATAAAAAGTGAAGCTAATAAATTTATTCCTTTTCTATTTTTTCAAACAAAAAATGAATAAACTGAAGATTTGCTAAAAAAATATTTTTTTAATTGTGAAAACATTGTTTATTATTGTTTTGTTGTGCAACTACATCAGTCATTTCAAATGTTTGAATAAATAATTTCATTTTGACCTGAAGATGAGCATACGGTTCATCGAAAACGTTAGCATAAAGTAGAATATATACATCAGATTGAGAAGTCGAAATTGTTTATTTCGCCATTTATTAAAACATAGCAACTCATACGCCAATCCATTTCGAATGAATTCCATTACCTGGGTGGACAAAAAGATGTTCACTAAAAGTATGCTGGCAAGATAAAAGAAAGTATATATATTCCATTTGTAAGTAATGATATCGAAGCACTATATGTATCTCACACTCATTTTTTCCCCTCTAGAATTATGACCTACAACTTATTATGTGTCTTATTATAATAACGTTCATTTTCGCAGTTGGGTCATAATTAGAGAAAATGTGCGAAGCACACAGAAAAATATGAGATGAATTGAGTGTGAGCGATATACAATATACTGCTATTACTTTCGGTGTTTCGCTTTCTCTAACGATACGAATATATACTTTTCTATTTCTTTAGAATAGATTAATAACACACTTTTAGTGATTCGTCCCGTGGTTGAGAAGCTATAAGTAATAAATTAGTTCACAGCTTCGTTTTCATTCTTTTTGTGCCGTATCCGGAACCACACTATTTCAATGATCCATGGAATGGCACATAAGCTTTGGATAAATGATAGTGAATTGAAGCAAATTGTATAACTTTTGGTCATATCCCGAATAAAGCCGATAACCGGAGCGCATAAAAATGATACATTTCCGAAACAAAACATCATTAATCCATATGCAGGAGGGAATCTAGAACAAATTATTCGCATTTTACTTCACTGAAATACTTCAATGTTGATGATCTCGGTTTGATTTTGATAAAACGATCGTCACCTCTCAGGCGGCAAATATTCGGCCAGGACAAGGGGTTTTAGAACATGCACAAACGGACGTAAAAATCCCATTACAGCTGTTATAATAAGCATTGCCGTATAATCATAGATATTCAAAAACACTTGAAATAGAGAGAGAAGAATGTTAGTTAACTGCTAGTTTCAATAATCAAGTTTTCTATTATTTTTGCCTACCAAATCTAGTTACGATCAATGCTATGGTGCCAAATAGAAAGATATAACGTGTTTTAATATGAACAAATACGCTCAGGAAAGCGAGACAGATACGTGCGCACATGTCAGACGCAACCATTACAGTCACCACATACGCTGCATCATCCTTTTTTCAACAAATGAATATCCTAAATCATACATTTTTGCGATAAATTAAATGATCAACAATCTCACTTCTTTGAACTCCAATGCTTTTATCAGATAAACCGGTTGTAATGTGAAGAAAGAATTATCAGCGTACATGGAAAATGATACTCCAAAGATAATATTCACATAAACCAGATCGCGCAAAATGGTCAAATCCATACAATTGACGACTTTATCCCTGAAATCGAATGAACATTGTAAATTGTCTGGATGTAATTAAAACAAACCCACATTACCAAATCTTTGGTTTTGATGGCTTTTCTTCGTTAATAGTACCGCCAGTCAAATAGCCTAAACTCATAATACTTGACACACGATATTTAATGTCATCAAATGCATCGATTTTGTGAGTTGGAACAAGAGATTTGCTTCGTTCGACTTTGACCGCAAATGTCATTGCTTCGCCCAATTCTTTTCCAATCGAATCAACGTGCGGCATACTCATTCGCATCTTTTTATCTATAAACAAAGGCTGCTGAGTCATTTCGAATTTATTGTCAGACATTTTAACCGTTTTAGTTGTTCGCTCCTTGCCATTTGAATTTATCACTGGAATTATTGGGAAATTAGTCTAAATCATGTTTTATCATCGATAAAAACACATACAAAAAACATTATTTACAAGATTCTGTTTCTTCGACCGGCACTTCGATCACTTTATAATGCCATTTAATCGGGTGCATCGCCAGCATTCCAAGAATTGCATGGCTATTGATGGCGGCAATTACTGCAATCATCCCTCGAAACCCATACTTTTCCATTAAAGATCGCACTAAGAGCGGGTAGCCCATAACACCAATACCAATCAGCGCGTGCATCAAGCTTGTTACTGCCACTCGCCTTTTGACAAAGTAGTGATTGAGATTTGAATAGCCAACTGTAGAAATAGCTCCAATACCAGCGCCTGAATAAATATTGCTTAATTTTTCTGTTTTTCTTCTAAAAAACGCGTTTTACTAAAAGTTTACCTTGCAAAACGCCAAAACTAATGATTAACATTTCAATAGACGTAACAAAAATCGTCAAAAAACTGCCCAGAAAGTAAATCATAGCGCCAATCAATCCAACACTGCGCATCGACATTTTTTTGAATAATGTACTCGAAAATAGACCGGTAAAACTCATCGCTGCAAAAAAAAAGCCATTTACAATCGTTATTGAGCTGGTTTGTCCACCGCAACTCTCAATGAAATCTTTAAACATCAATCCAAACGATGTAATGCTACTCAATGAACAAATCTGAAATAATTTGAAACTATTTAATCCACTATAAACTCAAGCTTATTTCGAGATGAAACGAGTTTTACGAAAGGTAATGCAATTCCAATTCCAACTATGTAGCCGAACCTAAATAAAATTAAGAGAATAATTATTGATAAATATGTTTTCTATTCGAAATAATGTTTTTTTCTCGATTTCTATAAAATAAATAAAATATTCACTAGGGAGACCCACCCTCCTTCTGGAGCCACTTTTTCCGTTCGAAATTTTCCATTTTTTGTTACATTCACAGTTTCACCCATTTTGCTTCTTCACAAACGCAAACGCAAACGTTTCGCTTAGTAAAAAGTAGCAGCAATTGTCAACTGCATAAAATTAAGATCACTGAATTCATATAAAGCAACTACTGTTTATCTTGCAGACTTATTTAATCTTACTAGATTAAAATATCGTACGATGATAAAATCATTTTGCTGATTCCAATTTGGATCCTGTAAATTAACATGTTTCCACATCAGTTTTATCTTGTCATGTACGAATGTCAGTTGCCAAAGTAAAAACATTTTTCGATTCGTACATTCAAAATGAAACTCAAATGCAAACAAAATGTGATGAAAGCAGATCTCACTTCTTTTGATTTATTTTCTTATCACACTTATTTTCCGTCATACTGACTTGCAAAATGACGTTTTAAAACAATATTTTTCATATTCAGCCCTTTTTGGTGGACATCCGAAGCCATGTGATTTCAATTAGCCAAGGAATTGTACAAAAGCACATAATAAAAGTAAGAGAATTGAAAAATATTACATAACTCCCAGTTTTATCTCGTAGCCAACCCGTGACAGGCCCAAGAATAAATATAATATTGCCCGATAAAAACATAAAAAGCCCGTATCCAGATGGAAATCTGAGGAATAAAAATGTGTTTTTTTTCGGAATCATATTGACTGATCACAGGAATCTGTGTTATATGGCCAACGAGAGAAACAATTTCTTTGTCACCTATTTTGTGGCAAATATTCTGCGAAAACCAATGGCAATGGTACATGCAGCCAAGTTCGAAGGAATCCCATAACTGCCGTCATGATGGCAACTCCCATGAAATCATATGCGTATAAAAATCCTGAAATGCCAAATTGTATGCTGGTACAAAATTGTTCGAGATAGTTGAACGCAAATACAAGCAACACCAACCAAATCTGGCAAACACTGTAAAAACAGCACCAGTTAAATAGACATAGCGCGCTTTGACTTGGACAAATAGGCTCATGATAGCAAGAAAGACGCGAGAACCTAAATCTGCCGTCGCCCCAATCGAAATGATCCTTGCTGCATCGTCCTTTTCAATGACAATTATTGTTTGTTGTTTAGATAAAATGAAAAGAAATAAAATTAAGTAAATGGAAAGCGCAAAGAGTAAAGAATCTTACTTTCGAAAAGCCCAATTCATCGAATAAATACATCGGCTCAATTGTGAAAAAAGTATTGTCCGCGTACAGAGCAAAAGAGATGCCAAGAACAATATTAATGTAAATCGCATCCTTACAAAGGCTCAAATCCAAAAAGTCGACGACTTTTTGCCTGCAATTATTTTTTTATTAACACTAGAAATTGAATTCTAGGCGAATTTACCATTTGCCATTGTCAGGAATTTCGCTGACAATCACAGCACCTGTCCAATTTCCTAAGCTCGAAATGCTGGACACTCGCCTTTTTTGTCGATCAAATTCGGCATGCGGTTGAGAGGGATCAAGAGATCTACTACGTTCATTTTTCATTGCTTTCAATTCACTGATTACATTATTTTTAGCGTAATATTGATTGGGTACACTCAAACGGCTTTTCTTGCTCTCATTCGAAGGTGAAACCTCCATTTCATCATCTGGTATTAGAATTATTTTCACCTCATTTTCTTTCCCACTGGAATTTATCACTAGAAATGTGCAAAAGATAAAATATTTAAATAGTACTGATCAAATTGATCAAGTTGGAATAAATTACACGACTTTGTTTCGATGGGAACTCTGACTTCTTTGTAGTGCCACTCGATAGGGTGCATGACGAGCATTCCAAGAATTGCATGCCCATTTATTGCTGCCAGCACTGCCATTGTACCACGAAAACCGTAAGCATTCATTAGACATTGCACTAGAATGGGATATAACATCCCACCGATGCCAATTAAAGATTGTGCTATGCTCATCATTACAACGCGTTTGTTGACAAAATAATGATTGAAAGTCGTGTAACCGGCGGGAATCATGAAACCAAAGCCGGCACCTAAATCGGCAGTTTTTCGTTTTGAATTATTATTATTTCAAGGGCTGTTCAATTTTAATTTGATACCTTGCAATACACTAAACGAAATCATCAATTGTTCAACAGATGTGACGAAAATCGTAGCTAAACTGCCAATAAAAAACATCGAACCACCCAGTATTCCCACCGTTCGAATGGTGAATTTTTTGAACAGCGTATTTGTGAACAGGCCTGCAAAGCTAAATGTGCAAAAGAAGCAGCCTGTTATTATAGTTACAGCACTAGTTTCCTCGCCCAAACCCTTCAGAAAATCATTGAACATCAATCCGAAAGACGGAATAATGCTCAATGCGCAGGTCTAAAATGAAAAAAAAAAACACGGATCAATTTCCGACGCATTCTCTAAAATATTTGGCAAAGATATGAATTACGAATGATGCCGCCATCCCGATGCCAATGAGATAGCCCCAACCGCCTTCAGGTGGTTGCCTCTCTATGCGATATTTATCCATTGGTGTAGCTTTGCTCATCTTTAAGTTCTCAAATAGTTGTGATTATTATTCAGTGAAGTCAGTTTTAAATGATGCAATCCAAGCTCCCGAATGATAACTACCGGTTTTAATTGAAAATACTGCAATTTATGCGACACAATCGTATTTGCATCGTTTACTCAGATGAAATCAATAAATTCTTCTCGTGATATTATCTTTTTGGTCTAGGGGAATTTATAATTTTTTTATATGAACTTATTTCTCAATCATCTAATTAATATTTCATCATAATCGAAAATATTTCCGAAATTTATTTCTGAATATTTGTTAGAAAACCGGGAGCTATCGTGTTTTATCTGAATATTCCTTTATATTTGAAAATATTTCATCCGTTTCATGTTATTTTAATGGATTTCAACAACTTCATTGGAATTGTAAATATTACAGTTGCAATTTGAACATTGAAATATATTCCCCTAATCTTTGGAAAACTCTGAAAATGACGATGGCTTATCTTTTGATGAGTAAACGTCGTAAATGGCACTGTGCTACTGGCACAGATCTTTCAACTGTTTAACACAAATTGGATAGATATCATTCGGATCTTTCATATCCGGGAGCCGCCTGAATCTTTCAGAGATCAGCCATAAATATCGAATTCAATTGAACATTTCTGGAGACTATCTGTGGAACTGATTGAATTGACTTTGATAAAACCTTTGGAATTTCGACATGCGGGTTTTATGTTAGTAACAAGTCTATTCGTTGACAGATCGAGCTTTGCTCAATTATTCTTGTTTACCTATTTCTCTTTGTTTACCTTCAAGATATTGCGATTGTGCCAACGACATCTAAACCGAAAGTCTTCATTATTTACGGCTTCATCAACTGAAATAAAAAATTATGCGAAAAACAAACAAATTCATGTTTTTTCCTTAATTGTAGGTTTTCTTATTATTTGTTCTCTTATCATGTTGGTATAAATTTTTGTTACAGCTAATTCTTGAACAGCTTCGTTACCGACTAATCTCATTTTTATGTCGGCTCATTTAACTTTTGGATAAGTAAACAATTGGAACTTAATTAAATCTAATAAACATTTAGAAAAATTCAAATAAATTTGATGTTTTAGTATGTTGCTCGACATTTAAATAGATAAAGATCAGTCGATGAATTTGATTAACAAATGAGGGTTTTGATGCGTGATCAAAAACACTTAACAATAGTACATGTCCATAAGATGTTTTGTACGATTACTAATTTGAGTTTCTTTTTTTGTTACATTTAAAATTTTCCATTTATTCTCATTATTTTCGAATTCTTTTTTTTTTCATCATGCATTCCAAGCTGGTTTTACATTCAAAAATGTACAAAAATTTTAGGAGTAAAATCAGTGATAATTTTTTTTCCAAAATGGTTTTTTTTCTGTAGATATTTGATAATTGAACAATTTACAAAGTGAGTACATTTCGAATACTTTCGAAGTGCCTTTTCTTGAAATCATCTCTCCGAGTTTAATTAAGTTGTTACAATTATTCTAGTGGCTAAACCTAATAGGATTTCGACGCCTGTGCTCTCTTTAGACTAAATTGTTTGTTCAAATACAAAACAAATGTCTTTTTCTGTATTTACAAAATTTGTCTAAACGTACACGATTAACAAAAATAGTTCCATACAATACAGGCAAATACAAAAGAAATTGGAGGTCAGCGATTTTGGTGTAGCGAAATCGAACTTCATTTGGTGCATTCTCTAGATTCTAGAGTCTAGAAACGGTTTTGTTCAAGTTGATACCTATATACGTAAACCATTGCAAAATATTGCTTAGATTCAGGATGTATGTTAGCTGCGACGCAATCCAAAACGAAGATTTCAGCCGATACACCGAATATTGTATTTGTTATTATGTTTCGCACCTTATAATGAATGCCCTGTGAATAGTCCAGAAATTTGTTCTTGTGCATTCGAATTGGCGAGATGCAAAGTAGCTTAACTCTCATTTCTATAAAATGATATTCCATTGAAATTCAGCGTGTTCATTCTCAAAAATGTCATAAATTTTGGGTGTTATCATTGTTTATGAAAAATAATGTCTTGATTGCTAGAAGGATGAAGATGAATTTATCTGAGTAAACTAGAAATATTTTGTTAAAATTGATTGGAGATATAATCGTACATTTTCAGTGGGTGTAGTTCATTGTTTTGAATAAATTCGATATCGGAATGCATAAGCATCTCTGCAACTCACCAATAATCAATGATATATCTGGTATTTGGATAATAACTTGTTCCATCTTTAGCACATCATTTAAGCTTAAAACGTATGTCTCATTTGAATTAAATACATGATTTATTTGGATGAATCGGATGCATATTTTATAAGATTCCCTAATCTACACTAAATTATCTGACATAACATCAACATAAATTAATGAGCTCTCTCAGTATCCAATGACCGCATATGTGTTTCTCTTCTTCGTGCTTGCTTTATAGCATTTTGAAGATCAATTACGCACTCGATGGCTGCACGATGAGCTCGTTGCTATTGAGAGTTCTTTCACCTAAAGCTTACAATCAACTATGCTGTCCCTCATACTACCAAATTTAGTATTCACTTCGTCACACATTGTCTAATCTAAGATTCATGCTAAACATAATACTTGTTTTTGTTTTATTTGTGTATATAAATAAAGATGTGGTCAATCTAAATATCAAATATTATTCATAACCTAGAAAATATTTCAAAAATAAATTGCATTGTTTCGTGAAACATAAAAAAAAACAATAAGTCACTGAATAGATGCGGCGCGTTTGATTCTTTTTTTGGAACGCGCCGTGAAAAGGCATTTAAACATATATATAAATATATATCAATCAATATTGAGGTTAATGACCTACATCGGGAACAATGTTAATATTCCAGAATCGAACTGCCGCCGTCTGTCTTGCTTTCAAAATCAATCATAGCGGCAGTCCGGAATATCACGTTCATGCTAATTAAATTATACCCTAAGTGCAGAACGCACAACAAAATTAAAATCTCCAAACATTGAATGGCAATTTCATAACACCATCGCTTTGTTCTCCTATATTCTAGATTATTGTGACCTATTTTGTGTTACCGGGCGTCGTGACTGTTGAATTGGTCGTTGCAGTGGTGGTTTCGGCCGTTTTCGCCTCAGTGTCAGCCTCTCTCCTCGTCCACGAAATGACGTACTCTATCGTCCAGGCGAGCAAGCACAAGAAAATGCAAAACGATTGTGCATGAATGCAAATTGGATAACTTCCAGTTGTGTCGCGAATTAAACCTGTGCACAATTAAAATCCCAGGAAATGAATACATTTCTTCAAGAAACGTTGATGTAGATGTTTTTTAATATTTTGATTCAAATTTAGATAAATTGATTTACCAATCAATGGCCCAAATGCAGTGACAAATAGACCCTTTCCGATCATATGCCAACCGAAAGCAGCTGGAAGTTGCTCCAATGAACAATATTCCGAAACGCACAATGTGAAGTTGCTCAATGCCATTCCTATAGAAACAAGAAGAAACAAAACATTTAGTTTAATCAGACAAAACGTCTTTAATTGTCCATATCAAATTGTGTTTTATTCATTTTTAATAGTAGAAAAACGGCAGAATGATTAGAGCTGAACAACAAATAAATTAAATATTATCACACAAACCTCTGAAGAAGCCGCAAATGAACAGCCATAACATCAACTTGTCGAACTCATTTTGCTCGGCCATAACTGCACATGAAATGTATAATTGTATGAGGAGGAAAAAGAGAAATAAGTAAGAAAATATGAAATTTATATCTTCAATTTTAATACAATTCATAATCATATTGGGTTTACTTACTTGAACGAGTGATGCCAACGAATAAAATGGAGACGAAGAATATGTTACGTTTTTTTATGGCGAACCGATCACAGATGGGCGGCAAAACGATTCGAGCGGCAATATCACTAATGGCAGTTACTGACAAGCAGTAAGCAACTTCAGCTTTCTTATATCCAAGACTAGCAAAGAAGAAGGGCGTGACCATTTTGAAGTTCATTTCGGCGACATAGAAGATCGACAGTCCGAACAAAATGTTCAAATAACCGGGGTCTTTTAACAAACTAACGTCCATTAGTTCAACGAAACGTCTCCAGAATCCCTTTTTTGGTGGTGGTGTCATATCAATGCCTCCCATATCCAATTGACTTGGATTAAAACTTTTAATTCCTTCAAACGAAGTCGGTTGGAATTTGCTAAATGAATTTTGCTCGTATCCGGACATGCCGAGGGCAGTATTCACGCGTCGAATTTGAATGGCTCTATCTTCTTCTTCAGCTTCTTCGTCACCCGTCTGAAAAGTTGGAAAATTAGATTTTTTTTAGAAAAAACCGATTGATAAACAGTTTGGCGAAACTCACATTAACGTGTATCAATAAATTGCTGCCCATGAAGTCAAGAGTCGACAGCTGCGACATGACCGATGCCTTTCTCCTTCGAATCGATGTACTCAGATCACAGTTCGATAGGACACCATTTGCAGCCATGTTCGAACCATTTGACATGATGCGTGGAAATGTTGGACGCTTCGTCATTCCTTTAGTCATCGAGCTAATCGCGACTTCTGAAAAATTTTTGCGCATTTGCCGACCATTTTGTACAGCCGATGGTGCAAAAAGAAGTGTCTTCATTTCAGGCAACTCATCATTTTCATCTTCCTTCAAAGTTTCCATGTGTGGCGATTCAGGTGCCAATTCAACATCAATGACTTCCTCCTTCAAATGCCATTTAATCGGTTGTAAAAGTGTTGAGCCGAAGGCTGCATGTAGTGCCAGGCCGGCTAGCACAAGAATTGCGCCACTGAAATCGAATGCCTCCAACAAAATACGAACTAATTGTGGTAAAATCAACATTCCACCAGCTGTACCAGCCATCGATAGGCCAACTGCTTGTCCACGTTTATTTTTGAAGTAATGATTCAGTGCCACGAATGCAGCCGATGTGGCTAAACCAACACCAATTCCTAGAAACGGAACGATAAAGTTAAGATAAATTAATTTAATGGATGATTAAAGAGAGTATGCTAATAAACTACTGATTATAAAGCTGCTATAATTAGATTATATAATCGGGAATAATTGAATGCAACGACTGAGAGAGAGAGAAATGTTTGTGTAGCAAAGTTGTCACTGACAACACATTGATTTATCTATCGATACACACAAACAGTTTGAGTCATATTACAGGTTTGAAAAATGGCCATCACATGAAATTTAGCATTAAAGCATTAATTATGATTTGTAATAAAAAAATTTTGTTTGTTGTAAAACATTAACGAGTAAGAAACATAAATATTTATTTATGATTAGTTCGTGATTAATGCATTGACGATCTCACTAGAGAATTTGCTACATGCATTTTATGTAATTATCTCCTCACTCACTCACTCCCATTTTAAATGTTTTCAATAAATTTACGTTTTTAATAAAATTCCCGCAAGAAAAGTGTCAAACAAAACCAGACAGTGAGTGAGATCGTAAATGAATTAATCACTTAAATAATCAACAATTAAAATGTTACTTCTTGTGAAGTTTTTACCACAAAAACTAATGTCACTAACATTAAGCACACCTGTAAGTCATACGTGTATCACCATTTCTACAAATAATCGTAACCACATTCAACGAAAATCACACGATCGCACTCAGTTTTAAAATACCGATAGCTTCAATTGGTTACAAAACAAAGAAATGACGAATAAAATTATATTCGTACACCTCTTGAATTGATATATGATGTGTAATCACCTATTTTTAGACTGAAAATTATGGATCGCTCATAAAAAAGCGGCCTGAACAGGCAATCGCAACATACAAACGTCGCTTCAAATGGCCCATTTTGATTGGAGAACTGTTTTAGAAGTGGTGAGAATGCTGAACACAGTTGATTGTGGTTAATTGATGTCTGATGTGTTTATGAAAAACACATTTCATCCCATTAAATATTCATTCGAATCGTTTAAGAATCAATACCGCGGTCGTCGCGCGTGACATAAAAAGCAATCGCCCAAAATTCTAATTTTTCATTGTCAGTATCATCCCTTGTCTTTGTCTCGTCGTTGGTTTGGTTGCTGAAGCGGCACGAGCTAAAAACAGCATATAAATCGATATGATCAATAGTCGAGCTCCTTTTTTAAATCGTCTTCACTGTAGTACATAGTTGGTGTTTGGTGTTTCCTCGATTTCAATCGTTTCAATTACAGTGTTTTTGCGAGCAAGCGTCACATTAATGGGAAATTCACAACAATGGGTACGGACAAAAATAGCGTCATGCCAATGAAAGTGAGCGCATATTGATGAGGCACTCATTAAATGTTTCACATTGCATGTGAAATATCGTCGCTCCATTCACCACCAACAATGTTATTGATGTCAATTGCGTTCGGGGAGAAAGTGGGTTGATTTGAAATGTGTTTCAGACAAGTTTATGGTCGTTATCGGCAAATTGATAGATTTTATTTACAAAATTTTATCGCAAAAAGTCATGTGAGCGGTTGTTATTCAATTTATATTTCAATTCAGCTTGAATGAGCAAGAAACCCGATTACGAATGAGGCGATTCCTATTTTCTCTGGTTAATTCCGAGCGTTCGAATCATATGTTCGAAAAATCAAAATATTTTTCGTCGATATGAATATCTTGGCGATGGAAAAAATTCAAGAATAACGGTTAATTCTTTTTATACCATTCAATACATACAGTGCCATATGGTGAATGCAACGTTTTTTTAACATTCGCAGAATCGAGATGAGTAAATTCAGAATATGCTCTAAAAACGAGGAGGAGAGGAAACACATTGGTAAATCGGTTGGAAACAGCTGAACGCCCATCACGGCCCGTTCAAGTGTAACGCATTGTCATTGACCTAAAGTTTCACAGTCAATTTCATCTGAAGCTTGTTGATCAATGCAATGTGCGTTCAGTGCTGTAAGAACGTGATATAAATATATCATTCACAAGCAATTCATTAAAACATATAATCAGACCCAAATGCATTATGAAATTGCATTCTGAGTGCGCGACGCGTACGTTCTTGATAACAAGACTTTGATTACACGCAGTGTTATTATTTCAGATCAATAAAAAATTTTCTCCGTCTGCTTTTCACGGTTTTGTAAAATTCTTGCGTTTCCTTCGTTTGATGCTGCTTTCAAGTGGTCGCAATTATGCGCGCTAGAACAAGCTAGAAATACCGATACCAACCGTTTTTCCTCCGTCAGTTTCGCATAGAATTTCCTGCTCTTGTGTGCTCACTGAACACGTATGCCCGAGAATTATTTAAATTGCCCGCTCAAAGGGAAAAAAGACAAGGAAATTCACTTAAAATTGAATTTGTCTAGCGGCGGCGGCGACGACGGCGATTGAGTATGCTAGGTAAAATGCAATTTATCATTGCCAGTGCCAGAGCGCAGAACGTATGTATGCTTGCGAATGCGTGTAATTTTGGCTGGAATTTTTTATGCACATGCCAAACACTCTTTCAATATTTCAAACGATATCATTGATATGCCAGTGTGTGCTATGCAATGCAGTGCAATCCAATGTATGTGCGTGTTCTATTCACCGTCAATAATTAACTAAAATAGCCAAGCGCTATGCACTTCCATTCATACTCTTTCCATCTATTTAATTACGGATTTGTTAATTTCGTTCGAATAATTAACACAAATTGCAATTATTTTCAAAACCAAAACGGATATTTATTCGATATAATGGGCTAAATGGATTTTCGTATGCTCTGAATTGTTCTTGAGCGCTTCGCTTTGTAACCATACACCGGGCTGCTGCTACTGCTACTACTGCGGTCTTAAGCCGGCATTTTCGTGATGGATTTTGATTTTTATGCTCATCTTGTGTTGAACGTATTTCAAATTCGCTAGAATGAGCCATTTCTCATCTGTTAATTAATTTTTCAAAATTAGAGTCAAAACCAAAGCAGTAGAGTAAATCGGAAATGCTCTTTTTGCAAGTCGCAAATCGCAACCGCAAATCGTTGAAAGCAAAACAGCATATCAAAATTAGCTTTAAACAAAGAGCGTACATGAAGTAAATACCATTTCTACATTGTTTGCAATCCCGGTTTGCAAACGGAATGAGCAATTATTTTGATCGTACAATATTTCGATGGTAGGTGATGTACTTTTGTGCATTGGCAATTTTAAAGATAGCCATGATTAATTGATATAAGTAAAATCTGACTGAAATTTAAATTTTAAAATTTCATGCTCTGGATATTCTTCAGAGGAAATGTGTTTGCGATTTGCCTGATCAAAATACAAAATGCCGAAAGATGGTTGATGATGGGAAAATATTGTGTTCAACAATTTGTTTTTATTATATAATGAAGAATGCAGAATCGAGTTTCAGCATTCGCAAAACGCATACATTGTTGCCTTTTCACTACAATGTCATCATTCTTCGTCACGTTTTCAATTTGATTCAGTTTCACAAGCATTTCAGTTGTATGAATCTATCCGTAAGCGAGCGAGAGAGTGAACGACGAGGCAGTAGTAATATTGTGCTGATTCAGCCGATTTCAATCAATGTAATTGCCTATCAATACCAATTCTTTTGATTTTTCACACAAGGACAATATTAATCGATATTTTGTAATTTTGCTGTTCGTTTTGGATTTGAAAAATGCCGTGAAAATCGACATGAAATATTCACACACGAGTCAAGTGCAACGACGCTTTCTGTCGATCGATGTTTCTGAAGAGCGGCTACCGCAAAAATACACTATGTGTGTGTGTGTGTGTGTGTGTGTGTGTGTGTGTTCAATCGTACACCTTTGACCGTAAAAACCACTTCAAAGCGCATAAACATTTTCTATACTACACTTTGCTGTCAGTGTAAATTATGATACTTCATATTTTTTGCATCTGGAAAAAAAGCTTTTCGTAAAATTTCTATAATGATTTGATTAGTATTATTGTTGACACATGAATAAGCTAAAATTGCAATTTATTTTTCTCCCATTTTTATTTGCACTTTTTCTAAAACGATAAATCCAGATATCTCATTCCGATTTGAAGTACAATTTGAAAATGGCTAATTCATGTAAAATCACCGTGTAAATTGAACTGAATGCTAGAGTCATGAATTCAATATGTAAATAGAGAGTTAGCATATCAGAAAAAAAACTGACTGATCTTGATATGAAACAAGCATGTTACAATGCGGACTGGTTTGAGAGAAAGAGCCGTCTTTTGATTTCGAAAAAGAATGAACGTTATCAGCGCATTGAATGAATAATTGCAAGCGGCTAGCTTAGCTTTGTTGTTTCATTTTTTTAATCAGTTTTGCAAATATATAGCATAAATCGAATGTGAATGTTATTCAAATCGTTGCGAGTTTCGATTCGAAGGTAGAATGGTGTGGTCATTTGGTATGCCTATGACGACATGCTTGCGTCTTTAAATGAATCAAAAAACCTTCAAAATTAATGCGATTTTGGCGAAACCAATTGAAAAAATATTGTCTATTGAATTGTGCGTAATCCATACATATTCAAACGCACATTTATGAATTAAGTGCCGTGAATTATATTAAAGACAGAACGGAGAATAGACATTCGCGATAAGCATTTGCATTTAATCGGAATAAATTTCAATTTTATAATGTAGCGATAAATAAAGACAGAGCGCGCAAAACACAGTCACGGGGGGATTTGTTTACTGGCGAAATCATCGTCGTTCCGAGAGTTTCTTTTGATATTCCGGGGTCCGGTCTAACAAATGATATGGAGAGTTGATAACACGCCATAGTTCCAGTGCCATAGACCTTGAGTGCACACGTACACACGCATACACACATTAAATGCGAGTACGTCGCCAACCTATTGACATTATCCATTTAGATATTGTTTTGTGTGTATTTTTTTCGTCGTGCTTTCGTTATTTGGTGTCACAGTTTGTTTCTGTTTCTGTTCCTTTCCGACTTAATATAACATTTACTTAGATAACAATTGAAATAGATGTAATTTTGCATATAGAAAATTGTCCAGGCCACCAGAATTTACCGTATTCGTATAATATTTTTCCATGCAGATGCCAGAGCGGTAAATTGTCAATGCGCGGCGCTTTTGTACATTTTATAATGGATTGTCAATCGGTAATATTTAATATTATTGCATGCAGTTTGAACGAATGTTTGTTTCGCAATACGTTGTGTGTGTTATGCGGCACACACTGTGTTGAGTCCACCGACCATTGATAAAATCATTGAGAGACGCAAGAGCTTGCGATAAAGTTTTTTTTCTCGCTATTTCTATGTAGAATTAAAACGTGCATGAAACATGCACGTGTTTATTTTATAAGTGCCTCGTATTTGCGTTATTTTTATCGATGGGAATGGTAAATGAGTGTCTTTTCCAATGCCTTATCAGAATCGCCGCATGATATGAATTTGGCCAGTTTTTATCAAATAGCCGGAATCCAGATCGTCTCTGCGAAAAGTCAAGTGATTCTGTGACAAATGCGCGTCACATTATGAGTGTGTTATCGCTAACAAATTCATTGAACCGTTACACTCTGAACAAGTAAATTTATGGCTGATTCGAAAACAATTTACTCAATAAAATTATTTTTTTTATATTGTTTGACCTAGATTGAGAACAGATCGCATTGAAAAAGTTTTTGCATTTAACCAAATGATACTTCATATATATCAATATTTCATCGTCGCATGACGTGATCTGAATTCGAAGTGTACCCTTTCCGTAATTTCCATTTGTGTTGACAGAGAGAGAGAGAGAGAGAGAGAGAGAGAGAGGGACGAACAATTAAATCGATCAATTGTGGTAGCAGCGACTATGGCTAGAGAAGAAGTTAAAATTCACTTACCATTGATAACACTGTACGTGGCTATAATGTGTGTCATACTTTTGGCTGGTGAAGTAAGTGCTAAACCAAGTGAACACAATAGAGATCCAGCAATAGCAACTTTGCGATACGAAAACTCCTTGAGCAGCGGCCCAACAAATAAGCCTGAAAAGTTCATCATTACATCGTAACAGCTCATAATTACTGCTGCACCAAGCGTTTCGACGTGCAATTCCTTCAGCAAATCACCAAACAGCAATCCAAATGATGGTTCAATTGCACGTGTCGCCAACTAAAATTATCATTACACAAATAAGCGATTAGTCCAAAAGCAACAACCAATTTGAGTTTCAGTATTATATTTGGTTCCAAGGAATGAAAAACAAGATAGAGATAAATAAATTTAATCGTGTAATTAATTTGCAAAAAAAAAGTTGACACAATGACTCAACCTCACGAAATCAGAACATTAACGTTGAACGCAGAACTCAGAACGTTTTTCATACATATTTCTTCAATAAATGTCCAGAATGTATGTATTTGAGAATCTATACGATTTTATATGAATCAAGTAAAAGAAATCTCAAAGATCATGTTGTTCAGAAACAATGAAAATGTAGCTGTAAATCATGCCGTGAACAATATGGCATTTATTATTTTTGCTTTCGAATAATAATCAATGGAATGTGGATAGAACAGGAATCCAATGCTTGGATAATTCGATTGTAAATATGGTGCTTGAAATGTTAGCTATGATGAAATCAAAGCCGATTAGTTGGCATGTGTTTCGTTAATATCGCATAATTCCGCCGATGAATTGCGAAATCGTTTGCAGCGTGCAGTCGAGGCTTAAGTAGCCACTTGTTGATATTCGGCTTGGTTCATTCTATTTTCTCTCATTCATTTTATTTACAGTCATAAATTTCGCAGCCGAAAGAAGGAGATCAAAAGAAAGAAATGAGAAAGGAAATGAGAGAAGGACAAAGAAAGTCAAAAAGCCAAAAACTCTTTGTCTATATCGATTCGGGTCATTCGAAGGATAATGATGTCATGATGGATAAAATACTCACATTGACCAAACTGACACCGAAACAGGCAACCCATCCCCATCTGAAAATGTTTACAAAGAAAAATAAAATAATTCATTGAAATGGAGGAAGCACTGCATTAAGAATCATTTTAAATCACTCACCCGCCGTCTGGAGCGACTTTTCTCGTCGGTTTCTGCATGATGAAATCCGCGTAAAATGTGTGTTATCAATTATGATTGCGTTGATTTGGCAATCTCTCGCAAATTATTATTCGAATTATGTGATTTACTGAGCACAGTATACGATTACCCAAAATTAGGAATCGCTCATGCAAATATCTACGGCTTTTCCTCCTCAATTCAGCGCACGAATTCAACTTAATTATTAATTTTGCACTGCAATTACAACAGAAGCACTAGATACAAACATAAATATTAAAATAGGAACTGTTTAACCGATGCTCCGATTTCGTATTTATCGCAATTCACTATACAAAACATTTCCTAATAATGTGAAAAGAACTTAATTTGTTTCCTTTCGAAAAACCATATCATAATGACAAACGTTTTTTTTTTTTTTAAATAAACTTAAACGGTTCACTTTAGATGGCCACTGGTTTCAATATTATATCGAAAAAAATAATTACGACGGGGAAATGTTTCACTTTGTTTGAAATGAACAAGACATCAAAAATTAGATGTGTTCGTCGTCGATCGACTGATGCGCGGTCAGCGGACGATGTGAACGCTGTGGTGTTCTATCACCAATTAAAACGCGTTTATCGCGTCTCTTTTTGCTGAATATTGAATATTTATTGACAAATACACGGTTCGACACAGCAGCTGCATAGCTTTGCTAATGCCTCCGTTCAAGCTCCGAATGATGATTAAATGTTGTACTCTCGTTTATACTGAGCCAACGTTGATGCTTTCTATTCTCACTTTGCATGTGTGCTGTGTGTATCACGCGCGCAGTCTGTTTTGTCAATCGATAATGAACACGATTCGCTGTCTAAAAGCCGTCGTTTTTTTGTTTGTGTTTGAAACCATGTGTTCAATTTGATCGGTTTGAGTCGTCGTTGCTGTCTCTGATCGGAGCGCAGATTTAGCGAGTGCGTTTGCTGATTGAATAACAAATCCGAATAGATGTTGAGAATTCAAAGCTGCGAAAACTAATCGCCTTTCGTCAAATGTTTATGCGTCAGAGTGATGCGCGTTTTTCCGTCGATTTTTCTACTTTTTCAGTAGTTTTCGCTCAGAATGAAACAGTTTTATGTTTTTTGTTTTATTTCGCCCAACTTTATCTGAGCTCTTTGAATTCCACAAATGTAAAGAAATGCTGCGAAGGGTCTTCGCACAACTCTTTTTCATTCGATCAATGAATTTCGATCAATTCAACTCAACCAATTGAAACATGTGCAAAATGTTGGCGTTTTCAATTGAACAACTGAATTCACGTGCCTCCGCACGAGCTTTTCATTCGTGTTCTTGTTTCGTCGAGAAACAAAATGTTTCTTATTCCATTCGCTTCGATGTATTTTTTGCTGTTGCTGCTACTCGTCTTCGCACAGCATGAAACGTACAGAGCAGTAGCAATTCCCAATCAATTCAACTTGTCGGCTATTCTGGTGATGATGATGCTGCTGATATTTAATTGCTGGCGATTTAATAGCAATGCGAAACAGTTGATTTAATGTAGATATTTCGTTTGCTGTGGACGAGAAAAGAGTAATATAATGATTTTAGTGCAGCCACTTTATTCGTTTGATGTGTACGTTCCTCATTTGGCGCATTATTATTATTAAAAGTTATTGGACAAAAAAGAAAACGAGTGAAAAGAAGGCGAACCGAGGGACTGAATAGATTTGAGTGCGTTTATTTTCAAGTACCACGTGATTGGAAGTGAGAAATGGACGTTTGTTGTCATGTGATTATATGAATTATTTAATGTACATTGAATGTCAATGAGCGAAAAAATCAAGAGCTCTAATCATATTGATAACGAAGTTAAAAAGTATCTGGCCCTGTATTATGTTTTCGTTGCAATGTCCTCGAGTCAATCGTGAGTCGTACATGAAGTCAATCTGTATCAAGATTTCAACGTATATTTTGTTACTATGGCCGCGGCCTTCCGATTATCACAAATGTCATTTATCAAATTATAATTCTTTATCTACGTCCGACGTTTTCATTATTTGTTCTAATTCAAATCAGGGGGCATCATGCCATCAAAATATCATGTGTTAGTACAGAAATGAACTCAGAGCAAAATTGGACCCAATATATTTCCAATTAACTTGTAAAATTATTATATATCTAACCGGAGTTGAGGAATGTCCAATCCTGTTTGAAATATTTATGCCAAGTTTATATGTATTAAATTACAACCATGTTTGGATATTTCTCAATTTCGGCTGGGAATTTGATAATTTCAACTGTCAGTTGAAAAAATGACTGTCAATTTTAGCTGTGTGAATAATCAAATAGATTAGATTTATCCATTGAGTTGAAGGCGCTTGCATCGGTTCAAATCAGTATCGGTCTGATATTCTCGCTCGATGAAAAATGACCGAGAGACACCAGCAGAGAATCGAAACATATAGAACCAATTATTCGCGTATTCTCTCTTTTGTTTTGATGGAATATGCATATTCATCCATGCTTATGATATCTCTCTTTCTCACACTCACTCACACACTTGTTACTCTCTATAAACACTCATTTAGTTGTGATGTAAGCTGAGTGTAGCGCACAAAACATTTGACAGAGACACGAGAATAGGGAGACAAACATGAAGAACGTTCTACATACTAATGTGTATGAGTCTTTTTTTGCATATTCAAGTATTTTTCGAATTTACGCTGGTATTTCTCAGTTATTTCGCTTGATTTTTCGGTGTATATTTCCCCTCGCGACTTTAGCCATGTCAAAATATATCAATTGTCAAATAATTTGAAGAAAATATGTCAGGCCCCACCCCCAATCTAGTGCCAGATCTATATGATTTGTTTCTCTACGGGAAACAAAATACACGTCATATCGATAAACATCCAATCGATAAATGCTCTTCGAATTCTATTTTAACAAAGTATTTCGAACGAATTTCATTATTTGTTGAGTCTGCCAATTAATGCTGGCATGCAGATAGTTCGAATGTGTATTCAAAATATTTGGAACACGTTTATTTTCATGCTAATTCCGGTTGTGATGTATAAATAGGTTTTCTTGTTGTCGCCATCGATTGGCACACAACAGTTCATCGCCATGCTATTTAAGAGAAGAAAAAAAGAAGATTTTGCGCCAGCCGTCAAACTAAATCGAATCGTAAACAAAACATGTTACTATGGATCAACGGAATCGACGGCACAAAAACAAAATATTAAACCGAAAAAAAAATTGTTACGTTCATAGGCTTATATTTATATTTATCAAAACAAAAAATCACCGGACTTCGAATTAATTGGATTTTCACTGGAATGGCGCGAGACATCGCTTTCTATGCGAAATGTGACATTATAAGGCTTTATAAATCACAACAGGTGATCAATGTCAACACATTTTCATCGAAATTTAATAGCTACTAATGAAATAGCTAATAGTCGCAAATATATGGCCATTATTGGCCCGTGTTTATTGATGCTAATTTTGATTTATTGCTCGCGTTCGATCGCATTATACAGAATAATAAATCGATTCAGCGATATTTTTAGACTGATTTAATTTGCTTGATCATTTTTATTTTGAGAAGATCACACACTGATGACTTCGTGCATAATCGATTCGCGAAAGCGGACAATTGTGCATGCAACTGGGTTGTGATTAACAATTTACTGATTCAATTAACAATGCCAAAGAAATTTTAATGCCAATGAAATTGCCCGTTTTGATCGATTTGGCACACACAATATTCAATTGGAGTATAGATTTGATGGAAAACTTGGTGGTTGGTGGACGCCGTCATCGAAGGACATCCGTCGCGCGCCCTTTTCACATTGAAAATATTTAATGCAAGCTGTGGAGATGTGATTTTTATCACATATTCACTCTAGTTTGCACGCGCACAAACACACATTAAGCAGTGAAAATAAAACGCAACATTCTCTAATGAAATTATCATAATATGATGGGAACTCCCATTGGAGAGATGGATGCTGGCTGAACTGGAGATACGAAGCTAATTGAAGGAATATAATGACATTGAAATTGCAAAATAAGCAAAATCAGCGAAAGGAAGAAACTTTTCTCTCTCCCTACCAGATGCTCATAATATTTGTGATAATATTGGCAATTCAGCAGATGAATACGAGCAAACAAAAAATAATGCGTATTTTTGTTGATTCGCTGGCAAACGAGTACAGAAAAACACTGAATACTAACCAGAACGATTGTAATTTGGTATACTGGGTATGCTCACGCGCGCGCGCTCATCTCCCCCGAATGTGACGAAAGTCAAGAGACTGAAGTGAAAGGAATCAAAAATGGTTCAGCTGTTTGCAGAAATATCATATTCAGCATATTGAATAATCACCCTCATTAAAAAGAAAAGATATAAATTGACGACCATATGTATTCAAATGAATCGAATTCTCAAAAGGGGAATTCGCACAAAATATTTTTTGTGCTCGTTTCCGAATTCAAAGAGGTTTAATTGGGAACATGAAGCTAAAATGATGTTTATTGTACGACAGAGTGAATTTAAAAAAAGCAATTGAAAAAGAAAAAAAAGGCGATTCCACTAAAAACTGATGATAATATTTTGTATTTGTCTGTTGAGTGGGGTTGCGAGTCCGCATAAAGTGAGCTGCGAAGAAAAACCTTTTCACAAGTTTTATCGACAAGGGGCTGGTTGAAAATGTTTAAAATTTGCATTATTCCCTATGCTGAACAAAGACAGCACGAAATCCATATTGACATAAAGAAATAACAAACTCCTTTTTTTTGCACTTATGATGAGATTCGAAGATGAGGCACATTTATTCAAGACCCAATTGTCGACAACACAGTAACTTTTTTTATTTAAATCAGATTCGATTGAAAACAAAATAAAAGGAGCAGCAACCGCAAATAATGAACAGCCATTTTTCGTACGCATTCATTCTTCTTAAGACGTACATATCATTGTTAACAGTGACTTGTATAAATTTAATGAAAATATATTTATAACTTTTCTGTCGTTTTCAGTTGTTCGAGTGCTCGCGATTTGCAATGAAAACTGCAGAAGACAAGGTATGTGCAATGAATGTAGAGAATTGGAATGAAACTTGGTGGTAGACGTTCGACCCAACGTTCGAAATACATTATTCATTGGTGCACAATGATCTATAAGTGTGTTTCATATGTACTGTAAATTTTTCGTATCGTTAATTTTACTAGCGCGACCATGCAATAATTGTGACTTCACACAATAAATGCGACAACGCTTTGAACTTGAACTCATTCATCGTACACCAAAATCACACACACATAAACCAGCACAACAACTACTTGAAATGCGGCTTATTGAGAAAATCTGTAAATTTTCGATTTGTCAGCTACCAAAAAATTATAAAAGAGAATCGATCGTATATGTGAGCAATGTCAATGCCAGGGCAAAATAGCATCGAATTGAATAAAGGAAAACATATTAAATTAAATAAAAGAAGATAGTGAAAAATTGAAGACGGCGGCGATGACGAAAGACGCATAAAATAAACATAAACTCGGAAATCTTGGGCATTCACAGTTGAATTAAGTGTGATTGACGGTGATTGTGTGCGTGTATAAGCTGCAAGCCGGCATACTTGGAAAATGAATTATTGAGCACGCACTCTGTGGCTATTTTATACATAATGTGTATCGGGCGAGAGCTGGCTTGCTGGCGTTGACATGTGCGATATGTTGACAATTGGATTGAACGTTACAGAGCATAGCAGATTGAAACTCGGTGTGACATCAGTGGGATAGACTGCGTAGATTCACATAATATAAAAATAATACACTGCTTTATATAATGCATGTGTCAGATACACATGAAGGACCCACAGCTATGCTCATCAAATTCTGACGCAAGTACAGCTCAATAGCTGAACGATTGATTTTCGAATTCCGTATTACGCTGTAAAAAATGCACACGACAAGACCATCGCAAATCGTATTGCATGTAGGCTAAAAAAAATCGAACCCACAAAACGAATGCACATTCAAATTAACCAGAAAAACTAGTTGCACTGGTGCAAAGAAACAAAGAATAAAATCGGCGGTTTATTGCAAAAGAATAATCAGCAACTCATTGAATTTCGACATGGTTTGAATAATAACAAATTTGAACAAAAATACACAAAAATGCTTACATTTTTCGAACACCAACCGAAAAGAGTTGTATTTCGCTATGAAAATGGATCATTTCTAGTTGTTCATATTTATGTAGCGTGCTGCTGTACAGTGAGAACAAGAGGCAGAATACAAACCAATTTGAACAATCAGCGATATTAAATATGCGGTTGCATCAAATAGCTCCTCAATCTCGTTGTTTTCTCTCCGTCTCCTTTTTTACTTGCTTTCATTTACAAATATATACACTGCATATGCTATAACTTTTCTTTCAACTATCACAAAAAATTTATGTAAAAACCTAACATAATAGTTTTACTCGGTTTGGTTGTGTTTGGTGTGTGGATTCGGCGTGCATAGAAAAGTAATACCAGGAAAAGAAGCGAAAAATAAACAAAATAAATGGCAATAAAACCGATATGATAAATTGGACCACTCTAACTATCGAAAACGGAATTTCAAAAGAATAAAAAGAAATTGCTTTGAAATCATCGCAGTGGTAGCTTGCATATGTCCGATTTCATGCTAGCTGAATGTTGTACTGAATCGTATGCACGCTCCGGTATAGTGAATCATTGTGTATTGTGCAAGCTCGCACACATCCATCGGACCGTCACGAGTGTGAGAGAGCGAGAGACGGGAGTGGAAGATTGTGTGCGAGCTGTGTTCTTACTCTCCGAAAAGCATTTTTTTTTTTAATATAAAAATCCAATGAATGAACCAAACGCGTTTTGATGTCTTTCTGAGTGTCGCACGCATACCAATGCACGTGCAGTCAAGCGATAGAAGCGACGCAGTTGTGTAAACACAGCAGCAATACACTGATAACTGCGCTTGTTGGATTTTTTTTTGTTTACCTACATCCACATTGAAATGTTCAGTTTGCTCTCTAAATGGCTCTCTCTCTCTCTCTGACTGTGTATCTCGAACGCTCAACTCTGGTATTCGTCCTCGTTTGTGTTGGGGTCGAATGGATTGTGTTACGTATCGATTGTGGGTTCTGAATATATGTATTGGGCGAGCTGTTTATGTTGATTATTTTTGGACGCCACTTTGGCAAATCGAATCACTCATTCTCTCTCTCTCTCTCCCATCTTTCACTCTTGATATCTTGTGCATTCCGTCGTTTCGTTGTTGCAGCGTCAATTCTTTGTTCCATAATCTTTGTTCATCAAAAAAGTAACGCACACTCACACATTTGCCGACGTGACGCAAAGTAGCACTTATGAGCAGCTGATTGTTTTTGTTTATGACGAGCGTCGAACTTTCATTGCACAAAGCCGTATTTTCTATTTGAAACAGATTGATTATTGAATTTTTCTTTGTTCTGCTTGTGGATAATACAAATCTCTTTATGACGTTTTTTGAGAATGGATTTTTTTGAAAGAGATGAAACATGCGACAAGTGAATTTTAGGAGTCATTTACTCACGAAGCGAAATTCCAAAGTGTGGCGAAAAAAACTATTTGCGTTCCATATAATTTGTGAAGTTAGCATTGGAAAAGACCGCAGTCGTTCACGTGCTCATTGCGTGATTTCGAACCAACCATAATTGGTTTTCAATGCGTTTGCTGGTTTTTCGAAAGCCTTTTTTGTGTTAAACGGCTTTTGTTTTTGAAGCGCTTTTTATCATAAATATTTTTGTTTTTTGACGAATGAATGCATTCTGGAATATACAAATGCATATCCAATGGTGTTGAACATTTGCAATCAACAAGCTCCATGTAACGCTATGATTTTAATCGTATCGTGGAATTTGTAAACAAATTCGTATCAGTTGATGTGTTGAAAAAGGCTGTCTTTCAATTCGATACACATTTGTATATTATACATTCAGTACGATAAAGAAGGCAGAGCACTCAGATTTAGTTTTATATTTTATCCTAATAAACATTGTGTACGGCTTTGCAGTTTGTTTTACTTCTACTGATTGATACATTGAATGTCTAGAAAAAGAACAGAAAATGCCACCATACGATGTAATCATTCGTTTCCGCTTTTTCAGGCATTCATATCAACTGAATAACGACGAAACGGGCACATTGTGTATATCCTCAGGATACTGCGAAAAATTCCATTGTTTGTTCGTTCTCGGCAGTTGTTTTTTACTTTTCCGCACACACCACTGTGTGGTAAAAGTATTGCAATCGGTCCAAAGAATTCAAAACGCTCGGAATAAGTTTTCTATGCGCTTCGAACCTAGAAAATTCGATTGCAACCATTCCCGGAGCAATTTTTTGTCCGTGTGTGGTACGTTGTCCGTTGTACGTTGTCCGTTGTACGCAAAAATTTGTTAACACGATAACTCAAAAAATTGATTTCAGAATTGAACAAAAATTTACACACACATTTGTCTTCATTAGGAATAGAAACCTATTAATTTTCAGCCTAATCGGATAATTTTTTCGGGTAGCTCTAGTGGAGTGGAATCAAAAAATGGGCTGTTTTTCAATATAATTACGAAAAATTTGTATGGGGACTATGACTATTTCGCATTGTATCATTATGAAACTTTCAGAATATAATTTTTTTATGAAAAAAATAAGTCATTCAAAATTTCAAGTAATTAAGATGAGATTTAGGACCACCTCCCCTACAAAATACTCGATTTTCGGGGTCAAAATTCGAATTTTGTCAATATATTGGATGAAGTATTTGTGATTTTCTTATCTGTGTTTTTTCATCAGTTTGAATGCTCATGCTGTTACCGAAAGTTATACTGTTATACATAACATAAATGTAGAACCATATCTATCGTTGGCATGAATTGAAAGTTCACATCAGAGTGAACAAATTCGTAATTGTTATTACCAATTCAAAAATAGAGAACGTTGAAGTAAGATTTAGGAACTGAGATGTTTATTTGTTTTTTTTATTAAAATTTAAATTTAAATCACATGATGTGTAATGACTCGAAATTCGATCTCATCGTAATGACTTGAAATTTTCTGTGATTTATTCTCAAAGTTGCATGATGATTCGATAAGAAATGAACATAAGTCCAATACAAATGAGTAGCAATCAATGAAAAATGCGTAAGCCCGAACAATTTCGGGAAATGTGCGGAAAAGTTAGTTTTACGTACGTAAGACCGTTTATTATTATTTGTGTCAATAAAAATGTTGTTCGTATTACAATGGATCTAAATTGAGTTCACCTATGTAAAATAAGATGGCGCGGTCAATTGGCATACTCTCGAATAGCTCTCAATTTCCATATAAGCACGGTCCGCTTGTGATTTTCTAATCGGTGGTTTTTCATCAGTGAATGCTCATTAACTTTTTAACGAAATTTATACATAACATAAATGTGGAATCATATCTGTCGTTGGCATGAATTGAAAATTCACATCAGAGTGAACTAATTCGTAATTGTTATTACCAATTCAAAAGCAGCGAACGTTTGTTGAAGTAAAAATTAGAAACTGAGATGTTTATTCGTTTTTTTATTAACATTTAAATTTGAATTACATGATGTTTAATGACTTGAAATTCGATCTCATCGTAATGATTTGACATTTTCTGTGATTTACTCTCAAAGTTGCATGATGATTCGATAAGAAATAAACATAAATCCAATACAAATGAGTAGCAATCAATGAAAAACCCGTAAACCCGAACAATTTCGGGGAACGTGCGGAAAAGATAGTTTTACGTACGTAAGACCATTTATTTCTTTTTGACTCCATTCCATTCCGTCAATGCGCATGTAGATATTTTTGTGGGACAACAAATAAGATTGTTTTTCGAGTGTACGGTCAATGAAAATAAACATAAAATTCTATAAAACCGCAATTTCAATCAGCTGAATGTTTTAGAATAAGAAGATCAATTGAATTCCTTATGAGCTGAACAACGACTGACGGTTGGCTTAGTTATTTGCTCATGTCCCAAATCATTCGCATACCGAATGCAATTGAATTTCACTTTGAATCCGATAAAACTAATGTTGAATTGGTTATACTGGCGCATTCGCTCCGATAAGAATCCAGCGAATCAGCTCACTTCAGCAGGAATCACAATTATTTTATCGGAAAGGCGCAATCAGTGTCACGGTTCGCCATTCTGTCTACCACATCAACGCGAACGATCAGTTGTGCGGCTAGCACATGTTCACATCACATTGCACACAGGAGATGTTTACGTATTCCCTATCACAAAAACCCGTTTCAATACATTGCAAAGTGTTAAATGCATGTAAATGCTTTTCTGCACAATGTTTTTAGCGTTTTTTTGTCGACATTCCGATCTCGATGATAATCTTTTTGGAACGAGAGGATTCTATTAGGTCTGACCATATTACGATGCTTTCAAGTCAACTGAATGTTGCGCTGCTGATCAGCGAAATAGTCTTTCGAAATGCGAGTTTCGATCATGCACTGACTGCATGATCACACAAACAACACTCCAACTCACATTGTGCGTTACGACACGTCGAGATATGTTGTGTGTATATTTTTACGCTAAAAGCGTTTCCCTATTCGTTTACAATGCTTCAGCCACACAAATGATATCTACATTTTACGACATTATTTCTCTGTATCTCTCTTTCAATGCTTTGTTTTTCTATCTTTCCTTTCTCGCTTGTACTTAAAAATGAAACGCAATTTTTTCTCTTTAAATGTATTTATTTGATTGTCGATTGTGCTCGCGATCGAGTAAACACGCTCGTTCGGCGCATTTCCATCTGTTTTCTTAAACAAAAACGCATTGCTCATCACATTCAGCTATGGCATTTAGTCGCAAAAACAAGTATTAAAATTCACTTAGTTAATAGTGATGATCACTACTCATTTCGTATAAGTGATTTGTGTGTTTGTTGAAACGAAAACAGTGTAAACCGTTTTTATAAACGGGAGTTTTTTTGCTAATTAAGATTTCACGTTCGTATTGGTCATTGAGCTCGTATAAGTAAGTTTGAAACTGCTTCTAACCGATCTTCCGTTTTGAAAAAAGTCCTTTCATTCAACTCGAAGGCAGTCTAGCCGTCCCGAACGATAATTGTTATGACCTTATTTCCGTACAATTCAAAACGACGAATAATTGCCATCGAAGCCAAGACACACATAAGCTTCAATTTTCCCAATGCAATTGTTTTCTCCTCAATTAACAGCAAATTAAGTGTTGACTGAATCAAAACTACTATGCAAATCGATCGACTTTAATTGGGACAAAGCGAAACTATATTCCTATGAACTAACAATTTATTTTAAAATGTTGCATAAGTTTTACATATTGAGAATAAATAAAATTTATACGTTAAAAGTAGCTAAAAACCAAGTAAGATACAGTTAAAAAAAGCGTTTCATTTTGCAAATGGACTGTTGCAAGTAGTAGAGCTAAAAGGCTGAAACAATGATATAAGCGATCATTACTGTTTCTTTATTTGACACAAGATTGCGCGCAACCAATTACATCTCATCGACTTGTTCATCTTTTTGTCGCTTTCGCTCCTGATGACTCCGATAGAATTTCTCGCCAAGCCAGCTGATTGTTACGGTGTATGTGCAGAGGTTTAAGAAATGCAAAGTCACTATGTAATTTGTTTTATCACGAACCAAACCTGTTGATAGAATGAAGAATATTTAGGCGGGAAATGGATATATATAGGGACAATAATGTTCGATATCACAATTTCTCCTAAGGTTAAAATTTTTTCAGTGTTTGATGATGTAAAATCAGAACGAAGAAAGAAGTTTTCATTCAAAGAACATCGCAAAAAATTAATATTTCGAATCGACATTCCATTTTTTACTAACCAACAAGTGGTCCTACGAAAAAGTAGAAAAGACCAGCAAAAACAAGTTGAAGTCCTGAAGCTGCTGGTAAACGATGTAACGGTACATAGCTTGGAATGACTAATGCCATGAATACTGTCCGCAATCCTTTTCCCAAACCGATCCATATGAATGCGGCCAAAATTGCGGTATACGACCGATAGAATGTTATGACTGCAAGCAAAAGAGGTTAAAGAATGTAAATGCTACACACTTCAATTGAAAAAAAAACAACCTTTGAAAAGTACTTACACACTCTGCCCATTGCCATGGCGAAAATGCCAACTAAAAAAAAAGTTTTATTTTCCCAACCGATTTTGCCAGCGATGAATGGAATAAAAAATCGAATGAGATTGTCGACACCGCTCAATATCGACATAGCCATGGCTATTTGTGGTTTATCAAAACCCCATTCGCTCAATATAAATGGTGTTAACAGTGAAAAGTTTAGCTCGGCAAAATTACCGAGAGTAACACCCATCATTAGGTTTACATAAGTGAAATCGCGCAATAAATCTAGATCAAAGAATACGGCCACCTTTTGGCAAAACGTACGATACTCTTTCTCTTCTTCAAACACTTCATTATCATGTTCACTGGTCAAATTTGGATCTAAATACATGCGCAATTTTTCATCACACGTACAAAAACTTTGTAAATTGGTCAATGTTGGCACACGATCTCCAGTCGCCGCAAACTCTTCTAATTTTTCGGAAACATTGTTCAACACTTCTTTTTCGATATTAAAATTATTACTGCTTGATATTTTGCGGTGTGGCGTTTTGTTGGCGGCGTTCATTGGGCCTTTGTTTGTGGACAACGCAATTTGATTGTCATTTATAAAGTATTTTATTTCCAATGGGCCGTCTGCAATGCGAATGTCTGGTGTCCTCGGCGTTCTGGGTGATCGTGGTGTTCTGGGAGCTTTTGGCTTGTACGTGTCCTTACTAATATCGACATTTTCTTGAGAATTCTTCCCACTTGAACCATTTTCGGGGTGTTCTTCGATTTTATGCTCGGACATTTTTCGTCTCCCGCGATCTTTGGCCATGGCGGCCAAATTCACCGACGACGAACGATTCAAACTGACTAAATTTTGACTAGACGGTTTCCGTGAGCTCAAACGACTCGCTCGGTCTGAGTACAGCGAACACCGAGATCCATACAATGAACGTCTCGATGACCAACCATCGTTGGCCAATGACAACATCGGCACACCGGGATCGATGATTTCATAGCCTGTCGCATTTGCATTGTCGGCATTGTATAGGTACTGACCAGTAAGAATACTCGGATTTCGACGTTTTGTCATTTTACAGTAATCGCATTCCTGTGACATTGCGGGCATATCCATTAAATTCTCCACAACATTGTTGTCTTCTTTGGGTGGATTCTTCAAATGCCATTGCACTGGCTGCAATGTCAGAGCGCAAGCAACTGCGTTCAATGCAATGCCTGTGAAAATCAAAAGGCTGCCTTCAAAACCAAAATATGGCATAATAATGGCAATTATTTGAGGAAATAAAACGGGTCCCAATCCAGTCATTGTCCATGATAACCCCGTGGCGATTCGTCGCTTTTCCTTGAAATATGTATTCAATGCCAATGAATTTGCAGATGAATTTATTCCAGAGCCAGCACCTATATTTGCAATTAGATTCATTTATTCAGTGGGAAGAAAAGAATAAAAAACAGAAGTTCAAATTACCGTATAAAATGGAAAATGTGATCAAATATGTGAAGAATGAATTAGAGATTGACGTTAAATATATAGATATTGCAACAAGTAGAGAGCCGAAAATTGCAACCTGTCGATAGGTGAAACGCCGGAACATTGGTCCATTGAGCAAACCTGAAAGAACGAAAGATTTATCGATAATAATAAATCATTCAGGTAATTCTGGTGCAATGAGCACAACCAAAGAATCATGTGAGATTTGGATGGGCCATTCACAAAACAAATATGTTGAAATCGCTATTCTCGGAACATTGACAGCAGAAATTTGTCCTTTCGAATGACCGATCGGTGAAAAGAAATTGCAATTCAAATATCAGCCGAAAAAATAAACAATCTTACCCACACATGACGTTATACATGGGTTCAAATTGATTATGGTTGTCATTTGGGATGCCGTTAGGCCAATCGCATGCAGGCGCTCTTTAAATAATAATCCAAACTGCTGAAGAACGGGAAATGTGAATAACTGCAATTAAAATTAGACAAAAAATTACTCCAATGTCCTACAAACTGCTGATACACATATGAAGAAATGAATATCAAAATCTAGCTGTCTCGATGAACATAGAGAGGTGTCCCCATGGGAGAGTAATAAAACAATACATAGTTTATTATTTGTCGGGCTGAGAGTAAAAACGGTTAAAAACATCTTACGTCATGCTCACGCTTACGATAATTATCCTTGGTGTGAGCAGGAGATAAAATGTTTTTAACCGTTTTTACTCTCAGCCCTACATTTATAAAATACAACAAATAATAATGGTTGAAATAGGGAAATAAAAATATAGAAAGAAGAATACATGCGCACGCGATTCGGTAGCATGTCTTTTATTTAACCTTCTTCAAGTGATTTTAAGATATTCATTTACTCACGTTTGAGCAACCGGCTGCAATGACAACGAACCATCCAAAACCTCCGTCTGGCGCTACAAAATCTGTTCCCAAATCGCATTTGTTCCGTTTTTTTGGGGGATGTTTGATTCCATTTGTTGCAATATGATTGGCAATCGGCCTTTTAACGCCATTAGACTTTTCATCTCTCTGCTTCATTGCCATTGAATTTAGCTGATGAATGCCTATGCAACACTCCTGTCTCTAGATTGCCCGACTCCAACTGTTGTTTTGAAATCAGAAATAATAATTTTATTCAAGGCACACACACCAATTTAATCATGCGATAAGAACAATATGTTGTAATTAAAGATAGATTCAATGAAAATTATCTGACGTAATTATATGGATATATGCATCGCGACGCTATCCCCATCAAGCGCGTGATGAATTTCACCCTTGTGAAAATAAAATAATTGAGTCAGACGATTATTTTGGGAAATTTGGAGTGAATTTTTATATGGAGACAAACTGAAAATGCAATCATGTAAGTGTGCGTAACATACGATTATCAGTTGGTTCCGTTTGGTGAAGCTCATGCGAAATATCAGTCATAAAGTTAGCCAAAATATCCCAAATACGTCAACTGCTCAGTCACAGTATGGCAAACGCCTCAAAATGTGGAAAATATGATTGAAATTTTAATCACACAGTTACTGTATTTTCACAAGGGCATTTCTATTGAAATATATATGACGAATGAATTGAATTAATTATTATAACCCACGATAATTTTAATCATAGAACACTTAATGGCACCAGAAAACAGACACAAAAATATTTTCACACGTAATAAATGCAGATTTACAACATTATTATTGCTGACGTTAATCAGATAGGTTTTATTTCGCAATGAAATCATTAATTTTACTATTCTATTTTGATGGGAAAGAAAAGGTTCAAATCCATGGATTTGGCCTGAAAGGAAAGAGATTGATTCTTCTACAATTGCGCAAATAATGTCAAAAAATTACATATAAAACTTCTTTTGATTTGGTGACCCATAAAAATGATCATCAATATTTATATTTTCAAAATGTTCGACAAGTACGTAGGAGATTGAAGTAGAAATTTGCTTATAAATGACATACTAGTCGAATAATTCCAAGTGTTTGCGATAATTTTTACAATATCTTATGATTGCTCATATATTCTTTATAATTAGTTCTCATGACCAAAGCCAAGCTACCAGACGATACAATTTTGTTATCTTTATAAGTCGTTTGAATGATCTGTTTATCTGAGTCACGAAATACTTCTTGCATTATTTTCGAGAGTAACTGAAATTATATCTTGATCTTTGCTCGAAATTGATGGTGTTGACGCGAACACACAATATTTTTGAATAACCGGTTGATATCATAGCCGATTCAGACAATTACAAGGCGGGTGATTTAAATAAAAGCAATCCGAGCGAAAAACGAAACACATTATAGCACGGCAACGATCAGATCGCTATTTTTTCTTCACTGAAAATGTGATAGGGTTCAAGTTCAAGCTGAGTATTAAATAATATTGCTTTTGTTGAGTTTTTTTGCACCCGCTAACATCCAAAGACAAAACAAATAAAAAATATGCGATATTTACCGAAATGTTTGGCGTCTCTTGAATAATTCGATGAATGTGTCTGTTTGGAAATTCGGATCATGCAAACGGACTTGTGTGTGTGTGTGTGTTTACTCTGATGATTCGCTTTGTGTCGGTCGGACTGGCGTTTTATTAAAAAATTCGATGTTCTAGTTTATATACACTCCATTTATTTCGTATATGTTCTTTTCATTCATTGAATGGCAGACACGTTCTGTTACGATTCCTATTTTTAGAAAATTTAGCGTTTCACCTTCGTTTGTTTGAAAATAAGCGAGCGCACGATGTTTACGAATGGACTTTGATTCAAGTTTTCATTAGACAGTATCTTCTAACTAATTGTAAATGCGGATGCATTTTTGGTTTTCACGTTTATTACAAATAGTTCACAACACACATTTCATTCTTGAATAATTCAAGTCTTTTTTTATGAATTCAAAATACACAATAGCATTTTATTGTTTCTTGAGTCACTTGAAGTGATAGAATTACTTTTGATGATAGTATGAAGGTCTGTCCAATGGATGGCATTTAAAAAAAAGAATATCGATGCGAGGAGATTGTCTCGAAACAGCCCGAACTGTGTAGAGTTTGGCAGTCGACTGTATCAATCGCTCAATAGCTTTGTTCTATGACCGGATTCTCGATGCAAAAAACACTCACACAAATAAATGAAATAAAAAGAAAGCTTCTGTAAGATTAGCGCTACGTCGTCTGCGACATGGAATAATTATAAAAAAGTAATACATATAAACCGCGAAAACATTATTCAATTGAATTCATCGGAAGTGCTCTATTTGATGGGAGGTGCGTGTGCCATCGTTTTGTAAAATCCTTCGGCCGTTACTTACTGATTATATATTCAAATATTCGGAATAAATTTCCACTTTACAATGTATTTAGCAACAAACCATTTGAAATATAATTGATTAAGTAATGAGGAACACATGACAAGTAGTTTGTTTCTTTTAGATTCCATGGAATTGATAAGAAACTGAGCTCTGACTGTTCGATCAGGAATACAGTCAATTATCAAATGATCGTAAGTTGCATTGTTAAGCATGCAATACGCACCACTTCCATTAAACTTGAATTATATAACATGATTCACAGACATTGCGTCGACTTGGGTTTCTTTATGCGCCACGCTCACAAGAAGATATACATCTTTTGAGAATTTAATCGTGTGCAAATAAAGTTGGAGGTCTGCATCAGGCTCCAATCAGAACGCCGCCCGAATAATAATTACGAATTTTGATAAGGAAGTAATTTTGAATCAATGGCTATTGAATTCTCAATTACGTACCGAAATTTTGCCGAATTTCAAATAATCGTAAATCAAACGAAAAAACAATTTGAGAAAAGAGTGTGAAACTACAATATTAAATGCATTTTGGGGAGGTTTGCCTATGAATTTTAACAACAAACCGCAGATAAAATTTGAGCTGAATGGCTGCGATTTGTTATCATTTATTGTGTACGATTATTATATCACCGGCATTTGCCGAGAGTCCCGTAAGTCACGTTAACTACATAGAAAACGGCTGTATTCATTAGAAATCAAAAAAAATTACTAGTAGATATAAATTGTTCATTGCATCCATAACGGTTTTTGAAGGTCATGGCCATATATGGATGAAATGAACAAGTTCGCTGAAACATCTGCTCTAATTACAGTACTCTCCCGCAAATCTAAAGTCTCACAAATCCAAAGAACTCAGAAAACAAAAGATGATATTTGTTCTCACATAATACTCGGGAATCTTAAGATTTTTCATTATATTTCCGAATGAATCTCTTTTCGTCGACTAAATGTTTTGTTTTCAGTAATATTGTTAAAATAATTCAACTCGTAAGTTTTTTATTTGTTGTAATTCAATATAAAACTGTTTTAATTTTGACAAATAGTACATTTCGATAATGTAATTGCTATCTGAAACAACACGATGACCAATGTTTAAAATGTTGTTTGTATGCATCTTTACGCGCATCCAGTGCGACTCTAAAACCGCGATCGTAGTAGCCACTGATAACTATGCGAGCACAACAAGTGAATTGTTCTCATTGGTTACATCGTATTGTTTAGCTACATTGGTGTCAATAAGCATAAACGGAACAGAATCATTCCAAGTTTTGTTCAGCATGCATTGAAAAGACTCAAAGATATTGATTTATTTAAATTTGATTTTTCAAAATGTCATCTCGTAAACAAAAAAGATTAAGTCTTCAAGAAAAAGTTGAGGTTTTAAAAAGATTAGAAAGAGGTGTTTGTGCAAATCGAGTTGCAATAGATTTTGGTGTTACCGAGGGAGCAATTTCGCAAATCAAAAAGCAAAAAGAACAAATAAATGCTGCAGTGTCGAAAACGTATCAAGAGGCAAAAAAGAAAACTTTGCACAAAGCCGAATATGAAGATTTGGAAACAAAGTTATATGAATGGTATTGCAACCAACGTGACATGGTCTAATTTTGAAAGCGAAAGCAATCGAATTATTTTCCAAAATTCATCCGGAAAAAGGTGATTTCAACGCGAGTGAAGGTTGGTTCTCGAGATTTGAGTGTAGACATGGAATGCGGTTCTTAAAAATATGTGGTGAAATTTTGTCAAGCGACACTACACAAATTACGCCATTCATTCACACACTGCGAGCAAAAACCGATGAAATAGAACTAACTTACGCACAAATTTACCATGCTGATGAATCTGGACTCTTTTACCGACAATACCGGACAAAACATATGTGGCTACATGCGAAAAAACTGCGCCAGGAAGAAAAATTCGAAAGGAAAGATTTACATTTATGCTGTGTGCCAATGCCAATGCCGATGGAACAAACAAAGTCAAGCCACTTGTAATTGGCAAAGCAGCCAAACCGCGCTGTTTCCCTAATTTTGATAATACGTTGAGCTATGACCATTCTGCAAGATGACTTCGAGCATCTTTTACAATTGGTTTCATGGCACATTCGTCAAAGAGGTGCATCGTTTTAGTATCGAATACAATTTACTGCCAAAAGCAATACTTTTGTTGGACTAATGAAGTGCCCATGCTCCGATCGATTTATTGCGCTCTGAGGATGGACATATTATCGCTATTTTTCTTCCTCCAAACGTAACGGCAATTACACAACCTATGGATCAGAACCCGATTAAAATTACCAAACTAAAATATCGGAATAAATTATTGGCGGGCGTTGTAGCTCAGGACGAATTGTCGGTTCACGATATTTTAAGCAAGCATTCGATTCGCGATGCTATTATTGCTCTTAAAATTGGCTTTGAATGAGTTGCTACAAAACGTAATTCAAAAAATGTGGTCAAAACAATTGAATTGGGACGATGGAGAATATGAAGATACAGACAATGTGCCATTATCCGAACTGATTGCATTTAGTGAAATTAACACCAACACAATTCAAGAACTGCAACAATTGCTATCAAAACTACTATCGATGGATTGCAATTTAACAACCGATGAAATCGAAGATTGGAATGCTGATTTGATTGACAATAACGCAATGGATACCGACAGCGATAAATCAGACGCCGAAAATGTCTCCGAATCCAGTTATGTCTTATACTGATGCAATGAATGCAGTGAATACGTTGATTAAGTGGAGGGAAAAAACACTACATTTACCAACAATCTTATGTCAAATCTTCTACAGCTTCGATCAGACGTTGTGAAAAACCATCTGGCCAATCCACCGAAACAAACTTTGCTTACTAGCTTTTTTACTAAGCCAAATTCTTCATAATATTACAATGCCAAAATAAATTTATATAAAATAAATTTAGCCATTTTTGATCGTTTTAGAAAAAACTCACAGAAATCTGAAGAATTCGAAAATCTAAAGTAGTCCAAATACAAACTACTTTAGATTTGCAGGAGAGTACTGTAATAACTTTCCGTATTCTTCGTATTCTTTTGGAATCAAATCCAACAAGACTCCGTTTCGTCTCTGGATCAATGTTGCTCATCTTGTTCATTATATTTGGTTTTTTCAAATAATCAAATGAATCACGTTCGAATGGTTCGATTATTGATTAAATTCCAAGGGGACCGTGCTATTTGAGACATTTCAATCATATCTATTCTCCAGCACCATCTATTGGGCAGTAGTATTGATGTGATATTTCAGTCGTTTCAATGACTCATTTGTTTTTATTATTTGTGTCAATAAAAATTTTGTTCGTATTACAATCGATCTAAATTGAGTTCACCCACGTAAAATAACCTGTCGATTTCAATATCATGGAATGCAATGCTTGCTGCGATAGTCATAACATGTGCAGAAACTTTTCAAAAAAAAACTAATTGCATTCCATTGTATGTGGTTATCGTTGTGAATGTTTTTGGTAAATCATTGAAAAAAAAAACAAATTTTCTAAGCAAAATCAAAAATCGAAACGAAAAAGAAACATGATTTCTTTTCTATTTAAATCGCTAACATGATTCTCAAGCTCGATCGATGACGTTATGTATTCTCTTCTCTCTGATCAATTCGTGCTAAAATACTCTAATCCGTTATGTATCACGAAATATTTTCCGGTGATTCCTTAGCAATATTTTATAAAAGAAAAATTGACGATTGGAGAAATTGAGATTTCAGAAGGAATTATCGATACGAACAAAGGAATCTTATGGACACAATGTAGTCAACATTTATTTTGGATGTGTTCGGATCGCAATTCATCGACGAAATTCACAAGGACTTCAAAATAGTGTTCGATAAAATAGAATCATTGAAATGCCATAAAGTTGGACACAAAATATTAAATAAAAAAAATTGGGCAGATGCAAAATGCAATTGAACAAAAATCGATGTGTTTTGTCGAAAATGGTTCCGAACTTATGGGATTGAGCTCGCTAAACAAAATTGACGAAATGTATGAACAAAAAGCCAAGTGTTTGCAATAGAAAAGGAGATCGACCAAAGTCAATCGATTGCAGGGAAATAAGTAGTTCAAGAGTTTCCAGCAATTTTTGAAGCAATTTATTGTCTTTTGAACATACATCTGAACAAGAGCTTGATTCAATGTTATTCTATCAATTAATAAAATGAAGTAATAAAAATTGAATTTTCGCAATGAATAATTTCTGTAGTAGGTACAATTGGTGTGAATATTTGAAAACACCATTTTATGATATGATCATAAAGAAAAAACTAAGTTTTCTCTTTTATCGCATCTAAAAATAGATTGAATTTGCAAAAAAAAATATCAAATTATTCAAAATTAATTCAAAATTCGAAGCAATTCCCATTTCAAATGATATAAATTTCAAACAAATATTTATGTGCAACCTACAACAAATGATATTTTCTGAAATTTACACGGTGTGTCGCTGATGTACGTTTCGAATTCGCCGTGCGAAATACAAAAAGATTTCATTCGCAATTTTTTAAGTCAAAATTATTCTTTGTGTGATTGATTTTCGCATCGCAACACGTACACTTACATAGAAAATCGTTTATAATGCCGTATAAATTTTCGCCGTCACACGAACTAGGTTCCGATAGTGTCTCGAAATCAGCTAGCAATAGCAGTAACAGCGGCAGCCCACTAGGCAGTAGTAATACTTATAAAAGCAATTACTACCAACAAAAATATTAATACAGATTAAACAGAATTTAATTTATATATATTTTTAGAAAAACTCGATAAATAGTGTTCTCCCGTTGAAATTTGTGTGCGTGTCAGTTGATGAAAAAAAAACTCAAAATAATTTCGGAAAAAGAATTTAGAAAAGTTGCATTTTTTAGTGTGTGGCATGCGTGGGTGAAAAAAAATCAACCCAAAGTGAAACCGAAGAACTTAGAAGAAAGTTATTGCAATCCGAAAATTATAAAGTGCAAAAAAGAGAGAAAAAAGTCGTTCGGGTGATTGTTTGTGTCATTGTGGTCGGGTCTGTTATTGAAATATATCGCAAACAAATCACTCTTCACGATAATCCATCAGTTTCTACAATATTTGATTAGCATAAAACCCAATAAACAGTTTGCTCCGTCCGTTTGAGAAAGAGAAAAAAGAAGAAAAAAAAAACACTCAACACAACCCAAAAAAAGGAAAACAAAAGTTCAAAAAAAAGAAGTGTAAAATTTTCTTCCTTTTTTTATTTTGTGTTGGTGTATTCATCGCTAATTTGTAAATCGAATTGTATTAGCAGCCCTTTGATTTGATTGACTACCGATTAGCAATCGAAAATCAAAGTGAGTTTTGATTCACGAAAAACAATTTTTCGGTTTCTTGGAATTTGTTCGTCGTTTGTCGTCGTTGTCGTTGTCGGGCATATTGACAGAAGCACATATACCAAACTGAATGCAATGACTAATGACATTGCTAATTTTTTTTCCATTTTTTTTACTCCAACGAAAATTGCGTCGAAGTGCATGTGAATATGAATATTTATTTGAGTGCATAGTGAATGAAAAATTAAAACATACAGCGGAGTATTGCTTAAAAGAGAAGAAAGAAAAAAACAGTAAAAAAAAGAATGGATTTTGATTAAGTATCTTATATGTATGTGCCCGATACATAAATATGTGAATGTCACCCGTTTGCCGCATTGATTCAATGTGTTTATAAAATTAGTATGGACTACAAACAAACGCTACACATAATACATACACATCTGTACAAACGTAAAACATTATTTGAATATCAGATATCAAACGAAAAACACATTAGACGTCAGAGAGTATTTGTTTGTAGTGAAAATTGATATATAGTACAGTGAAGAGAAAAACAATTTCGATTTTGTCGCAAAAAAGTGTTAACAACTTGATTTTTTCAAAAAGAAAGTAATTAAAAAAAGAGCAAAAAATGTCTGTATCAGCACTTGAAATACATCTTATTGGATTGTGCATTAAAGACAAAATAACCAGGAACATGCTAAGCAACGAAATGGAAATAATTATCGCTATCGCACACGTGTTACTGCAATTCAAAGGTTTCGATTGTCCTGGTGTGGTAAGTATTAAATTGTATACACAATTTTTCGTAACGAAAAATTTATGATTTTTCCAATGATAATTCTTTAGGATGTCGCAGCATAACCAGAAAACTGGCGCACAGGCAATGGCTCTAACACAATACGGTACATCAAAAATGGAATATGTTACGGCTTGTATGGACATACGTTGCCCAATTCATCTCAAATAGGTTTTGTGGTATATTAATACAGCTGTTGTTTACTAAATCTTTACCATTTTCATGTTTTTAACCATATTTTTAACATTTATATCTGTTTCTAAGATGAATCCACTCATCGTGAACATGTGATAATCGTGCATCCCACAAATATTGTAAAAAAAATGGGAGGCGAGGCCGATGAAATGGTTCCAGAATTAGAACCATTTTGTGATCGATTATTGTTGGACCTGGTAAACCCGATAGAATGATTGATGGATCGCAGCCTTCTTTATCATCATCAGCTTCGATTAATGTTGATGGGATTAGGTATTTTAAAAGTAGATTTAAAAAAAGATCGTATCTTTGTACAAATATGTTTTAAAACAATCCTTGAAAAATACTAGGGGATTTAGCTACATGAAAATTTGTAAAAAAATTGTAAAGGGTTTTCCATTAAGGACTTGACAACTTTCTTCACGTTCACGTTCAAAGTTGCCAAGTCCCTATTGGAAAACCCTTTATAAACGCGCACAAAATTGTCACATTCACAAGAGAACTTGCCGCAACTTGCATGTTTTCTCTCAGTTGACAAGTTTCGTATTAAAACAACATAAACAAACTTGTGCGAACGCGTGCGAGTTCGCGTAAAAACATGAAACTGAACGATGCGCACAAAATCTTTCGTTTCAGTTGACATGATGTGCGTTGAAAGAAAAATAAAAAATTATATTTTCGTTTACCATTTTATAATTAGATAAATCTTTTAACTTTTGGGAAGGATGTAAAAACTCTTTACACACGTAAACAAACGAGTTTGGTTTGAAACGCGTATTAGTTGTGAAATAGCAAATTGAAAAACGCGCAAAACCATAAACGAACTTGTGTAAACTTGTGACCGTGCGCGTCAATACGTACAATGAACGCGTCGGACTTGCACGAATCAACCAAACTGGCAGAAAACATGCTGCACTCGTAAGAGTTAAATTCCCCTAGGAAAAATAAGAAGAAAAAATGGGCGAATGAATGAATTAAAATGTTATTTCAAGAAAATAATATAACCTCCAATAATAGAATTAATTTAAATGTAACATTTTGATTGTGATATGATGCTGTGACGAAATAATCAATCCAAAGAAACTCAACATAAAAAATATGTTCAATCTAGTTAATAAACACCCTATGTAGAACAAATATATTCAAATATAATGATTTGTTTACGTTAACTTTGTTTTATTTTCAATAATATTTATTACACAATGCGACAATAGTTTGGGCATTTTAGTAATCATTTTACATTGCAGACAAAATGAGTGCAGATACAATTGACAAACCAAGCACTATGTAACCAGTTTTGTAAACTTCATTTAACTTTAAGAATTTGCCATTGTCCCAGAACAAATGACATACATCATTTAGCAGGGCCTCCGCAAACCGGTTTGCAGTGGGCGCGACGCACACAGGCGCAAGCATTTTGGGAGCGCGAGAGCGCCGAAGCTCAAGCGCATTTATGTCAACTTTTTCACCGTATTTTCATTGAATGGAATTCAAAACTTCTTGGAAAATTATTCAACTCATGGGTGTGAGAAAATTTGGCGCGAGGCTGAGGAGATTTGCTCCAGAATTGGAATTGATCCGGAATTCAAAAGCGTTCACATGCGCCGACTAAGAAGAGATGAAATTCATTCTAAGGAACAATTCGAAGCGAATGTTTTTTTATTCATCATAAAAGTTGCAAATGATTCACTGGCTGATCGTTTCGTGGCGCTTCGAAAATATGACGAACTTTTCTCACTACTTTTGTACGATTTCAAGCATTATGAAGCGAATATGCAGAATGGAATGTTGAGTGCCTCATGGAAAAAACTTGAAATTGCTCTTACACACAATGGCCAATCAGACTTAGACGGCGACGTGCTATTTGCTGAAATGTCAGTGATTGCAACTGTACTGAAAACGAAAAATGCAACGCATGTGCTCGATATATTGAACGCGATAATGGAGCTGAACATGTGGTACCAAATTTTTTAATTGCATTACGAATTCTATTGACAACGCCAGTATCTGTTGCGCAAGGCGAACGATCTTTTTCCAAACTAAAAATTATCAAAAACTATATGCACAACTCAATGACCGAAGAACGACTCAATGATTTGACAATAATTTCCATCGAACATGAAGTTGCCGAATCAATTGACTACGACGAAGCTGTGTAAAAATGATGTTTTTTTTTAAATTTCAATTTTATACTAGTCACTGGTGTTTCATTTATGAAAACGAATAAATGGTTGAAATTTATGAAAAATATAGTGATTTTATATTCATTTTTGATTTTAATAGGGGCGCAAAAAAAATTGCCCACAGGCGCACGAGGAGCCTATGGAGGCCCTGCAACTTAGTGTATGAAATGTAAACGGTCACACCTGGGCAAAAATTCAGCTAGGAGTGATGTCATTCTATCTTTGACAATAAAACGCTCCTAAACATTTTTTTTAGTGAAAAATAGAAATGTTTGTGAATATTTGAATAATCAAATGAAAAAAAAAATCGCACCCAAGTGTTTTTTAGAATTTGGTGGAATAGAAGCATATTTTTTTTATTTATTAATTAAGATATATCATACGAAATATTTGAAGTGAAGAATATTCAAAAATTATAAGATAAATTTGTTTATTTTCATCATACAAATATTGTTTAAAATTGGTACTTTCCTTAGATAGAATGAATCATCAAATGAAAAAAAAATCCAGGTGAGTTTAACACGGGAAATAGTTGAGGTGTTTCGGATTTTTTTGTTTGAAATCATTTGATTTTAGTATCATTTTCGGAGCAGATGTGCGTTTTTCGTATTCTTGTTGTACATCGTACGCACTTAAGTTTGCATCCAGAACCAAAACGGGCACATCATCACATTCTTTCATAAGCCCATTTTCATACAATTCATGGATCTGTTCAATGTAACCAACATCAACTTTGTTTTCTTCTTTTCTTCCTCTCTTTTTCATTCGGCCGTATGCAACGTTTGGTGACACCCTCAAGTAAACAATTAGATTCGGTTTGATATTGAAATGGGTGATTGCGAAGTCAAGAATATCGTACTCTTCTTTCTCTGTTTTGTTATTTTGTCGCAATGCTTCGATGAAAATGTGGTGTGCGCTGAATAATGATCTCTCCATTACACTGGTGCTCATTCCCGTTGCTTTCATCACAGGTTCGACCCGTTGAGATTTCGAAACGAATCAATTGGTTCTGGCAAGGCTTCAACATTTTTGAATCCCTCTAACTATTCAAAGATTGTGCTTTTCCCTGTGCCAATGTTTTCTTCAACAAGAATAGTGTAAATTACAATGACAAAAGTGATATTATTCGGATAGAACAATGTGTGAAGATGATAATTTAATGAAAATCTGCCGTGCACACGAAAAAAAAAGTAATATGTTCACCACCTCTCGTACTATCATGTAAGCGTATTTCCGAGCCAGCTAGTTTTCTTATACAAACATTTAATTGCTGATAGATATTGGGTTGTCAGATAAGTTTTTCGGTCAACAGCGTCATTGGTCTACACCAAAAGCGACAAAGAATCTAAATTCACCATAGCGACAGTGAACCTAAAAAAATACCGACAATAGATATTAGTGAAAGATACGAGAGTAAATCTTAGATAAAATATTGCTAAGGAATCACCGGAAAATATTTCGTGATACATAACGGATTAGAGTATTTTAGCACAAATTGATTAGAGAGAAGAGAATACATAACGTCATCGATCGAGCTTGAGAATCATGTTAGCGATTTAAATAGAAAAGAAATTATGTTTCTTTTTCGTTTCGATTTTTAATTTTGCTTAGAAAACGTGTTCTTTTCCCATTAACTGATGTTGATGTTTTTTTTTTCAATGATTTACCAAAAACATTTACAACGATAACCATACAATGTATGATGCATTACATTAACCATGGATTGCTCAACAAGGTGTAGTGACCTATATTGATGAGCAGAGCTGGAAATTTCACACCGTCCGTGCACGCACATAGTAGACTATGTACGCACACAGTTTGAGTTCGCGCACACAATCATGTATTTTCTATGTGCTCGCAAACTAGTATAGAAATTTGTCATCAATGACGGTTGGTATTTAATTATTCAATTTCTACTAGTGTGCAAGCATACATAAAAACATGATTGTGTGCGTGCACCCAAACTGTGTGCGTGCATAGTCTACTATGTGCGCGCACTGACGATGTAAAATTTCCAGGTCTATTGATTAGTATGGAGAATGAATGGTTATAATAATTGGTCGCTTTCGTTCTTTAATTATTTTTTAATTTTCTGATTGTAATCAAATAACTTGTGATTTCAAAAAAAAAAATAAATTCGTTTGACAATTCATTTGGGAACAGAAAACTGAAGATGAAAAATATCGATTAGATTTTTGGGGCAATTTATATTTCTTGGATTTAATCAAATTGTATGAAATAAGAAGGAAGAAGAAAATTTACTCTCACCAAACACTTTTTTTTTTTGAATAAGACTTGCTAAGAAAAATTCTATAAATATATTATACAAAACACGGTTTATTAATCAAAGGGATAAATGTTTATTTTAAGGTGCTTTTAATGAATAATCTATCAATTAACATAAAATAATCAATGTACACACTCACATATGTGAGAGAAAGAGAGAGAGAGATTGAGGGAAAGAGAGAGAATGTTGAATGGGAAGGAAATGAGTGAGTAGCTGGGGTCATTCTTCGCATTCCAAAAGAATTTCATCCATATATGATCATGTTGAAGGTATGGATGAAATGAACAAGTTATATCTATTACTGCCTTTACGTCATCGTTCACAGCTGATGTGCCTTTTCTCAAATGATCGAACGTTATAAAAATTTTTTTTCAAAACTCGTGATTTTGCTGATAACGAAGAGAGCATTTGTAAGTTTTCGTTTTAATGGTGTAGCGTACAGTTCAACGTTCATAATCGAATGATTTGAATAGAGTGTCTCACCCTGACGTAGTTAATTGCTTATATCTCTTATTTATGTATTCTTCTAGCGTGATCGAGCACTTAGCTGGCTCAGCTGTGAATTGAGCTTGAAACGAAGACCAGAAAAAAATACATTTGGGAAGTATAAATCAAAATAATCTAGCACACGTTAGAAGTTAGTGTTATCAACATCATGAATGAGCTAATGAGAATGATAATACATGACAACGAAAGAGGTGCAACATTTGCGAGGAGACATAGCTTCAGTGCGAAATGGTCAACGTGAAGACAAACAATTGGTAGCGTTATACACTTCAGCGCTTTTGTGATTTTTGCATTTTAAGTGTTATTAAAAAAAATCAATTATATTCAAATATAGAAAAAGGAATCATCAAACATTATTAAAAATTCGCTCGATTTGAGAACATTTCTTTGGATATATGTGCACAAGTAAGAATATGTTCTTGCAAAGCCAAATTCAATTATTTCCAGTTAAAGTGAACGGCAATATTCAATCTAAACATATTTGATAAAAACATTGATCAATCATAATCGATTAAAAAACAATACTGAAGCAAACCGATCAAATCGAATCAAACAAATTAACAATGAAGTCAAAATTGAACAAAGCGAAAAAACCTGTAGTCGAACGGAATATGGTGCCACCAGACGGCAAATATGGGTGGATAATCGTGATTAGCTACGCAATTGCAAATGTAAGACATTTTTGAAAAAATCTAATGTCAATTTTTCTCATGTTTGTTGTTATCTTATCAAATTTCCTCACTTCAATTGTCGCGAGCAAGTTTCTTTTTCAAAAACACCAAACAAACACATTTTGAGTACACATCACTCAAATCGTGTTCATTTACATAGCTAACATTTTTCAAAATTCCCACTCTATCTTCACTTTTTTTACAACAGTTTATAGGTATATCAACATCGCAATAACCAATTTTTCGATAAATTTTCGGAAATAACATTTTACACCGAACCAGTGTGAACCGTGCGGTGCAGTGTCGCGCCGAGCAGAGCAGTCGCGCGCAACGCCAAAACGCGAGAAACGTTGCAAGCATGCAAAAATCAATCAAACAGCACTAAATCAAGACTAAAAATATTCGCTGCAAAACTTTATCACTTTTGTAGCTACACAGAAAAAATTATACCTATCACAAAAATGAGACATCCAAGAGCCTCAAAAGTGAATGTGACGCATTGTCTTAATTTGGACACCCAAATCGGAAAATTGGTCACTAGAATTAGTCACTTGAGTGTCTCATATTTGTCTGATTTGTGTATAGTTTCAACACTTTTTAGTTCATTTTAATAGAAATGAGTGAAATTGGAGGAGCATTTGACCATAATCTCACCCGTTTCCACCGCCGAAATTGGATAAAATTCAGGTGTCATCCAACTGCACGCCACACTCTTATTAAGTCCATTTTTGAGATAGACAATTGACTATGAATCAATATATTTATTGTTCACGATTTAAACTCTCTTTTGTATTAATTTTGTGATTTATTTCACAAATTAGATTCGAATATTATATTGAATAATTCAGTTCGTAGATAAAATAAGTGAAATGACCGCCAACTTTCTGGTTTACGATCGCAGCGCGTGTAGGTGAAGAATATTTGGCAATAACATTTTGATATAGTCTCTATGTGTTCATCAGAAAGTAGAACAAAATGTTCTCAACATTTCGGTCCATTGTTAACATCCTCAAGAGTATTTTAAAATTCCGCCTCATTTCGTTGTTTGTCAAATCAATACAACCAATATTGAATCTGAATAAGTTATATTGTCATCATCATACTTTGCTGACATCGAAACTGTCAAAAAAGTGGACAATTTTGTAATGAATTAGTATTTTTGACATCGGTGTTTTCTTGAGCTCAAGATGACTTGCGATAATTGCTCACCACAGTTTTTTTACCTACCGACGCTTTGAAGCCGAAAATTGGCTCTCGCTTCATTATTGATTGTAATTCTCATGCTGTACATGCCGAAATGAAAACGTGGATGGCCGGAGTATGCCGGAATATCGATACTGGCGTTGAGGTAAGTGAAAATGAAAATGCTTCGAAATTCGTGTTAATCCAAATCATGTTTATTAAATCGTTGTTATTTTGGTTGAAGGTAAACTTCAAGATCATCAGCACTGAGCAAAAAGGAAAAAATCGGGAAAGTAATCCATATCCGCGAGGGGAACATTGGAGATCCTAATATATGTGCAGCATCGAATCCCTATATTCCGTAAAGAGATGGCTGCATATGCTAGATCAAAGTATGTAAGGCTGCTCTTGGATAAATAAATCGAATCCAATCGCGCAATAGATTTGCTGGCCACAAAAACTACGAATGTAAATCCATCAATGTTGTGCATCGGAGCTGTCAAAATGGCACCCGATTCGCCAATTGGGATCAAAAAGGGAAAATGATGCACTGGAACTAGAACCAGCATAAAAAAAATTTGACCATTCAAATGTTTTGAAAGTAAACACACTTCCACAAAAAAGGATCGATTCAAAGTTTGCATTGGATGCAATCCACACCCGGCTGCAAACCTTCTACCGATTATCGTGACTCAAAAAATGAATGGCGTCTTGTCCATAATAACAACAATCAAGCAGCACAAACAAATGAACTGGAAGCAGGATTAGTGGCAAAGAATATAAGAGTACCTTCCACAAAACAAGCAATAAACCCTACGAATGATCAAATGATACCCACAAGCAGTGCCACTGTTGCCCACCAACAATAACGAGGATTTCCGATTGTTTGGCATCGCGACATTGTCAGTGTCACTGCGAAGCACATCTTACGCAAAGGTAAGTAGCAATATTTTCTATTCATTGTTTCTTGTATTATTTTTTATTTCGATTTATTGTTTTAGTTCGATATTATGTATTTGGATTACATAGTTCGTTTGTGAAACCGCCAGCACAAAGAAGAAGAGCCAACCCAAACGTTGCTCTGAATGCAAACAATTTAATGCGACATGATCACTCAGCGTATACACTGTAACAGTAAACTATTAAGAATAAACAAATAAACATTTCAACGAATAAGCTATTTCTAAGCGCCTGATTTTGTGGCCCTGTACACGTAAATGTGTGTATACACACTGTTTATATAGTGTATACACACGATGTTGTACAGTTATTTAACTGTAGGTAAATAAAATAACCCGAATTCTATCCTATTTCGCCGGTGGGAATGGGTGAAACGGTCAAATCCACCACACCTTTATTCAAACCTGAATATACGTCCAGAAACGGTTATAATACAATTAAAAATTGTTATTTGGGTAGGTATACCAACAACGAGTAATTTTGGATTGATTTTCAAGGATAAATTTGAGCAAATGAAAATGCCGGCTGCCGATTTGACGCTGATTGTCAATGTGAATTCAGCGTTGTCAATGGCGCTTGGTTTGATTAATGGACCATTGCTTCGTCACTTTGGATATCGTAAAATTAGTGTTGTCGCGGCGCTTCTCTTTTCCATCGGTTTGATGCTAACCGCATTGACTGAGAGCGTGCTCGGACTGATTGTCACATATGGTTTGATCACAGGTAGATTACGAACTCGATCACTATGAAACACAAACCAGATCGCTTGATTAAATCATGTCAATTTCTTTTAGCAATTGGATACGGTTTGAGCAATTCATCGTTTTTGCTGGCTTTAAACTCCTTCTTCACCAAAAGATTGAACAAAGCCTCTGGTGTAGCGATGACATTAGCTGGCATTGGACCCATCGTTTATCCACCGTTGATAACGTTTTTGTTGCATTTTTATGGAGTCAGTGGGTGTATGTTGATCATTGGATCTCTTGCACTCCATATGCTTCTGGCCGCTGTTCTGTTGCAGCCCCTGAAATGGCATTTGGTGGAAAACCCGCTCAAACAATCATTCAGTCCTTGTGAAGTTCTTCCAAATGTACCGACATTTCTGTCGATCGGAAAATACTCGGAATCTAGTTGTAAGTATGAGCAAAGAGAGCACTTTTAGCTGGGGGTGAGCAGGGTTTTCTGTAACAAATGAAAAAAATATATATGGTTTTTTTCTTTCAGCTGTGCCGAACTGTGGTGCTGGGCTTGCATTTGCCTCAAATGATCCTGGTTTTGATCAAAAATCATCTCAATTTGCACTCACAAACGACATCGATACCCAAAGTATTTATGGCTTTGACCAAATCATCCACAGACAACCATCTGGCAATAAGCTCGACCAAGCAGCGATCGCTCGTAATTTCTCAAAACGCACACTTTGTCTCAATACAATCCCACAGAATGAAGATTTAGGTTTTGCGAATCACACAAACGATGGAGATGGGCCACAAATGCGAAATGGAAAACTGCGATGGTTTGAATCGGGATCAGTGGCTTCAATACATTTGGGCAGTTCCTTTGAATTATTCCGGGAGCCCCCCATTAATACCGATTCAATGCCTAATCGTAGAAAATCCTCGATATTCACGCCACTGCGTCAACAAAGTCAACAATTCATGCAGACACTGCGAGAAACATCAAATCTTTTCATACCGGACATCGAAGCAGAAAAAGATCCTTCACGGTCCGATAAATTAGATGTTATGCTTGAAGACGGTGAATACATTTCGTCTGTTGATCAAGCTGCAAAGAAGAATTGTAACAGCTATTGTTGTGCAATTTTCAAATGGCTCGTGGTGTTTTTCGATTTAGATCTCCTTCGCGATAACATCTATCTAAATATCATGATCGGAATGGCGATATCTATATTTGCAGAAATCAATTTTGCCATTTTAACACCATTCATTTTAGCCGATTTAAAATTTAATTCTGATGAAATAGCAGTAATCTTATTCGTTATGGCTATAGCTGATCTAATCTCACGTTTTGGCTCGCCATTCATCGCCGACCAATTGAATTTGTCGATTCGAGTCTCGTTTTTAATTAGCCTTATTTTATTGGTGATCACACGAATGTGTAAGATTTTTTAGCATTTTATAATAATCGAACTAGCCATTATGATTGAATATTTTTAAATTGTTACCAGCAATGGCGTTTACCTCAAGTTACATGGATATGCTGATAGTTTCTTCATGCTTGGGCGTCGCAAAAGGCATTCGATCGGTTTACATGAGCATAGTCATTCCCAGTTATATTCCACTTGACCGGCTAGCCTCCGCATCAGCAATTCAATTATTTGGAAATGGCATCGTCATGATGTGCATTGGACCTGTTTTAGGTTTGTATCCAAAACTGTATTTGTTCATAAGATTTGTATTTTCAACACTATTTATTCAATAATTTTTCCATGCAAACATTTCAGGGCTCATAAAAGACATCTCAGGAAGTTACGTTGGTTGTATACACTTCTTGAACATTTGCACCCTCGTCACCATCTCCATGTATTCTATAGAGTTAACGTACACTTGGTATAAAGACAAATCATGCAATAAATGCCATCAAGACATGACCAGTTAATGTTTCGTCTTTCTTAAATCATATTATATAAAATGTCAAAAAATAGTCATTACCATTTAAAGTTGCACCCAACGCTCGAATCCTTATGTTTCCCATCGAAAACGTAAATACTGTAACAATAGAAACTTATATATATTGCATGAAATCTGTCTTTTTGTTGCTCAAATTGTTCATTTCTTTTTCCCAATTGTATGGCAGAATTTATGTGTGAGTAAGAGGTCTGCTGCTAAGCCGGAGAAATATTCCAGCGTCGATCACATTATTAGATTTTATACGATAGTTTAGACACAAGATATTATTTTGAGATGAGCCATCAATTTATGGAATATAAACCATTTACTCCTTCAACTTGAAGAGATTTGTTTTTATTTTCCTTGAAATTTTCAAACTGAGAAGAATGCATTTGAAGACTCCTTTTGCCTTTAATCAGAACTGAAGCGATTTCATTTTGCGGTTATAATAAGATTCATTAATTCCGTCTTTCAATTTTTATTCATTGTAGTTTCACAATCTCATTTTTGAAAAAGAAACAATTCATGTGTTTGATATTATTGCCAATATGCTTTTATTATTAGAAATTCTATAAACTGCTTAGTTGAGAGAAGGCTTAAGATTCTAATTGATAATTATTTTAATGTGTCCAGAACGCATAGAAAACTCAATCCGAGTGTTTTTTTCACCGATCGCAATACTTTTACGGACATGGAGTGTGTGGGAATGTAATAACATGTAATAGTGTTTTTTGATGATTTCAATCTAAAAATATTTTGAACGCTATTTTTTTCGCCATGAATCATTTGCATCGAAACCATATCTAACAATAGATGTAATTGAAAAATTATGCAAATGGTTTTCTAACAGCCTTTGATGTGTGACAAGCAGCACATTCGTTGAAATTGTGATCAAACCGACTGAGCTGTATACACATTTTGAATCTATACGTTTGTTTTCATGAGGTGATGTCGCGAATGTTTGTAGAATAAAAAGTCTTACATCCGTAAGATGAACTTTTCCGCACTATAATCCACAACATGCATCGATATTTTTTAAATTAATTTTACCTTCTTCCATTTCATCTGTGTTTGGAGCTCAAATGTTAACCTTCGCTTTTGAATAATTGGATCATTTTGTGTGATTTTTTTTCATTTAAAAAAAAAGTTTCATAAAGATTGTGCCTTTGTGAACTAAATATATTATAATATATTAGTAATAATTATTACTTTTATGGGGCCGATTCGAAGTCGGTGGGAAAAATACTGAAGATTGGAACTTACCCAATAGTAAAGGGTGATTTTTTTGCTGGTATCTTTTTGGAAATGTTTAGTTGGAAATGATTGTGAAACATAAACTAAATATATTGTAAAAACAATGTTTCAAATCATGTTTCACTGGTATTTCGAAAAAATTCTTGTTTCACGACTATTTCCAATATTACCTTGATGCATTATTTCTCTCAAATATTTCCAGTATCAATGTTTTCGATAGGTTGCATACAATTTAAATAAAATACAAAATAAATAAAAAATATGTTTGAAGCTAGGATGTAAGATCACAATTGATTTATAGATCGTTCCTCGTTATTAGTAGTAAGATCCGAGTGTTCTCGTCTGGTAGGCCCATTTGTCATGTAGAAACATGTAATAGAATCAGCTTGTCAATTTGGTTGTGTTCAAAAAACAGAACAGTTAGGAGTTTACCAAGCACTTTGTTTTGCAAATTTACAATATATTGCAAGATCATGAACCTTTCCATTCGCACTGAAAATTCCTAGCTTCAAGTGATTCTTTGAATAAGTCAGTCAATGGTTTGGCAATATTTGTTGCGCACCATCTTCAGTGGGAGAGGATGAATTCCATCCGGACCAGCAACTTTTAGCGTTGATTGCTGACAGCTGTGCAGCAATGAAAGCAAAATCAGATTTGATCCCCTGAGGGGGACCGGAGGCCTAAATCGAACGATGATAATGGAATGTACTTGTAGTTACACACAAAGAAGATAGCAAAAAATGTTAGTTTGCTCAAACTCACTTAAAGCCCGTAAGATGCCATAATACATGAATTTTGGCTTATTGTCAGTGCTCTTCTTCGAGTTCAAATAGCGCCAGAAACTCTTTGGTTCACTTTTGAGATTTGATTTTATTTTTTCAATGTAATTTTGATACAGACATGTATTTTGGCTATCAAAAGATTGTGAAAAGCAGCTTCAAATGGTTGCCTTTTGGTTTTTTTGAATCGTTTCCATTCTTTGTTCATCTTGTTTTTAAGTGCCTGGAGCCTCTTATTTTTCCATGGGCACTTGCCATGCTGCTTCGTTTCATAAGTTTACTTATGAATAATACCTACTACTTATTGGTTCGAAGCGATTTATCACATCCGACAATGAAATGTGAAAAATCTCTCCTTTCTTTTTCAAGCTTTTATGTTTAATTTGAAGTTGGGAAATTTGATTGTCGGAGCCTCCGTATTTGAAATTGCAACTCAAAAGATACAAGTATTGGCGGATGATAATCATCGATTCCGAAAATCAAAAAATTTCTAAGTAGTCCCAAATCTCATCAGAATGACTTTAAATTGTGTAGGACTTATTTTTTCGTAAAATAATGTGATTCCGAAAAATTCATAATGATACAATGTGGACTAAATATGTCCCCATACTAATGTTTCGTAATTAATTTTGAAAACCCCTCCGTTAAATGACTAGACCACAATTGAACTACCTGAAGACGAAATCCGAATTAACTGAAAATTAGACGGTTTCTATTCCCAATGAAGAACGGAATTTACCGTTTCTAATGAATAAATTGCAAAAATTATAAATCTTATTTTTCGAAATAAAGTCGCACAACTTTCTGTATGGCCATTCTGCTTCGCATGCAACACAATCTATTGACCATCAACTGGAATGGCAAATAAAAAGGTGCAAAATTCGACTCAGCTCACGCATACATACAAATAATACGTCCTTTGATTGAGGTATTTGCTTGCATTTATTTCAAAAAATCATCGAAAGTGCATGAATATTAAGCAGTTTTTCCAAACGAAGAATCATTGAAGAATAGACTAGTAAGGGCGGACATCAATAGCAACAACACACATTTATAGACGATTATCACCCTTCAGCGTCTGGTCTGTTGAACGAAACCTCTCCACAACCCCCGATCGAGAGCCAAGTTTTGAGGTTCATCACACCATTCATTTCCCCTCTCATTCAAATCATATTTAACCGAATCTGAATATCGTCTACGTGCTCTAGTCCAACCTCTCGGCCCATCAGCTTCGGCGAACCGAATCCGTTTCGGTAATCGTTCTTCTCCCATGCGTTTTACTTGACCAAACCATCTCAGTCTGGATTTTCTTGCTTCCTCTCCTACCGAATCGACGTTTAAATCCCCCCGAATTGTCCCATTTCGGATTCTGTTTTCCCACTGATCGCGGCGCGAGATTCCCGTAACCATTCTCAACACTTTCATATCAGACACTTCCAAATCATGAATCAAATTCTCAGAATCAACCCAGCTCTCGCTACCATATAGAATAGTTGGTCTGAAGATTGATTCGTGAATCAACATCTTTTTTTCTGTACTCAATTCACGTTTATTGAAAACGTGTGATCTAAGTTGCACTTCTGCTTCATTTCCATTAATCCTTCGCTGTTCAAACTCTTTATGACACTTGCCATCTTCCGAAAAGATGCAACATGCAACTCAAATATTTGAATTGGGAAACTTGTTCCAACAAGTTGCCATTCAATGCGCAAAGAATTGGCTTTCGAGTCCTGCCCACATGCATAACTTGAATTTGAGTGCCGCTAATGGTCATTCCGAAGTTCGTACAAGCCTCTTCCAAATCTTTGATACTATTTTGCAGCTCCAGTTCAGAATTGCCAAATAGTACCAGATCATCTGCGTAAGCGATTGCAGAAATAATATTGCCCCCTAAAGCTACTCTTCCCCTTAAATTGGCTGATTTGATCAGCTTGTCCATATAAATAAAGAATAGTAGAGGTGAAATTGTACATCCCTGTCGCAGACCATTATGTACTTCAAACCATTCACTCAAATCTCCATCCACTCTTACTGCTGCTTTACTGTTTGCGTACAAACTTTGAATTGCGTTGAGAAGATTTCATTTTCACACCATATTCGGCCAAGACTGACCACAACTTAGATCTGGGAATGCAGTCGTATGCTTTCTGCAAATCCACGAAACAGAAGTACAGTTCCCGATTTCTTTCAAGGAATTTCTCCATTAGTAAGGGCGGACAGTACAAGATATTTCATATCTCCTTAATACATTCAATCCGAATCCAGAACTTGAAAAAACTTGTCAACATTTGCCAAACGATTCGATTCTGACTGTATGTATATTTCAAATAAGAAAACCATTAGTGCCGAATCAAATAAATATAATAGTTTTTTTGTGCCTCTTCAAACAAAACGACATCCTCTTCTCGGTTCTTGTCTAAAATTCAGCTTAATATTCAATATTATTTATTTGCTTAGAAACTTTCTTTCATAAACCAAAATTAAATGAATTCGAAATAATTATGTATTGTAATTTAAGTATTGAAAGTTGGAAATCATATAAATGTTCTCATATTTAGTTAAATAAAAAAAGAATCTCATTTGAATTCAATGAAACCAACAATAAGAGCAGATTCAAAAAATGTGACACCATTTGGAACAACCAACTTCATTTGTTTTATTCTCCAATGCGAGCAGCGCACCCAGTGCCAGTCGCCGAAATCACTTCATTGTTTTCCAAGTGGAATCGAGCTGTGCAAATAGTCCATATAAAAGCACAATGCCTGTCAACCAATAGTCGTTGATTTCCTTTGATCATAACAAGAGTTTATCACTTTAATTTCACTTTCGAAGGTTAATTTTTAATCAATTGTAGTGCGTTCGTGGCTTAAATATACAAACAAAACGGTTATTTGGTGATTAATAAAGGTAGGCTGAGCGAAATCAATAACAAATATCTTGAAACTGGTCAAACAGAATTTTTTTTATTGTCGAACACTGTCTGTGCTTGAGTTTGCAACAAAGACGAATGTTTATCGAAAAATAAACGGTGAAAATCTCCACTTCTGATGAAGTGATGGGAAAAAATATTATGCGCTTCTATTGCTTCAATTGATTTTTCAACAAACGAGAAGATATCACGAAGTGATCATTTAAAATTATTTCACTGACTCACTTATCCGAAATCCATATTGTTGTTCTATATCATTTATGTTGGAGTGCAAATGCATTAGTTCTATTTCTGTCATGTCCACATTTTAATTCATACACTCGCATGTTCTCATGAGTCATTCTCTTTTATTTTGAATTCACTTTTTCCGCCAAACCGTTCAGTCACTGGCAAGTAATCTTTGCATAAAATGCAAATTCACTTTCAGAAAGTGAGGTTAGATTTCATCAATTTTCAGTGGCGAAAAAAATATATATTTGAGATTTTGGTTTTTTGTTTGGTTTCATATACTAGTATGAAATTCATATCAATCAAGAGGTTTTTTACAGTTTGATCTACAGAAAGTGTATGTAAATGAAAATGGTGAAGAAACGAAGGCAAGGTGATCCATGTGTTAATGATAGCGACTCAACATCCGATGAAAATTTCAAAAATGACACAAAGTCTGAAACAGGAACCAAATGTACACACATTAAGCGAGCAGTCGATGTACAAAAACTTCGCCGACATTTCAAAAAATCGCCCATTGAAAATGAGAAGTGTTCCGAATGTGCAAAGATGCCGAATAGTGATGTGGAACAAGGAGACTATGAAATTGATCGATCACTTTGGATGTGTTTGAAGTGTGGAACACAATTATGCGGGCGCTCGGTCAATAAGCACGCCCTTAAACACTATGAGGTTTGTGAACATAGCAGTTACTTTGTCAATGAATAACAATTTGAAAATCCATCAAATAATTTAAATTGGGAAATGGCAGTTCGAACTTCAGTTCATTTCAATTAGAGGAATATTATAGCATAAGAATGCTATTCAATACCAAATTCTCTTTTTTTCATAGACACCAAGATCTGATTCACACGCAGTGGCGATGAACACAACAACGTAGGAGGATGAACTGTTTATCTAGCACACAAAAAAGCAATTCAAGAGAGACTAACGTTCATTTCTTTTAGGTTCGAGATTTGGTGCTATGATTGTGATTCGGACGTGCACAATATCGAATCGAGTGTGCAACAATGCATCGATTTCGTAAAATCAGAACTGTTGAAACCAAAATCTTCTTCATCGAAAGCAGCAGTCCCATTGGAAGATGGTGATGGTGTTTCTTCAGCTGTGGTGAATGGTGATGTGAGCTTGGGCGATGAAGATACCAAAATCGACCAAGAAGCAATGCACTCTGCGATGCGAAACACCATTAACATTGTGCATTCGCTCAGCTCTAGTTCACTTATACCTGGTCAAGCAAAAAGAGTGCTCACAAACGATGTGAACAAACTGCCACGAGTCCGTGGCTTATCGAACCTTGGAAATACATGCTTCTTCAACGCCGTCATGCAATGTTTGGCACAAACACCATTTTTGTTACCCGTTCTCAAAGAATTATCGAAGCCCGACGAAGAGTAAGGATCAATTCACATTGGAATTTAAATGAAAATTTAATTGGCTTTTGTTTCAGATTCTCTTTACCTGGTGGAAAATTCAAGTACAAGGACAGTGAGCAAGAGGTTGAACTGGAGCCAATATCCGGAAAACTGAGTTCATGGGGTCCATTGACTGCAGCCCTTGCCGAAGCATTGGAAGAATTACAGTCGGGTGGGGGCGTGTATAATCCACGAAAACTATTTTCCGCACTAACAAAAATATGGCCTCAATTTGGTGGCGGAGACCAGCACGATTCTCATGAACTCCTGAGGCATTTGCTCGAGAGTGTCAAGTACGTTTGAAATTTGATTTCTATCAAAAATCACTTTTCTTGCTATTCCACTAAAATTTCACATTTTTATCCCGCAAATATCCATAGAACCGAAGATTTGAAGCGCTACAAAAAAGTAATCTTGAAATTTTTGAACTATTACAATGATTATAAAGGAAAGGGCCTGCAATTGGTGCCCGATGACATCAAGCAAAAGTGCAAATTCTACGGTCAGCAAGCGAGTGAACGAATTTTGTGTCCAGAGCAGGTGTTCCGTGGTTTTCTGGTGTCGACATTGACTTGCATCGATTGCCGCAACACATCGTCACGCCATGAGAACTTCCTCGATCTATCGCTTCCAGTTACCGTTGAAAAGCCCGCCCCGCCAAATCGCCACAGGAACAGCCCAGAGGCGTTGAGCCCAAATAAAGATAGCCTAAAATCCAAGTACCTAAAACAGAATGAACACCGCAATTATAAGAAGAATCGTTCATCATCACAGGAAGAGTCGGATGCAGATGTTGAAGATAATTTAAGTGAAGATTTCAATGCAAAGAAAATCAATGCGAAGAAAGCTATCAAGACTGAATTGATCGACAGCAATGGAAATATCGAATTGGAGAAGTTAGATGACGATCCGGAGAATTTGAACAAAGATTTGAATGGTACGAACTCTTCCAAAACCAATTCATCATATAATATTTAAAAAGAAAGTAACAATTTTAAATTTGCAGAATCAAAACCGGCTATGAACGAATTCCTTGAGCTGGGCATTAGTGTAAAAGGTGGCAAGGAGCTTGTTAAGCAAATTTCCCAGGATGAGAAACCCAAGTCAAACGAAGAGGCATCTCTGCTTGACAGTTTCCAACAGATGAATTTGACTGATCGAAAAGAGAAACAAGCAAAGAGCAAGCGAAAACGTTTGCACAGCTATACGGACTGGAGTTCAACGATTGCGCCGCGGTATCAGTGCGACGAAGGCGAATGTTCGGTGCAATCATGTCTCAATAATTTTACCGCTGCAGAACTCATGAGTGGCAATAATAAAGTTGGCTGCGATGCGTGTTCGGAGCGCACCAATGGCAAAGGTGGCAAAACAATCAATACAGATGCAACGAAGCAATTCTTAATATCAAGTCCTCCAGCCGTGCTCATTCTTCATTTGAAGCGATTTCAAGTGGGGCCACGTTGCATGTTCCGAAAAATGACCAAACATGTTGCGTTTCCTGTGACCTTGGATTTGGCACCGTTTTGCGCATCAAAAGTTAAGACCCTTCCAAATGTGCATCGATATCAGCGCAAATTGATTTACTCGCTATACGGCATCGTTGAGCATTCGGGAGGCATGTATGGTGGGCATTATGTTGCGTATGTTAAGGTGCGTCAATGAAAATAGCTTTCATTTTGTTCACAATTTTACGAATTTTTAATAAAAAGTTCAATCTTTTATGTCGTTCAAAGGTGAGACCGAATTTAACGCCAGAAGATCCACGTTGGAAATTCTTGCCGAAGGGCAGCAAAGTGGAATTGGATCAAACTGACGAGCAAAAGGCACGATTGGACGAGGCACTGAGAAAATCTCAATTGCAGGAAAATCGATTGCAAGGCGGTGATAGCGATGACTCTACCTCATCATCCTCTTCTGATTCTGGAATCGAATCGAATGCAAGCCATCATCAGCGAGATACACCGCCAGTGTTAACCACGCCCCCTGAAGGCAAGTGGTACTACGTATCGGATAGTCACGTAATGGAAACTACCGAGGAAAAAGTACTTAATGCTCAAGCCTATTTGCTCTTCTATGAACGAATATACTAAACAAACAACAAGCTACTATAGAGGCGGTGAACACGTCTGGCATTGAATCGAAACGTTTAAAACGATTACATTTAATTTATAATAGATGCATTTTAATTTAGATTTAATTTTCAGTTTCAATTCAAAAAGAGGAGTTTTTCTAATACAATAAATCGACAAAGATAATGTAATTCATGTCAAGTTTATAAAACAAAATTGTTCCTCTTTTTCCGAAGTTGTTGATTTAATGATTCACACGCATTTCAGCTAATCGAAATAGTTAAGTCATAAACAAAACGTGTATAATATAAAGTGAATAAATAAAAAAATATCTATCGCCAGGTAGATGTATTCTTTAAGTAAAACAGTGTTGTTTTTCCCCAATGCCGTGCAATGCAGTATACACCTGTTCGCCTAAGTAGCTTTTTCTAGACAAAAGTCACGTATTCACTAAATGAATATCTTTTATTCGTTTTCCAGATGCGCATTTTTTTACAACTTTTGTGATTAAAAACACATGATTTTTTTTTAAATTAAAAATAAGAAATAGATTTTATGCTATTCATCATCTATTGGGCGGCGGCCACCTTTCGAACGGCTGCTACGCATTTTGCCATTGTTGGCGATGATCTGGAAATTGCATCAGTCATATAGTAATCATCTAGTTTCTTTTGTTGAATGTCGATTTTGTTGCTTCCGATTTTTGAATTCTGTAATTGAAAAAAAATGGTTAGTGAGGAGCACAAACGATTTGCAAATGTTGAATCACTTACTGAAGCTGGCAGTGATTCGAAAGGCGTTCCTTCACGTCGGCCATAGTTGGTGAGGTGAGGGGCAATTTTTTCCAAACGTTCACGTAATTCATCGAGAGTGTCATATGACAATGGTTTCCCAACAACTTCAGAAACTGCTCGGAGAATTTTCCAGTCTTCACGAGCCATTCCAGGTGCAGTAACTGCAACGATAGTTTGTTGGGCACGGCCTTCGGCATTTAAATAGGTTGCTTGCTTTTCTGTGTAAGCGGCTCCAGGCAATACAATGTCAGCCATTGTGGCTCCAACATCGCCGTGGTGACCTTGGTAGACAACAACACAATCGGATGGCAATTGATCGCGGGTGATTTTATTATCATCAGCACCCAACAAGAACAAAACTTTAGGTTTCGATGCAATCACATCATCGACTGAACTAGTAACGCCAATATCAGCGGCACCAACTGTAGTAGCTGTACGTTGCAACACGTTGAATGCATTCCAACCCTTTAAATTTTTGGAATAAGAAATTGTTTCATTAACCAAATGCTGGAACTCGAGTTGAATGGCTTATTTTGACTCTTAATAGAGTTTATTTCAAAATCAGTTTCATTTTCTCATTAAAAACACTTACTTTCTTCGATATTTTCTTTGCATACGCATAGAGTGAAGAGAGGATAGCCTCTCCATCTGGTCTAGCCAATTGGTCAACTCCCACAATGATTACAGGCTTTTGTGCATTTTCCAAACGTTTCGATAATGGATGTCTTCCGTTGACAATTTCGCTAATGAGCGAAGCATCATCACCCAAGTGCTATGAATAATAAAAATGTTGGACGAAAATATAGAATGCATTTCATTTGGACACACATTTGTTCGAGTGAATCTTGAAAAGCCAAATCAACATCTCACCTCATATTTATAGGAAAGATCGACTTTGGGTCCAATCAATGATATATTTCCTTCATTGTGTACATAGGACTTGCGAAGACGAGTATTCAGGATTGGTGCTTCATAGCGTGGATTGGTTCCGACCAACAAAATTTCGTCGGCATCTTCAATATCGGCGATTGGAGTGTTCAAGATGTAAGTTGAACGTTTGCCTGCGCAAGCTTTTGGTAGAGTGGTTTCTCCAGCTATGGTATTTGATCCGAATTCAGCCATAAGATCTTTCAAAGCAGTAATCGACTCAAGATCAGCCATTCCACCGACAACAGCCGAAATTTTTCCTTCGGCCTTCTGCAAATTACGTCCAACTGCAATCAAAGCGCTTTCCCATTCGACCGCTTTCAATTCACCGTTGATTTTCAACAATGGAGCAATCAAACGTTGACGTTTCAATCCATCGCATGAAAATCGTGATTTATCACCCAACCATTCTTCATTAATATCTTCATTTTCACGTGGAACAACTCGCATCACTTCATTGGTTCGTGTGCTGAGAATGATATTGCTGCCAATAGCATCGTGCACATCGATACTTTCGATCTTGCGAATTTCCCATGGTCGAGCGACAAAGCTGTATGGTTTGTTTGTCAAAGCTCCGACTGGACACAAATCGATGATGTTTCCAGACAATTCTGATAAGAGGAGTTTTTCAACATATGTTCCGACTTGCATGTCACTACCTCTGCCAGTCGTACCCAAATCATCGACACCAGCGATTTCTGATGCAAAACGAATGCAACGAGTACAATGGATGCATCGGGTCATAATTGTTTTTACCAATGGGCCAATGTCTTTGTCTTCAACAGCTCTGAAACGATGAATTCTTGTTAGAAATGAGTGAAATCAATCATGAATTTCGGCAGACCAACCGTTTTCCGGTGTGATGAATATCAACAAATCGAGATCGATCTGATCCAAAGGTCATCGCTTGATCTTGCAAATCACATTCACCTCCCTGATCACAAATTGGACAATCGAGCGGGTGGTTCATCAGCAGGAATTCCATTACACCTTTGGCGAATAATGTTTTATTTATTAAAATATATATAGAAATTGGATTTTTATCAATTTATAAACCTTCTCTCGCGCGGCGTGTTAGTTCTGAATTTGTTTTGATCCGCCATCCTTTCATCACTGGCATTGCGCAAGCGGCAACTGGTTTTGGACTTTTTTCAACTTCAACCAAGCACATACGACAGTTACCCGCAACTGCCAAACGTTCATGATAACAAAAACGTGGGATTTCTACGCCAACTTGTGCTGCAGCCTTTTAAAAATCAATCAAAAATTTACATATCATTCCATCTTTTCTTAATTACATCACATTGAACTTACTTGCAGCACAGTTGTGCCAGGTTCGACCAAAACACTCTGATCATCAACAAACACTTCGATTTTCTCGGGTGCTTTTGCGGGTATTGCTGCCGATGAACTCGCTCTCACAGCCAGCACAAATCGGCCATTGGCACCATTTAGGGATTTGGCCAAGCAAAGACGAAACATTTTAAACTTTGTAATTTACTTATACGAACATAAACAACTTGAGTTTAAATTGAAAATTGATGTTTTGAGTCTTTGTTTGGTGCTTTTTTGCAGTAAATTACGTAAGAATCTTTGTGGAATACGGTGTTGAATATCCGATGTTATGAAAAAGACGTACATGCGAAATGTCAAGATTTTTCATTGAAAATGACACATTGTCAACCTCAAATGTCAGGCGCCAGCTTTTTTGAATGTACTAGAACTTGGTCTAGTACTGCAGGAGGAGATATCAAATCATCATGTGCTCTCAATGGAAAGTGTACAATTTTGAATAGATGACACAGTTTAGATTAAATTTGAACATTTTATTTGTGAAACGATTAGAAATTACGTTCGCTTCGATTTTCACGTGAGTTTATCAAAGATAGTTATATTTGTTTTGCTTCTTTAGATTCTTCTCGATAGAATTTATATTGATAGAAAAATGTCCCTTGGAATGAGTGCTTGAATAAAATTCATGATGTAATGTTTATGTTCAATATTCACTTTTATTGAGGAAACAAAGAATAATGCTTAACTGAGCTTATTCCTTGTATTTTTCCATAAGTTCATCAACGAAAGCAATGTATTTTTCTTTGGCTATATCCTGACTCATTCCTTTCTTCTCATTCCATGCATTCCATTTGGCCTTTCCTTTTAGGTCCAACATTCCGGGCTTGCCTGAATTGAAAAAGTTAAAAATTATCGAACTTGTTATCTTTTCCGAAGATACAAATATTCGTTTGACTTGAGGTACTTGTATTGTTGTCTCCGACTGTGCCCTGCTTGAAAAACGCGTACAATTGAAGTAATTCTTGGTCAGTTGGCCGCTTGGTCAATGTTTTAACGCGCTCAGCTGCTTCATTGAATCTCTAAATGGCCACAAGAACATTTAAACATGTGTAAGTAAGAAATTAAGTTATATCAAGAATTTATACCTCATCCAAAGACATTTTGGCACTTTTTCAATCTGAAATGATGGAGAGAGAAGGAGAGATAAGCAACTTTTAATGTTTAATCAATTTTTTCATGTTTTACTTAGTTTATTTTTTCAGCTCAATATATAAATGCTTACTTAAATAATTTCATTCAATTTAAATTTTATTTAAATGAATACAGGAAAAGTTAAAATATTCAAAATAATAAACACACATGAGAAAAATTAATAAATATTTTTGCTTTGAGCGGCCCACAATTTGGCGTAAAGACCATTTAGGCCCAGTAAATGTTCATGTGTGCCTCGTTCATGAACTCGGCCTTGGTCCAAGACTAGAATTTCATCGGCATCTCGGATTGTGGACAAACGATGTGCAATACAGATACTGGTGCGATCTTTAGTTGCTTCGACAAGCGCTTGGAGAATATTGTGTTCTGTAATCGAATCCAAACTGCTCGTTGCTTCGTCAAATATCAAAATTGGTGCATCTTTTAGGATTGCACGTGCAATTGCGACTCGCTGCTTTTCACCACCAGACAATTTCAATCCGCGTTCGCCGACGTGAGTTTCGTATTGCTTTGGCCATTTCAATATTGAATCATGCAAGCCAGCCATTCGGGCGGCATTCTCAACTTCGGCTTTGCCCTTACTCAAGTTTCCATATTTAATATTATATTCGATTGTATCGTTGAATAGCACACATTCTTGCGGCACAATGGCAATCGCTCTCCGCAAACTGTCTACATCGACATCGGTGATTAATTGATTGTCAATTCGAATGGAGCCATGCGTTGGGTCGAAAAATCTATATAAAAGGCGGACCATGGAACTCTTGCCACTACCACTTCCGCCGACAAAACCGATTCTCTTTCCAGCCGAAATTTCAAAGCTCAAATCATCAAAGATTTTCTTGCCGGCTTCATATTCAAAGGACACATTTTGAAAGATGATTGAGGCTTTCTTTCGATCAATCGAAAGATATGGTGCGTTTGGTTTATTTTGAATGGCAGCTTCGAGATTCATCAATCGAAACATGGCACTCATATCTAAAACGGCTTGACGCACCTCTCGATAAACACTGCCCAAAAATCCGAGTGGAATCGACAATTGAAATAGCAATCCATTAACCATGACCAAATCACCGACTGTCATTGTTCCTTTGGCAATTTCCTGTGCGGCAAGGTACATTATCGCCGTTAAACCAACGCTGAATATTGCATGTTGGCCGGCGTTCAACACCGCCAAACTTGATGCCGTCTTCAAACTGGCCGCTTCATATTTTTGAAGCACTTTATCGTATTGTTCAGCTTCATATTTCTCATTATTGAAATACTTGACTGTTTCATAGTTGATGAGTGAATCGATTGCTTTGTTGCCCGCTTGATTCTCAGCTTTATTCATATGGACTCGGAATTTTGTCCGCCATGACGTGATTCCCAATGTGAATGCCGCATAAATTCCAACACAGCCCAGTGAAATGCCAGCAAAAGCTGGTCCACATTTCCAGTACAAAATACTCGAAACCAGTGCCAATTCAAAGATGGTCGGAACAACATTGAACACCATGGCTGATAGAACGAAATTGATGCCGCGCGACCCACGATCGATTGTTTTCGAAAGTGCTCCAGTTTGTCGGTTCAAGTGAAATCTAAGATCAAGATTATGCATGTGCATGAAGACATTGGTGGCGATTTTCCGTATTGAATGCTGTGCAACTTGAGCGAAAACTGCATTCCGCAATTCACTGAAGCAAGCCGCGCTCAAACGAGCGATACCATATCCAAGGATGATCGATGTGCATATTGCTAGCGACGTATCAGGCACTGAAGCTGTACTCAAAACATTCAAATTATCAACGGCTGCTTTGAAAAGGAATGGAACACATACATTTAAGACTTTCGAACCGACGAGCAAACCCAGCGAGAGCGCGACGCGCCTGCGAATCATGTCATTGTCTCGCGGCCAAATGTAGACCATCATAGCCTTAACCACTTCGGTTGATGTGATTTCTGGTCCATTGTACAAATCCATTGATGCATTTGTGACCGGTGCCGTTGGCAGTTTCTTTCGCTTCGCAAACACATTGCTCAAAATATTCGTTCCAAGCTTCCCATTTTTTGGTTTATCTAATTTTGTGTCATCAGCACTTTGTGTTGAAAGTAAGCGCGTTGTTGTGTCGTTCGCGAAATTTCGTAACAAATATCGTTCGTTCGTTCTACATGTTGAATATGACAATTTATTTCCACTTAAAATATTAAAATATCGATTGATACTTTTAATGCTGTGTGATTGTTTTGTTATACAATTTCTGCACAATATCGAAATCATCTTCTCTTTTTTATCGTGAGTGAGCTGCTCTAATTTGTCTTACACACCGACAGTTTGTGTTGAAATGCAAATATCAACTGACATTGACGTTTTGGACTAGAAGTAGCAAAACAAAAAAAAAACATTGCTGTACTAAATTTGCGAAGTGGTTTTTTTCATTCCGGCTCATTCGGTCGCTCGTATGTTTGTTATTGTTTTGACTTGGAAGTGCACATGAGATTCGACTACATCTTTTTCACACTGGTTTCCGTGATCTGATGTAAATAGTAGAAGTGGAAAAAATGAAAGGAAAAAAAACCGTTCAAAACCAACTGTAACATTGATTCTTATTTCATTCTGCGCCATAAATCTCTCATGCGACAAAAAGCTTTTTCCAATGAGCATGTTTATGTTTTGTAGTGTATATTTTTAATATTTGATATTTCATAGGTTTTTTTCGTAATATTTCATGCTCAGGTGAAAAATTTCAACGAGTTTTGATTTGGAGAGGTGCGCGCGAACACCACGGCTCACACTTGGCTTTGAATTAAATGGACAATTTGAAATACGCTTTCCGTTTTTTTTTTTAAATATAATTACGCACATAATTCGATATTTAATCATACCTTACGCCAAGTTACAATTCCTGCAGTCAAAATGTTAATGAATTCATTTATTCGCTTTACTTCCACGGTTGTCCAAAGCCATTTGACCTTACTGAATTTAATTGAATAGTCTGCGTGCGCTTCCAATAAAATAGTAAACGTCTTCATGTTTTTTTTTTTTTCATTGTTTTCGTTTTAATATCTCGTCAAACGCATTTCAGCGGAACGGCTAACAAAATTTGATATTCCATCGTTTGATGATTCAACCATGCCAAGCTGTTGCAATTGAAATTCAACTTAAATTTTAATTTGACAATTTTATGTATGTTTTTGCAATTTCACGTCCGCACGTACTCAGGTCGCGACTAGTTGACCATGAAGCATTCATATATATTTTATCATTTTTATGTTGCACGAAACCAGTATAACTATTAATGAATAACGTTCTACATTTCGTATCCGTGTGTCATGCAGATGCAAGCGGAAAAGAACGATAAGGCGGATTTTGATTGTGATGCACAGAGAATATTTTCATGGGAAACAGATGGATGTGTTATTACATAAATCTTGACTTTCCTTATTTTTGGAACTGATTTTTATACAAATTTTGGTCACAGACATTTATTTTTGAAGTAAATCGTCTATCTTTTCTTTGTTTTGATGTAATTTCCCTTTATTTGGTGGTAATATTTTGCTTGAATCGTTCCGGCTATTTTCCAGGCTTTCAACTTCAGACTCGCTGTGATTCTTCTTTTGAAAAAATTATGTTGGTCTGAGTTGAAAAAAAAAAACGATTTTATCACTCGCGATAAATATAAGACGAATTATCAATAAACGGACATTGTTTGAAATTCAGAAAAAATATTAGACTTTACATTTTTCTCTATTTTCAATTCGTTTAAATTAACATAAATCTTAGAAAAATTGTTTTTTTTTTTTTTTTAAATAATTTAATGTTTCTAAAAAAACTAGCTCAAGAAATACCTTTTTCCTTATTTTTCCGGGAAATATTTTCGGTAACAATTGAATAAAACTCTTTTCTACGAAGAATTGGAACTCGTTCAAAGTTTTTCGAAAAATCGAAGAGCGGTAGTAGGCTTGCGTGCCTTCTTCTGTAGCAGTTGAGTTCAAACTGAAACAACGGGCGACTGTGGCAACTAAACAAAAACGAAAAAAATACCTCTTCAATGTAAGCAAAATGAGCGTATGAATGGAGTGACACGACCTTATATTGCTTCGAACGCCAAAACACACACTGTCTGATTATGGTTGTCGCTTTATTTCTGCGAAAAATGGTGGTGGAAATTGCGGAGGCCGCTTTCGAATATCCTTATGCAAAGAATTTTGAAATTATGTTCCAATTATAGGCTTATTTCTTAAAACAGCACCAGAAAATTCCAATAAAAAAATGTATTATTTTAAAATAACCTAAATTTGCAGCTTTATTTCATGCAATGAAAATACATTCGAATGCGCCATATATTTAAATGCTGGTAAACGTACATCTAATATAACTGGTTAAACGTTCATTTTCCTTTCTTCGTGGCCGCCTTTTGAGCTTCTTCTCTAGCTCTCTTTTCTCGGGCCTTTTTGCCGCCTAACAACTCGATACGTTCATCTTCACTGAGGCTTGAATTAATTCCAGTTACGACACCGGTTCCGACTGTGACTTGACCATCTCGAATCGTGAAACGTTGACCTTTGTCAAAGACCATGGGTTTGATCAGCTTCAACGTGAGCCTGAAAAATAAACAAATTAGTAAAATCGAACAGTTCGAAGACTCTTAGTGCCTTAAATTAAGAGTTATCAATGGCTATTTACTTCGCATGAGTGCCTGGCATTACGATTGAATCGGATGGAACTATAATTTGAGCAGAGCAATCCCATGTTTTCGAGAAGATATTCAACAAAGCATATGATGCGAATGGTTTCTGTCTGCCACCCTCCTCTTTCTTCAGAATATATACTTGAGCCTCGACCTATGTTCAAGCAATTCAAATACAAATTTGTAAAATGTCGGCAAAAATATCCGGTGCCAAAAATTCAATACTAACATTATCAACCATTTTGTGTGTTCCTGGTTTGCACAAGATCATACCACGTCTGACTTCATCACGTTTCACACCGCGAACCAAAACGCCCAATTGATCACCAGCTTGACCTTGGTCGAGCAACTGATGGAACATTTCAACGCCAGTAATTGTTGATTTAACAGTTTTGCTATATCCAATAATATCGCATTCATTCCCTTTCTTGATGACACCTTGCTCCAACAAACCACTGAGCACGGTCCCTCTGTTAGGAATTGAGAACACATGCTCGATGGCCATGTAGAAATGTTTTTCTAAATCACGTTGGGGTGTTGGAATATAGCTGTCGATTTCATTCAACAGTTTCAAAATTGATTCGGAACCAATTTCTGGTTTTTTTTCTTCAAGTGCGCACAAAGCAGATCCTCGGACAACTGGCAAATTGTCACCGTCGAAACCCATTTCGGTCATCAACTCACGGATTTCCATTTCGACTAAATCAACCATCTCTTCATCGGCTGCGTCGATTTTGTTGATGTAAACAATGATGTGTTGCACACCAATTTGTTTGGCCAAAATTAAATGCTCACGCGTCTGAGGCATCGCACCATCTGTCGCGGCTACGACTAGAATGGCCCCTAAAATTTGAATTTGAATTGTTTATTATATTTCAGCAGTTCCAAAGGTAGTTAATAAAAATGTGCTCAAATCGAAAATTCTCAGAAAAAATGATGACAAATTCCTTACCGTCCATTTGTGATGCACCCGTGATCATATTCTTTACGAAATCAGCGTGACCTGGGCAATCAGTGTGCCCATAATGACGTTTTTCGGTTGCGTATTCAACGTGAGCAGCATTAATTGTGATACCACGGGCTCTTTCTTCTGGAGCATTGTCGATTTCATCGTATTCCTTAACTTCGGCCAAATCTTTATCGCTGAGTACTTTTGTGATAGCAGCCGTTAATGTAGTCTTGCCGTGATCAACATGTCCAATGGTGCCGACGTTGCAGTGAGGCTTGTCACGGTTGAAAACACGTTTTTCCGAGTAGCAGCGCGCCGAACAGACCGGATGGAATTTGTACAATTGCGAAAGTGCGCCGCTTTTGCCATTTAAAATATGATGTAAAAATACACGATTTCCTGCAATCGAAAACATAACCTCAATGAATCAATCTGCCGAAATTGAGCTCACGCGGTAAAAAAATGAGAGATTTGTTGATTTGCAATACCTGGATTTAAAATCGAACGAACTACATTGAAGGTCGCCATCTCGGACAAAGTTCTCTCAAGCAATATCAGCAGATCCTTTGAAATAAAGATTCAGAATTTTGTCGTTCTCCGATTATGTCGATTACCCAATGTGAAATGAGCCTTTGGTATCTGTCAACCGGACTGAAAAAGCTCTTTTCACATTGACTTTTGACGCAGCGGTAAGGTAGGTGACATACGTTTCAATTGAAATTCTCTGTGAGAAGCGTCAGTCGATACATTGGGAAGAAATTTTCAATTAAAAATGCCTTTAATACATAAGATTTGGCTCACTTTTCATATAAATATGAGACATATTCTGTTGAAATTACGAAACATCTTCATTCATCCCATTTTCGAATCGAATTTTCAAAACTGTTGCTAACGCATTGATGAAACGGCGAACGCGAGAATGCGATGGCTAGATAAACAAAATGAAGCTGTCATTCGGTCTGTTGGTATGTGTTAACATGTCGCTTGTTGTGTTCGCCTTTGCGCTTCTCTCAATTGCAATACATGTGAAACCATTGAAAGCGTTCACATGACCGTATGGCGATGAGGAAGCATATCGATTCCTTTTATTCGGCTATCCGTGCGATTACACATTGAATGCGTATAGCAGCAGCAGCACAAATAAATAAAGAGAGAGAGAGAACAGGAGAGAGAACGGGAGAGAAGGAGAGAGATAACCATGCGCGGCGTGCATGTAGTGGTGATACGTGCGTGGAAGTCTTCAGCTGCTGCGGGACCGTATTTAAACGAAAACAATTCATGTTCTCTGCATTACGAAATCATTCAGCTTTTAGTTTTTCAATGGCGCACCAACTGTTTAGATGCATTAACAGAATCGCTTGACTCACACACTCACCATATATATCAATTGATAAATAAAAAAACCACTGCGTTTTGTTGTACAATAACTGAATAAAATCAAAGTTTTAGTCGACATTTTATTGATTTGAGTGTATTATTGAAAATAATCCTTTGAATTTCGATTCGAGTGAGAAAGCGAGAAAGCGTCGAAAGGTGCTTGAATATTCTCATGTGAGATTTTGCTCCTGTGCGAACACGCAACCAAATTCTATTCTCTAATTTTGTGTATTTGTGTTTTTTTTTAGCATTTCATAACAAAAAAATTGTTTTGGTAATAAATCTCTGCGAAGAAACACACTCCATTCGATTTGAGTGAAATCCCATTTGCGCGAATATTGCGCGTAAACGAACACGGGTGAACACACGCCTATTTTTCATCTTGCGAATAACAAATTTAATTGTTTTTGCTGTGTACAAATGAACTGTTTACAAGAGCAGCGATAAATAAAAAGTAGCAAGCAAAACCGAATTTGGCACACAGAGACATTTATTTTGATGCCACTATGATGATTATGAAATAAAAAAAAAAAAAATGAAATAAAAAAAAAGCTAACGAGCTCATTAATTTGCAATTGATTCTTGGAGAAATGTTTTCCTGTTTTTACCTTGTGGGTGAATGAAACAATACATAAAACGCAGTTAAGAACATATCTATTTCACGTGCAAGCGATTTATTATTCAAGTGTTTCGGAGAAAACATGAATGACTAATACAGAAAAATACGCGTAAGTGGAGGGTTTCAATTGGATTTAGACAAATACTCAAGAACAATTATCGATTTGAATTTACCAGTTTTGTTAATATTTTCACGTGTGTGTTTAAATCGAAATGATTTTTTCAATATTGTGCCAATCGAGTAGTAAAACGGTTTATTTTGTTGACGATCAGAATCCAAGTGAACTAACTGTTGATGGCGAACGCCACGTTTTAAAAATTGGTCACTGAAATAGAACTTTTAATTGCGAAAAGGATAATACAATTTTCCCCATCGACATTTCGTTGTGTTGCATCAAATGAATAAAAATTCGCATTTATGGCGTTTCTGCAAATTCGACACGGCGTCGGCACGTTCTACTCGCTAAGAGCTCTGCTTTTATCAGCCATCATCATTTGTACGGAACCGTTGTCAGGTGGGTAAAGACACTTATTTGTTTGTATTCGAATGTCGAACGCAAATTTTTTCACATTGCTACGTGCGTTTCATGCGAGTCCAGCATGTTAACCTTTGACTTGATGTTTTGAATTTGGATTTCTTCTAATTGAACGATTTTTTGAAGGAAGTGCGCGATTAGCGCATGAATTTGCCTTCAAATAATCGATTTATGACATTTGGCATCACTTAGATGTAGTACTTCATATTAAATAAAAATAATTCGGTATATGAAAATTATCATTCGGAGATGTTCAATAGGAGCTGATTGATTCTCTTGCATCTTTTCAATTATTTGGCAAAGCCAATCTCGCTTTCCCTGCTAAATCTCTAGCTCTTTCTCGTTTTCCCTTCATTCACTTGCTATAAAAAATCAATCATCGATGAAGATTGGCGTTTGTTACGAACCCTGATCCTTATGTAACAAAAAATGCGCTACTCGATAATATGTTTAATTTCTGTTGCCGTGGCTCACTCTCGCTCTCTGGCTCTCTTTGTTCGTGTCTATGCGCCTCATGTTGTCGTGACTTCGTTAGTTGATGTGCGTGCTTTGCAACTCGGCGCGAATGAACGTGTGTTGTGTTTAGAAGAAGGCACACACCGTTTCACGTTCATTGTCATTACCATCGTTATTACGCGAAAATGTGTGACAGAAATGTGTGTGTACGTTTATTCCTCATGTTCCCTTCTCACATGATTCCGCTGTGATTACTCTTTGTTCGCTTCCTATGCTGTTTCTTTCCCCTAGTTCTTATAACATTTTTTTAGTTTCAGCGTCAAATTGAATTCATTGTTGTTTGTAAGCTCTCTTTATCCTCTTGGTGGATTCGCGGCAACCCGTTTAAAAAATTATATCTTCACTGTTTCACCATTTGCCATCATATTTTGATTTTTTACTGGATAGCTCATGATGTATGATGAATACCAAAAACGAAATTCCGAGAGAAGAAACCTAGGTAAATTCGATTTAGTTTCTCGGTTTCATTTTGCACGCAATGACGCACACTGCCAATTTCGTAGCATCAAATTAATAAAAAAAAATGAATGACATGAATTCGCAATTAAAGCGAGTGAGCAGAGCGAAGGAAAGATGTATGGAATGAGATGAAAATGACATATGATGCTTTTTAGCCATTTCTATGGCTTTTGAAAATTGAGAACATGTTTATCGTTTGAATGGCTCACAAAAGTGACAATAGCAATTATTTTACTTCATCCACTCGGTGTCGATGTGTTTGTGTGTGTGTGTGTGCTTGTGCGCGTAATGCGTGCAATAAATATAACGCGTTGTCGTCGACAGTCGGCACAAATAATTTCATATTGTTCTTCAAATAATTGAAAGATTTCAATCTTAATTTGATTACATTGCAGATTATGTACCGACATTTGTTTACGGTCCACATCGTATTGCATGAGTGCGAAACTAGAACAAGTAGTTCTTCGGATCATTTCTGCGTTAAATTGCGAAAGCGGCTTTTAACTGCGCACTTTGTCATCTGGCTAAATGGGCACCCACATTCCGCATCAAAATATGAAAGAAAAAAAAACAGCAACAATAACCGACTGGAATGCAATCGGCTTCATAGCTTGAATTCTTGAATAAATGCTCGGCAAAAATTGCCAGCAAATAAAAGTTCATTGTATGTTTTAATTACGAAACAGGTCATTTATCTCAATAGAGAGCAATTCAGTTGAATCGAATCTTTCCTAGGAGAAAACGTATTCGATGTGGTTGCGAGCGCGGGCGCGTTGAAAGAAGGCAAAAACAATCCCTTTTGCATACAAAGTCTATTTCTTTCTCAAAACCAGTTGATTTGAGCCGTTTGAATAATTGACGAGAGTATTCCAAAAACTTGACATTTTTCATGGCAATATCATCTTGCGCAGAATAATGCCCGATAAATATCATATTGTGTCGGGTCATTCATTTTACTTTTAACGCATAGAACTTCATTCCTGTTGACTTTTTTTCTATGCCAAATTTGAAGGAATTCCAATTCTTTTCTCTGTACTTTTTCCTTCACCTTTTCGCCGTCGCTGCTCTTGCTGCTGTTACAAAGGAATATCTGTGTTAGTGGCATACAAAATGAGTGTACACATTGCCATATAGCGTAGAGATCAAATAATGTGTATTGCATATTTATATCCAAAAATATGTGTGCTCCATTCGAAAATTTGGATTGAATGAAGAGCGCACACGATGAGCGGAATGAGAGAGATACACACATGAATACAATAGGCCAAAATGGATATAATATCAATGTTATGTATACAAACAGTAAACCCTCTGAGCATTCATCGCCTCGCTCTAGCGCTTGAGCGATCGATTCTGCGTTGCGTTTTTATTGGGAACAACAGCGAAACTGCCGGCCGGTTGGTGTTCGCAACAAAATCGATGTTGTGCTCGTCGGTACAGCACTTAAATCGCCATGTTTGCGCACGTTGCTTTGTGTTGGCTTGGCATTGCGATGCGTATACCATCCGTTGATGGTGCCGCCGCACACTGCTTGTCGATTTCGTGTTCTTTTCAGCGACCACGACATGCACATACTTGCTCAATGTGTACGGAACAACACTGTATGTGCAGGAAGAAAGCGTTGAAGCAAAAAAGTCCAATATTGTAGTCATACACAGTACTCACGCGTTCGCTTGCCTAGTCTCCGCTCCATCCATCGCTTGCTCCTTTTGTTTGTATTTTTGTTTACCGCATGTCTCTCTACTATGTCTCTCTACTATATATACCTATATATGTATGTTATATATATGTCGCTCGCTCTCTCTCTCTCTCTCTCTCTCTCTCTCTCTCTCTCTCTTGTGGTTTAACTGAACAACCGAAAGAGCCGAAATTGAATACACACCAAATGTGCTGCTGGTGCTCGTTCCACAAAGGCAACCGATGATATTTATTATATGAATATATGATGCGACTCTATACCTCACTTAATAGTCGAATAACACAATTTTTGCCTCACTTTATGCGGAACACACAAAAATAGAATAAATGGATAAATGTTGCTTGATGTTTGAAATCTGTGTTTTTGTATGTAATTGTTCCTGTTAAGTAATTCTTTCGCTCTCGGTTCTGTGTTCTGCGTGTTGTTGTTCGTTTTTTTCCCTTCGTTTTTCATCATTGCATTTGTTTGGTTCTCAAGTTTTCTCTCTGTTTCTTCGTGTATTCTCCCTATTCGAGTATCATGCATGTGAGTATTTTTGCTGTATTCACCACTTCTTCAGCCTGCTGATGTGCGCAAGCAAACATTCTGCAATGTGAAAATGTGTGTTGATATTGTCGGATGCGATGCGAACGCATACAGTTTTTATAGCAATTAATCGAAAATGTTGAAGTTTGCTCACACAAATCGCAAAGCAACTACGAGAGATACTCCGATTGGAAAGAGATTTGTAAAGGGCAGTTCGATATAAAACAAAAGCTAAAGAGAAAGAGAGAAATCAAATTGGCGAAAAATGCGAACAGCACAAGAAAATATACATAATGTTACACAAAAAAAATAGATAAAGACTACTAGGAATTATATTGACCCAGTTCAAGCGGATATACTGCTGGCTGCTACTTGTTAATTCAGTGGATAGATATAAAATTCATTGCGAATATTTAATTTGTACTGTTTTAATTTGTCCAATAGTTTCGATTTTGCGCCGATTTGATTTCTCTGACTCTTACATAGCTATATCGATTCCAATTTCATTATATGAGGAAAAATGTTTCCAATGCCATCGCATACACGTCTAAAGGAATCGATCGGACGACTATTGTTTCGCTCTTTTTTTTCCTTTTCACTTCTCAAAATAGAGAAACGTCTCACGCATTTCTACAATCTAGCCGAGAGCAAAGGAAAAAAAATCTGCTCAATCGTCTCATTCGATGTTCTCTGGTTATGTTAACAAACATTGCAATAGAAAAAAATGAAAGAAAATTCGCCTGTATGTTAGCTGTCATTCAGAGCATGATTTTTTTGCTCCCGTCCTTATTTCACTCGCCAGATACAATATATTCATTTTTTCTCATGATGTTTTGTTTACAGGACATAGTCTATGTTTACCGAAATGGTCATGTATAACATCGATTGAATTGGAGTGTGGTGTGGGCGAGCGAACAATCAACCGCTGGTTAAAATGCATAAAGCAATACATATATTAAGTGTCATTACAGGAGTTCAATAAAAAAATGAGATTCAAATACACTCTGGTTGTGTGCATTTCCAAGGCTCCTCTGAACGTCGACATTGACGAATTAGGTGCGGATTTCATACGCGCTTCATTTGCGCGCAAACTCATTTGCTCACAAATCAAGATTTCTTGCCGAGCGAATAAAATAGGAAAAAATATCGCAAAACGCATCACAAACACCACAAATGAATTACTGAAAAATGCTCGCACCTTGAATAAAATTCACAATAATATTAACCGTAGCAGCAGCGCTAACTGGATTTCCGAAAAACTGCGCTTCCAAATTTCGCCATTCAATAGCTAAATCGTACGAATCGGTTTGTGCTTAGAAAAAAATCCGGTTCGATAAACTTTGAAATTTCATGGTCACACACAAACACACTGACTCCGATTCCGCGAGTTTATTTTTTATTTTTATTTCGCTCACTGTATCACATTCGTCTATTCCCTGTGTACTTTGGGATCGCGCGTCAACAGTGTATACATTTATTGTTGTTGCTGTTCTTCATTTCTTATAATGTTGTAATAACGCGAATTTCATTACTATTTTAATTTTATTATCTCTCTCACGTTCTTCCGCTCTCTGTTCGTGAATGCCTCTGCCTGAGTTCAAGTGCTGCTGTCGTTTTCAAATTATTTCTTTCAGTTGAATGAATTTAATTGTTCGTTCCTCGCTCTTCGTTAAACTGTGTGCAATTCACTCTTTTTCTCCCTGTGTCTCTTTTTACGCTCACTCTCTCTCTTTCTCTTTTACTCTTTCGTCGCTAATCATCATATTATTTTGATATTATTCATTCCTAACGCACAAATAACCGAGCACAAAAATGTAAGCGCGAAAAATTTGATTTGATTGTGCATAAAAAGCCATTTATTATTTTGTTATTTCTGTGCAGTGCCGATTTCTACCGAAGGGAAATATACGTTCATTCTTAATTTATTTCATTTTTTTTTTTTTTGAGAAACTCATTTTCATTAGACGTGATTTGAGATTTAATCCGCACACAACTGATCCTTATCCATCGGAAACGCGTACAGATGATGAAATGAAAGTTTAAAAATTCCGTTGTGAACATGAGCAGCAATTAAAAAAACCAACAAAGTGGTGATTTCATTGCGATATGCGGACGGGCGATAAAGCGGCGATTGGTGTGTGCATTGGGACCTCAGTGAAAAAAAAAACTGCTGAGTAAACATATACAAAACTGCTCTAATTGAGCGAATCAAATTAATTCGCATATTTTAAGAAGAATTTCCAGGAACCAGATAAATTTTGTATAAACTATCAAATGACTGTTTATGTTTGAATATATTTCAATTTTAAATTCTGTCCGTACGATGGTTACGGCTGCGATCAAATCAATGATTTCTCTTTGTTTCTTGTTCTTTTTTCCTCTTCATCACCGTATAATGCAAATCGGAAATTTTTCCAAACATGTAATTTCTGCGTGCGATTCATAATCGTTGATATAGTAATTGATCATTCGTTATGTAAATGTGCGTTTCTATCGATTAAAGCTAGTTGACTATTGTCAAACATGGGCTTCACTTTGGCGGATATCATGTTCAAATCGATTAAAAGCGATTGCCGCCGCTTTTCTGCGCCGATTGTTGATTTCCAGCCGATGTGAATTGCGGAAATCACACCGAATTAGCGCGTGATAAAGAATAGGAAGTCATGATAAAATTCCGTCCATTCCGCTCTAGCCAAATAAACATTTGTAGCGAATCTTTTGGTATTGCATAACCCAATTAGAGAAACGGTCGTCATCGGGAGTGCGAAGCAACAAAAGCGCGTCATATGCAGAGAATCAGCGAGAGCATGTGTATTGTCAACGAAATAAAAGTTAATTGAAGCACTTAACAAATGCATAGAGAAATAGCGACAATTTATAACCGCGTTATGTGCAAGTTATGTGTCTAGTAGATCAATTGTGACTTCGAAAATCGAATCAAATCGACGAAGAACAAACAAACACGCACACACAGTCGAGTGGTCAGTAAATAAGCCGAAATGAAAAAAGAAAGCACTTAAAATACCCTCGTCGTTGAATTGATAAGTGCACGAAATAACTACATCTAAAGTAGTGGTTTGTGTGATTTATCGTCGCAACACCGAATCCAGCCCGTGCATGACTATTAGGCCTCGTTGATTCCTTTTATATTTTTATGATCTCAATATATGAACACAGCGTTCTGAGTGAGTGTGTCTTGTTCACACATTCGTATTAAATCACATGCACAATGTTTTTTTTATTGCGATGGCAGAGATTTGATTTGGAACCGCGGAATTGCGCGTTTAATGGTGCCGAAATGAAGAAATTGGGTGCGAAGCAAAATATCCACAAATGAAACAATAAAACCGAAATGGGAAAAAACTAGCGCAAAAAGGACAGAGTTCAGTTTTAAAATTCAATAGAAAACCGAATGGAAGTGTGTGCGGTTGCCGACCGGCGACAATTCAAATCAAATCGTTGTTCACATTATTTTCTTCGCTCTTCTTGTTTTTCTGCTGCTTCTTCTTGTTGTTCTTTTTCGGTTGGGATAGAGCTGACCCTCCAAATCGATCTATTTACATACGTGCGTCTCATACACACGTAATTAGGAGTTAACATACAAACTCTCTCTCTCTCTCTATCCCTCTCTCTCGCAAGACCTACGAAGCCACACTTGAAAAGAAATGAGAAAAAAGGCAACAACAACAACGGCGGCAGCAGCCAAGAACTTTCGAACGAAAATTCTTTCAATCAATCAATGTGTGTTTGTCGACCGAAAACAGATTGAAAAATTACATTCTTGATAAATTTAGTCTGAAGGCCATATTATCAGGCACGTTTCTTTGTCATTTTGTTTGTCATTTTTCGTTGAACAATGCTTTGGAGCGTGTTTGAAATCACTTCCAACACACAACACAATCAAAATATAAGTGAATTGCTGCTCTTTTACTTTATTTCGCACTTTCATATATGCGTGAATACAAAGATATTTTGGCGCATATTTCATGCCATGAAATAATGCCATTTTCATACCAAAAATAAGTGCAATTTAACAAGAAAAAAATAAAAATGTTTCCATTTCATTCGAAATTTAGGAAAAAATGTTACTTTTATGTTTGCATATGTTTCTGGTTTTAATAACAATATTATAACGCCTTTGACGAGCAGCAATTTGAGCGCGAACATCGAGAAGAATGTGGGTAATTGAAATATTCATTTTTTTATGAAAATTCAACACCCTAGAAATTTGTTTATTGCTTCATCCTTTTCCCAATAGATCGCTGTTTTTCACTGCTCATTCTTTTGCCATTGTGTTCGTCATGCTCCACACCACAACCACCCATCGACTTTTGTTGTCAATTTGTGCGGCCAATTTGCAAGTCACACATTGCCACTTCTATTGCCGAGAGCCGAGTGCCAATCGAACACAATATTTTTCATTCGAGCCGTTGTCGTTGCCATGGATTTTACCGCATCGATCCGAAAGCTCCACAATAAATACCAGCAATCGCTGTCTCATTGGATTATCGTGAGCCTTTTCTTATGATTCGCTGCTTTTCTCTATTTCGAAACGAAACCTTTTCTTATCTCACCCTTTTGTGTGATGATTAAAAACAAAATTTTCGAATATTTAATAAAATTGGAGGATCATTCGCAAATGTGCAATAACGTTAGTGGCATAATTTCATCTTCAGACAAAACCATTCGCTAGAATCAATAAGCATTAGAAAAAAAATCATAATATGACCAAAATATAAGGCAAATCAAAATGTCTGTATATGTGAATATATTTGGAATTGTCATCGAACCTAAATGAATCCATTTTAATGCATTCTCATCTTTTATTTTTTGGTTATTCGGAGCGCGCTTGTGATATATTGATTTATCCACATTGACGGATTTATTTATCGCTACCCATTAGAAATTCAATTAGTTTGTAGCGATAGCTTAAATACCTTTTCGATTGTGTATATCGGCTCTATCGGAAAATAATCTCATGAATTCTTGATACGAATGATGGATATTTGCGCGTTGCCAACAAGAAATATCGCGTGTCATTGCCTATTTCGTCGTATTACGTTCCGTCTGTATGTGCGTTTACTTAATTACGCAGCTGGTATGCGTACACCGAAGCTTTGCAAACAAAAAGGATTCAATAAAATGATTTAATGAACAAGTCGGAACACAAATAACAATGTTCCAAATCTAAGCGGATATGAAAGGGCTTTATTGCAAAAAAAGAGTTTTTATTCTCCGAGAGGTAAATCGGTCTCTGCATTGCCATTGCCATAACAGGCAACCATCCACAGGACAATAAGTCAAATAATAAAGATATTACGGCGTAGTAGAAAAACATGTTAATACCCTTAGTTAGAGCTGTTAGTTTGTGCGCATAGCGGAAATCGGACTGTTTGCTCGTTGTTACTCTTTCTATACTCGAATGTGTGGCAGCAGCAACGTCATTCATGAGCGCACTGACGACGATGAAGACGCAATAAAAAATGCCGGAAAACACACCTTTGCTTACAAAAATAACAGTTTTGTATTTTGTGTGTCATTGAAGATGTTGGGTCTTTTGTTTGTTTTCATCCTGTTGTACTATAAATAATGAGCCATAGCTCGTAATTAGATACGCATCTCTAAAAAATGGTGATCCATAAATGGGCGTTCTTCTCGTTTTCAGCATTCAATTTTTTTGTACCTCTTGAAATCATTCAGTTATTCAGTTAAAGCAAAAAATAAAACATAATTTAATGTTTTCGCATACAAAAAGCGACGGCAATAGCACATAAAGAGCATAAATTAGATGCTGGAGTGAGTGATCATTTGGGGCCTCACTCTCTATCTCTCTATTGAGAAACGTTAGAGTAGGATCTCTCCGTTCTAATTAAGTACTATTTTTACGTAATCTCCTGAATGCCCTCTCTCATTTTTTAGCAAAGGTGCAATCTCGCACTGTATTTCGTGTGCAAAAATAAAAAAAAACCTGAATTGCCTATCGAGGCAATGTCTATTAATTAAGCCGAAATACTTGAGCTGGCACATTTTTCGGTAGGAAAATCGCAAATGCAAATATCAAACAAAATGAAATACAGCAGGCAAAATAATGAGTAATTCATTGCTTCTGCCGGTTCATTCTCTCTCTCTCTCTTTCCTTCTCCATATATATCAATTAGGTGAATGATGGCTTTGTTTGTGCGCCCCGCACATTCCGTTGGTATGAAACATAATTAAAGGATTTATTATTGTTTGCCATGCACAGTGTACTGTGTACTGTGCACATAGAACGGGAGCATACATCAAGCAAGTAAATGTTGCGTCGAGGCCAAAAAAATGAGATTTTTAGCTTCATTTTATTGACACAAGGCACTCATTTCAGCTAAAATATATTATAACAATAGGCGTGTAATACAATTCGAATTGAGCTCTAGCTTGGGTGGCTGGCTTTCACTTATTCGGCAGGATACCAACTGCTGCGCAATTCAGTGCGAAGCCAAAGCCACATGGTTTGAAATGTATGAAAGCTTGTTTTGGAATAAAGGCCAATGTTTTAGATGAAGACAGTCAATCGAAAAATATAGACTAAATTTGGCGCTTGATGAGCGATATTTTTCTTTAGCTTTGCTCACACAAATCCGACATTCGTGCCTATTTGTTTTTGCACCAAAAACCGCTTAATGAAGTCTCAGCCCCTTTAAATTATATATCCCAGCCACATTCTGGTTGCTTGAAAATCTTTTCGTTAAATGATTCGGGCCGTATCAAAAATATATTACAATTTGAGATAAATGAATTATTTTCATTCGAATCTTTTTATGACTTCATCCAATTGATTTTTTGATGCCACAAAATGCTCTCAACTCCGAAAACCGAAACGAACATTAAAGGAGTAAAAGTTTTTTTTCGAGCTTCATTTTTTCTGCAATAGTTGATTTCTTTTGCATAACAAAATGGGGCACTCAAGAATAGCACACCCATTTCGATATAATCGCACACGGGAATAAGAGAGGTCATTGCCTCTGCTGTGTGTGTGTGTATGTTCATATTACCTAAAACTAAAAAATATACTCGGGTTCCTCCAATTTTTCATTTGAAATGTCAAAATGCATGAAATATATTACAAATTCACAAATGAACAGAACAAAACCGAAAAAGGCAAACATGCGGACAAAGCAACAACAATGCCAAGATACCTATCCGAACTAAAGTTGAAGAAATAACATGGATTTTCGAATAAATAATAACAACAACAACAACAGCCTGAGCACAAAAAACTGCACCACTGAAACATGTTGTCATGAAATTTCTAAATACGCACACATTTGCTTTGGGAATGCGCGATGACAAGAACAAAAAGACACACTCGCTGCCTCAGTGAGCAGAGCACGGTTGTCGCTGCTTCTTCTGCTGCTGTTCCTGTTGCTATTGTTGTTGTCATTGGGCAAGAGCGCGCTTTGCAGTCGACTGCATGTAATTTGGGAATAAAAATGGGCTAACGCCGAAAACAACACACAATTATAGAAATCACTTTGAACGACCAAAAACAGCACTCTCTCAGCAACATTCGCACGACCGACCAAATGAAATAATATGAGAAAAGAAATGAATAATCCAAATTGGTTAGCTTGTCGTGTTTCCCTTTTTTTTGCGGCAGACTGAAAAGATGCCTTACAATTTGGCAATAAACAAAATACTTGTTGGTTAGTTATTGCTGCTTGGTTGCTTTTCTCGGTGCCGTGCTCTGCGTTCTGCTACGTTTTTTCTTTCGTTCGGTGTGTTTTATTCCTTGTAAGAGCGATGAGTGCGCGCGGCCATTTCGCCCTGGAGAAACGGACAAACAGAGTGAGAGAGAAGACGCCATATTCGCACCATAAGTGAACATAATTTATACAAAACGAAAAGTTTTTTCCTCTCATTCAGCGTTGATTATTTCACAACTTTTCCTTCGAAAATGCCTCTTCACAAATTGCAATGCACAATTTGAAAATGGAACCAGAACGAAAATTGACCACAAATATGATTGTTTTTTGGTCAAAAATGAGAATTGCGACTTTCTTTTCAATATGCCCACCACGCAAATAAAACGACTGCAAACGAAAAGAATATATAATAATAATCTTAATGTCCTCTATAAACGTTATTCGAATTGAAATTATGATGATGGTTTGATTACTTTTATTTGCATTGAGCAAAATTAACGAATTAAACTACTTGAGCGTCGGTGAAGAAATTCATTGGAACTCGTTTGGTTGCTGTGTACACGAAAAGGACTTGCAATATATTGGTTTAATTACATTTTATTTCATGCAAGAATCTCTTGTTCTTTTTCTATAAGAGCCATCTTCGTTTTCGAAAGAATGCTCATTTTTCTCACTTGCATAAAAATATATTGTCTGTTTTGCTCTTGCGATTGAAAAACAACACGCCAAACAGAATGCCGTTCCCATTGGTTGAGCTTCACATTTTATCATATATTTTCTTTGCTAATTGTATGACTCATGACGCGCTGGTTGCAGTTAAATGCAATTGTTGTTATAGAGTCTTTTGCGATTGTTGTTGAGGCCGCAATAAATCATATGTTATTCGGAATTTTAATTTATGGCGCTGAATGTTTGTTTGGTTTCTCTCTAGCTGCCATTCCACTCCATTTCATTTAATATTTTCGGTTGTCATATTCCCGCCAGAACGAGCCGATTCGCTCGGCGAACAATAGAATATGGATTAAAGATTCAATCAAAGTTTGTATGATACGGTTTTTCTCCGGAGGAAGCAACCAAACTGTTATCATAGCTTTTACGGAAAGTCGTCAGAGAAATAAAAAAATTTAGCACAGAAAATTATGAGTGATTCGATCTAAGGAAGTAGGAAAAACCCAAAATTAATTATGTGTGAAACAGACATTTAATTATATGTAGATTTTTGGTATTATCGCCGAGTGAACATGGCAATATTTAGCTCAACAATCACTTTTTCTGTCGTGGTCTTCATTCTGTTCTTCGGATTTAGCTTTGGTTGTATATTTCACCTTCGATCTCATCAGAGTGCAAGCAATTTAAATAAGTCAGTCTGATTTGCATGTTCTCACCGTACCTAACAAATCTAATTAGTCATTTATATAATCTACACAACCAGAAAATATTGTTGTTTAGTTTTAATTGTGAGAAATTCGTCAAGTTTTTTTTCCCTTGCTGCTTGAGTGTAAATGAAACATGCAAAGTTTTGTAACTATTTGTTAGTAGCGAAACTTAATCCGCTCAAATATTAATTTAGACTATACATGCATTTATTTCCGACCTCTCAGATGCAAGGCAACGACACCACCTCTCACCGCAGCCATAATCGCAGTATAAACGTCGCATTTTCTAAAATTAGACCAAAAATTGCTCCGACTATAAAACTTAATTTTACAGATAACGTGATATCAATCTTTTTATAACAAAAATTACACATCTTTTCTATAGCAAGTCGATGGTTTGCGGCGATATTTTCATTGCTTGTGACACATTGAAAATGATGGACCTGATTTTGAACAGATCCAAACAGAAAATTCGATTGCTGCAATTTTGAGTATTATTCATATCAAGTACCGTCCTTCAGTAGAAAACCCTTCTGTTCATTGAATGGAACAATTCCTTTTGAAGCCTCCAATCGAAATGATGTATTGCAAACGCATTGCTTTTATGTAAAAGCTTGACGGGAAGGGGAAGCAGAAGCGAAAAAAAGTCAATATCTATTTTTGTATATATGAAAGTCATCCCCAAGAATTTCAAATATTTATGAACTCCATACGATTTGATTATATTGAGAATGAAACGAATTTTGGCAATAAATCCTATGGGCCTGTATTGTTTGCAGTTGGGTCCAAATTTCCAATAATAAAGTGGATTTCATTTTTTTCTCTCACTTTAATTTCATCAAGCACACACACACACACAAACATACACATGAAAGAGGCACAGAAAAGGAAAACCATTGAAACGAATATATATATCGCTTCGCACGCATGAAAAGAAGCATGAAAAAGGCTCTGCTTTTTTGTGGGAGCTGGATGTGGGCTATATAGAAATGTGTGTTGATTCGATTGTAAGTACGGAATTCCGTATGAGGATTTACACCATCGTGCACATAATATACGAGCGTTGGATTTCAACATCAAAAGTATAGCATATACATCATGAATCGTACATCGAACCGAATGCTTCAAACACACACACATACACAAATAGCAGCATAGCAATACGCACACAGAGAGAACGAGCGAGCTCCTACATGGAGTGCAGCATCAAAATAGCAAATGTTGTCATTCCAGTTCTGGTTTTGCCGTTGCGCTCACATACAAAATGGGTGTATTCTACAACAATTGGTCCAACGCGAACTTAAGTTCTTTCTTTATTTTCGGTCGTACAAGAAGAGAGATCCGAGCAAGGATTAATAAATGTGCGCTGCATATATTGGAATAGCAATTTCAAATATTTGAATTAAAAATTGTCGATTTTCACAGAATATACACATGTTTTGATGGTTGCTATATCATTCGACATTTGTTTGATATAAAAAAAGAATGTTGGTGTTTAAGATCATTGTACGGCAGTCTTGTATGAAATTCCAAACGAGAAAAAAAACTTGAAGGGAACGCGCTCGTATAATGCGGTTATCGACTTGCCCGTGCCCAGTATATTAGCCTTCCATTGACCATAAATTCACTCAAAATGCCAATTTGATTGCATTTTTATGGCTTTCTCATCAAATTCTATCAATTAATAATGGGCAATTAAAGGACGCTTTTACATGATCTAATGATAGTTCGAAATGATAAAAGTCTCGAATTCTATTGAAGATTATACACACGAACAGATTCTATCTGTTTCAATTTATTTTTTGCGAAATAAATCAAGTGAACAATTGTTTGTGTGTGCAATTTCAAGATCGATTCTGCTTTCGATATTTCTGAAGCATTTAGAACACGTTGGGCATTTTGAACATTTCACAGCAGTTCAGCCTTTTGCTGATGATACACCCCCGCATATTCCAACATCTGGTTTGTTTAAGCCGTCGCACTTTTGATCGCATGCACATAAATTATTTATTTTTATGTGCGCGTGGACAAGTTGAGCCGATATAGTTGTAATGGAAATAATTTACGCATCAATTTGAGTTGCGGCCATTGGCGCCGCCATTCGAATCAAAACAATATTCACCATAAATTAATTGAAACAATTAATTTAGGTGATTTTATTTGTGTGTATTGTATGTTTTCAAGGAGGCTGTGTGTTCCAGCGAGATTGCTTTTCACCGGGCTCAGCATTCTCCTCGAATAATTGATGTTTCAACGTTTATCACAAGCAATAAAAATAACGATAAACACTCCCCAATTCATTATTTTTGAATGAAATATAATTTCGAATCTCTTAATAGACATCATACAATGTTTGCTGGGGCTGAGTGTTTGCCATTTCAATTGCTTCTCTTTGGCCATTCAACGACGCAATATTCTTAACTTTATTGCCCATCTTTAATATCCAATCTAATTATTACGGCACTTAATCACCGGGTATGCAATGGGGAAAACGTTTCAACCGGGTGCACCAAATTCGGCTTGCAACCGAAAAAAAATCTAAAATACAAATCGAAATTTGCAAAATAACATTAAAATAAAGAGGGCAACAGAAATTTGATTCGCCAAAATTAAAGGACGAGCACGGAAATCCCTTCGATTAGCGTTGAGTGCGGACGGAGCGATTCTTTCGGTATCTAAATTAATCCGGGGAAGCTGCTTTGTCACTCTTCTGGGAATCGTCCATGAACTTTGATTTTTGTGATTTATGGTCACCAACCAATTTCTGTACGGTCGCCATGTTGCGAGCGTTACTTAAAACATTCGAGCTCCAGTGGTTTCGTAAGCCCTTTGCCTTGGTTAATGTATTCAAAATCATGCCACACTGAACATGTTCGAAAAGCTCTCAGGAATTGTTACAAAGAAATGGCATTTGATTTGATTTATGATATTTACGTAATTCTTATCGGATATTTTTGAATCATTGAAACATTTCCGTATCTTTTTTTTTGTGAAGATTTTGCTGACGTTGTTTTAATTTGAATTACATAAAGAAGAAAAAAGGTTTACATTAGTGTATGCACGGTTCTGCTTGATCGACATTATATATTATTGCTGGCCATTGTTCCGTTGTGGCCGCCAACGGTTTCGTTTTAATAGTCAATATGCTCATTGCATGCGCGCTAAACATCATCGCCAGCTCATTATTTTTGGAGTTCAATAACTGCACAACTTTAATCCAATCAATTTTTTCAAATTTCGCAATGCAAATATCAACAACGATCAAACCAAATGTAAACACGATGAACAATACCCAACAAATTGATACAACGCCTAAAAGAGCAAGAGAAAACGGTTAGAGTCGTATAAATGTAAACAGAATTTTGAATGAACGTAGCAAAAAAGCAGCGCACAGCAGAATACCGAAAGCTGATAAAATTGAATGTGGTTGTTGCTGTTGTGCGCCTATTTGGTGTTGCTCGATCGCATAAATTGGCATCGAAAAGCAAGCACCAAATAAATAATTATATATTCTGAGGCGAATGTTCACATCCAAAAACAAAAAGTAAATAAATGGTGTTGAAAGAAAACAAATGGAACGTGAATCGTGGCAGAGAACAGCAATCGAAGCACATTATGTCGTGCGCTTTGTGCTGTGCTCCGTAGAACATTAGAGTATTAACATTTTTCGAAGTGAAACCAGCCTGCTGCAAAAAGAGAGAGAAGTAGTTGGCCTTGACCTTAGATATAAAATCGCGATGCTGTTTGCGTTGCACTCATACATCAAAAAGAAGTATTCGATGCGTTTGTTCTTTATTCTTATGTTGTTGTTGTTGCGTGAAACACTAACGTAAGCGATATACTACTAAGAATAAGTAGAAGGAAATGAGCCGATACGATTTGTCGATTAGTCGATTAGTATTTGCGCATATATTCCAGCCAATTTTGCACAATGGAATAACAAAGGTCGAGAGAATGCGCAACGAATAGTAAAGTCCCTGACTGTAATTAGTGGATGAGTGAATATTTCCAACCTCGTAATCGCATTTCTTTGGATCGATAAAATTTGCTGATTTGCCAGAGAGGAAGAGAGAGCGAGAAGGAGGAAGAGAACGCAAAAAAAGGTTGTGCGCATTAATTTACTGTGACCACACAGCGAGCGAGCGATTGAGGCAAGCACAATCGATCTTATTTGCGAATACGGTCGATGCCATATATTGGTGATTCATTGAAATTCCCACGGTGTCGTGATAAGAAGGAATTCAAGCCTAATCCAATGAAAATGTTTCTCACCCCATTTGCAATTAACATTACAATCAAAAGCGGAACATTTTATGCAAGTAGCGTAACGCCGAATCGTTTTTTTTTTGTATGTTTGCCGATCCGCTCATTCTCGCTCTCGCGCTTCATAAACTTCCGAAAATCAGGTAGAAAGCCCAAATTTTTGATTGCCAGCACTGTATGAAAAATCATACAATTCGCATTTTATAGTGAGTCAATTCAATTGAGTGACCTGACCCAACAATTATGATACGTTCTACTAATTATCGTTATGCTTTGCCGGAGCGTATTCATCTGATGAATTTTCGCCGTAAGGTAACTCCAATCTAATGCTTATTCACGGTATTAAAATGATATTTGCGTACACGCAATTTCATCGTTTGTGTCCCCAAAGCTTGGCAATTTTATAGGCGATGAGCTTGTAGTAGGGAAAAATGAGCCAGCGTCAGAACGTCAATAGGCAGACAGCCAAAGAAAACATTCAATGGATGTAAATAAAAGCCAGTGATTTTATGGAAATGCCTTACACGATAATTGGTTTTTCTGTCAAATTTTTCTGGCTCCTACTAAACAACATACTTATATACATTTTCGGCGATGACACACACACACACACACACACAATTTGACGAAATATCCCACGGCGGAAAATGAAGAAACTAATCAGGCATCGGCAGATTTGTGAGAGTGAAAGTTGATTTCCTTAGAAACAATCCCTCTATGGAACCGCAGTCATCCGCATTCAATAAACATGTCAGCCACAATTGATGTGAATTCTGCATTTTCATCAGACAATGTGGAAAAGCTTACGAATTCATTTAGGCAACAATTGAACATCAAATATCTCATGAGCAAAACATGCTTGTCGATTTTAATTTGAATATTCAAAAATGTTCATACAAAATTCATAAAAAGAAAAACCGAATTGTAATTACGTGGAGCAGTGCGGATGCCTTCTCGAGCTTTTTTCATTATTTAGCTTGGCATAATTTTTTTTCGTTCTGTTTTTGCTATACGAATTTGGCGCAACCTTAATAACACGCCGCATTTTCTTGGTTTGTTAGTAACGGTCACGTATCCTTTCAAAATGATTGGCATTTCTGGTCGAAATGTGTCAAAAATACATCCCACGGCCATCTTCACCGAGGCCCCTGAGTACCTCGTCATAAAGTACGGATAGCCAACGTTTTCTCCGGTTGCTTTCACACATATTAACTTATGCACGCCAACAACAAGAGAACATCATTTGCAAGAGAGAAAAGGTGTGACAAAACTTTCCTTCTGAATTATTAAAATTGACGCATGGATTTCCAAGGCTATTTCTCGCAGAAAAACTATTTGCAGAAAGTCAAGAGTGGAAAAAACAGAGAGGAACCGAGACAAAAAACGGTTGTAAAGGATCGGTGCAAAAAATAACGTTACTTGTTGGCCAAATGGATCTTCCCAGAATACGAACGAAAAAAGTGAACCGTAAATGGCATTATGTCGACTATCACATTTAGCTTTATTGAAAAATCAGATTTTATGCAAATGAAAGCAGCATATAAAAGATTGCTCATTATACGAAATATTGCAGTTGTTGATAAACACATAACATTTTAACTAAATAATTTAAATTCGATTTGGTTGTTTAAAATGTTTAATCAAGTTCTCAGGATGCAAAAAACAAAATTGAACCATTATCAATTTATTCTTTGACTCGTAAAAGTGCAGCGGTCGAATTAGCCCGTGCAGAAAATTGTGTATTCATAAGACACACGGCTAACGACAAAATTCAAAATGAAAATTGAGTTTAATTTGGCGTGACTGAAACTGCGGCTTTGTGAATTCGATCAAATTAAAGTGAGCGTTTGAACGATTTTGTGTAATATATTCATTGACGCATCGAAGCGAATTTTCTTCATGTATTGCAGTCGCCGCCGCCGCCGCTGCCGCCGCTACATTTATTGGTCGACAGAGATTTTATTCAAACACATGTAATTATAATGAATCGTTATTAGTGTTGGCAGCATAAACACGAAGCTTGTGTGTTGCATCGCCACTAATGATGACTGTCACGACAACGACGATGGTTACAAAGCTCATGTACATTGCTTGCAATTGCACATCGTTCCACTACAAGTGGATCGTTAATTGTTTTATATTTTGCTCGTTTTTCATGCATTTTCTTACGTTTTATAAATGAAATTCTCGCTTGGATGGCTATTACTGTGCTCATTCGCATCGCTCTTGTCAGAGAGATGTCAATGTGTAAATTATTCGATTGGTGTGCGCCTACATTGTATGGAACAATTTTCCTCTTCCCCGCCTCTCGGTTTAGCTTTGTGTTGCATCTCGTCCCGTTCTTGCATTCAGTTTCGTTCAGTTTACTTGGTGCATTCGAGTTTGAGCAATGCATTGCAGTAACGTGCAGCAATTATGTGAGCTGCCTTGATTCAGCGTTGTTGTTGCTACTCTTTTTTTAATTCTCGGTTGCTCCTATTCTAACCATTGTAAGTGCATTGAATCGGTTAAAATGAAAACGTAAATGCACTCAGTTCCGTATTTGCTCGTTCGAATGATGCTAATGAAGAGAAAATCAATTTATAATGAGAGATTTAAAAGTATGCGCGAAACAGCCAGTAGATATACTCTGGCATTTTGAAGACGGCCAATAAAACTGTCGTTATAAAATCGATCGGCTTGCATCAATTTCTGAGCCAGTTTTACAAATACATACACATTTTACAGAATAATTTTGTCTCATTCACTGCCGCTCCATTTGGGCTCATTAAATATGAAATATAATCATTAACTGATGCTTTATTTTAATCAGGGGATAAGGACATCAATTATTTAAGTGAAATTAGTCCGCATTATAATTTTCTTCTCACATTTTAACGAATTATTTGCTAAGTTTTTCCATTGAATTTTCTTTCATTTCAGGTAAGCACATGAAACAAAGAGGCAGAAGTAAGGGTCGATATGCCATATTTATGAACATCCGAGAGCTATAAGAAATATCAAACTTCGAATTTAATTGTCTAAAATACGCCGTTTTCCTTATCACTTGTCCCTCTTTTGGTATGTAATTATTTAATTCATTGCGATAGGCGGTTATCAACTTTATTTATAGCAGACGCTATCATTTTGATCATTACAATATCAATATTTCGAGAAATGGATATAAATGTTGATTATCACCTGCATGACTAATAAAGCCGATGGAAAAAAATAGATCTTTTGGTGTCTATTAAAGAGAACTTGGTACGGTAACGATGAGTACATTTCGCAATGAAAAATATGCATGCATCTCAAGTTTCATTGGCGCAAGTGAACAACAACAGTGAATTAAATTAAACATAACTAAAAACAATATTTAAACAATAACAAATATTGAATACTGTTATTTCCATTCGACTTAAATCAATAATTCTTCTGAAAATTTATGCAAAATATTGCTATACACCCAAATCATCTGATTTATACCTCTTCATCATTAGTTCATTTGATAAAATGCAAAAAAATTCCAACAGGAATTACCATTTTATTTTTTCGTTTAAATTGAGCGAAAATTCCGTCAATACAAAACACAATGTTTATGATAATTTATAGCGTCGAGATGGTCAAAGTGAATGGAAACTTAATACCATCCATCTGAGAATAAAAAGAGACTCATCGAAATGTGAAATATGCTTGATATCTCTAGAACGGATTCCCAGAAAACAATTCGATTCGATTTCTGTGTTTGCCAACAGTCCCATTCAATGCGCTCTGCTCGTATAAAAATTGAGTGCGTATTTCATATTTTGTGTGTGTCACAGTTGACCACATTATATGAAAAAGTGTGCATTTGCAAATGAGTGAGGAATGGTACTCGGACAAAATCAGTTAGATTAAATTACATCTACATAAATCATCAAACAAAACCGAGCGAATGGCCACATTTGATCGGTTGGTCGACAATATAATCGGCCAGAGCACAAATAAACAAGTGCACATACAATAAATATGCCAGAAATGCGCTTCAATTACAAAACTTGGAAATGGAAAATGAGAAGCATAACAAATGGAAATGGGCTGCGGCCACCAATTGGATGACTGAGCCTGTATCTGATAGTGCTGAATGCACAGACAGTATCAAATTTGCCCGACTTCACTGAAACGCGAACTGCACTTGATCTGATAACGACAACTCAATGATAATTATGAAGAAAGAAATACAATTACTTTCATCATCGGTTTTCATTCGGTTCGTAGCCATCATTCGGCCGGTTTTAATTTCCTTTTCATTCCACTTTTGCCACAATTTTCATTCATCGACACCTGCATTTAAATTAGATTGTAATTCATTCAATTAACACCTTATCAATGTATGTGTGTGTGCTAAGCTTCTCCGAAATGTATCGCATTTCATTTGAGTATGTCATTTCAATAAAGTTTACTTTTTTATCACGTTGAAATGAGCACGGTTCAGAATGAAGTCGTAAAATGAAGCTACGCCGATCGGTTGTAAACATACTGTTGTTTCAGTAATTTCCCGCGCCTTTTTTTAGCGAAAAAGCCCGTCCAATTTGATTATCATTTATATTATGGGAATTTCAAAAAAACGAATTAGATTTTGAGGCTTTCTGACTGAACGTGAATGGTGTTTTGTTTACGCTTTTGTAAAAATGTGTTTTGCAAGCAAAATATGGTAGTATCAAACTTAAAACCGTTCGAAAAATCCACGCATACACACATTCCACAAAAACTCTCCTCCAAAAAGAATATTGATACCGAACTTAAAACCACAACGTGTATCTCTTCGGTTTTCTTTACAAAGCCAATTCATAAACTATTAATTACATCGACAAACGAGTGAATATTCTCACTGTAATCGAATCTTTTACTCGCTAATCATGTAATGTGAATGAAAATCTATCTATCGGTGCATGTAGACGATCGGCCGATATGTTGGCGGGTAAAAATGAAGTGGTGGCCAGCGAACATGCTTTACGGTTGGCTTAATAAATATTTACTCATGCGAAAAAGACAGCGCTAATCTAATCATCGCTGTTTGGCGTGCACAATAAAACAAGGTTAACGTTGTCTAAACATGCTACAATTCATTATTATTTAAACATTTTCAATGACTGACGCTTTTGTTCGTTTCCGATGAATAATTTAAGCAATCGAGAAAGGACATATTTTGGTTCCAATTTGAAAGTTTCAACTCTTCTTCTTGTCATTCTTCTTCTTCTTGCGTTTTGCGTTGACTTCCTCGTTCGTTGGATTTTCTGAATCAGAAAATATCAAAGCAAATAAATTTCCTGAGCTTTGTTCCGAAATTAGTAAATTCTAATATATATGGCTTGTAAAATAACCAGATGTTTTCTCTTATTCAGTTATATCGCCTGAAGGAGTTTTTAAATCGCAGCCTAACTGATCGAACATAAAATTATGAAAAATAGAGTCTTCAAAATAAACTTTTGCCATTTCCAAAATTACTTCGATGCAAATGAAGGTGAGCGTTCACTCCTGCTCGCTTACATGCGCCCGATCAGATCTGCCATTAAATCAAAGCCATTATCAGTTGTGCAACAAACAGTATCTTTATATAATTTCGCTCAACACCGACACGAATTATATTATCAGATGATGAATGATAATAAATTTGCGGAAATAATTTTAAAGCACTTTTCTCCGCTGTTCAACCGCGAGAAATGTGCGTATTTTGCAAAATTAGCGTAGGTTCATTTATCGAGTTCCCAAAAGCACCGAAAAGCAATGCAAAGCACAGCACAGCCCAAGACCAAAGCAAGTGATAATGTGAATAAAACGCATAAATTCTGTTGGCTTTTTATTTGGGGCGCATTTTTGCATGCTCATTGCCCGAAATCCAATAAATAAAAACGCAGTGAAAATAACAACATAGGCAATCAAGAGCTCATGAAAAATGGACAAAAACTGGAATGGTGTTTAAGTAAATTTAGCGAAGATCGTCCGGAATATGTGCGATGGGGAATGGCCACACTCACAAATTCATTCGTGCAGATACTTTCCGGCTCGAAATCTCTCATCCAAAATTCATCGCACAAACATCACCATCAAAAGCAGAACGAGAAAAAAAAACGTTGACGATGACGACGACGACAAAAGTCCATCAACGACAATAGCCGAAAAAAATGTATTTTCCCTCGTTTTTTTCGGTTGAAGTCATCACTTTCGGTGTCTTTATTGGAGAACGAGAGCGAATTAAAGAGACGGACAGCTTTCGGAAACGTCCATCCAAAAAAAAATAAACCAAGCAAATGAAATTTTGGGATTCGACTGAATAACATCAATAAATTTGGTATTAGTGATAAATTAGGGCAGCTTTCCGCAACCAAATTAATTTTACTCAGCTTTGTGTCGTTTCCTAGGCCGAAATACTTTTGGTTGTTTGGTAAAATCGAATTTTGTACTTTAAATTGTCGAAATAAACGAGCACTTCATTTTGTGGAATAATAGGAACGGAATATTGATTGATTTGAATGACTTTTGGTTTTATAGCCAAAATACCAGAAACATTCAACACATATTTTCTCTGAACACGATGGGAAACATCACTTTTATCACGGAAACGCATACGGAAACCTGCCATTGTCTCAACGTGTGCTCTCGATAAAGCTTCTTGAATTTCATGCTATTATTTAATCAAGCGCATATTTTCATGGATTTTCCATTTTAGAATTGTGAAGACAGGGGCAGAGAAAGGAAGAGTAAAACATGAAATCTGTCAGATTCAAACCGCTTTTCCATCGGATCGAATCTATTTAAATGGAATTCTTCGTAAATTGATAGACGTTCTGACATTGAAATCAAACTTAGTTCCAACCCACCTGCGGGCTGAACGGTGAACGCTTCGCTGTCATTCAACTAGCACATCTGTGCCGCGTCACTCTGCGGAACAGCAACAGCAGCATCATTTAATACACTCTTCTGTTCCATTTTCATACGTCGAAACTTTTCATCGACACTAATTTTTCACATGTTCACTTTTATGAAAATAAACCAAATATATTATTAGTTGTTTACTAAATGTTATTCTTGGGATAAAATGTCATTCTTTTCATGTTTTTATTCGTATAATTGTCACAACAATAGCAATATGATATGCGTATCTTTTCGTTGAAAATGGAATCCTTTTCTGTTGAATCCGAGCCTCACCCATTCGTGTATCGTTTTGTCCAAATACAATTTCGATTATATATAATTTCATATCGATTTTCTTTGATGTTATCTGATTGCTATTTTTCTTTTCCTCGACTCATTCTCGGTGACTGTGTCTTCTCATTTCTTGATGTAATCATAATACCCATTGAATATTCGATTCGAAAGATTGCTTGGATACATATTTTCTCGACACAATCACAGAGAAAGAGATCAAAACCGAACTCTACAAATCATTTCGTATGCTTGCGATGTTTTTAGGTAATTCACCTGCAAAATTATGTACGCCTTGAAACAATTGGCAAAAATATGTAAATCAAAATAAACAAACATTAATTAACATTTGGTAAGTGAACTTGAAAATGTGTTTCCTTTGTGAATTAATGCGATAGATACATAATCTTATGAATGCGAGCTTCATTTTCAATGTAAACAGTTGGCCGTTCGGTTGGCTGGTTGGCTGGCAGAAAACCTCGCACATGTGAGCAATCGGCTCACTTAATGCATAAATCAATTGAACAAACATTGATTCGCAGTAATAGGACAAAACCGCGCGTCCAATATATAATATATTGCCGTTGGTGCACGTTTTACATGCTTATTTCTCCATGAATTGTTTAGGTTTCGTTCTCAATAGGATCTTTTTCTTCGTTTTTATTTTTCAAGCGTGTTAAACATTAAGTATTACATGAAAAGATCCACACTTTAACATGTTCTACAAACAAATTGCGCAACATATGCTGCTGCTGCGTTCGGTTAAAACGACGAAGTATTTGGTGTACATTTTAGCCATGGGAAAAATATGCTGCGTCCCAAATGTGTGTAAGTCTCTATCTACGTGCTGGGGATCAGGTGATTTTTGAGATCTTTCGAGTCTATTTACGTGAAAAAAATTTATGGGTATTTCAATCTTAGTGGCATTTAAAATGTGAATGTGATTTACCGATTGCAACTATAAAAAGTCCATTATATATATTCAATAAATGAAAATTAACAAAAAAAAAATCATAAAAAATAACCGATGAGATTGATTCCGCATGGAGTAACACTGAATAAGATGCACGCGTATCCGTTGAACGTGTGAGACAAGATTGAAAGGTACAGCGCAAAAAAAAACGCCAGAAGAATGCGAATGATGAAAAGAAAGAAAAGAAACGGAAAGGAACGGAAAGAAGCGGAAAGAAACGGAAAAGAAATGGAAAGATAGCGAACAAACGGACTAGAGAAAGATATGATTATTATGAGTTCATCCTTGTTTGGTGGAACATTTACAGCATTTGTTTAGTACCGTTCCTATCGCAACTTTAACCCCAGTCAATTCTGTTCGGCGCATTATGTTCGCTTCTTTTCCGCTTTTTCAACATAGGCACGCACACACACACACACACCTATCAACCGAATCGAACTCGTCGGCCGATACGACTCATTTTTATTGCGTTGTTCTATATGTTGTTGAGTGGCCCAACATTGCCTGACTCAATCGACTTCGCTCGATCTCAGTACACAGTTCTGAATAGCTAGCCCAATAGCAATGATGATGATTCGAAAGACGTATCTCTCAAATAGAATGCTCGAAAGCACACTGAACGAACGAAAGAACAAACGAACGGAAAAAAAGCATCAGCCCTAAAATTGTTATTTATGGCAACACGTGCTATTCAAAAACGCTGTATATTCGTCCTTGCTTGTGCTGATTTGTTTTCATAACTCAATGTGTTCCGAACGTGTCGTGTTTTCTATACGCTAAAGGGCTCTCATCATACGAAATTTCTTCATAAATTAACGTTTGTTCCCTTTCACCCAATTTCAAACAGCATGTGCACTTTTTAGCCAAATGAAATAAAGAAAATAAGATTCCTCATCGCGCACAGCAATGGAAATTTCGCAATTGGCCTCATAGGAAGGAAATTAAATTTAACACTTACACATTATTCACAAGTCGAAATATTTCATGTTTTTGTGACACCATAATCATTTCGTAGATTGCCTAGATTAGGAACGGCATAGCATGCCGTTTGAGAAGAAACACAAAATGACATTGACATGTGTTACTCCTTTTTCTCACGAACAATATTTTTTCCCAGGCTAAGAAAAATGAATATTCCACGGATTAAGTGATGGGCTTTTTAAGTGTGTTTAGAGAACGAGATGATAGTCAACATCTCAAGTTCATTTTTTATTCTCGAAATGCGAGCAAAACCAGAGAGAGTGAGTGAGTTTTTTAAACGTCATTAAATTTCGCACGGAAATGTTCGACAAACGTCGAACACATCTGACATGTCGAACGGCTCTGTGCAGATTTCGTAAACCAAATTTAGAGGAGTTTCAAACGGTAAAATCCAAACATGGCGGAGAGACTTTTTCCCTCATTCCTCCACCACTCTGAAGTAAATTGGAGCGAATGGCAATTTCGCATGTATGAAATTGAAAGTTGCCTTGCAAAATGCTTCAAATGTATTTGAATATGAAGTAATATATCTTTTGCCAGCCATTTTTTCTGGCGCGTTTCCCTGGTGATTGTGTAATGTATTCGTGTGCAAGTCGGCTCGCAACATTGCAAAACAGATTTATTTGTATCAAAAACTTTCGACGCTCATTCTGATAAAAGAAACCGCCACACGCAAAAACACAATGCGTCAACCAAAGTGAAAACGAAAGCATATATTTTTTGCTCCTCCAATCTTATCGGGGGTTGAGAGCACCGAGAGAAAGAATGGCGTATGCCTGAGATATTACTTTGAATTTGACACATGACTAGCAATCATCGTTATCGTCAACATAATCATCATCTTTCTACGATCCCGCTTTTGATGCGGTCTCACTTAGTGAAGTGCTGAATCGCACAACACTCGCAATGCCGAATGTCTGTTTATATCTCTCATATTTTTCTTTCTTTTTCTCTGTCTGCGGAAAAGAAGGCGTTTTTATTCAAGATTATAAATAATCTCAAATTATAATAGAATCGGAAGGAAAAAAACTTTCTTCCCAACAAAGTTGGCGTGTATGATGTGTGTGTGTGTGTGTGTGTGTGTGTGTGTGTTCTCAGGCTTCATTTAATATGATTTCTCAGTAGACCATCGATCTCTGAATTCATAGATCGGCCACTGCTAACGCCATCATTTTACGTAGAAAAAAAATATCTGCGTTAGAAATATTTATGGGTTTTATCTCTTCATTTCACGTCAGAGTTCCATTTGCACCCGAATACCCGAAACATTTTCGCTGACAATACACATAATCGCCAGATTGCGTGAGACAAACACATCTTTATCTCTCACAAAAATACCGGTTATTTATTTAAATCACCAAATAGAATTTTTATACATCAATCTTTCACATGTTTGCTCAAGAGTATCGGACCCAAATTATGATTTAGTTCCATTCATGTTGCTCTCATAAGTGTATTTTACGTGCACATTTCCCCGAATCTAGCCACAATGACTTCCGTTCGAATACCATCGGCCAATATTGAGCCGTAATAAATTCCACTAAATAAATTTATTTGTCTGAAATAAAATGTTATAGCCGATTTTGTCCGCCCGATTACTTTGGACGCACTCACTTCCTTTAACTCACAAAGTAAAATCCACGATTTTGCCGTCCACTGTAATTTTTCTATTCTATGTGTCTGAAGTGGAATTCATTGCATAAAATGCGATAACGAATGCGGCGAGGGTTATCGAACTGCATTTTTGTTTTGACCCATTTTACTGATTCAATTGGAAGCGGAAAATACCAATTCCGTCGATAGAGAATTACCGCATACGAAATTTGCTATTCGCGCGCTAAATCAAATGCCTGTGCAAAATGGTGAAATCGTGCACCGACTCAGACACGATTCTATGTTTCAATCAAAGACGTCGTCAGTAAACGGTTGGATTATTTCATTTTTCGTTGCGCCAGCTTCAATTGCTTTTAAACAAAATTGATTTTTATCACTGCAGTCGCTAGGATTAGTTGAGAATGTCTAGAAGTTTTCGAGTCACGTCAATTGAATTTGTGAACGCTGTTTAGCTCGAACATGTGTAGCAATTTGAATTTAAATTGCCATTTCACATATATAAGAGAAGAGCTAGCTATCATTATTTATGTCAAAGAAAAATTTCGCCCGTGCCACAAACGACCGAAGGTAGATTCACTCATATATCACAATTAAACAAGAAAACAAGAAAACAACCAGTTAGAATTTCATGGCTGAATTTCGGGTAGACCTAAGAGAGTCGTACGTTAGAGTTAACTTTTATCAAGTTCCGCGTTTTCTTCGGCATTGCCGTGCGCGGTTTTACTAACCAAAAATTCGCCGCCGAAAACTGAAACTCTTAAGTCTGCTTAATTCAACTGCATACATTAAACACAATCATTTAACAACAGAACAACATATTTTCGTGAAATTCATTGCAGCACACATTTCTCTAGTGAAACGACGTATTTTTCCATCTAGTTTCCATCTCGCGCGCGCATTTGAAACATTTGCTAAATCCTAACCTGTTGAACCTATGTACTGCATTTTTCCCACGCTCTACTATATATCTGAGGAACGGCATTAACTATTGATTTTCACAACAAGCCCAACCATACACATGCTTTCGAGAAATGAAGATAAATCGTTAGCATCTTTGATAGCGCAATTATTAATTCATGTTGGATCGTAAATTCAATTAAACGCTCTTCAACTTGAAATAATGGATATTTGTTTTCCACTCATTCCATCGGACCAAAAACATTCGCCCACAAACCGAAATAAACTAATAGCTGCAATTCAGATTATCCTCATAAGGTTATAAGTAGAAAATTTTGTGTATTTTTCTCACAAATTTGAACGATTAAGACTTAAAGAATCGTTTTCGATCGAAGAATAATGGAATTTTCTTGCAGAATTATCGCTCTGATCTGTAGGTATTTGGACGATTACCTACAGACCAGAGCGATATTTCTGCAGGATAATTCCATTATTCTTCGATCCGAGCCATTGGACTTGTTGCTACTGGAGCGTTACATAAGTTGAAGCGAAGAAAAAATACTTCACTCATTTATGGACAGAGAAAACGAAACATAAACATTTAAAACTGTGTTTTGAAAAATTATTTTTTAAATGAGCGCACATTTCATTTTGGATTCTCGTGGTTCTCCGTAGCATTATTTGATATATAGCATGCATAAATAATGTGAGAACAATCACATTAACAATAGACATTTTCACTTGTCTATTGAGACCAAATCTAAAGGTTAGATTCGATGCTTATCCAATTTCAGTCATCAGCACCGGATTGAATTAAAGGCCTACGCAAAATTTCCATATTTTCTAGTTACTTTGAATGTCAATTTAAATGGATCCTTGAAGTTTTGATATTGAGGCGCAGTTTGGTCATTCAAATCATTAATTATTCAAACGACGAAAATTTGAGCTTTACTTTTTATTTTATTGACTGTTTGGTATTTTTTATAAACATTTTATTTTGCGTCGAATATACTCGTGTACCAATACTAAATACTTGTCATAGTGTATCATACTGGAACGCAAAGTTTTTTTCTTTCGCTTTAATATTTGATGAATAGAATTTCCAAACATGAAAACAGCTTTGGATGGTTTTGCCGCAGTGCTGAAGTGCTGGAATTCAGGAGGATATTTTCATTTTCTTGCTTTTGCGCGTCATTTTCTATTCCATAGAGCTTTTGTTCGAGTTGATTTTACTATGGCGTTCGCAAAATTAATGAGTTTGTAGTACTTGAGTCCATTTAAAATGAGAAGACGTTGATTTTATTCAGTGCGTTTATGCCATTGTGACGAGCTGTTGCATGTACTCAACGCGCAGAATTTTGATTGTCATTCATTTTGCTTTAGCTTTCCTTCTTTCTATCTATTTGAATGATAGATATCTGTAAACAGCCGCGTGATTTCGTTTGTTTTCGCCATTTCATTGACTTTATCAATCGACGCGGGGCACAGATTCAATTGATAGATTTTCGTTTAATGAAATCAAAACACACATTGTCCCCTTTCTTCTCCATCTGTCCATGTTCGGATGTGTGTTTTTCTGTACAAAAAATTTATTCAATTTGTCGAAGTTATCGGCAGAGGTTGTGCGATATGATCTGTTCCCGCTCGAAATTACACAAAGATTTTAATTTTTCAGTGCAAACAACGACATGGCTTGTGAAGTGTTTATTCAAATATTGAGTAATACGAGGATTCAAGTAATCAGATTTCCAAGTGAAATTCAATTATTAAAATAGATTAGCCGTTAGTGTGCAAATTGCACGTGCTTTCGCATCGCCCATATTTGCGGGGCGAACAAAAGGCGATATGCCAAAAACAAATTGAAATTTATCGGACTGAAATCGGTTGATCTATCCACATATTTTTTAGGGCGATATCCATTGCCATTGGCAACGATGATATTTGGTTGAAACCTCTGCGGACCTATACAAACAATGCCATCGCTCTTCGCACCAATAATTTATTGCTTCCGAGTGGACGTGCTTGGTTGCGATTCATTCAATTTGTTGGAGCACCGGAACTCGAATTAAGTCAAAACTGAAAATGTCATGACCTCTTTTTACTTTTCTTGTCGTACTTAAAGAGAATTTAATGCCCATTCTCGATTCATATGATTGTTTCCCACAAATGTAAACCAAACTTTTCTTATTTTCCAAAGAGTAAATCTGGTGCGAAGAAAGAAACAGTTGAAATATATGCTGGGACGCAACATGAAAGTGGCTTCAAAGCGGCAACGAAACGACAATTTTAAATGTCATCGCAAACTATAACAACGACAAAACTTCTATTCTTTTCCACTAGCACTTTAGACAAATTAGCTTTTATGATAGGCTTTATTATGGAGCTTCATTGTCGCATGAAATAAAACGATGGCTGCTCCTCATAAGAAATTTATACAAACCTATTATCGGAGAAAATGTTAGTTGTCGAATGTTTGGCTCCAGTCATAAGATCGATCTACGGTTCGGGTAGCCGGTTTTTCATTTGGCTGAAATCAGCACGCATTTATAAGAATAAATTTTGGTGGTGATAGAACGAATGAGCCGTTCTTGACATCAAGCGGACATCAAGCAAAACCATTCACCAACTGCAATCGAGTTACAAATCGGTTATTTGATTTAGATGTCGGTTGTTTGATTCATGTTGCGGAAATTTCAATTACGTTAGCCACAACGCTCCGAAAAGCGCACGACGAAAATGCGCTTTAATAGGGATTTAATTTATGTTGCGATTATCTCATGACATGAATTAATGCCTAAACATCTTATGCGATAAATGTAATCTTGTTATATCAAAATGGATCACTTTAGAATGCGTTGTAACCAAGCCTTGCAGCACACACACACATTTCACCATGGAAAGCCAGTTTAATAAATCGGTGATGTGAAACCAAAGTGCGAAGCTTAACCATCTTCATCATAAAATGACTATTAAACGCTCGCGTCAAACAGGTGCTTTATTATAAATATTTTATTAAGATCCTTAAAATCTCAAGAGCCGAGCTAGTAGAATGCCCTGGAAAAATCTTTCGCTTCTGTTCTCAACTTTGACACAGTCGACAAGCCAAAACTCGACGCTAGACGAAGAAGAAAGCTCAATATTTTTTTATAGATTTATTTTGCGGGTATTGGATCAACGAATATTCGAAATTCACCCAGTGTTTTTGCACCGTCGCCCATACTAGACAAAAGCACCAATAGATGTGAAATTGAATGGATGACGCGCGATGAGTATTGTATGTAGGCTATAAAGTGCATAGTTTGATTTCAATTTTCCTACATTCAATTTATGGTTTGCGTCGTTAAATTTATGAGTTGAGAAGGAGTATAAGAAATTTCAGAGAAATGAGACATTGGGAATGTATCACTCATTAAATCGATTGAATTGGCTCATTTATATATGGCTGCGGATCGCGGGCAGGAAATTTTCAAATATCAAACTAAAATCATGTCGCTGTACTGACGGAAAACGAGAGAAAAATACGAAATGATAAAATGAAAAGTGGATTTCGAATTTGCTGACATCAGTTTCGATGGGATTTTCGAAAATATTTTATCTTTTTGTTTATTTATTTGTGTTTTTGTTTGCGTTGCCGATTCTTTCTTTTGGTTTGCATTTTCGATGAAGGGAGATAATAAATATAAAATTATGTGGCGCCAATTTAATTTCATTGTTTATGTGCCCATTTTGTGTTGCGTTCAGTGTATAATAAATGTGAATGTCGCATCAATACACCACAAAATGAATATACGTGCAAATCGGCAAACAGAACAATTGGTGATTTCAGTTTTCGATTCGATTTTAAAATGTCTATATGTAAGCATTCAATGTTTATATCGAAAGGTTTTATATGAATTCGTATGTTTGGGAAAGCAAATTTCGTTTTTTTTTGTTTCATGCGTTCATTCGCCTCATGTACTTGTTTTGAATTTCCTCGAATCTCATTCGTTTTGATGGCGCATGTTCTCAGCCACGCCGATTGACGACTAACGAGGCGTTGCTAGCACTCTGCTTTCATTCCGGCTATGTAACGTGCAGATATCTATATGTCAATTGTGTGCATAATACGAAACCTTTTAAGCAATATTAAATGTGAATGTTGCTCTTGTTTTCCCATCATTTTTCTATTTCGATCTAATGTGCGTTTCAAAAGGAAATTCAATAATGACAATCTATGAAAAGAACACCGTCCGCGTGCGAACGCTCGTTGCCATGAATCACGGCCATAACTGAGTGTAATGTTCGCTGCTGATTTTTTTCCCTTGCTACAATGTCTGCCTACAAATTGTGAGCGAGAGCCCATTTATATGAACTGTCAAAGTTAACATAAAATGTTAGACAATTGTCATAGACGTTTTGGTCGTGTTGCTTGAGACATTTCCTATTGTCGCACTCTCTGGTGCGGATACTTTTTGCACAATTGCAATGGTTGGCGCATGATGGTGGGTTGAAGAATCAATATGAATAGCTCTTACGAATGGCACATCTCTTGTTTCTACTCGCTATTTCGCTCTTTGCTTTTTCGTTCATCCATAGACATACAAATAATTTGGCTGATTTCTTTGCTGATTAATCAGTCAATCTGAATAAAAATATCAAGATGAATATGGCAATAATATAGTTAGTATGGTATTGCACAGAATTTGTCTATTAGATACTCTAAGCTATTTAGTAAACGACATGAATACGACACACGCTCGCATACACTTTGGCAGACATGGCGATATTATTTCTCAAAGAATCGATACATGTAAATTAAAATGGAGAAAAAGAACGCACACACACAAAGGGAGAGAGAGAGAGAGAGAGAGAGAGAGAAAGAGAGAAAGAGAGGAGCATTCTTCCGTTGCTATCATCATATGTGTTTCTTTCGTTACCATTGACTGTCGTGATATTTGCGCTTTTTCGCGACTCGATGCCAAGAATTAATTCGAAATAATTTCAATTTTTTTACTTCATTGAATGTTCCAAAGAGAGAGGGAGAGAGCACGAGAACGTCGGTAGTGACGCAGTTCGAGAAGCTCTAAAAATTCCATATCGATTTTTTTTGGCTGTGGTCCTACAATATGAACTGAACGCCTGACAATGCATTAAGTTGCCATTCTATTAACATATTTCGCATTAATTTCATGATATAGCGAATTCTGCGCGAAATTAAATAAATGATTTCCTTTATTAAGCGTGGAGAGCTCTTGAATTTTCCATTGGAATGCCAAAGACACAAACCACCACACATCACCGCACGCCACAAGAGCATCCATCGCCCGGTGAAATAGGCGTGTATGAGAAATTGTGCGCAAAAAAGCGATGCAAAAAATACCTACTTATTATTGACATCCTTGAGATGTTTACTTTCAATAAACGGCTGAACAAGGAAAATGACGAATGAAAAGGAAACCATATTATAAACAAAACCATTAGTTGCCATGGACGCGCGCGCACACGACCGCCCGCTCGCTCCATGTCGATTTCTGTTAATGTTAGATCCTGACTTGAGAGCGAACGCTTCCAACAGCGCTACGAGTAAAATAAATAGCGTAGCAAAACCTATACCAAGTACACACATTTCTAAAAGCATCGAATATTAAGTGTGCATGAAGCTTTAAAAATCAAGGTACATCACGTAATTTAGATGAATCGCATTTTCATACAGGCAGAGTTTACCAATAATCTCTTCTTCTCTTTTTCGTGGTTTCTTTTTAAATCCCGTTACTTATTGGTGGTGGTTCTGCCAGTATAGTAATACCAGCCCTGTGCTGGTGAAGAAAGAAAAACCGATTTCCATATACAACGGACAATTTGATTTCATTTCAATAAAATATATTTGCGTAATAAGTACGTGCACATGTTTGCCGTGGACGATGTTTTTTGGTTGGGCTAGATTTTATGTGTCAATTGACTTCCGAGTTCCCCGAACCCGAGTCAACCATTCAAATGTTAGTGGTTTACAGATCACAAAATCTACAAATCCCTTTGCCAAACAAACGAAAGAAAGGGATCAAATCGTTTCGAATGAAAGGGAGAACTATTTATTTCAATCGCAATTTCAACGAGAGAAAGTGAAAGAAAAAAGGATACAGATGATTCGTTGCAAACCGAAAAATAAAAGGTTGCTTTTTTACTCTTCGACAATAATGGATGGATGGGTCAATCTTTTCTTTCAATTCATGCTGTCTTTTGATTTCATCGAAAATACCCCGATTTCAAACGAAACCCCGTTTCACAACAAAATGAATGTATGCGTATAAAAACACACGGAACGAAAGAGCGAAAGTTGCAATGTGCAAATATATGCGCACGACAGCTGCTCATTATTGTGATAAAGAAAAATGCGGAAAAACACAAGACAAAAAGCTCTCACTCGCTCGCACTCTCAACGACGAGTTAAATGATTTGAATTCGCCTACCAAACATTTGTGACTCTTAGATTTATGCGAACGAATGAGCGAGTATGTTTGAGTTTGTGCATGTGCTTTCATTGGGGCGGAAAAATGAGATCGAGAGTGAACTTATATTTAAGTGCAAATTAGATGCGGGCCGGCCACTCAAATCATTTCACTTCGGAATCCTAAATTTGGTTCCAAAGTTTGTTTTTTTCTTTCTCTCTCTCTCTCTCTCTATCTCTCTCTCTCCTTCTGTCTCTGTTTTGACGACGATTGCATATGGTTCTCACAATCCCATCAGATCGTAGCTTTATGATGTGATCCGATTGCGATACGTGCAAGCCAACATGACATCATCCATTTAAATCACTAAATAGCGAATGATTAGAATCAGTAAAATTCGTTCGTAACAAATCTTCGGTGGACGCACAAAATGAGACATTTCTTCTCTGGTTTTGCGAACATTGAGCCTCCGCATATATAGTTTACGATGATACACACACTCGAAAAATCTTTTTCGAATCTACTGTAATAGATGATTCGAATACCAATTTTAATATGTTTAATGTTTTGATCGATCGATGTCCACATGCGTTCAGCGCCGCCGCTGCCGACGTGCCATTTTCTCGCGAACCAAATGTTCTTTTGATTATTCACAGTGATCTGCTGTTATGTTCCGTTGCAATAAATCATTTGGAAAATCCATTTTCTTTGTATATCTTGTCCTTTTTATTTCAATGGGCAAATATTTTTATTCACTGACGCGCTCGCCGTTTCCCCACAGCTCTCTCCATTCGAATTGTTAAGCGTCCTCCATTTTCAAACGGAAAAAGAAAATGGTCATAAATTTTCGTTTTTACTTATATAACACTTTCCCCTGCTCTGAAATACTCATTCACTCTCGCACTGTGTGCTACGCGTGTGTGTTGAACCTTGAATGTCTCGAAATAACACATATATTAGAATTGTTGTCAAGCGAATCGTTTTGCGAATGGATCAACACGAATGTGTTGGCCAAATGAAGGAATAGATGTGCATAAGTGTTATCTGGTTTTGTCTCCGAACCCTTTTCCGCACAGGCTCACTGACAAGCTCGTGAATGTTCGAGTCGCCATAATTACTCGTTGTGTTTTACGTGCAAAATCACCGTTCTTTAAGTCAAAAACGTAGCATCATATTTTGTGATTTACACTAAATGTGATGTTTCCGAATGTAGAGCTTTTTTCGTCTTGACTGAGACGAAGCGCTGAATTTCGGCACGAATATCCAAAGCGGGACGCGCTCGCTCGTCTACATTATTTACGAACATGTGTTACAAAGTGTTTAAGGTGTTTACATGCACGGGAAATATAAATCATTGGCTCGGTACGCACCAATATAAATGTAATGTTCTCAAATTTCCAACAAAATATAATCATAATAAATCTAACACACCAAGCAAGGTACAAATTTCTAATCTCTTTTTCTTGGGGCTCGCACATTTGTAGCGAAGTTAACGAAGAAATGGATATACTCACGTGAGTCCTAGAAAAGCTCATGTGTGCAAGTAAATCGCACGCAAATATATATAATTTTTTTTATTTTGGACACAATCGAATGAGAATTTCGCTGTAAAATGTATGATACCTTTCTTCAGTTGTGGACAAACTAAAACCAATTTCTCAAGTCGTCGTTGATTTTTTTTTTCCTTTCAATTGCTCAGGAAAAAAATATATATTAAAAAAGAGCAATCCGAGCAGAGCCTTTAATATTTTCATTTGAATGTCAATTTTCTACTTAAATCATGTGTATCGTGAATAATCTCGTGGGCTCGCTCTAATCTGTTATGTGCGGCTCAATTCGAAGGCTGTAAAGTGCTGTCATCGCCAACCCACTCACTGATTTCCTATGTATTGAACAATGAAAATTAAAATGGTTTTTCCCCGGTTGTAAATCTATTCCAGTGTATGCTGGGCCAGATGTGTACGTTTTAATCGCTTCGGTCGTAAAATATACTTCGAAACTGACTACTAAATCTAATTCATGGATTAAATGTAAATTCAAACCGAAATATGGCAATAAATCTGGAACACAAGCAACAGCAAAGATGTGCAATGAGAGAGAGAGAGAGAGAGAGAGAGATCGAGAGCGGGAAAACGGGCATTTGCCGTTGGAAGCGGCATAGCCGAACGGATGGTTCTGCTTTGGTGCATTGTAGCCCAGCGAACCATTCATTGGGAATTGATTAATAAATTTTCAATTCAAGTAACCCAATAAGAAGTTTTACGATATCACCATATTTTCATCAATGTTTGTCTTGTTTGTGTAAATGGGGCACAGAGAACAGCAAAGCAAACAATGACACTTTCTGCCTTTCTCTCCGCTTATCCAACAGAATATTAAGCTTAGATCTTATTTTTTAGCGTTCCTACGGCAACTCATACAAATTGCACCGCATTCTTTACTCTCTGAAATATAATATGTTTCATTTTCAGACATTAAGTCTCTTTATTATTTCAATCAAGATGATGTAAACAATATCTTGCTGGTGTTACAGTTTTGCTGGAGCTGGAGCTGGAGCGTTGGTGTTTGCCACACTTTTTTGCGTGTGTCTCTTCACGCTCTCTCGATGTATAAAATGATATAAGAACATTACAAATGACAACTCATTTAGAGGCCGCACATACAAATCTTGACACTGTCTTGCTTGAGTGACCAGTTATTATTCAAACACGCGATTATAAACATGTAAAGCGTTTGTGTACCTTGATGAATAATGAAATTCTCTCATAAATTTTCATAAGGCTAATGCAATAATTAAGAATATTCGGTTGGTCGGCGCTTTATTTGCAAAATTCGTTCGTTTTCTCTTCAGACTACAATGAAAGGGAGACCGAAAGAAAAATTGTAGGGGCGTCTCTTAATTAACGTCGTCATTTGGCTCATCAATACAATTTGACAAACATGCGTAGCGATTGACGCATTCGATTTTTGCCGAAAAAATCATTTCAATTGGAATCATGCGAATAATTCAGTTAAATGGAGTGAAATCGCTGACATCAACGCATGATTGAATGAAAACGAAATTGGAAAGTATTTTCAAGGTTCCGTTGCGGCACACAAAGCGGCTGTGTTCTGAGAAATTGCATGTACATTACAGCCAATTAGACGATGCATCCTCGTTTTTTCTTTGGCTTCGTCGCAGCAGTGTTTGCATTCGATCATTTTTAAGAATGTACGTACAATGGGAAATTGCACGTTATCGATCGCTTTTTATAATGCTAATTACAAAACAAATAAATAAAATGAAAAGTTTAACGCATCTCCGAATAGAACAGCACCATGCGATTAGCAATTTAATATGCGAAACTCACGGGTTCGATCGATTGAGTTTCGTATCGCGTGTGTGCGAGAGAGTGTACTGAAAATTAGCAATTCATTTCAACTTGATTTTCGCATGATTTACACTTGGCGAGCATGTAAGGTTGTTGTTCTCGTCGGTGAGTTTCAGTAACGTTGAAAGTATAAAGTGCAGCCATGGCCACACTATGAATCACATTGTGTAAGGTCATGGTCACACATTTGTTCATTCGTTATTTTTTGCTCTTCCTCTCATTTTTACAATTGCTTTTAAAAATAGCACCAACGATTTCGTCATCATCGATGGATATACACGTGAGAGAGAACGGTGCAAAAATGTTCATTATTCATTGACTACAAGAACCCAGCAGAAATCGCGTTTTTGGAATATTGCGTTTTGTATGCAATTTGCACAGGAAAATACAAAGTGCAACGGAATGCATCAAAGGATAATCACTCGCTCGGTTTGTGTGTGTGTGTTTACATTATGGGTTGTAAATATTTCATCTCTCATACAACCCTGTCATTCGAGAGCAGAGACTGTCTAAAAATGTTTGCTTTTCGAACATCGACATCTGTAAATAGCAAAATGATTCTCGAGACTTTCGACTACTTTCCCCTTTAGTTATTCTAAACATTGTATTTCTTCTTCTGTATAAGCACACTGTGAGAGCTATCGCCAAGGAAGAGAGTAAGCGTAATTTTGATGCGTGACAAAGGGCAGTGCGACGCGCATTGGCAAACTGTTTTGCAACTATACACAGTGGGTTGTTATTTCTCATCTGCTGACGCTATTATTTCCCATTCTTATTTGCATTTTTTCTTCTTTTAGATGCAATATTGGCATCCGCTCACTGTTCATTACTCATTATTTTCGCTGCTTCATATATGGTTGGTTTGGTGTCTAAACAGAAATGCATGAGCGAATCCATAATAATGCACAAAGGAATGTCAGTGTAAGCTGATGCACACGCATATTCAAAACAGTTGCCATGCATGTTGAAAGAGCGAGTATGCGAGCCTAAAACACCGACACAATGTATACGGTAGAAATTCAAGTACAAAAAAAAAAGATGAAACGTGCCTGCTGAGTTGTTTTTGAGAATCTAGGCATGGTAACACAACACACATTCTCATATTCTTATCTCAATCACTGTCTATTCTTTTGTGCGTTTTTGGTTAATTATGATGTGCGTGTGCATGTGCATGTGCATGTGCATAATGTTAATTTGCAACGAAGACGCCAGCCACGATACATCAACACCGGAACAATGGCCCATTGGAATGTGTGCATGAGTACGAGTGAGCGAACGAACGAGCATTGGGTGAATGAAGGAACGGCAATCGACTGAAGTATATGTGCATTGCAAATAGAGGAGGCTTAACTTCCATTCGCCGCTCATGATATGTTTAATGGAAGTGAGATTTACAAGCGCGCGTAGGTTCGTTAAAGTTTCGCACATTGTTTTACGTGAATGGGAAATATGCGTTTAACACTCGCACTCTCGCATCAATTTACATTTATGAGTGAACCGAATTGAATGCGTAAATATGCCGATAATAGCATTGCATCTCTCTCTCTTTCCCTCTCGTTTCCACGACAACGGCGACGACGTCGTTAAATTAAAATGTTTGAACAGGTCACATTCTGTTCCTTATCAGTAACTCGATGCGATGCGTTTGCATTACGCTCATGCATAAATGGTACCTCTCTCAGTTGCGTTCGCTCATTCTTTCTCTCACTGTTGTATTTGCTGTGCTTTTTTGATGCGAATTCACACAGGGAGTGAGAACAAGAGCAAACAAATGGGCTGACTCCCGTTGTACATAAATCACCAACAAATATCTTCGCATATAAAATACATGATTAAAACTTTACTGCTTGCGAGCGCGGCAGCAACATCCGAACCAATTTAAGCGTTACGTGTATGTAAATATAACCAGTATTGTGCCTCCGAAGAATCTGCTCTTTTTTTCCTCTCGTCATTATTATTATTATTTTTATTATTATTATTGTGTATGTGTTTTGTTACAACATTCCAGTGATTATCCTAGGAACAGGAATTTGAAATGTGTGCACATAAATTGCGATTTAAAAGAAAATAATGAGTTTACTCTCTGCATGGCTTTTTATTGTGCACGTGTCCTCGCGAGTCGAATCAATTCAACGGCGAGAACGTAAGTCCATCGATGCTGGATCACCGAGATAACAAATATTCCGAATTTTGTCGACAACGAAAACATTATAAGGAAAACCAGGGTTTTAAATAGCAAATTAAAATCAAAAGCCTTATGTAATGGTGGTATGGATCCTTGAATTATTATGCGACTCGCCCCATCAGCATTTCGCGCAATTTTGAGTTGTGTTGCCGTCTCCGTATTTCAATGAGTATTTTTGATGGCTTTACATTTACAACGTTCCAAAGTCGAGTAATGAATTCAAATTCCTTGGTGCAAGCGACATGCTTATTGCTCACATCAACTAGATGTGTTCTAATGTGTGTAATGATCATCATTTGTTTTTTATTCGCATAAAAACCGTTTGATCATCCAGTTCCTTGTGGCGAGCGAGTGCTTCCGAGAAAAAAAAAACTACGCACTGACTTTTTTGTAATGAATGTAGTAATATTATGGACTAGAAATACTTTTCAATTCGAATGACATCTAAAATGATGGACGAATCGCAAATAAAATCACTTGAATGTGATGACATGAAAAAGAACTGTGCATTTAAAAGCCATTCGTGATCAATAAAATTCCGCAATGAAAATCTAGCTAACGAAAGAAAGAGAGGGAAAGAGAGCGGGAGAAAAATAGAGAAAGATCGCGAAATGATGATGGCGATTAAGAAGTGGCAAAATAAGAAGAAAAAATTCTGCTGCATTCCTTAACTAATAGCATTTCTCTCAATTGGATACGTCTCACGTGCGTTTACCTCTCGAATCGATTCAATCAGTGACGTGACGATTTATTCGCCAACAACAGTGCGATCGACAGCACGCACACACTCACTCAGAGCACTCTATTGTTAATATGGTTTGAGCTAGCATTTCATTTCAATTGCATTTGCATATGCATTCCATGTCTAACCCTAAAATCCGTGTACCGTATTTTTGTGTTTCGCCTTCGGACGATCCACGCAAATGTATGCTGAGTGTGGAAAAGTGTGTGTGCAGCAACAAAACCAACGACGCATTTCCAAAACACGTACCACTTTGCGGGCTATATCTACGTTGAAATAGATAAAAAGTGCACGCAGATAGATAAAGTACACAACTAACGATATGATCAGTTTATGTAATTTGATAATAATTGCCATTGAACGTAACTGTATAGTTTTTTTCTCTGTGTTCATTTTATCGTCTATATGCGTAATGCGGGCACCACACACGTTTGAAAAGAAGCGTACCCAAACCAATTCATACATTCTGTGTGTCTCTCTTGGTACAATTGGAAATTGTAAGGTCCCCCCAAACACTTGAATCTAACAGCAATTTGTGCAATTTGTTTGAATATTTAAACAGCGCTCAACTCTCTACAGTTTATTGATTTTAAAATAAAGTCTCATAGAATCGGTCGATAGATTTTCCAACGTTCGAAAATCATGCGAAAAAAAGTCTAGGATTAGAATAAAAGATAAAATTATGAATTTTGTGCGCAGAGCGTAATTTTCAAACGGAAAGCTTTTGTGAATACCAATTTTTGCGGATTCGAAGCACGGAAATTTTAACGAAGAGAAAAAATCAATCGAAAGAGAGAGCTATGTGCTTTTGGTCTGGGATGTCATGGTTCGAAATAATTTTTCTCTGTTCATTTGAGAACGGGAATCATTCAGTCGTCTCTCCTCTTCAAATATTATGCAACAATTGATAAAGCAAAACGCGTCAGAATTCCGCACACGTAAATTCACATAGCGAACAAAAATAAAACACGAAAGAACGATTTTGGTCCTTTGTGCGGAGGAAAAATGGCCCCGACACAATGATTATTGTTTCTTTTTTGAGTCATCTCTTAAATTGAATAATTTAGATTGACTCAGCAGGAACTGAATATATTCCCAACACATTAGACTGTATTTTACATTTAAATTGCTTTTGCTTGTTAACAAATGACAAAAGCGCCCACCAAAAGTTGAATCAAATCCAATTCCAATTCAATGGTATGGTTTAGATGCGTTGCACTGGAGAGGGCAGCATCGAACGAAAGCGAAATACCATATTCAATGGAATATTTTCCGTCGAAATGCGGTTTATTTACACATGTCAGGAAAATCAAACATTTTCCTCAACGTTTTTCCCTGGAAAATTGACTATTTGTGTGAGCATTTTTTTTTCTTGCGAAAATTTGTTCCCAATTCGCAAATTGACTGAGCGCTTGTCACCGTAAAATCCATCGAACATTGCTATCATAACACTGATACCATGTGATATCACCATTGCTCCTTTGTGAATTTATTGCTAAAAAAATCCTGAAGTGTACAGTGTACACGATTTTCAAATTATCCATAGACTTGTCCGCTCCAATGAGTCTTGAATAAATGGTACATTTTTCCTTGTTGTAACTACAAAATGAGCGTGTAACCGCACCTATCTACAGTTTTTTTTTTTTTTTGTCGTTCACTTGGATTTAATGCACTTCACTCGCTTGTGTTCTATCTCTCTTCGTTAATTGGTGGCGAATAAATAAAACCGTATCCAATAAATTCCAATTTCCATTTGGCATTTCAATTTCGTTTTGTTTATCTATCTCCTGGCATCGTACAAATCAAGAATTGTTTAACGCAATTGCGTTAACGCAACAAAAAGAAAAAGACTGAAAAAATGTGAAACAACAACGCAAAGAAATAACAACACTATATCGAAAAGTACGGCACAATCACACCGCAACTATATTACAACGACGGATATATGCACAACCATGTTATTTCACATGCGAGCCAATGGGAGTGAAATATGATAATTTCAATACGCAATTAGTATGTATTGATCAATTTGATTTGGAGAATGGATATGAATCCAGTAATTTCGGATTTGCTGCGTATGATTGTTCCAACTAAATAGTCGAAATGAATTATTGGCCATTTGGTTTTGACGTAGCATCGACTTTTTGTAGTGAAATTAACGGTGTGTTGTGATGGATAATGGCCCCCATCACTCCTTTTCGAAACATAACAAGTCTTGGTGTTATTTTAGAATGTACGTCGTATTTTTGATTCGATCAGCTTTGAGGTTGATTTAGCTCCAGCTTTCAGTTGAACGAGTCTATTTTGAAAACCATTTACCAAATTGATAACGCCTTTGCAAAAAATCCCATTGCTGTCGTCAAAATGTTACTAGTTAATCGAATGATTTGCATAAATTTTCTTATGACACATTATATTTACAGAGCGTCTTACGCAATATTTATACGCACTTTTTCCGCATTTTAAATTTTAAATGATGCAGAAATGCAATCGATCACGTACCATGAACCTGAATAATGTTTGGTGGTTCTCGTCATATTTTATGCATATAATCTGAAGCGACAGGGATGAGCAAAAGAGTCGGAGATGTAGCGCCACCGCACATTGAAACGGTTTAAGTGCACGCGATAGACATATACACATAGTTCCCGAAACTATCCGTAAATACCGGAGCACACATACTCTTTGCATCTTATAATGAATTCAGTTCGCGGCAGATGATGAGATGGTTTATTTTTGTCGACACAAATGTCGTCGAACAAGTAAAAAATAGTATTCGCCATCAATGAACAAAGAAGATGCGCACACCGATATGTAGAGTGATTTCGAGCGGCTTTAATCCTACTGTGTTTGCCATATATCAAAGGGAACAAGAGACAGAGAGTGAGCGTGCGTGCGCGTGTGTGTCGTTCGAATTCAAGAATGAAATGCATTCATGGTTTATTCAGACGGAATTACATTTATTGTCAATGCATAATTCAGTGTTTTCGTTTCACTTTGAGATTTCATTGGATTTCTCATTTGATAGCTTTTAATGTGGGTTCGAACATGATAAGCACTCGCCTGCCCGCTTGCTCGCTCATGCACTCTGGAAGTGCCACTCGCATGCGACATGAAAAGTGTGTTAAGCCCGACCAACGCACCATATTCAAATTACACACTGAACACAGCCCATATATAATATGACGACATGAAAGCACCGCTAAATTGTGTGATATCACAAGCGAGCAAAGAGGAACATTGAGCGTCCACCAGAATTCATCAATATGCTTTGAGTTGGAATGGTGCCACTTACGAGCATGAGCTTCATGTTCATATTAACAAATTTCTATGATTAATTTTGAATATATTGTTTTTATATGAATGGGTGGTCGATTTCAAAAAGAATTATTGCGTACGATTATTTCACGAGAAGAAAAAAAAACAACCGTTTTGCATATGTAATGGCGATTGAGTGCAATTCCATACTCAATTTCGAGCAGTTATATTGAAATCGTTTGGCAGCCATTTAGTCTAGCACACACCAACATACGGTTATTTATTGCACTACATTAACATGCAAATTGCAAACATTAATATTTCACAAATGTCTTTTATTTATATTGAAGTTGTTGGTTCGCCGTGTGTGTGCGTGTATTCCATATTCAAATGCATCATCGCATGTGCCGTCATTTAACGTTGCGCTGATCTTGTTAAATGATCACCAAACTAATATATTTTCACCAAAGCCATTATGAAAAAAGATTCCAAAGCTTTATTAGTCACTATTATAATTACAATTTGTTTTGTTTTATTTGCAGCGAATGCATTTTGGTCAATCGGACAAAGCAAGCCGGCAAAAGCGCCGGGTCCTTTGATCAAAATCGTTGTTCATCCTCAGGAGCATGTAATCATTCCAAGTCGATCATTTGTTTTGCTACAATGTCAAGCCCATTACACTAGCAGCCAACAAGATCGCGAGCAGGAAACGAAATATTCGGATGACGAACCATATTTCCCTGGTGCCGACGACTTTCGGACAAACGATGAATCCGGATCGAATTGGTGTCAACGGTTGGAAGTTAAATACCGTTGGCTTCGTGATGGCAAATCAATAAATTCGAATAATTCGTTTATTCAAATATTTTGTAATGGTACGATTCAAATTAGGCATTCACCGATGGCAACAGCCACTTATCGTTGCGTTGCAAGCACCGCAAAACCAGAAAACGGTGCAGTCATTTCAAAAGCTGCTTATGTCCAAACAGCAAGTAAGATAAAGAAAATTGAAATCGTTTGAAGTTCTGTGCAATATTACAGAATATTTCGTTGATTACTTGCAGTACTTGAGCGTAAAATCGATAGATTATCATCAAAAACCGAACTGGGCGGCTCCATCGTGCTCAGTTGTCCAATTGAAAGCATTCCAACGGCACAGATCCAATGGACTTTTGAAAATGAAACGATTATCAACACTGACAGTTCCGACCGGTACAAATTCAGTTCAGTCCTTCGTCACAAAACAATTTTGAATAAAATTTAAAATTCAATTGCAGATACTTTCAACTGGATAATGGAAATCTGTTAATCGTCAACGTAAAGAATGAAGATTTTCAAAGTTTTCGGTAATTTATTTAGAAAATATTCCGGAAAGCATTGATGTAGAATTCAAATTTGATTTTTAGGTGTTCAGCAAGCAATGATTATGCGACGAAAACGACGGAACAAATTCAACATTCGCTCGAAGTGATAAATTCAATTACAACAAACAATGCGATGCTTTTACCGGCACTACAATCGAAAAAGATTTTCGTGCCAAATGGAAATGCGTTGGCTCTGTTTTGTGCACCTACATCGACAGCGACATCAAAAGGAAATATGATTCGATGGACGTTTTCACCTCGTGCCGACGCTTCCTCATCCAAGCCAATCGAATCTCCAACGCCAAATAAATTACACATTTTGAGCACATTAGCCGAGCAAAATGATGGCATTTATAAATGCCATTTTGGACATGAATATCAGGTAAGTAAATAAAAGTCTTTTGAAAAACGTCAACAATTCCATTTCTTCATTTCAAGTTGCGATTAAAGTCGAATTTTATTGAAATCTTTGCGATATCTTTGCATCTATCAGAATAATAACGATTATGTCACGCACACAAAAACAGTTTCCCTGCTTTTAATTATCCCATTTATGTGTCTGATTAATCTCATTCCCATCAATTTGCCATCTGAATGAATTTGATGTGTGTGTTAACACCAAATAGAGTGAGCTCACTTTAATCACTATATCGACTCCGAAGTTTCTCGTTTCTCGGTTTCTTTTTCACATGGGCATTCCGTATTGTCACTTTGCCTCACAGCATGGCTTCCGACATATATAGAATATCATGAGTCAGAGATTATCACGACTGCATTCCGTTGTAATTATGATGAATTGCAGTAAAAAATAATCTCGAATCGATCAAAATAATAATTTGCATTCATGCAATTTGTACATTTTTGGTACTTGAAATTCAACGCACGACATCAATTGCATTCATTACTGTCAAACTTAAATGGGCACACGTACGAATTGGCATTAACGAAATTCGACTATAAGTTTTATATGAAAACATCAAGCTGAAGAAAAAAGAAATTGGAGTAGAGAAAATGATAGCGTCGTAGGTTATCGAGGGCGTTGAGGTATTATTACAATGAAATACCAAATGTTCACAGTCCGTTTTTATATTATGGCCTGCTGAAGTTTTCATAAAATCCGATTACATTGCACGTGTAAAGTAATTTTCCGATTTTCCTCCAAGAATTTCATCGCCCGGATACAGAAAAAAAGCTATTCGCATGAAGTGTATTTTTACTCGAGTTAATTTTCACAGAAATCATTTCACCTTCGTTACTTCAGAGATGAATTTTTATTCATTTTTGTGCTTGGATACTATAGAAATAGAAAATAATTGTTTTTTAATGGTGATCGAAGAGCGCATTGTTCCATGTATAATTCCAAAAACGGTCCATTAATTTATCATGAAGTGTTCTAATGGCAAGTGAAGCGGAAATCTCTTGCTTTGTTTGTGACAGTTTTTCGCCATTTTTTGGAGAATGGAACTTGAAAGAGATTTTCAGATCGCTAAAATGCATCGCTTTCGAGGCCTTTCTCATTATTTCTTGATTATTTCAATAACTGAGCATAATTTTGATGTTTTTCTCAGGCCTTTGACGTTACCATAACAACACCACCCGTCATCCATAATGAGTTTTCATCCAAAGAAGACCCACTGGGTCATTATATTCCACTGAATTGCAATGCAACGGGCAATCCAAAGCCAACAGTTCACTGGTACCGTGATGGCAAATTGATTGAATACGATTTATTTGTTATACACGAGGAGCCAAAACTACTTATTCAATCATTTGAAGAGCAACATAAAGGCATCTATCAGTGTATCGCAACAAATATGGCTGGCGAAGCACAAGCAACGGGACTATTGAGTCTCAAACCGAAACATTACAGCGACGGACCGAAAAATCCAAAATGTTTTCCTCTAAACGATACATCAATCAAAGTAACTTTCGATGGACCGTCCAATTTTAAAGTAAGTAATTTTTGACGGTGATATATTATTGAAACAAAGTATTTTCCGGATAAAAATGGTAAAATCTTTGAATTGGATTTTTAGTGGTCAGCCATTACATATTATATGGCTAGCAAGAAGGATCCACGTTGGCAAGTCAATGTTTTGCACGACCAGAATCGTCAAATCCAGAATGAGTTTTTTATATCGAATACGAAGAGACCACCATATGAACCATTCATGTTGTATTTTCGCGGAATGCAAAAAATGGGAGCCGACACCAAAGCCAAAGGTGGCGCAATCAGCTTTCATTTTGATATATCACGGCTGTCGGAAGGCATAAAGTGTTCTACACAAGGATGTAAGCTCGAACATTTTCTAATTCAACATTCCCATAAATTTTTAACATCCACTTTCAAATAACTTTCAACAAGTTAAAAACAATAATTTTTCAAAAACCGAAGAAAAATCAATAAAAATGTCCAATTCATTCTTCAGTGCCTGTCAATGGGATGTTTCCTCAAAATGGGGGTCTTTTTGTTTACTGGAACAAAGTGAAACATGTCAATGTAATGGATTATCTGATTCAATTTCAAAGTGATGAAAGTACGGCTTTTAGTGATCAAATTATCGGAACCACCATTGATATAGACGAATTCCAAACGTGGAACGAAACTTCTGGCAATTTAACGAGCATCTATGCGATAACGAAAATATATACAGAGAATGACGGCCGCCCAACCCATAACAGTTCGACGGATGAACGTGAACAGCAAACTATCAGCTCAAAGTTGATAACCGAATTACGAGTGAATGGAAATGTGTCGGGCATACTCATACCAAATACACGGGAGATTTTTGTACGTGTATTGGTGTTGGTGCAGGATGATGATAACGATCAATTCGACCAAGACACGAGATTTGTGGAGTGGAAAAAGGTTCGAGCTCTTTATTTCTATATTTTTACATAATTGATAAATTCATCTGTTCTGTTTTCAAAATATTTTATGTCGAAACCCAGATTCAGGATGTGTCCGAGCATACGGATAAGTTTAAAGTATACAATGTTGAAATTAATCGTATTACATTCGTAACGACGGATCCGAAACTCGACTGCGTTCAAATTTGCTACAAAAGCAACGGTGAAAAGATATGTGACGACAGGTTAGTTATTTATTACCTATCGCACTTCGATTGAAATGTATTTAATGAAATTTATCGTTGCAGAATGATCGAAAATAATTTCGTGGCAGTGGATTCACTGGCCGCCTTCACTGAATACCGATTCCGTTTCAGCGAGTGCTCACCCAGTGCTCACAGCAGAAAATTTTATAATAAAATCGAAATTCAAACCAAACACGATAGTAAGTTTGATTCGGAGATTTTATTTTTGTCGAACAAATGCTCAATGATTTGTTTAACAGTTCCAGGATCAGTCACCAATCACAAGGTGTACAAAAATAATGGCATCGTTGTTGAATGGAATGCGCCGAATAATCCAAATGGAAACTTGGAATTCTATTTGGTCAAATGGACGATCGCAAATAAAACACATTCTGAACAAATCATGTATCACGGCGAAACGGACAGATATGTTTATAAAGTAAGTGATGGAATTCTTTTCAATAAAATCATTACGTTTAATTCTTCAATGCAGACATGTTTTACTAAGTTTAAGGCAAAAATATTGCATCTTTTATCTTCTTTCTTGCCTTTTATTCGTAGTTCCCAAACGTTCAGGAAAGTGACCGTTTCAACATAACAATTCGGGCCGTGAGTAATTTTGGAGTTGGAATCCCAATTTTCTTGGATTTGCGTGATGTTAAAGATATCCCAGACGAGAACTACGAAAGTGATGCATCAATACAGCGAGATCCACGATTGGGAATATCGATTGGCATTTTGCTTTCGATTTTATGTGTATCATTATGCGTATTCATAATCGTTCGTCATCGTCGATGTTCAAAATCATCGCATCAACATGAGAACGGCAATAGTAATAATAATACGCACGGATCGCGGCAGCAGCAACGTTCACCGTTGAATCGACCGCCTGTAGTCGGGGCTATAGCCACAAAAATTCCAACATCATCTGTTCAAATCTCCAATAATTGCATAAAAGACACACATGAAATGCAGACACTAATTGTTCCATCGAGTGTCGAATGTATTCCGGCCTCAAATGGCAATGGTATCGTGCAAAAGCCGGAAAAACACATTAATGGCGTGATAGTTTCGCGAGGAATTCGTGGAAGTTTTCATAATACAAATGTGCATTCCGACGATGATGAGCTTGCCGACCGCATCGGACTCATTTCGTCAACACCAAAACCCAAGCACAAAACAATCACAGCGAATAATGATCACCTGAAAAATATAAGTACAAATATAGGATCGCATACTGCCAATGGGATCGATGCCGTCGAATATCGGCGAATCGATAGTGACGTTGAAGCAGTCAGGGCTGAAACTGCAACGAACATTCTTTGCAATGGCACACTTCAACAAATGAAAACCACATTACCTCCCAATAAATCGGTACATTCCATTATGTTAAATAGTGAAACGGAAATTCCACCGACCATAAAACGGATACCCAATGACAAAGCCACCAAGCTACAGCAACCATCTAAACGAATGTCGACGCATCGCTCGAATTCGTCCATTCCATCGATATTCGATGACAGTCAACAAAGTCTATTGCCGGACGTCAATGCAACGGAAAGCAGTTTGGAAAGCACGAGTATTGGTTCCGTTCCGATGGATCGTGTCAAAAGCAAATCCAATTGTCTCTTCGACGTGAGCACATTCGATGGTGCACCACATTTGATCGTTGAAAGTCAAAGATACATGCGGTCGGCTGCATTGGTGTAGTCAAATGCAACTCTCAATCACGAGCACCCACCCCCTGATGAATGCGGTCGACCGCGTCGATGAACTAAACCGAAATTATCCGAGCTAACGAAATAAGAGTTAATTTAAAGCCATAGCTGTTGTTATGGTCCATTATACTGAATTTACAATCGAATACAACGACGACGACGACAGAGAGTCACTACCAGAAACGTTTGCCAAAATGGAATTATCGCTTGCGACCACATTGATGCATGTTTTCTGTAATTCCATATTTCGACACGTTAACGGGTATTAAATAGAGATAAACTCATGATTTTTTTTTTTTTTTTTCTCTAAACAATAAGATTTCCATCAGTTTCATCAAATGGGATTTTTAAATTACGATTTTTTGTCGTACAGTCATTTAAGTGTAACATGTATACAAACACGCGTGCGCGTGCGCATCCGTGATATGTGTTCGTGTAGTTAACCGATAGGCTTTTAAGTATTCATTCGATAGGATTTTAATTATTCATTCAATTTGTAAATAATTAATACATTTCCACCAGTTTTAAAATCATTAATTGAATGACAAAAAAATGTTTAAGACTCCAGATTTAGTGATTTGGATCTCAGCAACATCATTTCAGTATTGGGATTTTAACAATAATAGCGATAGTAATATTACATCATGTGTGAGTAAACAAAACATTGTAGATTTTTGATTCAAATGCATATTCTATGCCACACCATAATTTTTATTTTTTTATCTACAATATTATGAATGAAGATCCCAATTGCCTGTTTTAAATCCAATATGCATTTATTTTTTTTTTATTTTTTTTATTTTGTTATCAAGATTATTTGTTTATTTAATGGAATTTTATTTAAACAAAATACAATAGCAACCAACAGTTATATTTTCGTTGAAGTTTAATTATTTTATCGCATATGAAAAAGCGAGCGTGAAAAAACGTCAATTATGGTTAATTTCAAGAGGCTTGGTATTTAAAAAAATTGCAAATCAATGGATTCAAATGTATAATTTCATACCTTGAGAAAATCAACATCCACATATTATTCTTGAATTTTTTTTTCATTTTTCCGTCCACCAATCTGTCATCCGTTAGATAGAGAGAGAGATTTAGCATTTCGGAGGCATTTTGCATTGAGACAGAAAAATATTCATTCAAAGCTCAGCTAAATAAACAGTTAAATTAGATAGCTCATAGAATAGAAAACACAAGAAATAATTCATTTTGTTCCGTATTTTTGTCCACAATTAACTAGAGCAAATAGTTTCACTGCGTGTACCTGATAATCGTAAAATACAAACCAACCCCCTTCCCTTTTTTTAACAAACCAATTAAATCTCTAACAACACAACAACCATTTGAAATCAAAAACAATGAAAAATTGCATTTCTCTCGTATTTTCAACAAAGATACAAACAAAATTTTCAAAACTATCGCTCGAAAAACAGTCACTGGCTCAAGGAATGAAATTACAAAATGGCTTAAGTACGGAAAATATATTCCAAAATATTTACATCTTGAATAGATCAGAATGTTTTATGGAACAGATTTTATGGAATGTTTTCATTTGGAATGCATATTCTTCGAATTCGATTGTTCAAATTGTTAGCAAATGGTGCCTTTTTGACATGTACAAAATAGAAACAAATGGAATCCGTTAAACCAACAAATTTATCAAATATTTCGAAGGCAAAAGAAAAATCTCCGTTTTTTGTGTTCATTTTTTGGCTCCTACAATAGATAAAAATTGATTAAACATCAAACGATTTTATAAGCTGCCTACGAAAATAGCCAAGTTTGAAGGGTTCTTCCGAATGAATCATTATCTTTGAGCGAATTACATTACAGAGAAGATAATCAATCTGCCAAACAGCGACATGGAGAATTCAAAAAATAGTCATGAAAACAAAACGAAATTAAGCAAAAATCTAGAAGCAGTAATAAAAGAAAATTAAAGAAAAGATTTAAATGCTGAAATAAAACAACAAAGAAACGAAATCATAGTAAGGAAAATGAGAACAACAAACTTGGCCGTTGATGAGAGCTACACAAAATGAATTCATTGTTGAAAATACCTCTGTTTGGAATTCATTGAGCGCAACTTGAAAATAATGTTTAAGAGTTAGAATTTGAGAAATAGAGCATCAGTTGTTGATGTAAACTGAGATTGGACCTCACACACACATTAACCACTTTTTGTCGTTGTACAAATCTTCCCGAGCTAACAATAGCCAAGTTACTAAATGTTACATACAAAATGGAACCTGAACCTCGATACCTTTTCCTGAACAATTTTGAGAGCCTGTTTTTTTCTTCATGTTTATACAAATAGCCAACCAGCTACAGAATCAATCATTTTAAATCCATGCAGTTAAATAATAATTTTAGATGTACATAAACTTAAAACCTTTTAAAATCCATTCGCCTGCTATTTGAAATTCCAAAGGTTTTGTTGATTTGAATTGTAAGATTGTTTCTATTACATATAATACGTAAATTCTCTGGTTAAAATTGAAACGAATAAGAAACTGCGTTGAGAAGAAGCAAGGAGAATTAAAACAATAAATACAAATCAACATCCATTCTAAAATAGTTACCTTTTGCAAATAGAGAGATCCATATAATCATAAGCTCTGAATAAATCCTCCCCGAAAGATTGAATGTCAGACTTTGTATGAATATAATCTGGACATTCGTCTACAGTACCATATTGGAACAAAAAACAATCATCAAGAATATATTTACATCAGTAGCATGTCTAATGGCGCTACCTCAAATCAACAATTGAATTCGTTCGATTTTTACGTTACTGTTTTGATATCATACAGTCAAAATAAGTAAATCTCATTGATAAGGCGGAAACACGAGTTTTTATACCCATTTGATTAATTGAATAGCAGATAAATTTGTTTTTAAGATTTTCACATTTGTAATTGTGCGTGGAAAAAAAATCAGAAATTTAAACGAATTTCAATAAAACAGTGATTTTATGAGTGTAACGCAAATAAAATGGAACACGTCTTTCATTCAATCCTTTTGTTTTGTTCAATTTTGTTATTCGAATTGGATGAATTCAAATCAAAATATAATCGCTTAGTTGGAATTGGCCGACATATATCGGAGTAAATCTGAATTAAGAAAATGTTCTGGTAAGAAAAAAACAGCAAGGTTTTATTTCTGAATTGTTAACGTCCGAAATTAAAGTTTACACATGAATCAATTTGTTTTTGTTTCATTCCATTGATTTATACAAGATTCCGTAGAAATGAATATTGTCCATAAACATACGTTTTTGAGAACGTGTAAGTAATAAAAATATGGTGTTTCTTGTTGATTTTCAGCATTAAATATACTTCTTTAGTTCAACATCGACGACTTCAATCAAACAAGTATTTTATTTCTATCTCTTTCCAATATCGGCGGCTTTTATTGTGATAGTATTGCTGTCCGTGTATTTCTGTTTAGGTGTTCGATGGATAAATTAATGACTGCTACTGTGTTAACTGTGTGAAGTAGTTGTGAATGGTCTTGAGAAGAAACGAGATGTAGGCGCACCGCCCGCCCCATTATTCCGTGTTATTGGAGGAGTGTAGCTATTACTGTTGTTCATGCTAGATGTTGCGTTGCCAGTTGAATTTGAATTAGGGGTTGCTTGCGACGTTGTAATCGTTGACGTCGATGGAGACGAAGAAGACACGGATTTCAAATATTTCAAACTGTCACAATGGCTCTTATACTCCATCGGTGTCGTCGGGCTCAAGTTTAGAATTCGCCTAAGAGTATCCCTAACTGGAAAAGAAAACAAATAAATGTTAAGTATTTGGAATGTTTACGAGACAAATAAGATTGTTCAATTACTTTTATTCGTGCAGTTCTGATCTGCGGCACTTCGGTTCCATACCGACAATAAATCCTCCTGAAATTTCAAGTAAAACCAATCAAAACTCGTTTAACTTCAATCATATTAACGAGATTAATAGAGCCGTTTTCCTACTATGAAATAACACCTTGACTAATCACATAGAATTTGAAAGATTTCAAGCAAAATTATCAGATACTAACCGGGAAACGAGTTGACAAAACGACACCACAAATTTCCGAACCGACCAGAAATTGTTCGCCGAGCATTGCCATACACACATTTTCCCACGCACGATCGATTTTATTCTTGCGCAAACGAATCACCCATTTGCCACCTTTTGCATTCTGTGGATCTTCCCACATCGCCTTGATGCCGCTTTTGAACAAGTGCAGCTCACGATATGGTTTTAGTGTTGATGGACGTATTAAACGGCAGTAAAGGCCCCACCATTGCTCAACGCTTGCACAACGGCCAATCAAATGTAACGATTTACTATAATCCTGCGGATTGAACATCATATTTCGCATGATAAAATGAGGTTAGTTAGCGGCGGTCGCATCAAAGTCGCTTACCGATGGATTTTTGATTTTGTATGAGCCTCTATGATACCACAAACAATATGTGTACTGTAGTTTGTGTTCATCCGCGCCAATTTCTATGGTGGGCAATTTATCGACATCAACCTCAATCACTTCGGTGTCACTCTCGTCACTTTCAGCTGATCCAAATGCTTTCATACTGTTCAAATCAATTAAAATGAAAATTAAATATTATTCTTAGTTTAAATTTCGATAAGGTGACATGCATTTGCTGTGCAATCATGAATTGCAATGGAGAGTCTAATGGGATTCGTGCAAAATTGGGGCACTGGCAACAACCAAACACAAAGCAATCGCGCGGTTAATAATATGAGCCATGAGCAAAAAGCACGTTTTTCGCTCTTATCATGATAGCAATCGAAATCATGTTGAATGTCGTCATGAATTGACAAATATCCAATCGAAAATGCTGAAACCCGCAGATTTTGCTTGCAGTTTATCAATTTCAATCGGTTTTAAGATACAAATTGAGTTGAATTAGATGTTGCACTGCTTCGGTTTACAAATCGATTTATTTAGGTCATTCATAGTTCATGAGCAACTTTTATTCCCAACAATTATTGAATTGATTGGATCACTTTACATCTTTTTTGCTTGTATGAGGCATCTCTTGTGTGTTCCTCAATGGGAAAAATTGGAACAACACTTTTTAAACATAACCTCGAAATGATGCGATTGGGTTGTTTTTAGCTGGATACCAAAGCTGACTCCAGCAATTCAGAAATTTCGCAGATTCCACTTACGCAGTCATATATTTTGACATGACTTTCGGCTATTCTGGGTAAAACGCTTTCGAATCAAACAATAAATCGATGATGTTTTGCCGTTTGAATGATTTGATTTCACTTTTTGTTTCTCTCTCTCTCTTTTCTTCTCGCGAAATAGAAAAACTTATCACAGTTCTTTTGCAAATTAATTCTTAAAGTTTCTTGCTTTATAAATTCTACAAATAAATAAATCTGCACTTATTTTACACATTCAACTCTTAAATAGAACACTATGCAGTAGTTTTCCAGTATTTTTTTAAACTCTTCTTGTTTCAATTATATCGACAGAAAAAGGGAATTTATAAAAATTTATGAAGTTTTTTTTTCTCGAATCAGATGAGCTATATGTGTACAGTAGGTTTCTTCTATTCTCTGTTGTGCAAATGTGTGTGAGTGTTTCAACGCAAATATTATTACAAAACTTTTGACAGTTTGGCTGGTGCTTTCATTCACCTTGGAAAGTGTGCGTGGTGAGGTGAGTTTCAATGCTATTTTTTATCATCATTCAATCATTTCAATATTCTAATTTTCCGTTGACTTTTGTAAATGCAAATTCGGCGCGATTTACTGCTTGCAACAAATTTTTCATACAACAGTCAAATGAATGTGTACATGTGATTGAATTTAAAAGTAAAATAATATTTGCAGTGCACAATCTCCATGCCCATCTTATCCAGAATATAATCATTTTTATTGCCTTACACAAAATAAAAAGAAGTCATTGTTCTAGAATCAAAACGAAATCTTTTTGTTTTGCCGATAAAAATCCTTTTTGTTTTGCCAATAAGAATTATTCGAAAAACAAAAAAAATCAAAATACATCATTTCGTGTGAAATCAGTTGGCACAATAAGCAATAGCAGCTCAGTAAGCGTCAATCTGGCCACACCATTCGTATTTGCGTTTTGACATTCTTTCGTGCTTCTTGTATGTCAATGTGACAGCTAATGTGTATGCAGGTGCAGAGCATGCTTTAATAAGAAACTCTCTATCCAGTAATCAGAATGCTTTGCTTATGAGTCGTTACGTTACAATCCAACAAATAAATTCCGTAAAATTAAAAATTTGCAGAATAACTGTCTTTCTTTTCTGTATTTTGCACTTGATACTATTTATTAAATTCTTATGGAATCGCTGTACATGTTCAAAATTTGCCAAACAATAGAATTTACCGTTTATAATCATGCCAACGTTACTTTCATGAAAATAACTAAGAATAAAAACGGGGGTCATTTATTTTTACAATATCAACTGAATTACTTAAGCAAATTGGACCTCCCCAAAGTATATTGCTGTAAATTGTATGATCTTTTTCCTTCGGCATCAAAATTTATCCGTAAGATTAAAAGCGAAAATTATTTTTATAAGAAAAATTTCTTGGTGGATACATCTTTAAAGCGTATGTTGGCATAGTGTATCTTTACGATCCTGCACTCGTCTCTTGACATCGAAACTGATCGTTTTACCAATTGATTTAAAACCGATCTTTTCGTCTAATAACTGTGATAGAATATTTTCTTCGAAAATTTCGTCATAGATGTCAAACCCCAATTCAGCTACCTTTTTGGATATATATCCTAGTATCAATTCGGCATACCTAGGGAAAATATTTAATAATGACGATGAATAATGAAACACGACAAGAAGGTAAGAATAGTTTTCTTGTGACATACCCATTGCACTTGTGATTTTTGTCAGTCTGCAGTGTTCCTAACATCCCAGTTGTACAACTATACTCAAATAAGAAATTAACAAAAATTATAATGTTCAATTATTTATTAAACATTGAACATGCATAATTTTGTAATCATAACCACATTTTGAGAGCATTGATTATGGGATAGGATGTTTGAAATTATGTGTTTCCAATTTGCGTGGGATCATCATTTCAGTGATCCCTTTTGGCGTGTTTTGTTCATGATTCTCTGAATGCGATCCATGCATATATATTGGTGGACTTATTCCTTACGGTTCATTTAAAGTATTAAATAATTTCACATTGAGCTCTGTTTCAGCTATTGCTCAAGCACTCAATTCCTGATTCCCAGATGTACTTACCGTAAAATCCATGCAACTAAAATTCCATCCTTGAATGCGCCGATGTTAACATTATATTTTGCCAATTGCTCCAAATATGGAAGAATATATAATGTGAATACTTCGATGTGGCCAAACTGAATTCGTTTCCACCAAATGGCTACGTTCTGTTAATAGATGCAATTCGATTCCTTCGGATGGCCTTACAAATATTGATGCTTTCATAGAATTTCCAATTGCTTCTTCCTTTTGCAGACAATAAAGTAAAAATTCTATAATGGTAACATGCATTTTTTGAAACGCATCTATAAAAACTGGACGAAGTTCAGTGCGTATGCTATCAAAATGGTAGATCATAGAAAAATCAAGTAATTGTAGCAATCGAAAAAGGTTTTCGATGGACTCATTCAGAGTGTCTGCATACGCGTAATTTCGGTCCTAGAAAATGTTATTTCCAGTTAATTTGACAACGCTCGTTATCTACGAAATAAACTTACAAGCACAACAGAAGTACCATCAGAATAATCGCCATTCAGAGAGTAAATCAGGACATCTTTCAAATTAGGATCTTGAATAAACCAACGAATGTACTTATCGAGCATCATGAAGCTAATATAAAGGGTGATTTTTTAAGTGGTTTCTTTTTGAAAATCGAAAAAAACGCAAAAAATTTCGAAAAGTGAATCAAATCTTTATTGAAATCGATAAATTGGTTCTTGCCATTTACTTTTTGAAAATAATTTCATGCCCCACAAAAAATAATCCAGGGGCGTTAAATCGCACGATCTGGCCGGCCAATGAACGGGGCCGAAACGAGAGATGAACTGTTCGCCGAACTTACGGCGCAGTTCGTCCATGGATGGACCCGCTGTGTGGCTGGAGGCGCAAGCGTTGCTCGTTTGTAAGTCTTTTTATCTTGAAATTGCAAAGCATACTGAGCATTTTTGACTGTGACAGACGTCAGTTGGAATTTGACATCTGTCAAAAAATTAAACGTCAAAAAGAAACCAGCTAAAAAATCACCCTTTAGCTCTACGAACCATCAAAAAGTTTTTTTAACGTTGGCCAACTTTCTTTATCAACTTCTACTATGCGGTATACCATTGTTGACACTACTAACGCAAATCATAAGTCTAATAATAAAACATTAAAACTCGCAGGAAGAGTGCTTCCCCTCTCTCTCACTCTCTCTCACACACACATATTCCCCATAACACCTGATACCATCATCATATTAAACACCAGTCCGTAAAACCAACGTTCTCGTCAGCCAAATGTGATATATGATTTCTCATAATTTAAAAACAAAAAATTCTTCATTGCGGGAATCGATCCCCGGCCTCGGTGCTTGCAAATCATACACGCTAACCGCTGGACAACGAAATATATGCATATAACTGCATCCAATGCAATGAGACAAATAACTGTATTTAAATTGACGTTAAAAAAAATCCAATATATATTAGCTATGCTTTAACGTATATTAGCTATGCTTTAACGATTAGTTAATTTCAAAGCTTTGATTCTGTGGCTTTGTACAAAAATAAAATGTGTGTAAAAATAGGATAACGTGCTCAACTATTATTTTATTTCACATGTGATTTGTTTTTTCCAACTAGAGTTTTCAAATGTCTGACGAACAAAAAAAATTGGTCGGCAAAATCCGTGATTTCTCCGGAGAAAACGAAAGCGAGATGGAAGTCATTGTAAACCCTAATGAGTTCGTGTCTGTCGAAGAGTTCTCAAAAAAATTAATTGAAATTTGGTTTATCTCATAAAAATTCAAATATTATTACAATTTTCACTATGGAATTGTGAACAGCTTCAATTGCGGATTGGCAGACCGGCCCGATTCGTCGCTTTCGATTTATCATAATCAGTAGCCAAATTTTTGGTCCAACGTTGATTAATTTTATTACTGTTCTCCAGGAGGTAATTCTCTCGCTTTACAAATGATTTTGCTACATTAATGTAGACGTGTAATCAATATTGTCAATATTCGCAGCGTGGATTTAGAGGATTCACAGTCCACGAGGGAAATGGTGTAGTCAGTGGAGCTTTAGTAGGCACAGATGATGTCACTGGTGACGTACAGAATCAGGTTAGTTCATCATCATCATTCAGTATTTATAGACCGAATTGTGTACCGTTAGGTGTGTTCAGTCTTTTTCGTATTCCATGAATACCACCAGCATGAGAACTATTATTCGAATACATGCACGAGAACTTACCATCCAGATCGAAAACATGCCCATCCCAGCCGATGCAGGTGTCACATATCACACATCGCGAGATGCTCTACCACTCGAGGCACGCATCGATACGATCCAGTTTAAAGGCGACGCCACACTCGACACATCAACCGGCGAACTCTCATTTGACGAAACCGAAGTCGAGCCATCACTCACCCTCAGCAATATTCGCTCCCAGCAACGAGACATCATTGAGCAACATGCAAACATTGTCGACGCCTTCGCTGAGTTGCGCATCACAGTACCACCACCATCTCCAGTCAACATGCCATCATCCCGTGATGTAAGCAACTCATGGATAGTTGTGATGACACATCTATTACAACATTCCGGCATACCGACGGATGTAACTGGAGCCCGCAAATTTCTGGAGCTAGCGAATCAGTACAGCAATGAAATGGTCTAGAATCCATCACTACGCTTAGTCTGGGAGTATGCGTTTTATCTCGACGAACACAATCAAATACGCATGTCTGAACACATGGTGCCGGTACTCAAATCTCATATCGGTGACAATAGCATTGAAACCAGCGGCGTCTTCAATCAAATGATCTTTGCGTTACCTCAGCAATCGGAGCCGGTTCGTACATCAACTGGTGCTATGAGCAGGCGCGTTTATATGTGACGCAAATACGTATAAACGCCGACACCCCGGCTGTGAGTCTGCACTCCATCCTGCATTATATGCAGTCGAACACAGCATTTGCAGGCTATTTCGACTCGGCTCAGGAGTTTTCACGCTTCATGCCAGCCCAGACCGTCCTAGGTGAGCGCCGCATCCCAGAACTCGAATCCCGTAAACTCGAGGATATTGAGGAGAATTGTTACCAACAGTACTTAAAAGGCGGCGTCTTCGTAGACCTGTTTCAGCCGACCGATGCTCAAAAGGCCGAGTTACTGAATCGCATGAATCAGATCATCACCAGCGGACTAGCCATCTTTGACAATACATATATGTATTTCAAGCTCTGGTGTCACATCTATATGCGTGCAGTCTTCGAAGTTTATAATCGAGGAGTTAACATCCCAGTAGCAGCAGCAGCGACCCGCCTCCAGTTCGTACGCTTCGGCGAGGCTAACATCATCCCCGACTGGGTACAGCTGACAAATATGGCAGGTGAACAATACCTGACCTTTTTCGAAAGACGCAATTCTGGCCAGAATTTCATCACGATGCTGCACATACTGGGTGATGACAACTTATACTTCGATAACCTCAATGGAGAACAAGTATGTCCATGGCATGGAATACGCTTCCCCGGTGTATACATTCTATACATACACCAGACCGCGATGGCCCATCAACCACTCGATATAGGATCCATGGAGCTAATGGCTGAAACAATGCGTCTGGCTGAAATGCGTGGGGAAGGGGACGAATTACATCGAGGTCTAATGCATGCAGTCGAATTCATCGTTGGATCAGCGCATCGCCATCGTCGCAATAACATCCCTAGAGCTGGTGTCAACGCTCTCGATCCACCCCATGGCCAGGTGGCATTAACCGGTACCCGTGCAGTTCCAGCATACTTCAGTTGTGAAGGAGGACCTCGTGAAGGCACCCGCCCCATTCCAGCTGTTGGCAATTTCATCGTTGGCGGTCGTGATAACCCCGATTCCCCACAATATAAGGATGATTTTCATCGCGGTGATCGAGACGTCAGCTATAATCCAGCAGAGTGGTCATATTTGATGCTCGATGCCTATCTACAACATCGTCATAGCGGTTTCCCACGTGTCAGAGGTTTAAACTGGTTGCTGGAAGCGTTACGCGTGCATAAGAAGAAGTTCATCAGGTTAGTTGCAACTGTTTTTTTAATGTTCTTAATAAGCGCAAGCGACTTTCTCAGTGGTTTCTTGTTAACAGTTCTGCAACCTGCAAATTGGGGACTAAAATTATAAAACGATTTAGAGTAATCGAATGAGCCAGAGCAAAACCAAGCCACCGCTGGACCATCGGGCGAAACATTTACCCAATCGAGCAAATTGCAATCATCGCGCATTGCGACTCTAGCTCTTCGACATTATCAAGCCAATACACATCAGACTCACCTCGTCTGGGCATACCAAGAATCTTCTTGCATGTATTGCGACTCGTTAGAAACGTGTAGGCTTGGAGTGGGACGTGGTAGTGTGTAACATATGAATTGAACATAAGAAATAAAAAATCAGTGAAATGTTATTGATGTCATATTAAAAGATAATATAAGGTTATTCAAATAAAATGCAAAGTTTGGGCCTAATAAATGACAATTTTATGCATGTGTTTGTGCAAAAAAAAATCAAATTGAATTTTAGATTGATTATTTTGTACATTAAGACAAAAACGGGTTTATTTATTTCATTTTGTTCATTGACATCTCTATTAAAATAAATGGTCTTACGTACATAAAGCTAACTTTTCCGCACATTTCCCGAAATTGTTCGGGCTTACGCATATTTCATTGATTGCTACTCATTTGAATTGGATTTATGTTTATTTCTTATCGAATCATCATGCAACTTTGAGAATAAATCACAGAAAATTTGAAGTCATTACGATGAGATCGAATTTCGAGTCATTATACATCATGTGATTTAAATTTAAATTTTAATATAAAAACAAATAAACATCTCAGTTCCTAATTCTTACTTCAACGTTCTCTATTTTTGAATTGGTAATAACAATTACGAATTAGTTCACTCTGATGTGAACTTTCAATTCATGCCAACGATAGATATGGTTCTACATTTATGTTATGTATAACAGTATAACTTTCGGTAACAGCATGAGCATTCAAACTGATGAAAAAACACAGATTAGAAAATCACAAATACTTCATCCAATTTATTGATTTGAATATTGACGCCGAAAATTGAAAATTTTGTGAGGGAGCTGGTGTTAAATCTCATCAGAATGACTTGAAAAACATAGAAAATAATATTCTGACAGTTCCAATAGGAAACAATGTGAACTTGAGATAGCCGCCATACAAATTTTTCGTTTCGACCCCGATAAGACCCCGAAAATTGAAAATTTTACTGGGGAGGTAGTCCTGAATCTCATTGGAATGACTTGAAATTTTGCATGCCTCATTTTTTTCATAAAAAAATTATATTCTGAAAGTTTCATAATGATACAATGCGAAATAGTCATAGTCCCCATACAAATTTTTCGTAATTATATTGAAAAACAGCCCATTTTTTGATTCCACTCCACTAGAGCTACCCGAAAAAATTATCCGATTAGGCTGAAAATTAATAGGTTTCTATTCCTAATGAAGACAAATGTGTGTGTAAATTTTTGATCAATTCTAAAATCAATTTTTTGAGTTATCGTGTTAACAAATTTTTGCGTACAACGGACAACGGACAACGTACCACACACGGACAAAAAATTGCTGCGGGAATGGTTGCAATCGTTTTTTCTAGGTTCAAAACGCATAGAAACTTATTCCGAGCATTTTGAATTTTTTAGACCGATCGTAATACTTTTACCACACACAGTGGTGTGTGCGGAAAAGTAAAAAAGTGGACATGCATATCAAGGATCATCTTTTGATGGCAATACATTTATTTAACAGCACAGAGTTCAATGAATTCCTCATACAACGAATAAAAAAAACATCTTTCAAAATATATGCACAACGTAAGATCACGAATATAATTCAAACCTAACTGAATATTATATAGCGAAGCGTCCTATATGCTCCTAATTGTGAAGAAACACATAATTGGAACCAAAACGACACATTTTTGGCGCTAAGAAATATATAACAATTATGCGTCATTTAAAAAAAATCGAAATCTCTTTTGCTGAAGAGTAAAAGAGATAGAAAATAATACACGAAACGATAAATATAACAGACAAATGAAAATTCGAACAACAACTTCAGCCGACACCGCTTTTGCTTCGAACATTGGACGAGTTTGAGTTTTGTAATTCAATGTTAAACATTTTTTAAGACCGTTACATCGGGAACCGTATCAGTTACGTTGGTTTTCGTTTTGAAGTCGCGATCATCAGCCGTTCCGTCAATTCAAAGAAAAAAAAAGGAACACTCGACTTGACTCCGTTCGCATAAAACGATTTTTTTTTCGCCGGCTCTCATTCCCTTCCGAATGTGTGTGCTTTGCATAGTTGAGCATATTTTGCTTACGATACTCTATACGAATGCGTTGCCAACAACAAATACAATGATAAACACAGCTGTGGTGTACAAATAAGCACAACCAAACAAAAGACTTTATCATTTAATTTTTGTTCGTTTTAACGTTCAGAATGTTATTCAACGCTCACTATTCTTTTATCCGATTTCCAGTGCATTCATTTTCAAATGGAAGGTTTGATCATTCAAAGAGAAAAATATACGATTTAATTAACGTGGAAGAAAGAACAAAGTTGACTTATCTCAAATTATTAAAAATTCCCAAAATAGTTTCATTTCTTGGCTCAATTTTGCAACAGGAATGAAACATAGCCAGTACAGACAAAAAATATTTGTCGAATGATTCGAATCTAAATTGAAATGATGTCAAAAAATAGATTAATCTGAAAAATTTCGAAATATTTGAGGAAGAAATCATTATTATTCAGGTCAAAACCGAACATATCTGAGTGCTGTTTCTGTTTTCTTTATGTTTTGTAGTCACAACAACTCAGGTGAAACTACTGCATTTGAAATAATTGAAATTGAAACAGCAGCGTCTGAAATACCTGAAACTCAAACTTATGCATCCGAACTTGCTGCGTTTAGAATGTTTAAACTTGAATCTGTATGAAATTTTTTGGATTTGAGTAAATCAATCTTATTAACAAAATTTGACATTTCCGCAAGAAATATTGATGTTCGTCTGTGACGTTCTACCAACTAATATTCATTAGTTCATCGAAAAGATTACTATTAGTTCCGTTATTCATATGAATTTTTTGAATCGGTGTTTTATGATCAAGAAATGCTAAATAATGTTTTATCATTTTCTTTCGGACCAAATAAACCTGCAATTATACATTTTATATCTATAATATAAAAATATCATAATATAAGATTTTATAATTGTCCACCTTTTTACAAACGCCACAAGTGAATCGATTGACATTTTTTCGTATTTTTTTTTTTGGTTCAACTATGGTTGAAGCTGTGACATTTACCATAATTGATGCATTCTCGGCATTAGAGATAGGTTGATTTTTACTTGATGTTTGAATAACATTTGTGTCTGATATCGTTGCAGCCTTGGTATATTTGATATCGATGAACTTACTCATATGCTTCTGTTGTGTTTTGATGTTCTCTTCCGTTCGAACTGAATTCATTACAATTATGAATTGGAATGAGAGAATAAAACGAGTCAACATATTTTGATATTAAAGATGTCATGGGTTCGGTCGGTTTATCTTCAATAAGTATGGAAAACTTCAGAATAAATCATTTGAATGTGTCCACAAAATCTCATTGAACAAAATGTGTAAGACAGCCATATTCAATCAAAAGACGTGATTGTGATTCTGAAAATTTAAACATTTTTTTTACTTGATTCATTTTTAACAGTGTTTTTTCTTCTTTTTTTGTTGCTTTTGTTTGTATTTTTGCTTGTACATTTATTTATATGTGTTTTCGGGCACTTGTTGATTTGAGTCAGATGCAGGGCTGAATTTTGGCTGATCCAGAGAATCTTCTTGCATATAATTTGACTCGTGAGAAACGTTTGGGCTTGGAGTGGGACGTGATGGTGGTGTGCCCAGACGAGGTGATTGCAAAGTGGGTACCGTAATGAAATGTGTGTCTGATGTGTGTTGGCTTGATGAAGTTGAAGAACTAGAGTCGCAATGCGAGTCGTCTTCGCGGCGCGATGATCGCAAATTGCTCGATTGAGTAAATGTTTCGCCCGATGGTCCAGCGGTGGCTTGGTTTTGCTCTGGCTCATTCGATTACTCTAAATCATTTTATAATTTTAGTCCCCAATTTGCAGGTTGCAGAACTGTGAACAAGAAACCACTGAGAAAGTCGCTTGCGCTTATTAAGAACATTAAAAAAACAGTTGCAACTAACCTGATTCTGTACGTCACCAGTGACATCATCTGTGCGTACTAAAGTTCCACTGACTACACCATTTCCCTCGTGGACTGTGAATCCTCCAAATCCACGCTGCGAATATTGACAATATTGATTACACGTCTACATAAATGTAGTAAAATCATTTGTAAAGCGAGAGAATTGCCTTCTGGAGAACAGCAATAAAATTAAACACAGTCGTTAATAGTAAAGTTTGGCTACCGATTACGATAAATCGAAAGCGACGAATCGGGCCGGTCTGCCAATCCGCAATTGAAGCTGTTCACAATTCCATAGTGAAAATTGTAATAATATGTGAATTTTTATGAGATTAAACAAATTTCAATTACCATCTAATTTTTTTGAGAAATCTTCGACAGATACGAAATCATTAGGGTTTACAATGATTTCCATCTCGCTTTCGTTTTCTCCGGAGAAATCACGGATTTTGCCGACCAATTTTTTTTTTTCGAAAAAAATTATTAAAATAAATTAATTTTAAATAACCGCGAATTTCATATACAGCATCTCGAGGCTTGCATCTGACAACACTTTTCTCAATTGTTATTGACAGTTTGCTTTCGATTTTCTTTAACGTTAAAGCTTCACTGAATCCAGTTCAAGTGCGTATATGATTGCATGTTTCCGTGCAGCACATATCGTTCAGTGTGTTTTCTTCTTGTTCAATACTTGTTTTGCAAGGAAAAATAATTTTCTAAAAAGTGTTTCGCAATGTCACAAAAAATTACGTGTAATGTAATTCATCCGCCAATTGGTAAGACTGAATGCTAAATTCTGAATTCATTCGCTATTGCAATTGTTTCCGTTGAGGTTATGTGTTTTTTTTTTTCTCCATAAATGGTCCATCGTATTGTGAAATTTTCAGGTGGTTTGGCTGCTATTGAATTGGTGAAGGCAACAAATCCAATAGCTGTTGAATGGGGCAAGGAGTCAGTGATTACATTCGGTGATGACAAAACTCCGAAATTCTTCTACAATTCAGAAAACGATATTTTGCGATTTATCGGCCGGGTTGCGAGAAAATCACAACTCTATGGTTCGAATATAGTTGAACAAACGCAGATCGATCAGTGGCTCACTTTTTCTATCACAATCGGAAATGATTTGGCCAAATCTTTAGCTTATCTCGAGAAATGTTTGGGTGCATTGACATTTTTGGTGACAAATAAAATCACCATTGCCGATTTGGCAGTGTTTTCACAACTCTCGCGATATTTGGAACCGGCACAGAAAATCGGAATTCCAAATCATGTCAAAAGATGGCATGATATGATCAGAGCACAGCCTTGCATGAGAGCATCGCTCTCTTCTTTGCCGGATGAAGCGAAAAAAGCAATAACGTCTAGCTTGACTGCAAATGTATCGAATAATCGTCCAACTACGACTGAGCGCAAGCAAGAAGGAAAATTTGTGGATTTGTTGGGAGCTGAAATGGGCAAAGTTGTTGTTCGATTCCCACCAGAAGCGTCCGGATACCTCCACATTGGTCACGCCAAAGCTGCTCTCCTGAATCAACATTACGCCAATGCATTCAATGGGAAATTGATCATGCGATTCGATGACACGAATCCAGCTAAAGAAACAGTCGAATTCGAACAAGTCATTTTAGGTGATTTAGAATTGCTTGAAATCAAATACGATATGTTCACGCATACATCGGACTACTTCGACTTGATGTTGGAGTACTGCGAAAGAATGTTGAAGGAAGGAAAGGCGTATGTTGATGACACTGAACCAGAACAAATGAAAAAGGAACGTGAACAGCGAATTGCATCTGGTCATCGAAATAATTGTGAGTATTTCTATCTATCTCTCATACCTTCATCGTTATTTTAATTAAAAATCAACTTCAGCTTCCGAGAAAAACCTAAAAATGTGGAAGGAAATGTTGGCTGGAACCGATTTCGGTAAAAAGTGCTGCGTCCGTGCTAAAATCGACATGAATTCCAACAATGGTTGCATGCGTGATCCTACTATTTATCGGTGCAAAGATGAAGAGCATCCTCGTACAGGAAAAAAATACAAGTTAGTTTTAATGTACTTGGATGAATTTCCAAAACACATATTTATTCATTTACTAAACATCTTACTTAAACCGACTTTGTTCACCTTTCAAGAGTTTATCCAACCTACGATTTCGCTTGTCCAATAGTTGATGCTATTGAAGGTGTTACGCACACTTTGCGAACATCAGAATATCACGACCGAAATCCACAATTCTATTGGTTTATCGAAGCGCTGAATTTGCGACGTCCCGAAATCAATGACTACAGTCGCCTGAATTTAACCAATACGGTTCTTTCGAAGCGTAGACTAACGTGGTTCGTTGAACAAGGTTTGGTCGATGGATGGGATGATCCGCGTTTCCCAACAGTTCGGGGTATTTTGCGTCGTGGTTTAACCGTGAAAGGTTTGCGTGAGTTCATCATCGCGCAAGGATCAAGTAAAGCAGTCGTGTTCATGGAATGGGATAAAATTTGGGCATTCAATAAGAAAGTCATTGATCCAATTGCTCCACGATACACGGCATTGACCCTCAACAAAACTGTTGTTGTCAACGTAGCTGGTGTGAAGAAGGCTGAACCAATTCAAGTCGCCGCCCATCCAAAAAATCCAGAGGTTGGTCAAAAAACGACTTGGATCGGTCCACGAATCCTGATCGACTACGAAGACGCTGAAACTTTGAAAGAAGGCGAAAATACCACTTTCATCAATTGGGGCAATTTGATGATTGAGAAAATCAATCGCGATGCCAACAAAAGGATCACATCGATAAATGCCGTTCCAAATCTTGAAAACAAAGATTACAAAAAGACAATCAAGTTGACGTGGCTGTATGAAGGCGAATCAAAAGACGATTTCCCGCCAACTGTTTGCGTTTACTTCGAACATATCATCAGCAAACCAGTTCTTGGCAAAGATGAAGATTTCAAGCAATACGTGGCGAAAGACACAAGAGTAAGTTTTCAATGAGAAGCCATTTGAATAATTTTTTTTAATTTAATTCGAAAATAAAATGTAATTTTTCCTTTCAATTCATTTTCTCAGAGGGAAGTTCTAATGTTGGGTGATCCAGAGCTCAAAAAATGCAAAGTCGGAGATATTATTCAATTGCAACGACGAGGTTTCTTCCGTGTCGACAATGCATATGCACCGCCAAGTACTCAAACTGGTAAAGCATCTCCAGTGGTTCTGTTTGAAATTCCCGATGGCTCTCAAAAACCGACGGACAAAGCAGCTGCTCCAGCCGAAAAAGCGGGTGCTACTAGAACATCATCCGCATTATCATCGTCTATTGATGCTTTGAATGAGAAAATTACTGTGCAAGGAAATTTGGTTCGTGATTTGAAGACTCAAAAAGCAGAAAAAGCAAAAGTTGATACTGAAGTCAAAGTGCTTCTCGAATTGAAGGCTGATTTCAAAGCACAAACCGGAAAAGACTGGTCACCAAATGCCGTTCCACTCAAAAAAGAAGCATCGCCATCATCGGGCAATGTTAGTGATAAAATCACGCAGCAAGGCAACTTGGTACGCGAATTGAAGGCACAAAAAGCAGATAAATCGAAGATTGACGCTGCAGTAAAGACATTGTTAGCTTTGAAAGCAGAATTTAAAGCACAAACTGGAAAAGATTGGTTGCCAGGCGCTATTGCTCCTGACGTCAAATCAATAGCAGTTGCTACGCAATCACAATCTGGCGATATCGTTGCAAAAATCGCGAAGCAAGGTGATTTGGTTCGCGATTTGAAAGGTAAAAAAGCCGATAAGTCTCAAATCGATGCCGAAGTGAAGACTTTGTTGGCGTTAAAAGCCGAATATAAGGCACAAACTGGACAGGAGTATAAGCCTGGTGCCGTTCCGGTAGCAATCGCAAGTGCTCCGCAACAAACACAATCCAATGACATTGTGAGTAAAATCGTGGAACAGGGTAATAAAGTGCGTGATCTTAAAGTCAAGAAAGCCGATAAATCCCAAATTGACGCTGAAGTAAAATCTTTGCTCGCTTTAAAAGCCGAATATAAGGTACAGACTGGACAAGATTATAAACCTGGCGTCACGCCACCAGTGACCGCTGCACCAGCACCACTAGCTGCAAAATCTGCGACGAATAAAAACGCTGATTTAAACGATCACATTTTCAAGCAAGGCAATTTAGTACGAGATTTGAAATCGCAAAAAGCCGACAAATCAATGATCGACACAGAAGTGAAAACACTATTGTCGCTGAAAGCCGAATACAAAACATTGACAGGAAATGACTGGAAACCCGATGCCGCTGCAAATAACGTAAGTTTTTCTTTTTTTCTTTTTCACTTTCATTCATGCGAGCTGTCATGGTGCTACGATCACAGACAATACACGTAAAGCAGCAACACATGACCGTCCGATATTCCACGTGTCCATAATTGTATTCGTGTTGCGTATATTATTGACAGTTCTCTACTCAAAAGAGACAGGCAGTGTGACTGAAGTAAATGGTAAGGTAAATCACAGAAGACTTTAATATGAAAGTAGCAATAATCGAAAATTAATTCATGCGCGTTTGCGTGGCACTGGCTCATTTGAATTCAAGTAGAAAACATATAGTTCTGGTTAGTTTGATATATTTTTAGAGAAAATTGAACGAGTTTTAAGTGATTTTTCAAATCATTTTTTTTTTTTTTTTTTTTCAATGCAACAATAAATTTTTATTGAATCTTTTGATTTGGCCATATTTGTGCAAAAAATAAACTTATTGTGCAAAACACCAAAACTCGTATTAACGACAAGCTCACAATGTGTTTTGAATAGTGTCTTGAATCCAGTTTTCCGTTAATAATTCAATAACACTTAATTCATATAACTTTCACTCACAGAAAACGAAAACGGCAACTTTAACAGCGATGACACAACCGCAAGAATCAGGTGATGCAGCGCAATTAAGCAGTAAAATTGCTGAGCAAGGAAATGTAGTGCGTGATTTAAAGTCACAAAAGAGTGAAAAAACAAAAATCGATGCCGAAGTTCAAACATTATTGTCTTTAAAAGCCCAATACAAAACCCTGACCGGGCAAGATTGGAAACCAGAAGGTAGCGCTGGTAATGCTCCGCGTTCGAAGCCATCCAAACCACCAAAAGAGGATAAACCGAGACCAGTCGAAAAGGAAAAGCCAGCTGACAAAGATGGTGGCCAAAAAAAAGTGACTCGATTGGGTTTGGAAGCAACAAAAGAAGATAATTTGCCTGAATGGTATTCGCAAGTGTTGACAAAAGCGGAACTAATTGAATACTATGACGTTTCCGGATGTTATATTCTGCGCCATTGGTCGTTTGCAATTTGGAAAGTTATTCAAAAATGGTTTACCGATGAAATCGAAAAATTGGGCGTAAAAGAAGTGTACTTCCCATTGTTCGTGTCAAAAGCCGCTTTGGAAAAAGAAAAAACGCATATTGCTGACTTTTCGCCAGAAGTTGCGTGGGTCACAAAATCGGGTGATTCGGATATGGCTGAACCGGTCGCTATTCGTCCAACATCTGAAACTGTTATGTATCCAGCATTCGCCAAATGGGTGCAATCTTATCGTGATTTACCCATCAAAATCAACCAATGGAGCAATGTCGTGAGATGGGAATTCAAACATCCACAACCATTTTTGCGTACACGCGAATTCCTATGGCAAGAAGGACACACCGCTTACGAAAAGAAAGAGGACGCTGACGCTGAAGTTCTGACCATTTTGGGTAATACGGATTGTTCATAAGAAAAAGAACTTTCGTTTGATTTTAATTGTCTGAAATGGTTTTCCAGATCTTTATGCACGCATTTACACTGATTTGCTTGCCATTCCGGTGTGCAAAGGACGAAAGACCGAGAAAGAAAAGTTCGCTGGCGGTGACTACACAACAACTGTTGAAGCTTATATTGCAGCCAGCGGCCGAGCTATTCAAGGTAATTCCATAGCAATCTTTTGCTATGCCCAATTTTGCAAATTTGTGTACAAAATCATGGTTTACCAACTCGCCGTTTTTGTAGGAGGAACAAGCCATCACTTGGGTCAAAACTTCTCGAAAATGTTCGAAATCATTTACGAGCACCCAGAATCGAAGGAAAAGCAATACGTCTACCAGAACTCATGGGGTTTGACGACGCGTACGATTGGTGTAATGATCATGGTACACGCCGACAACAAAGGTCTTGTGCTTCCCCCAAATGTAGCCTCAATTCAAGCAGTCATTGTTCCATGCGGACTTACTGTCAACACAAAACCAGCCGAAAAGGACGAGCTCTTGAACAGTTGTAAATTGCTTGAAGCGAAATTGAAGACAGTTGGAGTTCGTGTTGAGGGCGATTATCGTGATAATTATTCACCTGGCTGGAAATTCAATCACTGGGAATTGAAAGGTGTCCCAATTCGTATTGAACTTGGGCCAAAAGATATGAAAGCCCAACAATTGGTTGCTGTGCGCCGTGACACAGGCGAAAAATTAACGATTTCGTTGATCGAAGTCTCCACGAAAATTCCTTCTCTTCTTCAGGAAATTCATAACAATATGTTCAACAAGGCGAAAAAAGACTTTGACGACCATATCAGTCTGGTCCATAGCTGGAGTGATTTTGTTGCCGCATTAGCTAAGAAGCATTTACTCTTAGCTCCATTTTGCGGTGATGAAACCTGCGAAAAGCATATCAAGGATGAAAGCGCCAGTAGTGAAGCCGATACCGAAGTTGGTGCATTGGCAATGGGAGCCAAATCGCTTTGCATACCATTCGATCAGCCGAAATCAATTGAAGCCAATACAAAATGCATCCATCCAAAGTGCACACTCCAACCAAAATTCTACTGCCTTTTTGGAAGAAGCTATTAAAATCAGTGTTCAATTTCACAATAATACCATTTTCATTTGGAAATCCATAAACAAGATTTTTTTATTTACTCAACCTTAATAAAAATTAAAGAATCGAAGAAAACTCATTTTTTTGTGCTATTATATAGGTGCGCCCATGCCAACAGTGAACTCTCAATATTTCACCGTAACCATGATTAAAAATCCTAGTTCAAAAGAGTTGTAAAAATTATAATTTTGTGTGTTTTTAAAACATCAAAGCTGGAATTAAAATTGTGAGCGAAGAGACCATCACATCGAGTAAACTAAAAGAAAACGATCAATTAATTGAAACAAGATCAAGAACAAAGCAAATGACAGCTTTATGTTATTCAACCTTCCTAGCTACTATGGCTGGCCAGCTGCTGGCAATGTGTTCCTTATGAAAGATATAACGGATGGTTGTTTTTGAAGAATTTCCATTATCAATGAATATAATCAGCATTGTGCGCTATAATCACTAGACCATTGAATGGGTTAGCACTTTGCACACTTCAATGCTGAAATCTATTCATTTTTCTACCACACATAATGACCACTATATTTGTGTCGATCTTTTGTTGCACAATCTCTTAGCTAAATGTATCCTTTATTATTTTAATATAATGTTTTAATTTTAAATACTCGTGGAATCTGGCATGTAAAAAATTTAACCGCGAATTGTATTTAAAGGGCGTTTTTTCCCAAATTCCTTAAGTTTCAGAAAATTTTTTCATTCATAGACGACTTCGGCGATAATTTGAAACAACTTTTGATTTAACTACGTATCTGAAATAAGAACAAATATGCCGTATTCATCACTGGGTAAAAGATCGGTGTTTCGGGTAAAATTCCTGTTGAGGATTGCTTTCAGCTAACGCTTATTTTGAATTTAGCAGAAACTGTATTTTCGGTACTATACACCGCTGCAATAGCGTAGCGGCCTAGGCATAGCGAATTATAGAATGCGGAAACCCTTTGCGCAACTAACTTTGTTGTTCAAAACTCCTATGCAGACGCTGATACACTTAAGCAGCGGTGTACAAAAGCTAAAATTCATTCTTTGGAATTGAGGCAGTGTTTTTCACAAGGGGACCGTGCTATTTGAGAAATTTTAATCATATCTATTCTCCAGCGCCATCTATTGGGCAGTAGTATTGATGTGATATTTCAATCGTTTCAATGACTCATTTGTTTTTATTATTTGTGTCAATAAAAAATTTGTTCGTATTACAATGGATCTAAATTGAGTTCACCGATGTAAAATAAGATGGCGCGGTCAATTGGCATACTCTCGAATAGCTCTCCAATCCCATACAAGCACGGTCCGCTTGGTTTTACATTTTGCTTGTTTTACTAACTTAAGAGCGCAATACAGTGCTCGCCGTTTTTTGACACTAGGATCAACCAACACAACATATATTTTAAAATCCACCAATTGATCATCCACCAATGACATCCACTTAACATTTTCAAAAAAATAATTAATTTTGCGATCAAAATTGTGTTTTTTTAACATCTATTTCTTCCAGAATAAGTAACTCTTCTATCCAAAACATCTGAATCTTTCTACCATTTACAGGTCCGAAGCCCCTTATAGATTATAGCTATGGTTTACTATGGTACTTGGGTTATGGCCATTGAAAAAAATGGTTGCCTGCAGAAAATGAGAGAATAGAAATGATTGAAAACGAATTGTTTGGTTTTTATTTGTTTTTCTAGTAGAAAAAAAACCTATTCGCACACATCGTGCATTGTGTTCTTTATGTGTTGTTAATAAGCCAAGAACGAAATGCTGTAAAAAAACACACATATCACTCAGCTACTTAATGCCCACTCACATTTATTTTCTCACAATAATTTATTTCATTTCGGTGTACGTATTTTTGCATTCGAATTGCGTCGCATCATCGACGTCAGCCCAAATTAAACCGAAACTTATAAAGAAAATGTAGCACATCGAAGACCAACTTATTGAACGAAATTAAAATATGACATTTATTGCATAAAATATTCGCAGCCCGAAATGTTCATAGCCGATGTGCGAAGAAATTCCAAAGAATCGGTTTTGTGGTCAGCGCGGGAACAGTCAATAAAATAATAATTTGTTGATTATTAAAACTTGAATGACGAATGCGATAAGCATGATCGCCAGAAATGGCATCCCACTTGGAAAACGGAAAGCAGTCTGGAATTGGAGATGAAACGACCAAAACCACAAAATGAAATCAGATCTTTGACATTTTTAATAATAATGATATACATTGGGAAATATATTTATAATGTGCGCCTGCACACCACACCAATTCCAAAGAATTCGTTGATTTCTAGTTATGTTGTTGTGGAATGGCCAATCGATTTTATCTAGATTAAATACAATTGATTATTATCTTAACCAAACACTGTTAAGCTGACACACTAAATTTGGCATTTGTGAAAACACCCAATTTCATCGTGAGCATCCCTTTGAATTTAGATTTGAGTATTTCGGAAGAGCAGAATATATAATAATAAAGTGTATTTTCCCACCATCAAATATGTTATCACTGAATATGAAATATTATTTTGACGGAACAAATACCATTGATCCCACTTATTTATCCAGCTCCGAACACATGCTGATCAATCATTGCTAGGAAAATATCTTTGAAAAGCAATATCAGGTCACTCATGTGCAGTTGCTTTGATCTGCAAGCGTTTGGGCCAATTGTCGAGCAAGCTTTTTCAACGAAATTCAACGAACAATTGTTTATAAATATTAGAAAGATATGCCTAGTAATCCAAATATTCCGTTACTTGATTTCACGCCTACAAATTCTATGAAATGTTTTACAATTTTTCGATTGAGCAATTATAGTTGAAATTGGCTACGATGTAAGATGCATTCGGAATCTTACTCGCTTCCAATCAACGAAATATAAAGGATCTGCGCCTTCAAAGTACGTTTTATTCTGGATTTCGGAAAAACTTTCATTGATCATTTCATGCAATTGGTCGACTGATTATCGTGGAACAAGTTTGAGTCATATACAAGAATTGAAATATCTGGCCACGTTCGACCAGTTTTGGATACGATTTAGTAAATTTACCTATAAAGCGTTTGCCCGAAGCTGATATAATCAAGGGCTTTTGGTTATGGAGAGCATGAAAGAGCTTATAATTTGCCGATGGTTGTAGCGTATTTGTCAAACATTTAGTATCGATAAAAACAGATTTATCATTGTTGGAAAAATGACGCTTGCAGATGTATCTCAGATGATGTAACAATCTGTTTCATCTTGCTTGGCCAATTAAACTCCAGCTGAAAAAAACATTTCCGCAAGTTTTCAAACAAAATTATCATTCAGTTGTACAGTTAGTATTTATTTTGATTTTGAATCTAACTGTTTTCATCTTTTTACAATTTTCCTTCCCCCATTCTGTACACAACTAATTTCCAAATTAAATGTATAAGACATGTATTTTTACTTTTCCGCATACACCACTGTGTGTAGCAAAAGTATTGCGATTGGTCCAAAAAATGCCAAACGCCCGGAATGAGTTTTCTATGCGCTTCGAACCTAGAAAATTCGATTGAAACCATTCCCGGAGCAACTTGTTGTCCGTCTGTGGAGCGTTGTCCGTTGTCCGTTGTACGCAAAAATTTGTTAACACGATAACTCAAAAAATTGAGATTAGAATTGATCAAAAATTGACACACACATTTGTCTTCATTAGGAATAGAAACCTATCAATTTTCAGCCTGATCGGATAATTTTTTCGGGTAGCTCTAGTCGAGTCGAATCAAAAAATGGGCTGGTTTTCAATATGATTAAGAAAAATTTGTATGGGGACTATCTTAAGTTCACATCGTAACGAATTGAAACTTTGGATATATTATTTTATTATGAAAAAAATAAGTTATACAAAATTTCAAGTCGTTCCGATGAGATTCAAGATTACCTCCCCTGCAAAATGTTGGTCATTTAATTGGATTTGTGCTTTTCCAATCTGTGTTTTTTCATCAATTTGAATGCTAATTAACTTTTTAACGAAAGTTATACATGACATAAATATTTATCGTTGGCATAAATTAAAAGTTCAGATCAGAGTGAGCTAACTCGAAATTTTTATTACCAAATCAGAAGCAGCGAACGTTTGTTGAAGTAAAAATTAGAAACTGAGATGTTTATTCGTATTTTTAAATTTAAATTACATGATGTGTAATGACTTGAAATTTGAGCTTATCGTAATGACTTGAAATTGTCTGTGATTCATTCTCAAAGTTGCATGATGATTCGATAAGAAATAAACATACATCCAATACAAATGCGTAGCAATCAATGAAAAACCCGTAAACCCGATCAATTTCGGAAAATGTGCGGAAAAGTTGGTTTTACGTACGTAAGACCATTCATCTGCACATTACATATCGCTGTTAAAATGAATAAATATAATATGCCTAATAAGAAATTCGATGACACATGAATTGTTTGGTCCTTGATATTTTAAACGGTTTCTCTTCGAGCGCAAGCATAAATGTGCGCATTTCCCTTGGAACGGTTCGGCCAAATGTATTTTGGCTTATAAATGTATAAATAACTTTACAAATTAATGAATGATAAGACGATTAAGAAGAAAAGGAACACAAATAAATTACGCTGTTTCCCTGTTATTTGCAAGGAAAAATAGAAAAATATCCAATTGCATCTTCAAAATAACATTTTCATTCAAAAAAGAAATGCATATTCCCAACGCTAGATGCCGCAAAGCCTCGGCATTCCTATTGAACGCACCCACACACCAACAAGAGAAACACTGACTGACACTTTGTACGCTGTATAAAGTATATTCACGTAAACAGTATCGTACGTATGTATTGGCTGTTATGTAGCGTTCGAGGCATGAGAAGAGAGTGCGATTGCGAGAGGAATAAAAACAATTCGGGTGCTTTGATATTTTAGTCAAGTCAGTCAAGTATTTCACTTCGCAACAGATCTGTCGCGTATCAGAAAAAAGGAAGAAGGCAAACAAATAAGTCGCAGCAATTGTTTTTTATTTGCAAATAGTATATAGTAAATTTGAAGTTTTATTGTCTGAATGTAATCGAAAATTTCCGTTTGAGAGTGTTCTCGGGTGAAAGCAAGTGGCAAATTGATTTTGGAAATGTCAGGAATTTGGTTGGCAGACGAAAAATCAATAATTTCAAAATGTAAGATTCAATTCCACAAAAAAATATAAATATAAGCGCAGTGATAGTGCAAAAAACAACACAAAACCGCACACAACAAGAATCTATTTCGAATATCGTGATATGTGTTTATGTGGATAGTTTATTTTAAGTTCTAAGTCGTAAAAAGTGGTCTTCATTTACAATTTTGCGTAGACGGAAGAAAACACACCAGAGAACATTTAAGATAATTATGTTTTTTTTAGTCGTTCTCATTAAATTGCTCGCATATCTAACGAAGGCATATTAATTCATTGTTTCCGTTCTTTTCATATAGGAAGTACTGCCATTTATTGATTTCGTTTTTATTTTTGTTTCTATCTTTCTTCGTCGGTCTGTATTACTCTCTCATTCAATCCAATTGCAAGACATTTTGAACGGAAAATAATAATGCAGTACATATTGTTTGTTGACATTTAAATATACAGAAAATTTGTACGATATTTGTATTTGTTTATCACTGTGACGAAAGTGTTGAAGTGTATAAGCTTTTATGATTTGTTTGAATTGATAGCGAACACTTTTTTCCCATTACGAACTCACAGTGATGTGAATGTGTGCATTTTTCCATCCCGAAACAATTTTGAAAAAATCGAAAGAGAACCCAACACGTTTCCTCTGCGCGCGATAAACATGGTATTTGTTTGTACGTTTCAAAGCAATGTGCAATATAGTGTGATCAGCAAATAATTGGGAACGTGTTGAATAATATATAAAAAAAGAACAAACGAACAGTGTAGCTGTTTGTAAATATTGTTAAATTGAAAGAACCCATTGAAACGAAATGCTAGGCATTTTTTTCCTTGATTGGCTATCGTTTTCTCCGAAACTGAAGCGTGTTGGATTTGTCAGATGCACAAACTAAATAAAAAAGCATTCAACAAAATGGAAAAAAGGAAAAGAGTATTGACAAAAAAAAGACTCAAGTGTTGCACAGCATAATGTGCATACAAAGAAGCGTACAGATTGTTCGGTAAAGTTGAACGAAGTGCAAGGCAATCGTGCATTCAAGAATGCCCGATCCTATCAACCGAAAACCAAATGGTTGTTGCTTGCTTGCTGCAGTTGTTGTTGCTATTTTTTTCCGTCATTCAACCGCTTTTTATAATAGTACAGAATCAACGCGTAATTGTATGTGTTTCACACTTTGAACAATTCAACAACAGCTTTTAAAATCAAGTAGACATCCAAGCGACGTTTTTTGTTGTTGCTTTTTCTTTGCTCACTCTTCCTCCTCATTCGTCCAATCTTATTTCGTGTGATTTTATTTATGTATTCATTTTGGGTTCTCTGTTCTCAACGCTGTTTTGAGTATGCAATGCGCGCGCGAGACAGCGTATTCTGAATCTAATTCTGCATCTACTGTACTGATCCTACACGAAATCACACTCAAATGTGAACCGATCGCAGTGTCCGCTGTACGGACAAATGTTGAAGAGAGAAAGAAAATAAAACAACGATCCATCGACATTCTGTGTAGGTACAGCAAGACGGTTATATCAAGATCTCGTACATATGTACACACAATATATCGGATCGTTTATTATTTTCACACTTGGTGCTCGATTTCCGATGCATGCGAATGTGGGAAAGGGAGAGATCGAAAGAGCGGAACATGGTCGCAAAAGGGAATATCAGCGCGCAAAGCACACACATGTTCGTATTCCGAAAAAGAAAAAAAAAATAGCCAAGAATGATGTGCCCATTCAATTCGTTTCAATTGACTGTTTTGGTTTGGGTATGGATTTGGTAGTGCGACTCTGCTGGTTCATGCAGCAAATGTCCATCTTTATATTCCTCGCACAATATGAATTTCATTTGGGATTCTTCATCTCTTCTGTTGCAAAGCATAGAATCAACGAACGAAAATCTGTGGGTTTCTTCGTTCTTTTTTTTCATCAGCATTCCTCTTTCTCTTGCTCTCGCTTTCGCTCTCTATCTTTCCTATTCATCCTGATATTCTCCATAAATGTGTGTAAACCAGTATAAAAAGAGACGATCTGGCTAACGAACAACGAAACACCATTTTACGCCTTCACATCTTTTCGTTTGTAGCTGCATTTTTTCCACTTTACAATCGTATTTCTTGTGATTTATTCAATGAAAGACAGGAATACACACACATTTATATAAATATTTCTCGAATTTAGTATATATTTTTTCCTTTTCATGCTTTGTCTTTCATTTTGATCGCTTTTGCTCTTGAGATTCGACCATTGAATCATTGAATTCGTCCGTTGTTTATGCGTTTCAATTGTGTGGTGTGAATATTTCTCATTCTTCAGAGATTTTTTTTTTCGTTAAGCAGGTATTCGATTCGATCGTCTTTCGTTTAATGTTTTCTTCTCGGTTTTGAAATAGATTTATGTGTTCCTTTTCTTCTTTCGTTCGTTTTTTTCCGTCGTCTTCTTTTTCATACGGAAAGGACAAAAAAACACATTTATTTTTCACACAAAGCATTTTAAATACAAAAAAATTCATTTGTTGCTTCGTTACACACTCTCTGCATCTTGCTGCACTTCAACCAAACACGAAGGCGATTCGTTCCATCGGGGTTTTGTTATTACTTTTTATTATTATTTTTTTGCTTTTAATGAAAGAATACACACACCATTGAATAGTATGCAGCAGAAAGAGATGAACAAAATCTATTGAATTCGTGCTGCATGAATAGAACACTTCATTTTTATTGGGATTGTGATGTTTTTCTCGTAATTTTATTCATTCGATTCCGAAAAAAAGAATCATCTTCAGAAAAGAAATTTAAATAAATTTTGTCGTTTTTTTCTTCTTTCGTTTCGATTCTCTTTCTTGTAGTTGACGAATTTGGAAATTAACACACGGTTGAACCAAGCCAAGAGTAGTGCATTCATTTACTCATTGCCACCATGCATTTAAATCCAAACATACACATGCACACATGCGCACACTGAATGGGATCGTATTTTGTTGTGCCATAATTTTCCAAAAACGCATTCGATTTCAGATAAACAAAATAGCCGACAGTGGAAAATTGTGGTGAGTAATTGAACGACGCTCACATATAACGACAACGGTAATCGTACACTGCTCGGGCATAACCAGCATTACATTGAGCTCATTCACAGTTCGATCAGCGATCGATTAACACGTATACAGCTAACTCTGCAACACCAATCGTGATTCGTAGAACCAATTATTATTATTCCGCGCAAAGCGTGTACAATTCAGAGCAAAATATCAATAATATCAGTGTAATTGAGAATAATAATATTTTGTGTTGGGGCGTGTATTGAGCGAAAAAAGAACACGATTCTAAAATAAAAATACTGTGAAGTTCAGTGTGAATTTCTCTAGTGAAGCGAAAGCAGAAGAAAACGAAAAATAATAATTCCGTTTCACCACAGAAGAACTATTGAGCGGTATATAATAAGGGAGAAGTGTTGGCTTTAATTATATAATTACACGTTTGGAACGCGATGCGGGAAGCCATGGAAGCTGTTTCTCGAAGTGTGAAATAAGAAATCACCTGAAAATTCCAATCACACGATAAATTTTTCGTGGTCCAACAAGAGAAAACGAGCAAAGGAGCGGGCGTTCGAGCGAGAGAAACAGACAAAGATCAAGGCGCGAATAACAAAATTATTCGAAATGAGAAAACAATTTCTTTGGAAGATCTTTTTGGCAATTATCTTATTTTGCATTTGTCTTCCATTTGGTTTGTGTGACAAAAATGGTCAACGACAAAATAACGATCGTGCGGCTGCCACTCAAAATGGCAAAATGCGTCCAAAACAAGGGATACCCTTACGCGATAGCAGCGATTATGAGCGTGAAAATGAGAAAAAGCTGCCATCATTCAGCGATTTCAATGGAGATGACGATTTTTATGATGAAGATGATGAGAATGAGGCGATAAAGAATCAGAGTGAGCGAGAGAATGACGACGAAAACGATGTGCAGCAATCGTCAAACATCGTAGTAGAACAAGCACAAAGCACACGAACGCAAATTATACAACGACCAAAAGAGCTAACCGACACTGAAATTAATGCATTGTTCAAGCCATCACAGCCAACACCAAACGCAGACGTTACGGCACCAAGCTCAATTGAAATGTGTCCGAAAGAATGCTCTTGCTTAAACGAGATCATGTCCTGCACGCAGCCACATTTGAAGCATTTACCTAAAGTTCCACAATACATACAAAAGCTGTACGTGTACGTTTTTCTTCTTTTTCTTTATATTCTTTTTTTTTAATTGCTTCACAGCTCTGTTTTTATCTCTTTTGTTGCCACATTTATTACTTATTTTCTTGTATTTCTTTGGTTTTGTTTTGCTGTTGGTTCGAGCATCCATTTATTTTGCTCGGATCAAATAAGAATATCGCGTTTCTTATGCAATGATCGTTTCTTATTGTTCCTTTTATTAATTCTCTTTCTTCTTTTCCCAAAATAGGGAGCTTCCTCAGAATAATTTTAATGCGAAGATGTGCGAGGAGAGCATTCGTAATTTGCCAGAGCTGGTCGATTTGAAATTGAACGAAAACAAATTGCAGCGAATTCCTGTTTTTGTCGGTTTAACATCTTTGCATTCACTCGATTTAGCGAACAATGAGATTCGTGCCATTTTATTAGTGGCTCTGCAAGCATTGCCCAAATTAATGCATTTAGATTTAAGCCGAAATATGATTTTTGCCATCGAACACAATTCATTCCCCAGCCCAAACAAACTACAGAAATTGTAAGTGCATTCCGAACGTGGTTGTTTTTTACAACTTCAATAATATACACATATAATATATAAATCACAAAGTAAACATCAGTTATGTTTATGATTGTTGACGCGGGATTTCAAGTATTTTAATCCGAATCGATTTCTTGTTTGACAGAATTTTGAACAATAATCAAATAACCAAGCTTGATCGTCGTGCATTTGAGCCCTTGATCCAACTGAAAGAGTTAAAAATGAACAAGAACCGTATCAGTCAATTGCCAATCGGCCTCTTCACCAAGCTCCAGAATCTCAAGAAACTGTAAGTATGATTGAATTGTAAACGCGCGACATTTTCCTTAAGCGCGATTCATTTTGCTGTTCGATTTTTATGTCAATGAGCTTTGTTTTTGATTTTCTACAATTTTATTCTTTCTTTTCGTTCATGTTTGTTTTTGCGTTTGCCTTTCCGTTTGATGTCGATTGAAATGTAAATAACACATTTAGCTCGCTAAATGGTAACGAGCTGCGAGCAAATCTTCAATATGCCACGTTCAATAACTTGACCGCACTTACCAGTTTGAAACTACGTAATAATTTCATTGAAGAATTAATAACCGGGGTGTTTCATGGTCTCGATAACTTAAGTTTGTTGTAAGTTAATTTATTGTTTTTTCCTTTTTGTTTTTCATCGCGCGCATTTGTTTAGAGAATGTGAGACTGTTTATTCTCAATTCTTTTGTTTGAATTTTCTTAGATTCCATTCGCCGTGTAAACAATAGCAAATATTTAACATGATTATTATTTTTGTCCATATTTTTATTTGATTTATATATTTATTCGCAGGGAATTGGCGAACAATCAATTGACTGAGATTCAAAAAGGAGGGCTACTCAATATTACTTCGCTTACCAGATTGAATTTATCGAACAATTCAATTCAAACGATTGGGAAAAATTGTTGGGAATTTACACAGCGCATAACTCATTTGGACCTTTCACAGAATCAGCTGCGCGAGATTAATGTTGGCACATTCGATCTGCTTGGCGAATTATTAGTGCTTGATTTGCACGGTAATCAAATTTCAGCCATCGGTTCGGGTGCTTTGAATGCAACGAACAATTTAGAATCGCTGGACTTGAGTCAAAATCGCATTTCTGTCACGATTGAAGATTCATTCGGACCTTTCGCATCGCTCAGCAAATTGTATACACTGAATTTGAATGACAACCATATTAAAGCGATCAATAAAAATGCCTTTCTTGGCCTCACTAGTCTTGCTCGATTAGTCTTAACCAAGAATAATATAACAACTATTCAGGGTGGCGCATTTGATCAACGAGCTACGCCCAAACTTAATCAATTGATTATGAATAGCACGGACTTGATTTGCGATTGTCATTTGTCGTGGTTTTACTTTTGGGCCAAAAATACACAAACCCAAAGTCAATCGAGCGGCAGACGAAAATTGGACGAGCGTAAGAATAATATCGATGTTCGATGTGCTTTTCCATACTCGTTGCGAAATAAACGACTGAACCATCTACACAAGGATAATTTGACGTGCTGTAAGTAGTCAGGCGGTTTTTTATTTCAGACAACCCTAGTTGCGAATGAAATGAACTCCTCGAATTGTTTATCAAAAATTTAATGATTTTCTTCCCGTTTTTTCAGATGACACCCCTAAACCGCAAATGGTCGATGAGCCAAAGTCAACAATTTTGGCCATCAAAGGAACGAACATCACGATCGAATGTACTGCTTTCGTGTCGGTTGGGACGGATATAATATTTTCATGGAAGCACGACAACATGAATATCGATGCGGCTTTGATTGAAACGAAGACTCGTCGAAAGGATGAAAGTCGATTGCGTGTAAGAGAGAGACTGGTTGAACGACGACGTGAAGTGAATCGTATGCCGCTTCGAATCAATGTGAGTGCACCCAAAGTTCCATTGGCCAGCTCATCAGTTTCGAAGCTTAGCGATAGTGACGACGATTATGGTGACGAAGAAGACATTGGAAGTGAACAAGAAGAGAGCGAATATGAGACGGAGCCTGATGTTTATGAAGAAAGTATAGGCGAGGTGATCGCAACCGTCGAAGACATTGAAGCTTCTATTCCAATCAACAGCACTGTTGCTTCCTCAAGCTTGCACTTGACAAATGTGGATCCAAAGACGGCGGGGCGATACCAATGCATTGCATCAAACGATTTCGGAAAGGCTTATTCACAGAAATTCCGAGTCGCCGTGGCATGTAGGATAACCGTTTTTGTTTTTGACAAATTACAAGAAATATTCAAACGCTTTGAAACCAACAATACAAAATCCCCATTAATTTTACCTTTACAGCTTATCCTGTGTTCACGAAACAACCAATGAATGTAACGGTTCGAACTGGTGAGAGAGTACGATTGGATTGTGCCGTTGGTGGTGATCCCAAACCACAGATCTACTGGCAGTTCAACTTTGGAAACGATTTTCAAGCTGCTCGTGAAAAACGTATGCGTATGATGGACAATGATGAAACTTTTATCATTGATAATGCAAAATCTTCGGATCGTGGCGTTTACACGTGCACCGCAGAGAATCCAGCGGGTGTTATCACAGCGAATGCCACCGTCGAAATTGGTGAGTACGAAAAACGATTTCAATTGTCATTTCAAATCATGAAATTCGTATGAAAAAATACTAAAATTCCAATGTTATTTTTCAGTTGCCCCATTGACTTTTGTAAAGCCGTTGGAACACAAAGACGTCGTGATTGGCGAGTACACGATTATGGAATGTTTGAACAGCCAAACGATATTGTCAGATATTCGTTGGTTCAAAAACAGTAAACCCATTTTAGCATCCGAAACTCGATATGTGTTGACCAAAGAGAACCAGTTGCTGATCATTGTGAAGACGGCAGAGGAGGATGCTGGTCTGTACACATGCGAATACGAAAATAGCTTGGGCATTGAGAAATCGCAAATTCTATTGAAAGTGCGGTCCGAACAATTGGGTGCGAACGCTGCGGATAGCTATAGCCATGATGAAATCACGGCCATCATTATAATCACAGTGGTGTGTTGTGCAATTGGCACCTCTATAATATGGATTGTGATTATAACTCAGACGAAAAAAGATCACGGCTGCGGCCCAGACGATTTGGATCGAAATGATGGCAGTGAAATCGATAATCACCTGACTAAAGGCGCATTGAAATCGGTAAATGTGTCGATGCTTCCGAAGGGTGTTGATGACAAGCCACTGCAAGCAATGCGAACAGCAACAATATCGCGATGCCACGGTGTGTTGCGAAGCAACAGCGGTAGCAGCAGCATGTGTGTTAGTGATGACATATTCCGGCGATACAAAGACGATTGTTCCATGAGCAACAGGCCACTTCAGCCAAATCGAAATGGCACCGACACCGAAGAAGATGAAGCAAACAATGATCATGAGGCATTGCTGGGAACAACCTATTTCGATCGTTATCCAAAATCCATCGTCAAGTGTTCCGACAACGACAGTTTCGTGGTGCAAATGGATGATGGTGTCGATGGAAACAGCAGCCAACACGATACTAGTGCTGGGAATACAACGACAGCCGAATGCGGCGATTTTGATGATGGCCAACAGTCGTCGACCAAAACCAAAACGTCCACATCATTGTCCAGTAGTTGCCATTCAATACCAGCTCTTCCACTCAATTCATCGTATGAATTCGGTTTGAATCGTTCACACTGCGCCGATTCGATTGCATCGTCCAGCATTCACAGTCCATTCGCAAGTAGCCATCATATCGCGTCGAATGCGAGCTCTTTGCCAAACAAACCAGCCATCCATTCAGTTCCAATCGTTGGCAAAACCAAACCGACCATCCAGACCAACAAACTTAATGAGTTAATGTCAACGTTCAAGTGAATGATTTGTCTAGTCGCCGAAAAAATCTCAACGAAACCAGTCTTGAGGTTATTTATTGTGTAGAATTGTGTTTGATTCGTGTGTGTATACGTGTGCTTCGTAATTAATTAATTAGCAAAATTAGGGAATGTCAATTGTGACATTCGGCAAAACCTCAATCAATCATACACAATCTGTATCGACAGAAACACTTCAACCGTCTTAGTATTAGAATCAAATCCAAACAATAATCGATAAATTATTCTCTCCCTCACTATTTCACTTTGTTATCAAAAAATGCTAGATACAAAACAGTATAACTTTTAAAGGCAGCTCTTTATAAGTCAGCTTCTGACAAACCGACTGATTTTCAAGTATTTTCTTTTCTTCATAAAAAACGACGGTCGCTATCCCCCCAGACCAATCTGCTAATTTTCAATGTTAATCAAAATTTGATTGAAGTAGTTTTAAACTTTTTGCCATAAAAATGTTAGGATTAAGAGCCGTGCGAAGGAAAAAAAACACCACAGTAAACAAAAAGTGAATTATTTTATTCAATTCGACAAAACAACAACTTCAAAAGTCCAAATTAGACAAATTTTGACAAATTTTATTAGAAAGACAAGTAATTGAATTCGCGTAGTATTTGCATTATACCAGTTAACCGCAAACTCAATTTTATATTGTGCCGAAATGATTAATTTTTTTTATTCTTTCGTTCAGTTGAATTATATTTTTTAAGAGTTTATTTAAAAAACGAAAAAGAACAAACGTAAACATCTGTGATAATTATGATGTATTTTACTATTTTAATTTTTAAACATATTATTATTGTTGTTTTTATTAACTTGAACCATAAACACAGAGCGGCAAAAAGAAAACAAAAGAGAAAATTTTTTGTGAGCCATTCACAAAAAAGCGAATCAAATAAAAATAAAACCAAAAATTCAAATAGCTGGACATTTGTACGAAAATTAAGACACAAAATATGTCACAAATTGTAGAAATTATAGACCAAGTAACGATCAGGAAAATACAAAATTTGAAAAATTTCAGCGTAAAACTGTGCACTTAATTTTTTTTTAAATAACATTTATTTGACCATCTACTCAATAAATTGAAGGAAAAAATCTCTTTTGTTTTAAGACATTTGATATTTTTTAAAATATTCTTTTTTCATTGTTTCTTTGTCGATTTATTCGAGTCAAGAACAGAGAAAGAGTATTCAAGCGGTTGAATTTGATGGGCAATTGAACAATAACAAATATTGACAAAAATCGAATAAGTTTTCCATGTCATTTTTCGATGTAGCTTCTCTATACAGATAAAATCAGACAAACAAACCCTAAAAATATTTTAAATGTAAAACCGACAGGACATTGGAATACCAAACATTTTTGTTAGAATCGAAAAATATTTCTATGAAACAAATAAACGTAAAATTAAACAGTGAAATGAAATAATGAGTTTGAATTGCAGTTTGAGAAAGGGATTATCGCAAAATTTAATCGCCTTTCAGTATGCAACGGCGGGGCTACTTATAATGTGTAAATTTTGCGATGTTCATTGTGTGAGTTACATCTGAGTGATTCTTTTCGGCGATTATTCGTAACGGTTTGTAACGGAGATTAGCAAATAAACAGCTTACATTCGATGCGGTTCATTCATTAGTTAAGCAATTCGGATAACATCGATTGCACGACATTCAATTGATTAACTCCCCAATAAATCTCTGCGTATACATCAACTCGAATGGAGCGCACAACGGCAACCACAAAAAGCCACATTTTGTATGCGATGCAAACGTAATATAGGCACTGCGTCAAACAGCGTATCGTCATTCTGTTAGCATGCAAATGATAGTGACACCTGATGCTTCACTGTGTATCTGTGCGACAGAAGTACTTTTTTGGCGCGTCTGTGTGAGCTCCGGCTGAGTGAGTGCTTGAAAAACTGTCTCATAATCGAAAAAATCTACAAAGCGATAAGAGCATGCTTGAGAATGTATTGAGTCAAACGCAGCCGAACACAACAATCAAATCAAATCAAAACAAACCATTTATGGAATCGACTGTAAAACCTAACCAATTGTAAAACAATCAGTGAAATTATCGCAATAAGCAATCATATTTTACAATCGCCGCTTCAAGACACATCGAACTGTCAATTGTTCATTAGAAACAGCTTAACACTCAGCCAGGGTAGTGGTGTTTGGTTTTGGAGGGGCATTGTGTCAATTTTTGTATTCGATTTGTATGTTGTGAGGACACTCCAGACTGTGATATGACGATTATTATCAAGCTGATGTTAAAAAATTATTTGTTGTTGTGCTTATTAATTGTCCTTGCTGTTTACATAAACCGGACTCATACCATCCGCTCCAATTGTGTTAAACTATAGCATTGTCAATATTTCATTTTCAAAAAATCGGTGTGTACGATCATTGCTTAAATTCGTCCAATTTTGTTGATATTTTCAATCAATGTGCTGCCAAAAATATGCATATTTAGTGGTTACACTCAAAGAATCCAAACAGATTTAAGTCACTGTCAACAACAAAATTGTTAATCCCAACACGAAAAATTCTGTAAAAATATACGAAAACTTTTTATACGAAATACATTCCACCCAGAACTACCTCACGTTTATTTTAATCATTAGAACCAGGTGATTGATTGCGAAAACATGAAACGAAAAACAAAAGACTTGTGATTTTCTACTTGAGCTGAGCTAAATAATGTGTAAAATTGTGATCGCTATGAACGTTTCTAATAATCAAAAGACTCGCTGATCGTCGATTTGAATGCCACTGTCAATCGAAACGTGCCGCATTGATTACCAACATAGTCCAGAATCCGCCGAGAGATGTGTGATCAGTTATCTTTGTGATTTATATGTATTCAGATCATTTCCAAATTTCGCCAGCGAGTGTTTTTTTCGGTCTCGATTCAGTTGGTGAGTTCTGTTCGAAATTTGGCCAATGAAATCTGTAATTTTTGTTAATGTTAAATAATCGTTTTCCTCGTACAAAAGGAACGTAAAATTAGTGCCATTTAAATTTGGGATTGCATTTATTTTAACACAATTTCCAACGATTATCAGCATGACATTATTGTGATAATATTTGCTATCTGCTTGCGGCCATAAAAAAAATAAGAGGAAATAAAAAAACATTAACTGTGTGTTTGACACAGTTCTACTGAACATATATCGATATATAAATATAAATTATACAGAAGATTTCACATCGACGTAAACTACTTATTAACTTATTTGATTTGATAAGAATGTTAGAATGCCAAAATTGAATTGCTCGATTCGTTGAGATGAAAAATCACGATTATTTGTAACAAATAGCACTCGAAATTTCGTCGATCTCTTTAACGACTCAACCTCATTTTAATGCGAATAAGCAGGAAAGTTTAAGCGCTAATATGCACAATAAAATTGATAATATTTGAAGAAAGAATTGCAATCATATCACTCATGATAAAGTTCATTGAAATCATCAAAAATTGCAAATTTATTATCATACCTTGAGCTCTAAAACAACAACAACATATAAATGAGCATACCGAAACGACAAGCACCCGAAACGACATGCACCACATAGCTTCATATCGTTTTATACATTTATCGCGAAAAGAGTTTGTTGTAGAAGTGTGGAATTGTGTGTTATTGTTGTTGTGTTTCAGATGGCGCTGATTGTTTGACATTTCATTGACTTGAAGTGGTCGAGGTGCGTTTGATATATCATTGCAACAGTCACAACATTAAACGATAATGCTTCGATGACATCAATGGCATGCGCTAAAATACTTATAAATTCATATGCGCAGGGATTATTGTTATCGCTGAAACTTTGTTTGAAAGCCGTCACATGACTTGAGGAAATAATCACGCGTTTTCTGTTTGAACTGATAACTCAATCGAAATAAACAGAAACTGTATACTGATAAAACAATTCCTTAGATGAGGGTTAAGTTCCATCGAATAGAAAGTGCATGCAAATGCGAATTTTCATAATTCACTATTGCTGGGACACCCTGTTTTCTTGACGTATCTGGTTTGGCCTTGTTTTACAACACAAATAACTTATCAGCTGATTATTCGCATTGTAAAATCCGCTCAATGTTGTTTATATGATTCCAGGTTTATTTCAGAACAAAAGGATTTCCAGCGAATCAATCCGAATCATTTTCCAATGTTCAAATATATGTCTCTGTTAGTCAATCAGGCGGAATTTATGATAGTTTCATAAAATTGTTCGTTCTGTTCGAACAAGTTTAAAACTATGAGAAAGAGCTAACTTGACTGTTAACTACGGAGTTCATTCAATAATCCGTAAGCTTTCATTCAACAAGCACAGGTGAATATGCGGTTATCGTGCGCAATTTTACGATTCCAACTTTATGACTTAATATAATTTTAATTTTATGGATTTTTTCGTGCGTTTTTTTATCACTCCCTTCAATCGTTTGATTTAAAAAACGTGTAATTGCGGATTTTACTATCGGCCGCTATCAATCTCAATTTGTGCGTGTTTAATGCCAGCTATTTAGATTTATTAAGTTTATTAATTAAGCAATTATTTATTCATTATTCGTATCAACCTTTAAATTCTATTGTGACAAATTATTATGAATTATGATTAAAGAGAGATAGAGAGAAAATTAGCGCTTGAATGAGTGTGAATATTGTAGTTTATTTCTTATTTGTATATGAATGTGCAGCCTAAACATAATTTGCATTTGCGGTTCTCACATTACCTCCCTCTTAACGTTACGAGTTCGATTTCAGTTTAAAAATATTTTAGCAAATGCTTGCAAACTTAGTCACATTAACAAATGCGCAGCTAGTGATCACATTTGAATCGCAATCGACTTTGGACATGTTGACTCGGACTGTCGAGCACATTCATTGATTGATGATATTATTTTACGGCAAGGAAATCCCCACAAAATTTAATTTTATAATAATATCGATTACTGCTGCTTAGAATCAATGCATCTTTTTCGAAGTGATGTCACCTTTTCAGATGGTTATCTGTACGCGATTGAGCAGCTCTCAAAATATATCGCCATTGCCATTGTTGCATGTGACTTCGGACGTGCGCTCCAATATTTGCTGCATACACACTCATCAATTGCCCTCACTAAAAGTTCAGTTAAAAGTAAATAATAATATGACAGTGACTATTTTTTAAATTAATATCGATTGGTTTATTGCGGTTCCGAATCATGCATCTCCTTCGAAGTGATGTCACCTTTTCAGGTGGTTATCTGTACGCGACTGAGCAGCACTCAAAATATATCGCCATTGCCACTGTTGCATTCGGCTTCATACGTGCGTCCGAATATTTGCTGTATACACACTCACATAACTTAAAACTTCTGTTCTGTGCATTATGTTATCTATAAAAAGTGAAAATTTTCTAGGCTGAATCAAAGTAATTGTCTGTATTGTATGTGATATAATATAGACCAATGGATCATTGAAGTGCCAATTTAAGCAAATTCATCGAAAATTCGCGTCAAAAGGCAAATTCACGATCGAAATAGAAGCAGAATTTCACATCTACCCGATATAACGAACGAAATTTCATTGCCACACGAAGTATATCATCTTAATAGAACCTGTTGTTTAGCGAAAGCCGCCGAATGGGCCAAAGAATAAATATTTATTTTCAGCTTTATCAGATAATGGACAGAGGAAATCGCATGAATTCTACGCGGCAATTCACGTAGAATTGCTTTGTTCATTATAGCATTCTCGCTCTCTCTCTCTCTCTCTCTCTCTCTCTCTCTATGTGTGTGCATGTGTTTGCGAATAATAAACAAAATATTTTTATCATTTTCTAGAGAAAAAAAAATTGGTTCAGAAAAAAGATTCGTGGAAATAAAGAAAGAGAACTGTGGCTGCATCGATGCTTGCTGTTGGATCGTGCTTAGTGATCAGGTGTACAGCAAAGTAGTAGCGCAAAACAGCATAGCGCAAACGGAATTCCATCTTTCTGTGATAGTCGCTCAAAGACGCGTACCAATACCAAAATCTCAATTACAAAACGAAAGAAATTATTTGATTTTTGTGTAACATACCAAATGAACATTAGATATAAAATTTGGTATTTTAAATGACAATTTTTAGATGATTGACAAATGTGATTCACTGCAATTCAGCAGTAACATACATATTGTTCATTCAATTTGTTGATTTCAATTGTGATAGACTTCAGTTATAAAGAATCAAAGCTGCCAGCAGAACGTTAATTGTTAAACAAATTTTTGCATCCGTCAGAGTGAAATAATTCCTATCAATTTTTTGGTTGAAATCGGCATGTGCTCAATTCTATCAAAAGAGTTTATTTTAAACGGGAATCAGTGCATATTACCAGTTAAAGTAGTGCCGATTTTATCTGTATATCGAGTCACATCGTTCGCATTCGTGTGCTCAACTCTTCGAAGTAATTAAAAATATCAGATTTCTTTGTTGATGAATAGAGTGCTCGGCAAATTCAATTCAAAATTTGTGTTAATCGTGGAGAAACGTAGCGAATTTCAAAATGCACGCGAGATCGCCAAAGATGGACACATTACAAGTGCCGGCCACTCGGCATCCAATCAAAATTCAACTAATGGATGCTCGATCGATTTCGGTGATGTCCGACGATGATGAAGAATATGGATTAGGATATCAAAACACATTGGTAAGATGTGAACACATTAGTCGTAAAAAATATTAATTTTATCAAGAAAATGAAGAGCATAATTGACTTAATAAGCGTTATTTTGTCAGACTGGATTCTGTCGTTGTTAATTCAAAGTCTCATCAAATGATGTGTCTGTCATATTACGTTTTCATACGAGCGGCCACATATGTTGACCTTGAAAATGCCGCAAGTAATAAATATGTTCAACAATCAGTGAGGAAAAATGTTGTAATTTAAATCAGCCGACCATAAATTGAGTTGTGATATATGAGAGATAGAGAATCTTTAAATTGCAAATAAAACTATAACACAAACGAAAGCATGCACGCCCAAACATCTGATAGAGCGTGTAAATGTATCGTGTGCTTGTATGATCTGTTCGACGCAGCTATCGGACGAAAAATTCGAAGCATTTCACGCTTTAATTGCAACATTCATTTCATTGGAGATCTTTGCACATTATTGGAGCTGCAAAATAGATAAGATTTCTCAATCTCTATCTCTTTCTCTCTCTTGCTTTATGTCGCAATATGTACAAGCCAAGCATCGCGATGCGACAAAGAAAGAATCTTTGCTCAGCTGGTGTTTTTAGTGTCCATTGATTACATTTGAAGCTTGTTTTGCAAACAATGTCAATAAAAGCGTACAAATAACAGAGAATGAGGCCATAAATCAAGTAAGATTTTCTGTATGAATAAACTTAAATGTGACATAAAATAGCATCTTCTTGCCATAAAATAGGTGTGATAACACTTTTCAACGTAGAAATGTCAATCATCGAATATTCAACTCATAAATGCTTATGAAATGCACTGCAATTACTTTAGAGCAATAAAAACTGTTTTCAGTCCACTAATCGCTATTCATCATACAAAATACGAGCGGAAAAAATGCGCCGAATCGTTCTACTTGACTCAAACCCGAGACAAATGGACGTATCATCCCAAAACAAAAGCATTTTTATCTCATTTTCATTAGATGTGTGCTTGTTTAAAAATAACCAATGAACGACTGATTCTGTGCGAATAAATATATACCTACAGATAGTTTCAGTTGAATTTGCCGAATGCAAATATAAACGCCGAGATCGAGTACAAAAAAGTGTAAATTTCATTAATAATTGCTCATGAGTCATATGACAAGAAAATTAAAGTCAATAAAAAAATGCGGGAAAAAACACTCGAGTCATCATCACGTGAGAGATAAATAGACTGGATTTAAATGTGTTCAGTAGTTACGCGCACTTCTAATTGAATATTTAATTCGTTAAACGAAACCGGTATTCAAGTAACAAAATTTATTCTAATTATTCTGTTTCACCTCGCCTGGGTTTATTCTTTGTTTGGGATATTCAAATTTGTACGACCATGAACGATTCAGGTCCAAATGAATGGTGAAAATTTAGTGGCCTTATTCCATGTTAGATATCCTCAAAAGATTCATCATGTTTATCGGTGCATCGTTAAAACTACGGGGTGCAATCAGCATTCAATCGATAACAACGGGCCAAAGTTCATTTTTATAATAAAATGTGTGCACTACTTTGGGCAAATTAAATAATTTTTACAATAAAATAACACTTAATTAAAACAATAGATAATGCAAATGAAACATATGACCACGAACAGAAATTGGGACTACTTTCTCATGATATGTCCATCTTTTCATCCTTCCTTCCTTTCTACATTTGTACAGGCAGATTACTAACAACAATTTTATTTCATTTTCATCTCCGTGGTGATGGCAAATAAATATACTCGAGTGAAATTATTTGGACTATTTTAGTAAAATTGATGGCTTAAGTCATCTGTAGTTAATGTCAAAATCGTCCCAAATTAATCAACTGACTAAAAGTGATTAATTTTCATAGTTACAGAAATTTTTTGTTTTAAAATTCATAGCTCATCTTAGGTTCAAGACCTGTAAAAACTGAGCAGGTCTACAAATTGCCCATTGAAAACAAGACGCTTGAAATCCTAACATAGCGACAAAAATTGTAATCTATTTCATAAACGGTTGGGAAATATTTATATATTATAGGTGAGAAAATGATTTTGGCAATCACGAGTTACATTGATTATTATTGAAAAACCTCATTCTGCTATAATTGATTATAAAAATTTATAAAAGCAAATTATCACTGAATTTTCTCATGGACATTTTTCTCAGGATCGTTCTTTCGTGAACCTTGAGTGGTCACGTACGATTACATCCAGCTGACCATTCATTTGTAACTCTTCTGGTTCAAGTACACGCTTTTGCCAACACCATTTATTGATATTTGTGTGACTCCGTTGATTAAGCAACGAGAATTTATGCATTTGAAAATATTTATTAATCACATAACTGGATTGCCGGAGTTGATGAAATTACACACAGATATTATATTTAATCATAAATGGCTTGCAATTGGAGTTATTCGATCAAATAATTCATTAATAAATATGTATAAGAATCTTAAAACAACATTAATTATTTAAAACAAACGTTAATGACGGTGCAGATTTTGCAATGAGATTCTTGCCATTGCATGAAAATTTAATTTAACACTTTTTTTGACGATTTCGATTTGTTTTCTTTGAGTGGATGATTGCTGCAGTTTTTGCTTAAAGTCGCGCACGTCATTCTGATTAAGATTTATTAATCGAGAGCTGAACGAAGAGAAAAAAAAAGAGAGCAAATCACTTGTTGTGTGTGTGAGCCATCTAAGAGAATGTGACACACGTTTATGTTCAATTTAAATCGGTGCAATAAAAACGACATCCAATCATTGAGTGCGATTATGATAATGATCGTCATGAGAATCATTGACAGCATTTTAGGCTAAACTGAATGTAATCATTTCGTGGTCTTTGTTTCAAAATGTCCCCTAATTTTCGCAAATTCTATGATCTTTTTTCTGCTGTGTCACTAATAAAATTTAATTTGAGCAAACGACACCGTCGTGAGCATTGATTGAGCCGGGCCACTTACGACACACAACAGCGGCTGTGTACAGTCGCTCACAATCAAATCTCGCATCGAAATTATCGTTGTTTGTGTGCACAAACGACGGTGAACCTGATTGGATTAAACAAAGATCTACTTTTTCTCTCTCTTGTTCTTTACTTGTTATCATTGATCATTGCAAAGTGGTGTTGGTTTTTCGTATGAATAACGGCGCATGCAAATGGCAAAGTTGAATCAAGAGTTCGATTCTCAAGCACTAGCTTCAGTATCCAAGGAACTACCGAACCAAAACGTACGAAGTCTCGACTGATTCTTGAAACAAAAACTCACCAAATCGACCGAACTCGAAGAAGATATGCGTTTGGATTAATCACAAAGAAGAATAATTGTAGTGCAAATGGCTAATCAAAATTGGAGCTTGATATTTCCTTGATTTTCTACTGGAATTAGTGTTAATTAAATGAATATGTGAAAAATGCCGTGGATCAAGTGTTTTAATTCATCCGACGAATAGTCGATGCTCGAGTATGTTAGGCAAGTTAAGTGATTTGGATCAGTGCGGAAAGTGTTGAGCATTTGTATTTTTTTAGCTCTGTGCTAAAATTCGATTGAAGGAGGTGAACATTGGATGGTAATCACCAAGCATTCCAAGTTGATTATCAAATATGAAGTCAATTGCATTTCATTTATTGCTGCGTTATGCACATGTAATATGCAATCATCCAATAAACGGGTTACTCAACCGTTTTTCTCTTGCGAATTCGATGAGAGAATTCCGAATCAAAATGAACACACCAGAGCTCATCGTATGTTTACGGAGGCCACGAATGAAATAATTACGGCCAATTTTCGACAACCAACAAACAAATTGAGACATTTGAGAGAAGAGAAGGAGAGAAAGAGGCTGCAATAGGAAGGCATTTGCGCGGTGACTATTCAGATTGATTCACATGAGAATTTATATATCATCATCATCAGTTTGATGAAAAGCCATTGAATGAGCCGCAATCACAGAGTCACATGACTTTCGAATGTAGTTTTATTCTCTCGCCTCCAAGCCAATTTTCAGCAGTCCTAATAACATCCGTTTATTAGCGGTCAAGTAAACAATGAATAGAACTGAATCGAATGAGTGACGAAGAGAAACGACGAAAATGAACAACCAGCAAAGAGCGAACACACAATGAATTACACTTAACGATTGCACACTCGATTTGTGTGTGGTTGTGTAAGAGTTTATCATTTGCAGCATGCACTGCTTATTATAATTCATCCGGCACGACTGTCTAGCGCGATAATTCCGTGATAATGCAAATAAGTTTTTGAATTTCTCAATGATAATCAAATGAAACAATTCATGTGCTAAAGTTCAATGTGTCGTGGGATGAATTCTGGTGTCGTTGTGTTTGCTCCAGCGAGTGAAACCTTTGTTCATTATCAAAAGATATGCAACTAAGCTGCGTTTTATGGCGAATTTTTGTATATATTGCTAATTAAATCTATTAATCTATTTATTTGTCAGCTGCAAATGCGGACAGTAAAGTTTCAGTTACACATTAGATTAACAAATTACACTGACTTTACAGAAATTTCAGTTGCAGCAAAATGCTTTCAATGTATTCTTCGGAATTTCCGGTTCTTTTCTTCCCTTCCTTCATTTGTCTAAAATTTCCGCGCTTATTGTCTGTGCCGTCTTCCGAGCGAAATATGAGTGACAGTTTAATTATGCCAAGAGAGTGAAATAGAATTCGCTCTAAATTGAATGTGGGGAAATTTCTTTTTTAATGATTATTTCCTATTCAACGCCCGCGGCCAACGAAATGCAGAAAACAGATCTGGCTCTCACGTCTTGCCAGAGTTCTTTTGTTGTTATCACGTAAACTCATTTTTGTTATGACTTCAAAAATTCGAACACATTTTTCGAATTCATTCTCTTCAATGTTATTTAAAGGAATCTCTTTTTTGTCCAGAAGTTTTCTATTCAGTTGATCCGAATTATTTACGTGAGCGAATCGTGTGTTTGCAAATAATAAATTGATTTAAATGACTTTGTGTAAGCAAAATGGATAGGTTCGTAATTGAATAAACTGTTGTGGCAACGATAAAAAAAGACTGTTTTCAAGTGGCATGTCGTATCAATAGTGCAAATTGCACATGCAAAACACTTTGTGATGTTGAATTTGTGTCCACCGCATTGAGTTGAGATAGAAAAAACGCCAGATCAACGAAGAAAATATTGTGCACACAATTGAGTGACTTAATCGAGTAATAATAATCACAGAATGGATAAAAAAACGGCAAACAATGGTGCGCGGCGCACAGAAGCTGGCAACAATGATGGTGTTATCCATGACGAAGAGCTTGGCCTAGAAAATGTTGAACTCGTCGATTCGGAGTGGGCCGATTTTGAACGAGCTCTCAGGTACTACGGTGAACAAAAAAAATTCAACGCAATATTCGATTTTGCTCTAAATCATTCGACAAATATTTCAATCGAGCGGATTCGTTTGATGTGGTATTCACTATGAGTATGCAGCATGTTACCCCAATTAACACCTTCTTCCCAATTTATTGAAAATAGCTGGCGTTTTTCTGTATGCATAACTGCGTCAAATGAATATTCACATATATCCGTTATGCCCTATACTTCATACTTATTTTGCTGATTTTGCAGAGAATTTCGCGAACGGCGCAAACAAAATGCCATCAAAAATGGCTTGAATCAACATTATCGCACTAAAAAGCAACGACGCATTCGCACTCAGCACACCTTTTATCCGTGCCCACCGCCGACCGCATCCGAATTAGATAATGGAGATGATGACGAATCAGACGATGAATTTATCGACTACTATGCTGTAAGTCCAGCATGCTTTCGAAACCACTTCCAATGCATGCTATGGCAAGTGCATGCTGCTCTCTGTCTGACGTTTTCATTGCATAATTTTGAGAATTTTTCACAATCAGACTTTTTCAGAATTGTTTGCAATTTTCTCTTCTTTATTCTTTTCAATTTAAAACGTCTTTCTCTTTCATTTTAATATGTAGCCAATATATTGTTTCTACTTTCTATTTAAAGTGCTATCATTTGAATTACAGCAAAATGCTCGACAAATAATTTTAATATTTACACAAACTGAAGCATGGTCGGCTGCCGTGTTGAATCATGTGGCCAAAGTGTTAAACAGACCTTAAATAGATTTAAATTATACTTGTAGCTGAAAATATATCGACAAATTATACTCAATTAGTGTGCATACGAAAAAAAGGTAATGACGAATTCGCCTGAAAAACCATCGCACTTCAACACACAAAAAATACATCAAAAAGGTAACTGACTGCAGTAAGTCACATGCTAATGAATGTATTATATTATTATCGGTGCTTTGCTTTGTGTTTTTTTTTGTGGTTGCAACTTGCGTTAATAAAAAAAAGAATGATATCAGTTGACGGCTGATTCGATTCAGACTGAATGCAGAAATTTCCAGATTGTAGTCGAGTTTTTAACATTTATTCGCAGCCGCATTCTAAAGTGGAGCATTCCTTTTACTTTCATCGCTTTCAAATATAATGCTTATAACTTCTTCTTGTTTGTCACTTGACAAGTTAGTGACTGCTTGTCAAGCATTTATTACTTACTATTAGATGTTTTCGTCATGTGATCACACACATAGAAATGATGTTCATATTTACAATACTGGTTTTTATTGTCAAATCTATTCCATTGTAGTGCACCAATCTTTTTATTGACAAAAAAAGGGTTATGTCTTCTCAAATACATTCAGATCACAAATTCGCTATCGAAAATCTATCAAATTCCGCGGGATTTTTATTTTATTATTATTAGGTTCATTGATGCTATTTTGAGAGTACCTCATCTTGAAATTAGCCCTATTTCTACCAAAAAATGAGGCTTCCTAGTTAACTTACATCCTTGAAAGTAAAAATTTTGTTTTATAGAATGAAATTTCCATGATTTCGTGAAATTGGAATATTTTTTTGTGTGATCAAAAGCCAAAATAAATCAGATTTTTTTCGGTTATCAGGAAGCAGAAAATGAATCTTGCAGCATATGCCGTCGTTAAATGCCTACGTGTTCAATACAAATGATATTGAATTTTTGCTAAATTTAAAACATGTTATTGAATAACTCGCTTTATAAAGAAGACATCAAAATTTCCTATCTACGACAAATCCCCCCGTATACATTACGTGACATTATGAAATTCAATATGGAAAAAAACGAGTTTCAGATCTTGACAAATGGCACCGCAAACTTTGCGGTCAGAGATCGCATACTTATCAAACATGTTATGTTCTCTTGAATGAATTCCATCTGAACTAGCTAAGTTTTTCATTTCTCGACGATTCGTGCTTTTGCGCCGTGTGAAGATTCTCAATGAAACGTTATGTACCTTCGAAAGGATGTTTTTTTTTAAGTTTTTATACAGTTTATTACTCTCTTTATGGTGGCTCTGAAAAATAAAAAAAAAACTGCGGTCAATGGAAATTGCGCAGTCGAATTAAATTTCTTGCAATTTTTTTTCGAAAATATTGCAAAACATGAAGTTTAATATATTTCTCGCTTAATAAGAACCGCTTATTGACTGAATTATTAGTGCACACAAAATCAGGCACATCACTTCCGTGCACGTCGTAAAATAACACTTTTGACCATGGAATTCTAGCCATGAATCACGACTGTTGTTCGTATAAAATTTATTCGTATTAAAATTTAATAGTACATGTCAAAAATTTCGACAATATTCTTTGAACTTATCACTTTTATTACTTATTGTTTATAAGTTATAAAGTGAGATAGAAAGGCAAACATGAGCATACTGAGTTTGAGCATAGGAATCGATTTGTTAACAAAACATTATAAATTCCAACGCTGATCAGAGAAATCACATTTTCGACTTTCGGCATGTGATGTAAGAAGCATATCGAATAGAAGAAAAAAATAGTCTCTCGATCGTAGAAAAGGCTTACACGCTTTGGTATCCCAAAATTCAGCGAGAAATAGTAAAAAATAAAAGAAAAAATCAATATTAAACAGAAGCCTGTGAATCCCATCAAAATAAAAATAGAAAATCGATAAAACACCAGACTAACATAAATAACAAAACCGAATCGTAGCTCTGGCGCGTGTCACTTCTGTTTCACATTGCCAATAAAATGGCAATGTATTTGAAAAATAAATTTATGAATGAAACAAAAGGATTGAAAAAATGGAAAACGCTCAAATCAATTTTACTCGTTATGAATTTGGATTACAGCTGCGTTGACTATTATAATTTTTCAAAGTCCCAGCCTCGAGACGAATTTCAAGAAAAACATGATTTCAAAGAGCCTGTGCTCGAACTCTAAATGAAGTTGACCCAAGTGGAAATCCCGACGACGTTGAAACCGATATGCTTTTTTTTCATTCCCTGCATTCTTTGGTTATTTTATTCAGCGAATAAATACATGCGTTTAAAACTGAATTTCCATAGTTCATAAATTACATTTTATCGCTGAATTTGAGAAGCATTTGAATTTGTACAGAACCTATACAGAAATTTCAAATTAGAATTTCGTACAAAATTTTAAAAAACAAGAGTTGGCGGCCTTATTAATTCATTCGTCATTTATGGCATCTTTCCTATTCTATTTTTCGACTGGCCGGTCAGTCGACTAAACATTATTGCTCGACTATTCCTGTATAACTATGATCACTGGCAAAAAAGTAACTGATTATTTTCCATAGAAAATAGAAAATAGTCAGCTTAAATCATTTGATTTTGATTACGGTCAGATTGCTAGTCACTTGTTTCACAAAGGTAATGCTTCCAATGGAACAGAAAAAAAGAGATCTTTATGATGAAAATATTATTTACGAATTATTGTAAATTAAATAATAATTAATTTATATTGAAAAAACAAACAGCTTTCTTCGAAAAGAATGTATTAAACAATTTCATGAAAGATCAAATTGAACTTTTGCGAACAAGTCTTTTTCGTTGTTTTAAAATTCTTTATACAGTGACAGGCAAACTCGATTAAGCAATGTTTTTCGTTTGTGGATCAAGAAATACGCAAACAATTTAAGTTCGGCCGATTTTATTGTTTAATACTGGTCAATAGAATTTGATTACACTATGAGTGAAATATGATATCCGAACTTAAATTGTTTGCGTATTTTTTTATTTGTAAGCGGGGGGCATTCCTTAATCGAGTTTGCCTGTCACTGTATAAATCAGTGATGAACAGATTGACATGTCTATAGACAACAAATGTGTAGGCATGTCTATAGGCAGCCTATATATACACACAAATACAAACTAACACAAACGTTTTTAGTTGTGTACATGTACACATTGCCTACACTTTGCCTATACCAATCGATTGAATAGACAATGGTCTATGTCTACAGATGTCTATCAAAAACCATCACTGGTATAAATTGAATGGATGAAAATGATTATGAGACCTCTATTCACACAAAATTCATTTTTTCAAATGTAATATCGATATGTTTCACTTTGAAAAAAGATTGTTTATAAGATGAACTTTAAAAAAGAAATACGAAGGATATTCACACACTTCAATAATATTTTTAGTTTTGTTTCAGATCGATATTTAGGCCTCATATAATTGTGTGCCTGGAAATACAAAATTTAGATACAGAATCGTTCGAGCAGGATATAAAGTAATTTCGCCAAACAGCAACATTATTTGTTTCTAAGCCATCTGCAAATCACTTTTTTATGATTCATTTTTGCCACAGAAACACTAATGTGCCACTCCTACTCGAAAGATTCGGTAAATTATCTTTTATTCCCAGGCACTCAATTATTCCCACCAATTATTATTCAATTGATACAGAATATTTAAAATATTATATTAATAAAGACTGAATGAATGAATTATAAAATTAATTATTCTTTATTCAAGATTTCATTGAAAAAGTCAAAAAAAATGACCAAAATTATGCTTCTTAAATGTGAGTATTGAAAATTATTCCATTTTCAAAGAAATAACTTCATTATCAATAATTTATTCTATTCCAACATAAGGTTCTTTTGTTATAAAATTTTAAGCAATCGTGTGAATTACTGTTTGTTTGAAATTTTTGTTGATTTGAGCGCTACCCAGATTCGGATTAACAAAACCATTATGCCTTAAAACAAAAAATGTTCAAAATATGTAAAAAGAGTCTTCACTTGTGTATATTTACTCTGAATTTTTCAATAATTTCAAAATAATAAAATATTCATAAAATTAAAAGCTGTAAACTATTGTAGAGGTAACATTGATGGGTATTGGTGAAACTCTTACGTGGTTGTATACAGACAAATACTATGTACCGATTCCGTCCTACCGAATATGATAAAAATCAACCCCCCTTGGTCTCCCCTTTATTGGCTTGTAATTTGTTTGTGAACGAAATTTCGAATCACCTGGGGATATGATACAAACTTCCCCAATCAGCTCAGCTTATACAAATGGTTTGGTTTTTGTATCGGACCACAATTATTTTTTAAGTGCTACCTGAATCGGAATACTTTCCCTCAAATTAGTATCGTTGAAAAAAAAATAAAATAAAGATTATTTTCTGCAAATTAATTGAATAAACCGGCGCACTCCCAATGTTTGGGATAAGATTATATTGCCTATAATCACAAACAAAGTACAAAGAGAGATCAGCGCGTGAAATTGAACACATTAACCAGATTGTTAACGTACACACCAAAAAATTGGCTGAATAAACTCGTTTCGATATGGTTCTGTTTACAAAGAAAATAAATGACGGCACAACGCAAATGAAACGATCATTATAGGAGTATGTGGAGAGCTTGACAAGCAATCGACGCTGAATATCAAATAAGCCAATCGTGAGTGTGTATTTAACGTATAAAACAGAACCGAATCTTATTTTTTATCGCAGAATTTCGTTTGCTCTAGCAAATCGAGCGTACACAGTTTGAATCGAATGGTTCACGCGCCTTCAGCACATTTTCGCACTCCGTTTCTACATTGAGCAAATTTTCAAGGGAATATTGAAATAATTTCGACGAAAAATTAGGTCAAATTATATTTATTGCGTAATATGAACAATTCAATATTTTTTCGAGAACACTTTATTTGAGTTTTGTGAAAAAGTGATGAAAATGTATTTCCTTCAATTGATGGCAAAGGATTATCACAACCCACAACAGCCCTGACGATCACGTGAACAAACATTCGAAAATCGATAAAAAACGATTAATTTGAACAAAAAAAAAAAGAAGAAAAAGGAGAAAATCATTTTCGTAGATTTAACAATTGTTTTCCAAATTCTTATAGACATGCATATAATATCGAAATTAGCAATGTGCATTATTAAAACAAAAAATAGTGAAAAATACGGTTTCCGCGGAAAATTCTGTTGAGTGAGTGGAAAATACGCGATCGCATTCCAATACACCACACAAGCCACCCGTTCGGACGGCACATGTAATACACGAAGCGACCAACTTTTTTGTCGGAAACCAAATTTGTTTAAGAATAACTTATCAGAAACAATATATCTCTCGATCTGGTTTCATGCAAAAAATTGGAGCCAATGAAAAACAGTGTGCCCAAGCAAGTTTTGAAAATAGAATAGACTAGACCGCCGACACGCAATTGAAAATCATCGGGAAAATCAAAGTGCAAACTCAGAGCGCACGAATGTTTTCGGTCAATATCCGACAGAACAATCAATACAGCTCGCCAGCTGATGACAAAAACCCGAATCATTCGAATGTAAATGAAGATCAATGTACAATGCCGCCACAAACGATTTTGTTTGCGGGCGATCGTATTGAAATCGTGAATGAAAATGATCGAAATTCAGTAAGTCAGATGTGAGTGCTACGGCTCACACAATATTTTGATTGATTTTGATGCAACTGTGCTATATTCACGAATATCTGTTTTTTTCATTTTGGTTCTTTTTTTTGTAAATTTGAATTCAATATTGCAGTTATATTCGTATTTTTTAATAAAATATTGTAAAGTAACTATTTGAAGTCTATTTATGTGTTTTTCCAGTATCTCTTTGCAATTTGAAACTCTCACTTTCTTTTCTTTCGCATTTTATACATTTTGTTGCATGTTCTCTCTTCCGACTATGCATATTGAATGTAAAATTACTGTAATAAATGGAATTCTATTTACATAACAAGTTACTTTGCATTGGATATTTATCATAAAACAATTCTTATTCAAAATCCAATGTTTTTGGGTTGTTTTCCAGATGTATGGTAGATATACGAAGGATCTGGGTGAATATGCGAAAAATGAAGCAAGAAAACTTAAAATGCTCGAACGCCGTCGAAAGAAGGAAGATAAAGCCAGAAATAAGGTAAGTTTGTATTAGTTGCTTGGATTGATTATTGGATCATTCATCGGTTTGATTTTGCAGGAGCTATATGGAACACGTTCGAGTCGGTTCATACGGCTTTTACTGTGGCTATGGAAGAACACCTTTGCTAGACTTGGCGAGGATTGGGTGTATTTGGCTTTATTAGGAATTATAATGGCAGTTCTGTCCTACATCATGGACAAAGGCATTTCCATGTGCACAAATGGTGAGCAATATTTCGCATTAAAATAGTTTATTCACAGACCTTCATGTTTATGTTTCACTCGAGTATTGTACTTCTAATTACATCTCCATTCATGAGATTTGTTCGAAATTAAGACTGATTTTAAAAATCTTCTAATTTTTGTTTTTTTTTTTTTAAATTTCAGCTAGAATCTGGCTGTACAGAGATTTAACATCGCAACCATACATGCAATACTTTGCGTGGGTGTCGTTGCCGGTGTGTTTAATTCTGTTCTCGGCCGGATTCGTTCATCTCGTTGCGCCGCAGAGTATAGGCTCTGGAATTCCTGAGATGAAAACGATTTTGCGCGGGGTGACACTAAAGGAATATCTGACATTCAAGACACTTGTGGCCAAAGTGATCGGTTTAACGGCAACTTTAGGAAGCGGCATGCCGCTGGGAAAAGAAGTATGTTGAATTCTAGGTTCAAATGAGTAAAATTTTGATGGCCAAACTCAAAAAGCAATGAACATTAACATTGACACATCAAAACGTGACTATTTTTAATTCACACGAATCAAGTACGGTCGAATGCGATGTGTGAATAAACACACGTTTATTGTTTCAGGGTCCTTTTGTCCATATTGCAAGCATTGTCGCTCAACTTTTGAGTAAAATGGTGACATCTTTTCAAGCGATTTACGAAAATGAGTCGAGACATTGCGAAATGTTGGCTGCTGCATGTGCAGTTGGCGTTGGGTCATGTTTCGGCGCTCCAGTTGGAGGTAATTCAAACATTTCGAATTCGAAGAAATAACCATTTCTTATTCTGACTTTAAATTGTAGGCGTATTGTTCAGCATTGAAGTAACAACAACTTATTTTGCTGTGCGAAACTATTGGCGTGGTTTTTTTGCGGCTGTTTGCGGAGCCACGGTGTTTCGTTTGTTAGCCGTGTGGTTCCAAAAAGCCGATACCGTAACGGCAGTATTTGCCACCGATTTTGCATCGGAATTTCCGTTCGATCCTCAAGAGCTCTTCGTTTTTGCACTTATGGGGTAAATTATTCGCAAAATTCCGATGAACGTTCCAAAATTCAAATGTATTTGTCGAATTTACAGTGTTGTGAGTGGTTGCACAGGTGCGTTCTACGTGTGGGTTCATCGACAATATGTCATGTTTATGCGATCCAACAAAAAAATGAATTTGTTTTTGCAAAAGAAGTATGTGAAATGTTCGAATTCCAAATTCAAGGAGTTTTCCAATAACGTATTCTGTTTCTTTCCAGTCGCTTTTTGTATCCGGGTATTTTGGCATTGATCGTTTCATCGCTGTCATATCCATTGGGCACGGGACAATTTATCGCGGGCGGATTGAGTACGCACGAACAGGTTCATGAACTATTCACAAACTTCACGTGGACCGCTGATACGTTGACTGTTGAACAAGCAACGATTGTTCAACATTGGAGCACGCAGTATACAGATGTTTTCTTTCATCTCAGCGCATTCATGCTTTTCACAGTAATTTTAATATTCATGTTATTCAAATGGCGTTGGTAAAATTTGAAAATAAGTAATGAATTGAATGGTTGAGAATAAAAACCGACCTCTAACTACTGTGAAAATTAAAATGAGACTAGAAAAATTTGAAAACAAAAATGAGACCCGGAAAATGTTTAAAACAAAAATGTGACCTGGAATTTTTGAAGAATAAAAATGAGATCGTGAAAATTTTGAGGATAAAAATGAGATCGAAAAACTATTAAAATATGAATGTAGAAATGAGACCAGAAAATTTTGAGAGTAAAAATGAGCCCGGAAAATTTGAAGATAAAAATGAGACAACCAGTGAAAAAATTTTGGGTCTCATTTTTATGCTTAATTTTTTTCTGGTCTCATTTCAATTTTCATTTTTTTCTAGTCTCATTTTAATTCTCACAATAGTTAGAGGTCGGTTTTCATTCTCATCCATTCAATTCAGCGTTGAAGTACGTAACGCTTTTGCACATTTTGAGGTTGTAATTTACCGTAGTTTTACCCACTTCTACCGTCAAAATAGGATGCAATTCAGGTGACCTCTAACATGATATAACTTGCATATGAATCAACATTAATATTAAGTAAGATGTACACTTTTATTTCAATTCTGTGTGTAAATATACTTTTTATGAGTGAAAAGAGACAACCAGAGACAACTTAATGGTGTTCGGTAAGTCCGTCCACAGTGACATTTCAAACTCTCAATATAATCAACATAAGTATTCAGAGAGAAAAGGATTTTGAGTGAGGAAAATGCATTTCAAATCAGATACATTGTTATCATCATACCGTTGTTTTCCGTTCGATATTTGATTTACGATAGAATCAACTATGGATAAAGTGGACATTGTATCGTTGTTATTGGTGTTTTGGCGCATGATTTTTGGCATCGAAAATATCAGAAGCAACTGTGATGTTGAAGAAGTAAGTTGCTTCACAACAAGCTCTTCATTTTGTGTTTCAGTGCATAGCTGTGTTTTGTTTATTGTATTTTTTTTTTTTTTTTGAACGGAAGAAATGTGATCTCTGACTGTTTTGCCGCTGTGACATAGGGAAAAATTCAAAATCTTGCTCAAGTCCAACTGCCTTATGGATTTAAAACAATGTTTGCAGAGTAAACAGCTGAATATCACTTTGAATGGCCAAGCTGGCATCTGATGGGCCACACACATGACTATTTGTACCAACATTATGAAATCAACGTGACGACTGACTTGACTACTGATTGTGAGAAAAGGTTGACGCCCTTCTTGTAAATAAAGTGCTATTAATTCAACGAGGATGAAAAAAAGCCTATGAAATTCGATGGTTTTCATATAAGAAATACACACAAGAAACGTACAATAAAGATTGGATAGAAGGCGAAGTAGATCGAACAAACAAAATGAATGAGGTGTTTTATGAAGTCGCTGCACGCTGTAATCAATCATTCGATAACTAACTCACAATGATGCATACAAGACGCATGGAATATTCTAATCGATATAGATAAATTAAATCGAATAAAAAACCTAAACAACGATTCCACCACATGATAGTCATTGACAGCGTTGCCGATTCGGTAATGTTTGATACCCCAAAGCGAGTGAATAAAATAAGGAGTTGAATCGCGAAATAATTAAGCAAAAACTCGTAAACGGTGACTACAAATTTATAATCTCAATTGATCCCGGAATGAAAATATACTTATTCGGAAATCGTCGAGGTGAATAAAATGTGAATAAATTTTTTTGTTAAATCAATGCTCATTTATTGATTGCTTTTGTTCTGTCAAAGAAAAACTTCAAAATATATGCAAATCAATATCATTGGGGTGCCAAATCAGGTATCAGAGACAAAATTGAAAAGCGTGTGTCAGCTGTTTTCACGAGAAGAGCGCAGTTCGATCACCGCGAGGATCTGGATGTAAAAATTACATCAAGCAATAACTATTCTGATGGATTGTATGGCTGAAAATTCTCGGTGACGATATGCACGGCTTTCCTTTGACAAATACATCGTACCACAACGTGAAAAAGATTGTTTAGCGGAATGTTAACGAAGGATGATCTATCGCTTCTCACCATCAGGTACACGGCATATTGAATGCAGCGTCAAAAACTTGGCCAGATATGGTTAGAGTAAATGAAGATTTCACGTCACAAACGTGTGCAAATTGTTTCAAGAAAATCTCGCAGCACATCAGAAATTATCGATGCTCATCTCGTTTTTGAGACTACCAGCACCTCGAGACAACCATTCCGTAGAAGAGAATGAGTACGTTGGAAACCCAATACAATCGTTGCTCTGAATCAGGTGAATGCTCAATGATCAAGCAGCGTCTAAACCAGAGAAGAAAAATACATATTATCAATTAGTTAATTACAAAGCTGGTATATTGTGGCTTTGTTGATTTATAACAATAATTATTGATGTTGATTCATTATCAAAAATGAACTTAATTCGGTTGTGGCGCACTGTTAGAATACACCCGAATTGAATCCATTTTTGACGGCATGAATGGGTTAAACTACGGTCCATTACTACGGTCAATTCCACCCCGAAACTTGATCCTCACATTTGTTTTTTGGTTATCCTTTTTAGTTCATATTTTCGATAATTGCGTCGACAATACCGGTTCCGTCGGGAATGTTCATTCCGGTATTCAAAATTGGAGCAGCCTTAGGCCGAATCCTAGGCGAAGCACTTCATTTATATTTTCCTCTAGGGATTCGATACGGCGGCCGAATTTCACAAATCATCCCAGGTAAATAAATGTTGATTGATTTGAGATTCGCGATGCGATTTCATCAGAAAAAATCGCAATGTTATTGTGCTAGCATTAAACATTATTCGGCAAACAAATATTCATAGTATTTCAACACTTCAAAATTTCATTCGAAACACTTTGAAACTTGCAAATGATCCTAGATTTTTTGGTTTTGTACAAATTGTTCGCAGGTGGCTATGCTGTGGTCGGAGCGGCTGCATTTTCTGGCGCTGTAACTCATACAGTGTCCGTAGGTGTGATTGCATTCGAGATGACGGGCCAAATAACTCATTTGGTACCAGTTATGATCGCTGTCCTTATAGCGAATGCAACGGCTGCTCTTCTGCAGCCATCAATTTACGACAGTATCATTCTAATTAAGAAGTTGCCGTATCTGCCTGATTTGTTGCCATCGGCTAGTGGAATGTACAATATTTTCGTCGAACATTTCATGGTTCGTGATGTAAAATTCATTTGGCAAACAATTAGCTACCAATCGCTGAAAAATGTTCTGAAGCAAAATAAGCACTTGCGAAGTTTACCATTAGTCGATTCTCCAGACAATATGATTCTCTTGGGTTCTGTGCAACGCCACGAGCTAATCAAAATGATCGACAAGCATATTGGTCGCGAGAAACGTTTGGAAGTAGCAGCCAAATGGCAGAAAGAAGCCGAGGACCGAGTTCGTGAAGAATACGAGAAACGTCAAAAGGAATTTGAAGAAAGGAATAAGAGTCGCCGTTCATCTCGATTTGAAGTAATCCCCAGTCCAGATGTATCTAAGTTGCGTGAAATGGCCAACAATGAAATGCTCCCGCCCCAGGCGAAAAAAACCAAAGAAACACTGCACAATCCAAATCTTGGATCATTTCCACGCAAATCAATTTTAAAGAAGACAAATTCATTTAATTTGCGCGGTTTCACGCCGGTTCTCTCGTCGAGTCCATCTAATACACCGTATTCAACGATAACCGCGGCTGAAAATAGGCTACGTACTGCATTCGATATCATTTTCAAGAAGTCAGCCACATTGCAAGATGTGGTACCAGATCAAGGATCAACGGAAAATAATAAAGAATTACCAGAAATTCAAGTGTCTTCTGGCATTTCAACGCCCAGAAGCACGAACATCCGTGTCGATACGAGTTCATTCAGTCCAAATGTGTCAAAGAAAGTTCAACTGGTAAGTTGATGATACAACCCTTTAGAAAATATTTTGAAAAATGGTTGTTTTCCCATTTCAGCCTCGCGAACGCGTTATTGACATGTCGACAGAAGACCAAAAACTGTGGGAATCCGAAGAAATGGCCAAACCAATCGATTTAGAAGGTGCTCATGTCAAAATTGACCCATCGCCATTCCAATTGGTAGAAAAGACATCAATTTTAAAAGTCCATAGCTTATTTTCAATGATTGGAATTAATCATGCATACGTAACAAAGATCGGGAAACTTGTTGGAGTGGTCGCTTTGAAAGAGGTTAGTTTGAACTCATCAAGAAAAAATTTCTCTCTTTGAAACTAATTGAAACTTTCTATTTAATTTGTAGCTTCGAAAAGCTATTGAGGATGTAAACAGCGGTAATTTGACATCGAATCAAACAAGTAATACAACAATGAACGAGAAACCGCCATTGCAACCTCAAGAAGAGCCACTTCTGAATAGCGAAAGTGAAAAAAACAATCAAAATACGGTGAATTCGATGGATTCAGCCCTGTCCAATTCCGACAACTGTTCAGACGTCGAATTGGGCAATCCAGTTGAACATAAAACGGAACCCAAGTAAAATAATATCAATCTTTGAATGTTGATTGTTCGTACCGTCGGAAAAGAAATCATTTATATAATTTGCAAATTTTGTCATATCATCAAATTGTTTTAAGTTTGATCATTGAATGCGGTCGATCAGATCGAGTCGACCCAACATAAAACGAAATAACGAAAGATACCATTGTGATTGAATCATTGAAAGACTTTCAACGTTAATCAGCTTCAAAAAGATTGCCGGTCATCATATTGACTGTAAATTGTGATTTTACATAGAAGAAAATGAATGAAAAAAAAAACTCAATGCGATCAAATCGCAATGAATCTACCGAGTTCTTGTACATTTAAGCAATAATATGTGCCAGAAACGACATTTCGTCGAAAGAAAGAGAGAGAGAGAGAGAGATATATATAATTTAGTATAAACATATGTTTTCAGTCCTTGACCATTTATTTTACATTTATCATATGATACCAACCATTAGATCGCTTTTAGCTTATTTAAATAGACCAACAAAGGAATTAAGAATTATTTTATTATATATTTTGAAGCATTTGTTAAATGTATGTGTTTTAGAAAATTTTAGATAATTCAATAAATTTCTATATTATGATTTTCTGCGTATTTTTCATGGAGATGTGAACAAATGTGTTTGTTATTGGAAGTCATATTTTGCGTAGAAAATAGTAATTTTATACTGGAGGTATGCATTGAAAATGTTCGATTCGATACTTACTTCGTTTCTTTCATACGTGCCATTTTTTTGGCAGTGACAGCTATTCTATCTTAAAGAGCATCAGAAAATCTATTAATATTCATCTGTCACGGTGAACATTCATAATTTTACAAAAGTGTTTTAAAGGGTGACCCAATAGGCATGATACATTTTTCAATAGGGATTACTCAGCTCCTGTCAAATAAATTATTTACTTCATGCTGTCAAAATATTCAGTATACATTGCCATTTCACCATGCATCGTTTCACGCTTCCCGATCGTTTGAAAATTATTGAAAAATAATACGGAAATTCCGGATCAGTTGTCTGTGATTTTAGTCGTGAGCTCGGTTGTCATCATCACTTCAATACCCAAGTCATTCGTCGCACTGTGGAAAAGTTTGAGCGGGAGTACACTTTCTTGGACCTTAAGCCACCAACCAGAGCAAGATCTGGTCGAAACATAGACGCCGTAGCCGTCAGTCTTAAGGATGACCCTCAACAAACGATTCGGCGTAGTTCCGAGCGATACCGAACGATGCTAACCGATTTTCTGTGGCCAGAACTTGACAACATCGATATCAGCAAGATGTGGTTCCAACAAGACGGCGCTACGTGCCACACAAGCAACGAAACAATGAATTTGCTGGAAGAGAAATTCGGTGAGTGGACTATCTCGCGTAAAGGTTTTGTCAATTGGCCGCCGCGATCATGCGATTTGACTCCTATCGACTTCCTTCTTTGGGGGTACGTCAAGTCGTTGGTCTATACCAACAAGCCAGCCAATTTAGAAGCGCTTGAGGCCAATATTAGAGACGCCATTGCTGGGATAACGCCGCAGATATTGGACAGGGTCATCAAAAATTGGGCCGACCGTATGATGAGCTGCAAACGTAGTCGAGGTAGTCATTTGAATGACGTCTTGTTTCATACATAATGGCATAAATGTAGCTTCAAAATAAAGCCAAAGTCAATTTGATATCTCAAGCCGTTTTTGTTTTATTTAATTTTTCTTTTTTATCAATCTTATTGAGTCACCGTTCAAGATGTCGAATTACGTGCCGACAAAGCAGCATTTGCGGGAAGCATTACTTTTGTACTATAATCAAAAGAAAAGTGCGGCTGAAAGTAATCGTTTGCTGCAAGAAACTTATCCTGAATATATTCCAACAGAAAAAACGTGCCGGTGGTGGTTCGCGCGTTTCAAAAGTGGTGATTTTGACATAGAAGACAAAGAACGTCCAGGACAAGTGAAAAAATTTGAAGACGAGGAATTGGAGGCACTACTTGATGACGATCCGCGTCAAACACAAGAAGAACTTGCAAAATCATTGGGAGTGACGCAAGCAACATTTCTAGACGTTTGAAAGCAGCAAGATTCATTCAAAAGCATGGAAATTGGGTCCCACATGAATTGAAGTCAAGAGGACGATGCAAAATTGAATGTTGACATTTGGCTTGACAGCAGCGCCCTCTGTACCATTCGTCTATGGATGGTAAACACTTTTTCCCCTTCTTCAAACAATGACAGCAAATATGCGGAGCCTGTCAAACTCGCATGTTTGAAGAAGGGGAAGGCGGGGAAGGTGTGAAATGTTGATGCGTTTAGTACAATCGCTTAGGTAGAGATGGTGCGGTCCAACCACATTCACTACCCCTTTATATAGGAGAAGATACAAAGCATCGTCCGCTTAATTGAAGCCAAGAGACGTGGAAAGGCTTTTTTTCACATGGAAAAAGCTGCTCTAAGGACAAAAACGAAAGGGTTTTTTGCATCGGATTGTCACTGGTGATGAAAAGTGGATCCATCACGATAACCCAATGCAAAAAACAGCATATGTGCTAAAACCGAACGAAACCATCAATGGGCCCCGCGACCGATTACAATTGATGCGTTTGAGCCGAGCATTGCGCGAAAAACGGTCAGAATATGAGCAAAGACACGACAAAGTTATTTTTCAACATGGCAATGCTCGGCCACATGTTGCAAATGTCGTGAAGACATACTTGGAAACGCTTCGAATGGATGTGCTACCCCACCCGCCGTATAGCCCAGACTTTGCACCATGTGATTACCATTTGTTCCGATCGATGCAGGATCACCTGGCCGGTCGATTCATTCATCGCAAAAAAAGATGAACAGTTCTTTCGTCGCGGAATCCGTATGCTACCAGAAAGATGGGAAAAAGTAGTGGCTAGTGATGGGCAATACTTTGATTAACATGTTTATTACTTATTTTCATTAAATAAAGCTACATTTTTGAATGTCGCATTGCAGGTATCAACGTTGACATAGTATAGCAAACTCTTCGAATGAATTTTAAAGAAATTGTTTCCAAAAACAGAGCTTGCAGTCATCGGAAATGGAGAAGAGGAAATGAAAAACTCTGAAAAAAAATTAAAAAAAAAATACAAATCGTACAAAATTCTGTGTTTATTTATTTGAATGATGATTTAAAGCATATTACAGAGTTGTAGAAAGAGAGCAGTACAAACAAATAAAACGAATTGATTCATGATTAGAAATGCAATTCCCAAAAACCATTGAAATATTGTCCTTCAATCGACAAAATGGTTGCATTTGTTGCCATACTTTGTACTTGTTCCTACTGAATTGTCCCAATTCAACTAATACATACACTCTAAAAGGAAATGAATTTTCACAAACATATTTGATTTCCAGAATTTTGCATCGAAACGTCAATTCTGGCAATGTGTTAGTCCTCTTTCGGATCGCTTTCGCCACATTATCAAATATTATAATATGTGCCAAAAAATGTATCGGTAATGTTTAAAATCGGACAATTCTACATAAAGATAATGTTACGTTATATGTATAAAGTTCGTTAGACTTATTGTAACTAATATTTTCTAAAAATAAAAAAAAAAATAAAAAAGAATATCAGTGAAATGAAGTATATTCAGTAGGCTCCGTTAGCATTGTTTACTGATCTTGGATTGTTGTTGGGACGTGAGTTGGTGCAATGACGTTTCGAAACCTTGATTTTGTTGTTTGATTTGTGTGTTCCGTTAGTATTGATTCGGCCCGCCAAAATGTGCGCCAAATGTTCCTAGAAAATGGTACAAAACAATATTAATCGCAAAGCATTTACAAATGTTTGAGTACGTTCGGAATTAAATACTTACCAATGATCGTGATGCTTGCGATTGCAAAGTTTCAAACATACTGACAGCTTTAGCTTTCTCCATATTTGCAGTTCTCATCAGAATATTTGCAATGTCCAGAAAATGGTGTATAAAAACGTTAACAAAACTGAAATATGAGCGTTTTCCCATAAATAATAACGTTCAATAGCAATTGAAAGAGAATTCAGTGAAATGACTCACACTGGGAGTTTTGTAACCGTGTTTCCTGTGAAATTGGTTAAATGGACTGCACGGCGAGCTGATTCTCTGGCAATCATAACACACAATTCATCGATCGTTTGGGGTCTAGCCTGATTTTCCGGTTCATCCTGGCTCAAATAGATCCACAAGTTGCGAGCGTCTTCAAAGAATAACTTCGGATTCTTGACATACTTTTTTTGTCATTAAAACAGAAATTCAAAATTAATACAATACAAATCGACATGACAATAAAACTCAAATATCAATCCGAATACCCTGTCAGCGGCGAATTTCAAGATATGAATTCGCTCTTGCAATGCATGTGCCTCGACGATGGTGCGCTGTGTCAAACGCCGTTTCAATTTTCGGGATAATCTTTGGCCCTTGTGAAATGTATGAATCGGCTTGCTTTCATTATCATCCTCACTCACAGCAGCTGATCAAATAAAAGCGAAAAAAACATTCCCTTTATTATTCACGAAAGTTTTTTTCCGCAGATTTACTGAAAATCTTGCACTAAGTCCAATGTACTATTTCCAATCATATTTACAATTAAAAAAACCTGTCACTCTGGATTATTCAATAGATTAATACACATTTGTGAGTTTCTATTCGAAATAATCCACCCTTGAGACTTCTCTTCACAAATTGAGAAGTAAAATAATTAAAGTAAGTTGAGAAGTATTTTTTTTAAACTATGTCATTGTCGTTATCAGTAACTACTCAGACTCTATTGAATGATATGGAATTTTCTTGTGTTCTAGTTCAAATATGTATTTTTTCACTTGCTTTGTTTATTTTGCACTACAAAATTTTGTGCTTACAGTCAATTTGATCTTCCCTCGACGGTAAATATCTTTCAACATATTTATCAGCAACATCAATTGCGTCTTCAATGCGATCGGCTGCGTACACTGACAATGGGCTATCAAGAACAGAGGATCCAATTTGTTTCACTGAGCCGGCACGGTTCAAAACAGGACGAACCTTTGGATAAAATGTTTTAGCACATGAACCAAGAGGATTTTCTATTTTAAAAGCGGTTACCAAGTGATCAGACATGTATTCTTTGGTATTTTTATATATCTGGAATGGAAATCAAATGAAATTTTAATCACTTTTTCAAATTTGCATAATATTTCGCGGCAAATTTGAATTTAACAAAAGCCTAGACTTGACATTCATTTAATTGTATGTCTCCACGGGAAAATAAGATAAAGCTACTCATTTATAAATGAACTGACCATTTGTGGTGGCAAATAGACAGATGGTACCCGCTTCTCCACTAAATCCAAACCGTTGCATAGAATTTGGTCCATGTGCTGAAGTGGACCTTCAATAATTTTGACTGCTGGTCGAACGGTATCAACAGCTGCAAAAATGACACCTTCTGCAGTATTGAAGCTCCACGTAAAAAATCCATTACGAGTCTGAAATTTGAACAATTTCATGAATATTTTGGTTTATTTTAATTCTATAAAATCCCACGTAATAATTCATGAAACACATTCTTTGACAATTTTAGTTATTTTTATATTATTGTTAATTGTTTGTTGCTAAATTCACTGATAATTATCAAATTCTTGAATATAACCATTAAAGCTACAATAAAATCATCGTTCACGGTTGTTGTAAAAAAGTTTATTATTTTGTTTTGTATATTCTCACCTTTAAATTATGATAAACCTTGCCAGCGGTTTTGACTCCAGTTTCAACGATCGGAATGTTGGCGATCCGGACTAGAGCCTCCAATCGCGGAAGGCCCGAAAAATGGTCGTTGGTATGAACTAAAATAAAAATCGATGCAATTCAAAAAACATATCCAGAAAAGATACAACAAAAAACGCAATGCATGGGTAAAAGTTGAGAGAAGATGAGAATAGAACAGAACTCATATATGCACTTGAACAAAGACCGACACATACATAGATGCAGATGCAGGCATCAAGAACGTGTTTCATCAATGTTTCAGAGAAAGAGTCTCACAAAAAATGCACTGCACATTTCTGAAGCAATGTGTGTGCAAAATTTAAAATTCAATTTAAAACTTATTGTTACAAAAGATCTAAATGACACCAACCATTGTTCACAGTCTGTAATTTTCCACTCATTCTTGATTTGCGATACATAAATAAAATCGAAATAAATGCCCTTGTCTTGTGCCTCGAAAGGCGTGCGATTAAATTCAAAACAAATATTAAATAGAACTGATTTTATCAACAGCACGACGTTGACTGACAGAAAAATAAAGAAATAATGTGAAATGTTCAACTGATATTGGATGTGTCGTCCATTTTAGGTTTGAACCATTCACGTTCACAGCACAAAATGTTCTAAAAGTGCGAAGAAGCAAATGTGATGTACGTCGAATTGATGGCCGGAGAGAGAGTCACAAATGTGCGCCGAATGAACAGAAAATCGGACGAATGAAGAATGAAAAACACAAATAAGATGACAACAGCAGCGGTAATGCGACAATGCCGACGTGAATATATGTGTATGCGTATCGCTATCGTGATGCACTTCAGACCGAATAACATGTTTTTTTTTTTTTCATTTCTCTTCGCCTCGTATTTCATTCTCATTTCGATTGTTCGTGAATAGTTCGGTTGGTGTTTGTGTTGGTAGGCTTGCACCAAGCTCGAGTGATGTTGAGAGGATAATAAAAAGATCCTTTTCTAAGATGCAGATATTGCACATTCGATGGTACAGGTGTGTGTGTGTGTGTGTGTGTTTGTGTTTGTGTGCAACAAGAGCGAAAAATAAATGTTTTTTTGTTCTTTTTCACCGTTTTTATTGTGATGATTATTTCGCAATTATCTTTGCCGCCACTCATCCATCGCGCGCAAACAATTTCGCTTTTCAAGGTCAACACTTTGTAAATTTTTGAATTTTTCGCTATCAGCTTTCCCTGTACATGTGATTAAAACATGTAAAAATTCCGAAAAAGACCGTTGCAATGGCAAAATAGAATGTGAATAATAATAACAGAAATATAACATTGGGTTCGCAATTGAGACTTGCTTAATGGCAAGACAAAATAAATAAATAAGTATATGCCTATGTATATCAGCCGCAGGACGTTTACGAAAACTCACGATCTGCTCAACCCATGCGACTCATTCGAATCATAAACTTGGACACAGGTCAAAGTACAATTAATCCGACCAAAAATGCTTATCAGCCTATTAAATGAGCAGCTACGAGGGAAAAAAGTGGCCATACAAAGTCAAAAAGTACAGAATAAATTGGAATATATGTTTATTACAAGAGGCACGTCTTATCGCCACACCATCATTCATTTTCATGCAACCAATTGCCGAAATTGAAACTTTTGCTGTAAACCTGTTTCATGACACGCATATAAACAAAACCAATTCTGTAACAAGTACTCAACAAGCCGATCAAGTCCGACTGATTAAACGCAAACAAATTTAGTTAAAGCTTCCTCAAAAATTTTAGCCGGAACAAGTTCTTTAAATATACCAGAACCTGAGCAAAACGTAATTAAAACTGATGCTCATCAAAATGAAAACAACCGATTTGGAAAACATACGACGTTGATGTTGTTGTTGCGTTTCGATTGTATTCTGGCTTACCCATATTTTCAACTGGTATTCCTCCTCCTTCCTTAATTTCTGTTCCTTGAACTTGTTTGGACATTCGTGTTCGATTTCGTTTTTTCTTTTCTAACGTGAAAATATAGCTATTATGTTATTTATCTCTCTTTTAATAATTTGCGTACAATTGCGTCTATTTTTTCCTTGTATTTGGCTAGGAATTTGGTAGACAATAGTTCAATCTTTGTCGGTTGTCACTTTTATGTGAGTAACTGCTCCAACTTTATCAAGCTGCCTGCAATGGCTTGAACAAAACTAGCAGAGCGAGAGAAAAAGCACTACTGAAGAGTACAATCTTACGCTCGTCTTATTGAAATCAACCGCACTGCACGGATCACGTTCAACGAATGTTAGGTCATTTCGCAGAATTTGAGCTCATTCCATGCATCTGTACTTATATATTTTTAGCACATTTATTCTGCTGCTGTAATCGCATTTTCGACGAGATTCCAAAGTGCCGGACCAACAAATATTCTCTCGATTTGTTGTCTGTTCTGAAAGAACGTTGCAACTTTTGTTCACACATAGATTCAGGGCCTTTTCTGTTTATGGATAAAATCAGGCAATGTCTGAGGGCGCAAACAACCAAAAGGAGTAATAAAACAAACAGTTAGACAAACAGGTTTTCTAAAATTGAGCGCCAATAACAAAGCTCTTACGTAAAATTCATCCCTGGAGGTAATGAAATTTGTTTTTAATTTTTTTATATTAGCAATTTCACGGGCCCCCATTGAACTCAACGTTCTGAATGACCAGAAAAGCTGTACAAATAAACTTTATAATAGACAATGCAATGAAATTTCCCATTATCCCTCGGGGTAATAAGCCGAGGGTCATTTTCTACATAATAACAAATATTGGGGATTTCGGTTATATCGCGCAGTTTCCTTACAGATGGCGTAGCAACTAACTAGTATAATCACCAGATGAATCATGCAAACAATTACTTCATACAAGTATCGATAGGCTATATTCTATAAATATGTGCCATTTCGTTGGAATATAAACAACATAATATTTTTGAGCGTTGCATATGTCGAATTTCATACAGATAAAGTAGAATTTGCGAGAAGTTGTACTCTTCTGTTTTGATTGGAAAAAAGTGCATCTAAAGCGGAATAGTTCCCGAGAAACAATTTGCCAGAAAAAAACTTTACTTTGATAAGCCGTCGGATACCAGAATTGCGTTGCGAGTATTCGCGTTGTAGATAGCTAGCGTTGACAAAAGTATCCCGCGGCTATTCGCAATGCAAAAGAATGAAGTAAGCTGCACATTGCCCATCACCTTGGCTACGATTCTAGTATCGCATACTTATCGCGATGCATTCGAATGTGTTCGTTAACGCAACAATGCTTCTTGGGCTTACGGGAAAATTGCTCCAGCTGAAAGAATTGGCCAAATATGGTTTCAACGATTCAATGACGGTGATTTTGATACGAAACACAAAAATCATCCCGGTCAGCCAAAATTTTTTTAGGATGATACTCAAGAATTTTCAGAATAAATAAATATTGTTGTAACCACTACTTTCGATTACTTAAAGGCAATGGGCATGACTTCGAAAAAAGAAAAACAAAAAATCCGCTTGAAATTCTCAATATTTAAAACATCATATTCGCAATATTTTATGGAAGTTTTTGTTTTAAATTTGGTGCTTTGTCATCACAAGTATTCAAAATTATAATGTTTTTGTGGCAAAGTTGAAGAAGCGCAGGCACCCCCAGTTAATAAGTCTATAAGCAAATATTTTACATTGAGATCAAGAGGTCCAACCGATGAAAGTCGGATATAACAAAGGTACAGAAAAACCTGTTTCAGTTAGACAACAAGTTACATATACCCCAGTTATGGGGTTACCCCAATCCCCCTGCGGGGAAAAATCTCTCGCTCAGTTCTTCAGTTAGAAATGCATAAATACAATAGCCACTCGACTTTGCTGAATAAAAATGATCGTGTCTCGCAAATGCGTTTGCTGACTTACGCTAAATGAATTGGTCACACATAGGACAGGAATATATCATTCTCACATACGTCTCCCAACTTAAACACCAAAAGCAACAACAAAAATAACAACGTTACAGACAATTCTTACCATCTCAAGCAAGCCAGCATATTCTTTTAAAAACTATTTTCCAGCCTATCTTCCAAGACTTGCACCTCATTCCATTGGCTTGGTGAAAATAGTTCAAGAATTGCATAAATTTTTACTTATAAAGAATTGACCGAAAAAATATCATTCATTCGAGTGAAAAAGATCGCAATATTTTCTGATTTTCTTAACTATAAGTGCGTCGCTATCCTTTAGCTGACTTTGCATGCACAACAATCGGGCTTATTTGACCATTGGTATTTAATCTGAAGCGAACAAAAATTAGCGCTGATCATTTGCACTTGATATGTATTGCACAGAAGCGTTGGGAATTTGGAACAAAACCGTTGTAACTTACTCAGTATTCGATATTTTAATACTTATAGAAAAAGAAACAGAAGCAGTATAAAATACAAACAGATTTTGAACTTTTACACCCGAAACGTTGAATTGAATAATTTTCCTGTCAATTTGTAATCACAACTGAATTTCTTTGAATGCAATAAATAAATTTTAATTTGTTTGAAAGTTGGACGAGAAATGAACTTGTTGTCCGAAATGTGGCGCAAACAAGAGCAGTAATAGAATTGAATCCAGTTCAAGAGAACGATATGCAAAAAGCCAATTGGAACAATCGGAAATTCTTCATCGACTGCCAGTTTATTTCTCTTCAAATTGATTATCATCTATACGCTGGATTCTCTTTTTTCTTGCAGATTTTTTTTTTTCGTATTAGACGATGCAATCGATTTCTCAAATGTCGCACATTTTCTTGTAAGAATAGCTGAAAGACTGCAGTCAAAAATCATTCAAACTCTGGATCAATTAATCGACATTAAATTTTCATTAAACATAGACCTTTCTTCCTCAAACAATTTTTACATGAAGAAACTAACAAACGAGAATTACTTTTTTTTTGTTGCTAACCTTTTGATATCAAACGATATGGAAGCACTTTCAGTTTTTGAAATCGTAACAGCAACTGAATATACATGAAAACTCACATAAAGGTTTGGATTTTAGTTTGAAAAAACACCGTTTAAATGAACGAAAATACTTAAAACTTATTTTGAAAAATTCTTTTACAAATTTTATAACATCATCGAACTACATATTAAACGGCAAAAATACAGAATGAATTCATCGATGGGCAGTCATGGAAAGATATACGTTCCAACAACGAGTCGAAATTATTAAAATTGACTACCGAAATTCGGAGTCAGTGATCTCAACTTTAAGAGCGCTACGTCCAATTTATGGTCGTCATAATCGTCCTGCCAGATCAACAATTGAGCGTCTAGTGGAAAAATTTGAATCCACAGGCACAGTACAAAATGTTCCCGTGCCAGTGAGACAAAGAAGTGCCCGTAGTGTCGAGAATATCGCTGGCGCTAGCGCATCAATTGAGGAAGACCCAAATCAGTGAGCAGATGATGTGAGCAGAAAGAAGCGATAGCAAATGATTCTTGTGTTGCGATATGTATATTCTCGGACTCATTTTTCATTTTTCCCGAGGGCGCACAAGATTCAACAAAGGTCCTGCGACACATTCACCCAAAAATAAAATAATATATTTATTTATATGCGACCATATACATATTGCAATAAATCATTTCATGCAAAAATATTTGCATTATGTCATTTGTACTTTCGGTTTTACTTTGTCGCCCGATTAGTTTGTCAATACTGTGAAACCGTTCTTCCATTAACGAATTTCGCTGTCCGCGCTGGCTGATAAAAAAGTGTGAACATTGGAAGAGACGATGAAAAATTAACACTCGCATGCAGAAAAAAACACGCACAACTGATAACGCAGCAAAAAACAAAACCGATCGAATTCAACAGAAGCATCGACATTATTGAAAATAAATCGATTCCAAAATAATTGTCATGATATTGTATTGTATTGTTTGACGCGATTGAGCTTTCAAACGACTGATTGTTCACTTTGAATTGAATGCCACATGCGTATGTTCACATCAAATATGATTGACCTTTGCGACTTCAAAGTGTATCATGTGGCTTCTGCATAATCTCAACTAATATTTGAGAAGCGCTTCCATTCCGAAAATACAATTTCGGATTCGACCAGATTTAGTCTTTTATTTACGCGTTTCAACTTAGACTATCTCGTTATTGGCTTTGATCAAAACATATATAAGTGTCTGACTGATGAATTTGTCAAATTATCAAAGAAAATGTGTAATTTGTCAATGAACTTGATCAATTTAATTAAAAATGCAATAATTCTCTGATTGCCATTGTTTAAAAAGACGGATGGGACAGATGCAAAGCAATATGAAACTCACGTTTACATCGCACAAATGCAGCATACGGGGTTGTCCCAAACAGCATCCACATAAGCAACGAATGGCGTGTAAACAAAGTGCGTTTGATGGAACCCTGCAAAGCGCTGATGTGACAATGGTTTGTGACAATTTCGGTTGACGTGTGATGTCAAAACTCAAATACAGAACACACAATTAAAGTGCAGATAAATTACACCGATTTATACAATTTTATAGGGCAAAATACTAGAAATTCAGTGAGAACGGCATTTCAAATTGAGGCATATTTTTCGCATTCAGCAACTTAATTTTAGCAAATTAGTGCACACATCTCATTGGATTGGTTTGGTGCAAATAGTTGGCATTTACACAGAAAAAATGGGTGAGTCAACACAATATTTAGAAATGTTTGGACAATATATGCTGTGGTTCTTAAATAAATGACAATTTTGTGAGGCAATCCATCAGCATAATTTGAAATTTGTTTCGCAAAAAAACTTATCCACGTCATGCATGAATTGTCAATTTAAATTTGAATTTTGAAAATAAACTTAATGTTTTGGTTTTGTGCATGTTGTAGGTGGCCTGTTCAGTTATTTCAAAGGTTTGCTGGGCTCCAGGGAGATGCGTATATTGATCTTGGGTAAGCAAATAATGAAATTGTAATCGAAACAGGGGAATTAAACAAAGCAAACGATTGACACAAGTGTTGTGATTATTTGCAAAATGTATGTAAAAAGATAGCATTGTCACTGCATTGAATTGGTTTGCAGTTAGTTAAATACGATATGTTTTATCGAAATCCGAAAAAACCTTCAAGTTGTCGATATTTTTGAATGCAGGTCTCGATGGTGCCGGCAAAACAACGATTCTGTATCGCTTGCAAGTAGGAGAAGTGGTGACGACGATTCCAACGATCGGTTTCAATGTTGAACAAGTGACATACAAAAATTTGAAATTTCAAGTCTGGGATTTGGGCGGACAGACCAGCATTCGACCGTATTGGCGATGTTACTACAGCAATACAGATGCGATAATCTATGTGGTTGATTCAGCTGATCGTGATCGGATAGGCATTTCCAAAGATGAACTGTTATACATGTTGAGAGTGAGTTAAATAACCGTTACCGCGGTCAATGAACCGGCCTAATAAATTTTTCGTTTGCCATTTTTGTCTACGGTGAAATAGGAGGAAGAACTTGGTGGAGCGATTTTAGTCGTACTAGCCAATAAACAGGACATGGAAGGTTGTATGAGCTTGGCTGAAGTTCATCGGGAGCTTGGTTTAGATGCCCTCAAAGATAGGACATTCCAAATATTTAAAACATCGGCAACGAAAGGTGAAGGTTTAGACGAAGCAATGGACTGGCTATCGAATGCACTTCAAGCTAGAAAGTAATCCAGTGCGCCGACACGCTTTGTCCAAACACATAAAACCCTCACACGGACGAGTTTGAAGAAAAAAGCATGCAAACAAAAATGTGTTGTCCAGATTAAGTTTAACAGAAACTAGCAACAGCTGAACACTTAAATTACTTAAGGTACTTTTAGCAAGATACAAAAAGTAAAAGAAAAAGAAAAAGATTGAAAAACAAAACATTTAATTCATTTGTATAATGTAATATATTTTCAAAATAACTAAGAGCATTGATATGTTGCCCGAAATATTTCCTAACTAAAATTAATTTATATGAAATAAATGAAAGAATCTTGTAAAAAACGGCATTTCCTCCGAAAATGTTAAGCTTCTTGGAAATCAATTAAACTTTCCTGTCTTTTCGAGCAAAAAACCTTCAAGTGAACAGCACATTTTATCTTATCAAAACAACAGAAGAGTCGTATATACTCACTATATAAGCTTTGATGTAATCTAATAAAACAAGACATAGCTCAGTGCTCCATTCAAAGCCGCCACAAAGCGCGTTCGAAAGCTGCATCAATTGAATAGCTGCCAACTGACAAAACCGAAAATGTTGAAACTTTTATTCATGCTTGCTTTGCTTAGCATAAGTTGAATTCACCGAAATACACAATACGCCGATCAATTCATCGTGAGTGTGACACAAAAAGAAATGTGTACAGTGTTCACGAGCGGCGCAGCGCGGCCTATACGAGTCTTAGCACATGCATGTGCGGTGGACGATGGCTGAGAGCGAATGGTAGAATCAACGTAAAACGGCAAAATATTCACATTGCTTCAGTGTTCATCGATTCCATTTGAATGAATAGTGCTGTACGAGAGGTACAACAGTTCAGTCACACATTTCCACATTGAGCAGTTTTTTTTTTGCTCCGTTGAAAGCTGAGTTAGTTTTTTGTTTGTGCTTCTTGTTTCTGATTCGGTCATTTGAGGTTTGTTTTGAACGAAGCTGTATGAAATTAAATTATCGATTCGATTGATTGAAATGTTAAAATGAACAACATATGATTTCATTTGCGCATTCGTGACGGAAATGCCAAAAGTCTGATTGGATATCGTCCCACGGAACTTTCAGTCGAATGAAAGTCGTTGGAAAAGTAAACAATCAAAGAATTTCGATAGTTGAAGAAAGACATTCTAAAGATATAGTCTCTCACAGCAGTCAATGAACAATTGTTTTTCCCTCACTATCCAAAAACACAAAATTTTCCATTTATGAATCAATTTCACACGAAAATCGCAGTAAAAACTGTTATGAGAGTAGTGACAAACAAATCGGGGCAAAGGATCGGCGAAGTTCTTCTTGAAAATATTGTTCAGTTGGCTTTATTCGAATGATTGGGCGCGCTAGAGTGCAGTTATAGTGGGTAAATAAATAACATGATTGCCGTGTGTTTCAGTTGTGACACTCTCTCGGATGATTTGTTGTTTGCATATTTTCATTTATCGAGTGAAAATTCGTTTGTGAGAGCTTTGAGTGAGTGTTCCGTGGTGTATGTGAATGCGTTGTGACTGTGCACTGTGTGTCGCACCGAAAAATTTATGAATCGGTCGTAGAAAGCAGGCGAGCGTGAGCGCGCGCGCGCTGAGCGGTGGCGACAGTAAGAGCTGCAGCAATAACATTCAAATAAGCAACAACAAAAATAACCGTCGGTTTGTCCAATCCGTCGAAAAAATCCGTTGAACACCGCGACCGACAACGATGGCACGCACACATTTCTCTCTGGTTGCCAATCGTTCGTTCGTTCATTCGATCGAGTGACTCTTTTCATGCCAACCAACACAAGAAAGAGTTTAGTTCTGTTTCTGCCTTCAATTCCATCGCATTTCGTTTTATGCGTTTCGGTTGTTGTTGTTGTTGCTGTTGCATTTGTTGCTTTAAAACATTTTTATTCAAATACATTTAGAAACATACGGCGAACGAGCCAGTCTCAGAATATAAGTTGCGTGCTTGTGTTGTTGTCGTCATACCTCAAACACACTACACATTCTCCCTACACATTGTGAACAGCACATTCGGGTTTGTGTGCTGTTTCGCTCGAATACTTCAGCAGCATGTCACTTTATATACACACTCGTTCGCCTGTGTAGTTGGCACAGCAGTAATGTAAAACGAAAAAAGAAACAGATTGAAAAAGAGGGAAAGAAAAAAACATTGGAATGCGAAACATAAGAAGTGGCAACGTTGCCTTCGTAATACAATAAAAAAAAACAACAACACATAGCAGCAGCGTACAATTGTACGCTATAGGAAGCAAAAGAGAGAAAGGGAGAAAGAAGAGTTGAGAGGGATAAAACATATTGTGGAATTCAATATGGCCGCGGCGCAGAGTGACTTTATAATGTTAATAAATGCAATGTGAGTCGTTTTTTCCTTCGGTCAATGTGATTGTATGTTTCTCTTTTTTCGTTCGGATTTTCGTATTGTTGTTGAGCTCTCTCGATCATTTAATGCCATTGCAGTGTGCGCACATGACGCGAATGCATTCTGAATCCCCGCGCGTCGTCAATTCAATATTATTCAGCCAACTGAAATGAGCGAAATCATTTGTGTGTTTTGCTGGTTGTTGGTTTTTACCTCAATTATTTCAATTTTTGTGTGAAGCAAAACGAAAAAAGAAACATCCAAATAACCGAATATATAATATCCTTTTTTTTCTTCAGTTTTTCCAAATCGGCAGACAGTTTGTCAAGTGTCGATTTAAAATGCAAGTGAACTTAATGTAAATAAAATAAATGCTGAAGGAACAAGAGAAAGAAAACAAACACAAGTGCGAAGAAGCGGAAAAAAACACACACAACAACAAGAAGTGAGTGAGGAGAGCCGCGCGATCGTGCCAACAGCCGAGCCGAATGTGTAAATGGCACTGAGAATTCAATATATAAATTTTATAAATAAATGTAGTGTGTGGAATTTTCTCAGTTGAACCATAACCGAAAAATAGCCGAATTATGCAAAATGACCAACTGAATTTGATCATCATCGCCATCGCATCGAGCGGAATGTGAGAGAGCGAAAGAGAATTTTGGCGTTTTATGAACGGCGGCATGAACTTAAATAAATCAAGCAAACGAATGTGTGATTTGAACAAGCCGAATAAAATTTTGTGGCCAGAGCGCACCGACTGATCAATCAGGGCGGCAGAATCTAGATATATTTATTTCGTTTTTGTTGTTGTTCGCGAATTCGAAATTAGTGCGCGCATTTTGAGGTGAAATCAAAGTCTAATATTGAATATGCGCAAACGCTGACACTCGACGAAATCACAAAAAGGAGACAAACAAATAATTTTTGTAATTGTGCAAAGTGAATAGCCAGCGAAATCCAAGTAATTTTTAATTCAGTGAATTTCAAATGCATAGATAGTTGTTGTGTGCCGTTTTTTTTCGTGTTAGAATTTGCGCGAAACACAATTTTTATGCAATTCAGCGGGAAAAAATTGTGCGACAACGTAAGGAAAATACAAGTGTCATCGGATCAGCCGGCACAAACACCAAGTGACTCAGATAAATAGAGAGAGTTTTGTTTTTTCGTAGTGTGTGCCGGGGAAATTGACTTGAGGCTGATAATCACAATAAAAACTGCACTAAACGGACACACAATAAAGTTAATTTCTTACATTATAATGCCAAATATACCACCGAATAATGTCGATCTTCCTTCTGGTTGGGACGTGGCTAAAGATTTCGATGGCAAGATTTATTATATCGATCATGTCAACAAGAAAACTACCTGGATTGATCCCAGAGACAGGTTCGTATCAATTTTCTTTACTACTCGCATTGTATGTTACTTATTTCAGCTTTCTTCTCTCTATTACTCCCCCGTCGAAAATTTTTTTTGCTTTTTTTTTTCGCTCCGTTCACGCTTTTATCGAGCGTTGGCATCGAACATTCGCTTGACCGCTTTTGTGTGCCTCAAACTGCACCGACTTGTCGGAATGCGGTGCATATAAATTATGACAAATATAGGTCGATTGCAGTTTCAATCACATGAGATTTTCTAGTAAAACAAGAAGGAAAATTGATTCCTTTCCTTCTCTGTCCCTCCATTGAGTTGCTGCTGTGTAAAGTTTCAATGAATGAAGCGATTCATTGAAACAGACAGATACACAGACACGAATCGCAATCGCTAATCAAATGCAAACAAATTGCCTCATTTGCGATTCATACACGCGACCGATCAACTAAATTAATATTTGCAATTCATTGCTCAAATTTTTGTGTTGCGACATTCATCATAATCGAAACAAAATAAAATAAAAAAATATTGGAATATTAATCATGACGTGAGATATTTCGTGGATATTTCGGCACTTGCCCGGCTACTGTATATTTAAATGGTGCAAAAATGATGATTTTGTTTTTTTTTGGGGTCTCCAGTGACTCACTTTGAATTCCATTGGTAGGATTTATACGATAAAATACATCTGAATCAAAGCGCATTCCAAGTGACAGCCTTCAAAACAATTACCGTTGTTCGAGCACTAGCGAAGTGCAATGGCGCGCACTCGACGCAAAATATATGCGCTGTTTCTTCGATACTCATCAACCGAATTCTAAGAATAACTGCATCTGTCGTTTTTCTTACGATAAGCAATTTAAGTCTGGTAAATTTTAATGGTGTTTTTTATATGCACCATATTGGTAGCCATGAAATGTGTGCGGCGAACTGGGGGCCTTTAAACGAACGTGAAATACACACATTAATGAATAAGCAACAGAAAGCGGAAGAGCAAGCGCGCGCGCGCGGGCCACATAAGCGCATTGTTTATGCACATCGGAAAAAGTGGGAGAGCAGTTTTGGAGTTTTGTACACATTTTTCCGGTTTTTTGTCACTATCAAATATTTTTCCATTTCAAACGGCCTGATTCAGAGACCAGCGCCTGCGTTCGACCGCCGCTGAAATTGAAAACGAACAAAATCGTAATAAACAATAGTGTGCCAAAATGGTCAGTCATGGACCTAGAAAGACGACGATTTTTTCAAGTGATTATGGAAATAAATAGAGAAGAGAGTAAGAAAAACAAAAACAAACTCACAAAAATAACAACGAAAGCAAAAAAGTGAATATAATATAAAAAAATGTAAGGCAACTAAAACCGTAATGATTGGTGTGTGCATATTATACAAAAATGGAATGCAGTCGCGAGCGCGAGCCGCTGAATCGTGCACAAGCAAATTTAAATAAAGAGATGTAATCAACAACACAGATTCGATGACAATTTTTGTAAGCTTATGGAATTTGGCACATATTTTGCACGCTGTATTTTCGTTAGTGACTGCGGCTGTTCGAATATTGAATCAAATTGTCTGTTGTGTTCTTGTTACAAATGAAGTTCGATGTATATTTACGTTTTCTTTTAAACGTGCGAGTTTTCACAGCAGGACAAAAATTACTGATATTCGAACATGCGCGTGAGAAAGGGAGTGCAAAAGAGTGAGAAGACGAGGTGCAAGAACGTTGGCGATCAATTCTGATCATTCGATAATGCGCTTGGTTGGTGCTGCATGCAACAAATTAATTCTTTGAACAAGCAGTTAAATTAATTAATTCAAACGAAATGGGGACAGATCAAAGGAATGTAATTATATTTGAATTGTAGTGACGTCGAAAAATATGTCGATGACGACCATTTGATCGCAAATGGCCGTTAGCGTATATCAGGCACTCAAAGAGTATCAATGCCAATCGGATTCAGGCAATAATAGTCAGTTGATATATATTCGAGTGCGATCACCGATCAAAGCATTGACATTACTGATGTTGACCACACTCTAAGGTTGCGTTTTCTTAAATGAAAGCTGCGGTCACTCGGTTGCTTTTGACAAAACCGATATTATTTGTATTGAGCTGAAGGGCTTACTTAACAATTATTCCTCCAATGGGAGGAACAATGGTCGACCATCAAATGATGATGAAGAAGCATCCGTTTGTTTTATCATTTATCAGGCGATATCATTCTCATTTGAATCATCGGTTGGTGATTCGTAATGGATTTTTTATTGGTTCCAAGTATCATTGATAAGAATTATTGTTCAAATACAATATTTTGTTACGACAAATATTTTTTATCGACCAAATAGAACAGAATGGCGCGCTCTTCGATTTTTGTGAGTGTCTCTTTCCGCGACCGAGTATATTGTGATATTAAACTGGATTGATCTATAAATAAATCACACATCATAAATAAAACCAGTCTTCAATCCAGTTTTTTCCATGGAATGTTATCATAACGCATGTTGGTACGCGGCTATTTCTTCTGCAAATGCCTTTGAACATTTTTCTCTCTGTATATATTTATCTGTGTGTGTACAAATGTAGGCATTTAATCATAAATAATCCGTAACTATGTAATCAGCGCACAAATAAAGCGAAAGATCTCTCAACTGGAGTGAAATAGGAGAAAATAATCAGAAGAAGTTGTAGTAGATGGATAAAAGTTGTCAGAGACTAGATGAAATGAATTCTAAAGGAATGTGTGCTTCTGCTATGTCGTTGTCGTCGTAGTTGTTGCTTTCTTCTTCTCAACTATTTAATAAATAAAACCACGCGCACAGCGTTTTGCTTCGTACAATTTTGTACACATAATTCTAATACACAACATTGAATTGGTTGTTTCTTTCGGTCGATCGACGGTGTAGTCGGGTTCTTTCGCTCTTCTATTCTCGTCTTAAATTTGGATTTGGATTTTTGTTCAAACTAGGAGCTCTCTTCACTCTTCTTTCTTTGATCTATGTTCAACACAAAACTATAATATTAAACCAGTAGGCATAAATAAATATCTATACTAAACTGGGAAACATGTCGGCATGAAATAATCAGTTGCCACCTCTTCTTCATCCAATTGCCAGCTGAGCGCGTTGTCTCTATCACACCAAATATGCTGGGGCCATTGATTGCGCGTGAATAACTCTTAAGTATTTATCTATTATGGTTTTTATTAGCATTGCTTGTCGCTCCCTCTTTCTCTCTCTCTCTCTCTCTCTCTCTCCTCTCTCTATTTCACGTCAATGTGCATTTTTACATGTCATTGTGTGCGGCTGGCTGCCTGACTGACTTGCTCACTCTCTGTCCATATACACATACTTGATTGGGGCTCGATCGGTTCAGTTCTATCTAATCAAGCGTACGTATACCGTTCGTATGTACGTGCAGTGTGGCAGGCCGTACACAGAAAACAGACGACGGATCACTAAAAAAAATGATTTACGCTTACGTGTTGGTCACATTCCATTCCTATTTCATGTATCTGTTCTCTTCATGTGCTGCCGCTGTTGTTGCTCATTTTTATTTTTAACATGTTCTTTTACGTTTTCAATGTAGGCCGTCTCGCTTGCACCAATTCCGTTTCAAATATGCATGCAGATTGAATGCGCGTTACGATTGAATGTTGAAATTATTCAAAAGTCATTTAGACTCTGCTGCTGCTGCTATGAGTTTACGTAAGCGCTGTATAATGTGTACATTGCGAACAATGTTGTCGCATGTTTCACAGGTCTATGACCATTTTTCTTTCGTCTCATCTCTCTATTCATATCTTTTTCATGCTTTGGATGCGGCTGCTTCTGCTGCTGCTGTTGCGACTTGATTTACTATCGCATTTTATGTAGCCAGAATATACAAGATTCGTTCAATTTCAAAGACAGAGCTTTCTTGTCATCGTTGTTTCTTTTAAACGTTTGCATCCATTGCGCGCACGATCGGCTTTTTTGTCAACAGATAGAAAATCACACAAGCAACTCAAAAACGCATAAAATGCATACTTTTGTGTATATAAAACAACCTTATAAGAGGTTGTTTATTGAACGATGAGACATGCACCTCAATTGCGCTGACTCTTCGGATACGAACAAACGACGATTACGATAGCTGCCCCATCCAAATGGCAACAGATTTGATCGGCCAACTAGCATTTCGATGGAAGTAGAAATCCAGTTTCAATCGAATACTATGCGTTCTTACCGCTTTGAATAAAATATGTAGCTGTTCACTTATGTACAAAATTGAACTATATTCTATATATAATAAATGTTCAATTTTATTGGCAAAATAAAATACGTAAAATGTGCGTGCGCGTGCGTAATAATACGTTGGGAATTCTATTGACAAGCCTTTTTCAAAGAGCTCATTCAAAAATTATTCCATTGTAAATTCTTTGCATGCGAATTTCGAGATTTAGAATTCGCCAATTTTATGAACTCGAAAAACTTGAATACCAACTAGTCAATCCCTCTTATTCATTCGCAATCTAACCGAATTTATGCAAACACCAACATTTGCTGATATCATCATTGTTATTGTACGACCAGTGTGTGATTCAGTGTGAAATGGACGGGGAAAAAGGTTAAACACGAAATGAATCAATAATCTTGGATAAATATTTGATTCATTGTGCTGATTTAAACAAAAGGAGGCGAATATTTACTGTATGTCCCACGATAATTTCGTTTATCCACTTTCAAGTGCATTGAATCGATTCGATTAAATATGAAAGATTCGATCCATGGAAGCGCCTGGCTCGATTCAGCGTGACCATTAATCCATTATCTCAAATTGACAAATGCAATTTTTCTTTTGCGAACAAAGACCTTTGAATGCCCGCACGCGCTCGTTCGTGCACATATGCTCAGTTTGATCATATCACACAGAAAATTCCACATCGAAAATAACTATTTCGAACCTTGTCATTCAAAATATTTATTTTTCGCGTCTCGGATTCATTTTAATTATTCAGTCAAAAGAAAAATAAATAATGTTGTGAAGTTTTTTTACCCATTATTTAATAAGAATTATCAAAATGTGTCTGGTTCAACATGAGGCAATAAAGCTTCTCGATTCTTTTTATTGCGATCGCGGGGTGCGTAAGTCAAAAAACTGTTAATGATCAGCTACATTTGAAAAACGGTCAGTGATTCGGATGAATACGTTTGAAAGTAGTTTTAACGCTAACCAAAAACAATTCCAGGCGAAAGTGATGGCGCTAGTTGTTTTGAAATGAAACACTAATTCATATGTGATTGTTGTTGTTGTGCGCACTCCATGTTTGTAATAATCAAAAAGACGTCTTTCGATACTTCTTGGATCGACCAAATATGGTCAATATTTGTGTATCGTATGTGCATTGTGCGTTTTGCATTCCATGTAAATGGACTCATAAAATACCGATGTGCTGAACACAGCAAATGCAATTTTCCGCTTTCAGCATTCGTAAAATGGAGTGTTTTGTTGTTGACGACGTGCGCGCGCGCACTCGGTCGATTTGCAACGACATATTCAATAATTTTTCTCGAATTAAAATTCCAAACGAGTGACGCGAGATAGAGATAGGGAGAGATAGGGAAAGAGCGAGAGATCGAGCGTGCGAGATACTTATATTTGTGCGATTCGCGAGGCCGAGCACTAAAACTAAGTAAATAACGAATCACATGTGTGCATTAACAATGCGAAATACTGATAATATGTTTATTCCGTCTTTATAGTTGCATTTTGTCACCGAAAGTCATTTGTGTTATCTATAGTTATGAAGAGCGTGCGTCCGCCGCCGCCTTCGTCATCATCTTCGTTTTTCTTTCTTCCTCTCACAAACGAACAAGAATCGGTGACTGTGTTTATATCGAAATCGTTGCGTACGAGAGGTATTCCAACTTTGAATTCCATTCTACGCAGAACATTTTTCCCGGAAAGGCGTGGGCTTTTAATTTGTGAGAAAGAAATATTCCGCATACCGGCAGATGTTTTCACATATTACACTAAAGTTAACCATCGATTGAATATAACCTGGCCAAACGAATGAACACGTATTGGGAAAGGAAGAGATGAAGAAAAGAGAAACTATTTTTTGTCGAAATACATCATGCTTAAGAGGATTGATTCACGCATATTTTTCTATATGCAAAGTACACTCTGTATGAAATGTAATCTTTTAATCGCGTCTGCTTATTATAGTATAAAAATTCTGCTGTGTCAAGAGACTGAAATGGAATCTCGCTCAGGCTTGAATAATTTGTGGCAATGAAGCGAGCAAGAGATTGCGCAGAGCAAACGCGGTTAGTTGCAGGTAAATTTCAAGTGGAGGAATGTCTGAAATGTAAATGAACTTCCTGTAATTAGGAACGTGAATTGATGTGCCTCTCATTTCCCCCTGCCTTTTTCATGTTTCTCATTTAATTCCCATGTTCCCGCGTACATATCGTTTAAATTATCTTCTAATTATCTTCTTGCATTTCTACGCTCATCCGACACTCTTTGCTTGTCTCTCGCTCCCATCTTACCCTCTCTCGACGGATAGTGACTCGAGAATGCTGCACATGTCAGCAATAGCAATTGCAATAGCCGCTGCCCCTGACGCCGTTACAACAATGTAAGAGTGGATGAGACAGAGTGAACGACAGAACAGATATTAAGTTCTCCAAATTCCAAAGAAGTAAATAGTTAATCAATTATGGTTGCATTTTTCTGGCACGTAAATAACGCCTTAAGCCATATCAAGTAAAAGAGTAATTTAAGTGATGAGATTAAAACTTTGGCTGCTTATGGGAACGAACGAAGCAAAAAAAAATCTTTATTATTTATCGTACATTATTTTCGAGTTTAACTGCAGATTGCCTGTTGGCAATTTATCCCTCAATGTTTCTCTTCCATTCAATAAGCTCATCAATTTTTGAGTTGTTGCAAATAATATGTTCGCAACAGTGCAATAGAACCGGTTGAAGTTGATGTGGTTCGAGCAGCACAAATATATAAAGATAAGGTAAAATATTTTATGCCCTGAGTCACACGCCGGCCCAATAAATTCTCCGTCGTCGAATGAATGCGAGTTTTCCAAGCTATTGTATACGAACTATCTCAATTGTATTAAGTGCACCCGAAAAGAACTTTGATCGTAATGCGATGATAAATTAAGTACATGTGCAAAACTGAACGCAGGAACAACAAGAAAAAGAGAAGAAAAAAATCAAGCAGCACACATAATAATAATCGGCTGAGGAAATACGCGCATTTTGGTCCCAAGTAAATCGACACAACGCATCATGCCACTGTGCTGTGGAATGTCGAATGAAATAAAGTTATAATTTTAAATGACCTTCACATACCGGCCGTGTGTATGAGGCAAATCTGAAACCGTGTAAACGAAAACAAATATATATATATTATATATAAAATAAACCGTATGGTATGCGAGGGAAAATTTATAGGTAACAAATGTGGAAACACAACGAATTGCTGCGAAGGAACGAGCGCAGAGCGCACAGACAAAAGAAATAAGCATGTGGAATGTGTGTAAGCAGTTTGTATGCGAATGATACGATACGATACGAGGCAAAGGCATTTCGTTTAAATCATATCCACACTCTTGATCATCATTTCGGTTTACGTTCCCTGCAACCATTCAGCAGACCGATTCATTGTGGCAGATTGAGACCGAACCAAAATCCCATCCCGTTTGACGTTTCATTTTGTTCAGATAACAGATGATGAAGATGGGATTATTTAAGACCGCCTCAAGAAGTTCGAACTTCGAAATTTGATAAGACATATCGGTGGAATGTGTGCGAGTTTCCAACGACGAGTTCAACATTCCATTCCACATAGCGATTTAACACATTTCATGCACATCAAAAGCTCGATCAAGTAGCTCAATATGAGAAAATTGAACACACTGAAGAGAATGAATTCACCGCAACAGCCGCAGGTTACGCATAATTCAGCATAAAATTGAAATGTTTTTGAGCCAATATCCAAATCGGGCCCTGGTTACACATCGATCTCGACGGTAAATGTATAAATATGCATGCTGCCTTTCGAACCAGAGAAAAATGCCAGAGCCAAGCGAAAATGGGAGACAACGTACAAGAGCAGCAGCAACAGCAAAAAAAAAACGGCATCTAAAATATCGTTTATTTTTGTTTTTATTTGACTTGTTTTTTCGTTTGATTTTCGTTCGGGCCACAACGAGAGCTGAAAAATCCCAACATCTGCTGGAATGTGCGCGAATATTTTTGTGCGATATTCGCTGTCTCTTAGTCGCGCACGCACGCACCTCGCTCATCTCACTCTTTTCTCGCCAACAGCTCTGCCAAATATGTGTGAATGTGATTGTGATTTGTCAGCGCATGACTTCTTTCTGATACGGAGCCAAATGTGTGTTTCGGAGTCGGCTTTTTATGATCTCGATTTTTTAATTCGATTGGAATGTTTTGAACGTGTGTATGTTAGTTATGTGTATTGTTTTTTTTTCGCTGCTGCTGCTACATCTCTCCACATTTCGGGCTGTGTATCGCTGCTGTTTATTTGCTTTTTGAGGCTGCTTTTATGTCTCATTAATCATGTCGCTTGTGCACAGAATGACGTACAATTCTTCCTTGTCATTCAAGGATTGTGCTAATAAGCAAATTTGCCATTTGAAAATATTTAACTTGAAACCTAAACACAACGAGGAATGGATTGAAATGTGTGTCGTTAAACACATATCAATCCAATCTTTACGCCAATTCAATCATTTGCAAAAGGAATTTTCCCAACAAAATAACATAAATAGATGGAAAGATTGAATTAGATTTTGATTAGAAATAGTCCAGTTAGAACTGGGAATGTGCAAATGAGAGATTGAAGCATAATCAAATTTCATTAAATTCAAATTTTCTTGATGTTGCGGCCTAGACACTTTCTTAATGAGCTATATTATTGTACAATCAGTAATAAGCTCGAATTTATTCAACGCCTCAGTTCACGAAGATTGCAATTTCGTAATTTGTCCTGATAAAAATGCTGATTACCGAACGAAAAAAAACTCTTCTATTTAGATCGTTTTACGCCATACACCATTGAATTATTATTCAAATATGTGATTTGTAAAAAAGCAAAAATATTTTAATGCAAGCGTCATCAGTTGGATTTTTTTGATGAAACTCAATTCCGCAGCGACGACGACCATAAAAATGTGTGACCGCGCAACACACGCGGAATAATTTAATATGCATATTGTTTGATAGTGCGCTTTATTCGCTGGTCTTCATATTTCATTTAAATGATATGGATATTGTCACGTTTTCAGAGCTAAAAATCAACGTTCAACGAAAAAAAAAAACAAACAATGTCCGCATACCAGAGATTCATTTGCAATAAATATCAATTACAAAATAAGAGTCAAATGCATAAACATCTTGAGTAAAATTCACACGTGAAGAAACTGCAACAATACGATCGCTTGCTCGCTCATCTCTCTTTCGCAATGTGTACGTCGGAATTCACGAAAAATCAAATGGGTGTTTGTTGTGTTCCACGTAAATATTTCATAGACGAAGAAATATTTGATTACTTAATCAATGTGTGAATACGGCAAAATTGTAATGTGAAAATGTTTGGTCGACGCTTTACATTAGCACTCGATGCACATTGAATTGTGTGAAGCGCATGCGCGCGCGTGATAAATACACTTTAGCTCGCGAATACTTTAATATGCTCGTTTTTTCAGGTTGAATATGTATATAAACAATCGCATTCCATTGCTTATCGCAAGCGAGCGGCCGTTTTTGTTTCTTTGCGCCTCTCGTTTTTCCTCAAACCACATTCTTTCCACACTTTAATTGCTGCGCGTCCGATTACAAATCGACTAACCTATAGCAGCTCGCCTTTTTCGCCTTCATTTTCGAATGTGTAAATTCGAAGTCTCTCTAGATAGATTTTGTTGGTTTTTTTTTCGGTAACGGAAGAAGAAATAAACAGAACCAAACTGATTGGTTGCAATTTGTTTTCGTCGTTCGGCTGACCTACAAATGCCTCTAAAATTTCCAATGCTTCTAAAAAATTCAATCGTTCGAATGAAAATTCATAAATTTTATTTATACTTTTTTATGTTGGGTGGCCATCAACGAGCGAAAATAAATGAGCATTCTTGAAATGTTTGGATGTTGTATGACGTAGGCGTAGAACATCCGAAAATCTAGTTCATTTAAACAATATACAGCATGCTCGGAATGTGTGCATTTCAATGTAAACGATGAATGAGCTACTGTTTGCATGTTCTGAATAGACACACTGACAAAAGAACGCAATTGTTGTGATCCGTCGTTCGTGGAATGTCCAAATGCAGCCTAAAAATAATAAGCAATTAAATGTGTATTTTGTCAACACTGGACAATAATCGCAGCGAGTCACATACTGAATTTAATCGGAAAAAGAGCGCATCACACTAACGAGATGCTATTCAGTTAATTAACCCATTGGTGTGCGCTGTCAAACATTCCTCAGTCGTCGTCGTCATTGTTTCCACCGTTCGATCGTCGGACAAAATTCACACGATCGAAAGGCCAATGTCTTGCCTCCTTTGTCTGCCAAACATGAACCTCGAATCATGAAAAGAAACTCATTATTATTTTCACAATGGACAACAAAAATATATAAAACAAATAAAATACAGATAATTTAAAATTCAGACATTAAATGTTTTACAACCATTTAAAAAAAATAGACGCAAAATGAGTTCGGTTTCGCATGAAATAGATTTGAAAGATATATGAATGCCGCAGAAATTTAAGCACCGATTAAAACTTGAGAGAATCAAGAATCACATTTTCATCTAGTATCCAAGACGAGCAACAAAAAAAAGAGAGAAAAAAGAGAGAGAGAGAGAGGGAGAGAGAGAGAGAGAAAGAGAAAGAGAAAGAGAGAGAGATCAAGAACGAGATCGCACGCTTGAATAACACAGCGATGAAAATTGCAAGCTAAAATCACACACTGTCCACTGAATTGTAGAATTTGCGTGGGCGATAGTGCCAAAGCAATGAACTGGCTGAAAATACAATTCCATTTGGATGAATTTCTCGGAAAAAATGCCAATTTTTTTCGGAGAATGTGTCGAGTGAGCTGCTGCGCGATACGCCACATTGCACAATCATCAAATAAAAAGAGCAGCGAATGGCAGGAAAAATGGAGCTGACTATATGCGTTGTTGTTGTTGTTTTTGGCTGGTTGGCTCGACATATGAGAAACAGGACCAACGGCAACAGACATTTGCTCTACAAAACAATAGTAATATTTTATAAACAAAATGGATTGATGCCATCAACAGATTCTCGGTGCTGCTACTGCTTTTTTTATTCACTTCATGATTCAAAGAAATAATTCATGAATTATTTTTGGATAGAAGAGTGAAAGAGTCGCTGTGTAAAACGGACGAAATGTATAATAATGTAAAAAAAATGGTTTTGTTGAGAGGCTGAAAGAGGCGCAGGTGCAGAGCCATGAGACTATGCATTGTTTGCTTGCAGCGCGCAACATGAACAAAAATGAAAAGATACACAAAGTCAGCAAAATGAATGCACACACAAAAAATAACATGATTCATAAATTTGCGGAAGAAAAACGTAGAAAATCTGATTTGAATATGAGAACAATGTGATATGCGATAGAAAATATGTATCGAAAACGACAAGCACTTCCGCTGAATGTTGATGTGGCATAAAACAAGATTTTTTCATGTTGTATGCAGCAGCAGCAGGAGCAGCGGAGGCAAAGAGAGAGATTAGTTTAATTTTCACATTGCATTTAATTTGCATGAGATTGGATGAGGTGGTTGTTAACCTCAGATCTCATTTTGCGGTGCTTCTGCTGCTACTGCTACAATTTGCTACCGCACAATGGTTTCTCTCTCTCTCTCAACTCTCAAACGTGTTATGCAGAGATTTGCGTTCCGGTTTTGTTTCTTCTTCTGTCGTTAGACAAGTCTTTTTTTCTGCTGTCCTGCAAGTCTTGAGAGATAAGCACGAATTTATGGGCCCTTTTATTATATTGGTGATATCTTAGTTGAAAGCGGAAACATGAATTTACCATTTGCAATGTCATATTTTCAATGACAAGCGAATAATTTGCTGTTTTTATTGCAGGTACACAAAACCACAGACGTTTGCCGACTGTGTCGGCGATGAGCTGCCGCTGGGATGGGAAGAGTCTTATGATCAAGTCATTGGACGATATTATATCAATCATTCTGATCGTGAGTTTTACTTCATTTTATGTATTTTTTATAGACTTTCTGGGTTAGAATATTTTTCGCTTAATTCGAGTAGCTAAAAGCTTGTTCAAAAATTATTGCATAGAAATTGGCTTGAAGTTTGCTCAAAATTGGCTCACGCTTCAGATCATAAAAATTTATCCTCATTTCATCAGCATTATTTAAATTAGCTTTAGTAAACATTTTATTTTGGTCTTTCGCTCAGAATCAACACAACTGGAAGATCCACGGCAAGAATGGAAATCCATTCAGGAACAAATGCTTCGTGAATACTTATCATCAGCGCAGGATAAGCTTGTAGCCAAAAAAGAAATTTACGATGTCAAAAATCAACGATTGCGACTGGCTGAAGACGAGTACAATATGTTGAATGCGATGGCAGCAAGTCGTAATAGCGGTAAGTTTTCACCGCACAAATCAGCTTCACCAGACTTAGGCAAACTTTGACCTCTTTCCTTTTTTCAGTTTATTCATCGAATAGTTCAATAAGTACGCGACACGATCCCGAACTGCTGAAAGCCGAATTGGCGATTGCAAAAGAGAGAGTGTGGCGGCTGAAGCGAGAATTACTTCAAATCAACTTGGATATAACATACACGCAACGCGGAGTTGATACGTTGAATTCGTAAGTCATTTTGAATTTTTTATCATAAAATGCAAATCCCGATTAAATCATAACAATTTTCGATTTATTTCGAACAGTGTGGAACAAAAGTTGAGCGCTCACGAAAATGGTTGTTACAATATATCTGAAGTGCAGGCAATTCGCGAGGAAATGGTGAAAGTGCAGAAATCGCTGGTGTCCGGTGAAAAGGTCAAAGACAAACTTCTATCCAGCTTGGCCCACATTAAGAATGAACTCACGCGACAGCAGTACTGTGATTCAAGCAGTGATTATTTGGCATTCAATAACGATAAAATCTGCGTGGCATCGCAAACCGATTTGTGTGCCGAGAGTTTGCATGGTGGTGCGCGCTTCGCTGAAATGGCCAAAACGAAATTCCAGTACGACGAATGGCGCAAACACATCAAACAACTTCAACAGCAATTGGCTGATCATGTCGATAAAATTGAGCCAGGCCAACTCGAATCCGATAAGGATCGTTTGCTGTTGATTCAAGAGAAGGAACAGTATTTGAAAGAGTTGAGGAGCATTCCATCGGCGACCAAGTCATCAACTGAATTCGCAACGATTCAAGAAGCTTGCCGAAAATTGGAATTCGATTTGAATAATGCATATGAATTGTCCAATAAATGTATTGCCGATCGATTGCGATTGCATGAAGAGAAACAAGGACTATTGCAGCAGCTGCAAGAAGCGTTGAAATCAACGAAAATGCTGGAAGAAAGATTGAAATCATTCTCTTCGGGCAGCACATTTTCAATTAGTTCAGGCTCAAGTTTAGGTTCACTTTCAACTGCCAGCAGCAAAAATTCACTGAGCCTTAGTTTCACCGATATTTACGGTGATCCGTTGACGACGGCCGATGCACAAGTTGATATGCTTGATTTGCATCGTCGCGCCCAATGCATATCTCATCCGTCGGAAGTGTCACTGTCACCACGAAGCAGCCTCTCAGTTGAAACACCGCCCGCTTCACCAATGAAAGATAACATCTCTGATGAGCCAACTTATGAAAATACCAAGTATTTCCCCTTGCCATCAACATCGTGTTCACAACACGAACTAGATTCAACCGCTTTCGATTGCATGCGTTTGGAAGAACGACTGAATGAGCTCGAATGGAAGCAATCGTTGGGAATGACAGTTGGTCCGAATGCAGCACCATTGTCACCCATTTATGAAAAACCATCGCTTAGCTTGCTACAACCAGCGGCCATTAGTAGAGCATCGTCAGCATCAAATACAAGATCTGTTTCGGCTGCTGTCAGCAATGAATCAGTAGCCGGTGATTCGGGCGTTTTTGAAGCGTCCAGAGCCACATTACCCGGTCGCGATTCGGCTCAAGTTCAAATTGCACTGAAATATTCGAAAATTGACAGCACCATTAACATCACAATCGAGCGTGCACGCAATTTACATGCACTTTGTCTCTCAAACAAATGCCAAGTGTAAGTGTAACTTTTACTTTTATAAATATATTTTTTTCACAAGTGAAATGACCAACAGCGTGATTTCAATATCAATTGTTTCTTTTATATTTCATTGCGTGTTGTTCCATATCAGTGTGTAATATCTAATAATTTTATTGTTTCGTCCGCAAAATAACCGCAGATATCTCAAAGCAGCGCTCCTACCAAATAGCCAACAATCGTTGAGAACGTCGAACGTAAGTGGTGCTTTGTTGAAGCCAGTTTTTGGCAACTCGTTTTCTGTGCCTATACCCTTGAATAAACTCTACACGAAGACACTCCAAGTGAATGTTGTGAGTGTTGTAGGTCAACGCGACGAGATTGTTGTAAGTTATTCATTTCATTTGATCGATATTTTGTGGCGAAGCAATGTCTAAAATCTGCATTTTTTCACAGGGTTGTGCACAAATCAGTTTGGCCGAATTCAATTCAGAAGAATCAACAATTAAATGGTACAACATTTTGAGTTTCAAATTCATGCAAAATTTTGAATCACTTAATGTGGCCAGCGGTTGTAAGGAAGAATCGTCTGATGAATCGACGATCATTTCATCACAAACGTCAACGCTGACACGGGATCAAGGTCAAGATGGCATTGCTTCGTCTTTGGTCGATGAGCTCGGAGAGAAATTGAATTTGAATCACGATGATGATGAGCATTCGAATTCAGGTGAAAATGAGAATGGTGACGATGGCAGTAGCACAACTGAAGATCGCGAATCAACAGAACAAATGCTCGCCGCTTACATTAATGAAGTACGAAATTTCAATGTGCCAGCTACAACCGTCGATAAGGAAACAAATACAGAGTGTGCATTTCCACCAGATCGCACACGCGATCGATCATTGCTCCTGTCGGCTTCGTCATCTTCAAAAGAATTGGATTCAATCGACGAAAGAAGTGTCAAGCGATCGCAGACCTTCTCACCAAGTGCCGTTGTCAGCAAATCACGATATGTGTGTCGATTGAACCGAAGCGATTCGGACTCAGCAATGCATTTCACCGGTGGCCATGGACTGAGCAATAATCATCTTTCCGTTCAGAATCCGTTCCATCGTGGCGCTGTCGAACGACGATCACTCCGTTTCCACAACAAAGTCCCCAAAAGTGTTTCAACCAGTAAGTTTCCAGAATTATTCCGGAATGTTCAATGAAAATCGTTCATTATGGACATTGGATTTGTTAATGCTTGAACAATATAAAGTTAATGTCCAATTGAATTTCACTGAAAACAAACTAATTTTTGTGCTATTTCTTCACAGAAATGTTGCCTATACCTCGAACTAGTCTTGATTTGGAGTTAGATTTGCAAGCCCAACACACAAAATTGGAAACACTGAACGATGAAATCGAGAAGCTGAAGAATTTGAAGCTCAAATTAGAGCAAGCCGTAGACTCAAAAGACGGTAAAATTGCCGCATGGGCTGTTGAGAATGAAGACTTCCAACGACTTGTAGAAAATATCGAAACAAATAATTCACCGGAAGACCGCAAATTGAAGAAACTCTTGCACAAAACATCTAAGGAAATTTACAAGCTACGCAAAACTCGTTTACCAAAAGGACAACCTGATTTTGCATCATTCAAGTGAGTCAAAGTGAATTTCAATTTTTAGATGTAAAATAAAAATAATATCACAGTTTGAATAGATAATTAATCGAAATGTTTATTTTATAGGGAGAAAATGGCATTTTTCACTCGAAAAGGATTAGCTGTACCTGATTTACCATCAGATTTCGTACTAACTGAAGAGCCGGAGGAGTTTGCGATGCCGGCAACACCGCCATCCTCATCGACGAATTCAACGCCAAATGAATCGACACCAAATCCAACTGAAGAGTTCAACAGTGGCGACCAATCGGAATCAAACAGTCGATTTGATTATATTGTTGACCGCAACTATGGCGTTGAAGTTTGATTTCATGCACAAAGAATTGATTCGTGAATCAAAAGATCGTTTTTGGCCGCACAGTAATTTCGATTGCGGCAAACTGAATGCAGTTGAAATTTGTTGGCTGGTATTTTGCATGCAGAGAAATTTTGAAGTGAACGGCATGTTCTTCATGTATACATTATCCCAAACAAGGAAGCGGAACGGAACGATTCACTGTTACGGTACGGCATTCTCCATATACAAATACACGTACTGCTCCGTATCTGTAACGTTACAGTTTTGGTATTGTATGTATACAGCTGTAACGTTCCGCTCCCTTGATCCCAAATGCATGCAATGGTGGGTCACTTTCAGCAAACTCTTCTTTTGTTTGCATTGATCGAGAAATATTGAAGGAAATCGTGCAATATCCCAAATAATTCATTAGATTGAAAAAATTGCTTTCTTTTAGAGTAAATGAACATAAACAAAGCACAACACACACGCACACACATGAAATATCGCATCAATACACAAAAACACACATTCATACAAATTCAGTTTCACACATTCATCGGACAATTGAGACAGAATGCCACCACAGAAAATAGCATCTTTTGAAAGTCCAATATCTGAAAAAAACGCCATATTAATGATAATAATATGTTCAACAATCGAACCGAAATCATGTTTTTTGTTTTCGATTTTTTTTTTTTAATTTTTAATAATTTATCTTCTTTATAAGAAAACCAAATATACTCAATAAAAACTGAAGAAAGTGTGCAAGAGATAGAGAAAGAGATAGAGAAAGAAGGAGAGAGTGAGAGAGGAACATGTTAAAATATTTCTAAGCTTTGCGTTAGGTTTGAGATAGAGATTTCGCTTAAGTAGATGATAGATTTGAATAGCCTGATTGAAAGTAGCCATTAAACTTGCAACAGTGTTGACAAGACTTTTATCATAATTTATGCTCGAATGAACGTTTGATGCGATTCCATCTCGGATTCACACAAATGTTCTTGAACAATTGTAAAAAAGTGCCTTTTTCGGTATCTAAATCACATCTTTCGTCTCCACTTCAGTTTATTGGAATATTTTTTTATACTTTTAAATAATTCTGAGAGGGAGAGAAAGAGAGAGAACGGGGAAGGCAAAAATTGATTAAAAATTGACCAGCATTTTTGTTAGGAGAAAAATATTAAAATTGTACATAGAACAAAAATTTTGAAATTTAATAACAAAATTTATTTAAATAACACAAGAACAAAACCACAAAATTCTAATAACTATCGTAATAATTTGTTATAACTAAGCAAAAATACTAAAAATTAAATGACTCAAAAGTTGTTGATGAAGCTAGTGAATGAAAACAAATGAAAAAAATTCTATTGTAGGATTGTATGAAAAAATAAAATCAATGAATTTGTTGAATTCTAAAATGAATATGAAATTATCTGTTGAATAGGTCATGTTATATGTAATTACGAATAAAAACAACACCCGAATTCAAATAAAGCTATTACTGACTCTTTCAGTGATAAACAAATGATTTTTTTGTGTGTTTTCTTTCGTTACCATTCCCAAAAATGGGTTTGGTTTATATTTCATCAGAGAAAATATTTCTATTTCAACATCTAGTTACAATTTATGAACCGTCTGTTGCAGATTCCGGTTTTGGTTACAAGTTAAATGTAAATAGACATCTTACTGAAACGAATAGATTAAGTTCTTAAAATACAAACTTGAATTTAAATCATCCACATTTTTCCCTAAGTAAAGTTGGGTTCGAGATTTTGGAATTCATTTCAAGTGCTGAAGCATTTAAATCGCCAAATAGTTACATGTTGAACAAATGATTAGAGACAATGCTTTTACTTTTGTTTTAAAACTTCACGCACAGGTGGCGTCGTATGCGTCTATTAACTCCACGAAGTTTCGATTGTGTTTCTCATATGAATATGCAATTGTAATGAGATTTTGTCCAATATTTTTTATCAACCATCTCATCAGACGTGAAAATGTGCAAAATCATTACATCAATTCAGACTAAATTCGAAGAATTCAAGTAAATTTCTCAATGCAACTATAGCGAGCAACCATAAATACACAATTCAAAGCACTGAATCAAACAACTGTCAAATATTGTTTGGTTTATTGTTGGAAGATTTTTCGCTGTTCAGCTACACTGTTGTTATCGATGGGATATTTTTTGACGTTGCTATTGTTGACTGGAAAGAAAATGTTGACAGAATTTGATATCTAGGCAACCACTTCTGGTTGCCGTTTGACTCCGTGAAATTTTACGTGTGATTTTGTCTAGTCATTTTGACACAGGAAGACTTTATCAAAGTTCGAATCACAATTTATTCATTGTAAGCTATTTACATGGACGGACATAGCATTGTAAGTGAAAATTGCGGATGCGACATCAAAATACCTAAGTGAATTCATTTATTTTGACTTGGAATAACTTGATATTGACAACAGATTAATCATTTAGCGAGAAGTAAATTTAGCCCTTTGTATTTTACATTTGAGTGTGAGTAATTGTCGAGCGTGCGATTTGCAGTCGTCAGCCATAAACTAGTCTGAAAAATGCCTGCATAAACATATCAATTAAACACCTGACAACAATTTATTATTGTGCGCATTTGAATTTTCGCATGCATTCAAATATCATCGTCGTTCGATTATGCGAAACGGACATCAAAAGTTCAGCCAATTTAAATTTAGACGCGCAATATTTGCATATTTAATAGAACTGCGTTCAAAAACCATCATTATAAATGCATTTATTCTAATAAATCATTCAAATATTTTGATGTACATACATTGTACAGCTTACATGTATTGAGCTTAGGTTGATAACCAACTTGGAATCAATGTTGACATCATCAAATAGAATGTCAGATTTCCTGATTCCAATTTATAGCCACCCATAATTCTATGCTTTAGCTCACATTTTGGACATTTTCCCACTTCGTACATTTGTTTTGATTCAGCGACACAGGCAGATATCTCCGCTATACAAGAATACCATCGCACGCGGCATGAGTTTATTTTGATTGTGTCGCCTGATATAGACGGTGAAGATCCAACGGATCTCCGGCCGTTACTGTCGTTACGGTTCCTTTTGGCTACTGGCCATTTAACAAAAACCCGAGAATACTATTGCATTGCAAATTCAAATATTCACACCAAAATAAAATTAAATCAATGAAATTCAAATCACGCGAATGCGCAACGACGTTCTCACTGTGAGTGAGCTTTTACCGTTGAATTGGTTGCGGTTCGCACAAACATTATTCGATCGCGGATTCATTTGGATCGTTACGTGCTCGTTTGGAGTAAAATTGTCGCGAAATCACGTCGCACATCGAAGAGTGAACATTTATTCGTTCGACACATCAATTCAAATTGAAAGATCATTGACTCAACGTGCAAATCAGTGTATTGCATTCTAGTACAAGAAAAGACACAGGAAAATAGCAATTCAGTAAATTCAAAACATATTAAGGAAATTGTGAAAATTAGAAATAAATCGTCGTAATGTTTGAACATTGAAAAAAAGGTTCTTGGTTTAAATGAAGGACGGAACAAACATACTTGAAAATTGAAATTTGAATTAGAACATTTACAAATTGTGAGAAAAAAAAAACGATTTTCCGTTGAAATTCTCAGTTCAGAATTTATTTGACTACATTTGATTTGAGGAGTTACTGTGGGGGTAACTTCACATCTGGTGAGTTTTGCGTATTTTTGATATCTCATCTGTGAAACGACATCAAATACCTCACAAAGAAATATAGTGCAATCGAAATTTTATATAAATTTTCATTAAGAACATAATTTGCGTATAAAAATCGTCAGGTACAATAATCTCGTCAAACGTACGTTGATCGTGCCAAAGGTGCCACCTACACGCGCTTGCTTTACTCTCAAAGAACATATCGGCTGAGATGTTTTTGTAGCAATTGATCGCGTAAACATCGCGCGCGTTGACGAATGAAATTGCTATTTATCCTTAAATGGCGTCAATGGACAATTTCCCGTTTATTTCAAACGGAAATCAGAGTATTGTTGAGAATATCGCCTTAATTTATGAATTTTTTCGGTGGCAAGTCGAGACGCAATAGTACTAAATTAGTCTCTTTTCACGAGAAACATGGAAATAATCGAAAAAATTCAGAAATTCTAGACGACAAATATTGAGCGACGCATTTTGGTCGAGGACTCGGATGAAATATTCATACATTGTTGTGACATGAATGACAAAGACAACGCGCATTTTTTTCGAATGTTTCTTTTTGACGTGTTCGTTGAGACGTAGAAAATGTTAAAAACAATTTCATTATGGGCTTCCTTTATTGCCATCATATAAATATCGTCGGATAAATTGAATTGCAAATTTATGTGGTCATAATAGTTTTGGTGCAAAGAGAATATTTCCTCGATTTCACTGTCCATTTCATTTGTTCGTTCGTGCATTACGTCGATGCACGCGAAGCAAGAAGAACCTTTTCAGCTTAAATTGTAATCTCTCGATTGTCGTTCGAATTGTGAATTTTCCTGCGTGGTACAAATCAAAATCAATAGCAAAATTTTCTTTCATTTTCAGTGAAAAAGACGAATACGAAAAGAGAATGGAAGACAACTTGAATGTGCAATTGTATATATACGATTTGACGAGTGGCATGGCGGCAATGATGAGCAATATGCTGCTTGGTCGTCACATCGAAGGTGTCTGGCATACGGCGGTCGTTGTTTATGGGCGAGAATTCTTTTATGGTGGTTCAGGAATTCAGAGTTGCACGCCGGTGAGTAGTTAACCATTTTATCAATTACAATTTTGTCGATGTGTAATTTTAGATGCGGTGATGCGACAATTTTTGCGTAAATGTGCTGAAAGTGAATGCAGTGCAGATGCTTCAATCCGAAAAAATCGAAGCGTGTCATTACGCTTTCAAATGATGTGAGAAGTTGAAAAGATAAAAGTATTTCGACGCAAGAATGTGTGGATGTGCGAGTGTGTCGTCGACATCGTACAAAAAATTCATTTGCCACACCGAAAATAACCTCATGCATACCCATCTCACAAATACACACACAATGAAGCGAGATGTTCATGATTTCGGCTATGATTCGGAAATTTCAGCACTGCGCGCGTTACAGAACATTCGTAGGTTTTAGTTAACGCTTGCGCTTTTCTTTCATTGATCATTTTCAAAATGACGTTATTCTTTTTCGTCGGATTATTTGTGCGGCATTTGAGTTTCTACAACACACGTCGAAACATTGTGATTTGGTCACGACCAGTTGTTCGAACCATTCATTTATCAGAATCTCCTACACAAAATCGTTCTTTTGAATATCTAAATTTGTAAGTGAATTTTCTTTTTTTCTCTCTGTGTTGAAAGAGTGGTACAGTTTTGGGTCAGCCGACAAGAGTAGAGAATATTGGTGAAACTTTTGTGCCATATCAAGTGTTCAAGGACTATTTGCGCGGTTTAGCTGAAAGTACATTTAGGTAAGTGGAAATAATCTAGGTATTTCATTAAAATCGGTCCATTATCATCCACTTGATTGCTCTAATTTTTTCTCGTATTGCTCGTGAATGTGTGGAAAAATTCAATTGAACCGAGAGAGGCAGAGTTCGCAGGAAACAAGCATATGCATCGTGCGGCTGGGGAGCGGCTTAAGTGAGAAAGCGACACAGAATTTCGTTTGCATTTGGTTCTATTTTTAAAATAACATGTTTATAACTTGGAATGAATCACTGTGTCTAACAGCCAATGCCTGCATGTTCACTGCGCACCGAGCTGCGCAAAATTTCATGCGCTGTTTGTATGATTACACTCTCTCGGACTTTAGAAATTGTGTTGTTCTTGTCATCCAAATCGAGCATTCGTCAGCTTTTGATGTGTGTGTTTCTGAATATTACATCGTCCGTCGCGCAATGATTCAGCAAAAATTAATGAAGCAACCAAATGGACGAAATAGCGGTTTTTATTAATGACTTTTACTTCTCTCAACCGCATTTTCTCGTGTTTCAGAGGGGCCAATTATAATCTAATAAAATTTAACTGCAATATATTTTCACAAGAATTGTGCCAGTTTTTGTGTGGAAAAAGCATTCCGAAATACATTTTGGACTTGCCACAAGACATTCTATCGACACCGCTTGGACAGAGTTTGGCACCGTTGATCGGTGAGTGCTTTTTAGCAGCTCATAATTCACTTTTATAATACTCATAAAAACACTTATCTTTCTTTTCTGTATCAGAATCCATCGCCAGCTCAGCAAACGAAAGTGGTGGCAATTTTTCCTACGAACCACAAATTGGTGCACGTGAACAAAGTCCTGGATTTGAAGAGCTTAACAGTGAAATTGAACAGATTCGATTGCAATCGATTGCATTAGACCGCAGCCGTTCAGCCATCAAAGACAAACTCGCCAAAAAGGATAAGAAAAAAGATAAAAAGAAAAAGAAGAAACAATTGTCGACGTCTGAAAGTGAATCAGCATTGAATATGTCAGAAATTGATGCAGTAGACCAATTGAATGGCGCCGCCGGCAGTGATATTCCACCGGAAATGCAACCATCACAAAATCGATTGCGACAAGATTCCACCGAATCCCAAGAAGAGAATGAACGCAGAAAGAGCCGCGAACCAGCGATTGTTTTCAAAGATTTGGATGTGAGTGTTGATTGAAAGTTGGCAAATATTTGATGTGATTGAAATTCTTTTCATTCTGTTTCTCTAGGCCGCCGTTGAATTGGAATGCTTGGTAAAATTAGTGGACGGAAAACTGTCGAAAGACGATGAAACTGCAGTTGAAGAGTTGCATCAATATTTGATTGAAGGTGAAGGCAGTTGGGCTTTGGGTGAAGGCTTCCTCTTGTTTGTCGGTCGTATTCTGGAAGACAAGAACCTTTCAGTTGAAGCTCGTGTTCATCTATTACGAACACTTGCCGCAGCTGCTTTGAATGATGACATTATTTTGGTGCTGCATCAAGATCGCCGAGATCATATTTTGATGAATTACGCCCAAGATATCGACCGCAAATCTCCAGAAGAGCAAGAAGGTCTTGCGTTATTTGTATGTTAATGATTTCAGAGATCCTGAAACAATCGCTATTAATCGCATTCTTTTCAATAGATCTGTAATTTGTTTGAGAACACCAGTTCATCGGAATGGCTTCTCTACATTTCTGAATGGACCTACAATAACGTACAAACTTCCAATATTCGGGCCACAACCAAAGTAGCTGTGCACTGTTTGCTGGCTTCTTCCCCAAAATTGAGAGATATTGGTACGGCCATTGTTCATAATTTGGCCGTCAAGGAGGTAAAAACTGTGGTCTGTATCGCTTCGTCTTAACTTTTTCTTATCGCATAGTTGTTTACTCGCATTTACACCACAAGAAGATTGGCAAAATAGGTCGTCAGATCCCTCTTTGCTAATCTACTTGCATATTTTTGCACACACATTCGCACTGACACACACTCACATCGAATTGGCTTATTCATTTATGAAATCATAAACACACGTTACTTGAAGAAATAATTTTGACTTGATTTTCTGTAGTGTTACAAGCAAATACCGACAAATATTCTGATACAATATACACCTACAGTTGTATGCGTTTGTTTGGTACAATATAATTGTTTACTTTACTGGTTTGTACAGATAAAAAATCATATAAACTCAAATTTGAGATGAAATGAATGGGTGAGAATAAAAACTGACCTCTAAATATTACAAGAATTAAAATGAGACTAGATGAATTTGAAAACAAAAATTAGACCGGGAAAAATTGTAATACAAACATGTGACCAGGAATTTTTGAAAACCAAAAACGAGACCAGGAAACTTTTAAAATGTGTATAAAGAAATGAGACCAGAAGATTGTGACAGCAAAAATGACCCCGAAAAATGTGCAGACACAAATGAGACAATCGGTAAAAATATTCTGGGTCGCATTTTTATGCAAAAAAAATTTCTCCTCCCATTTTTATTCTCATGTTTTTCTAGCCTCATCTTAATTCTCACAATAGCAAGAAGTCGGTTTTTCATTCTCACCCATTCAAAAGTCAATTGTAATTTTTTGGGTAATGTGTGAGTGTTGAGATCAAATTGATTCATTTTTCAAATCAAAAACCAAAATCAGCAACAAATCAACATACGAATAAAACAAAAGAAAACCAAATTATCGGAAAATGATAGAAACATCAACATTATATTAAGTTTTGTTTCATTGAAATTTGCAGGTGTTTGACGATATCGCGGTTGAGTTGACAATGGCGTTGCTCCAGTTCTTTAGTGAAAAACCATCTGAAGAGCATTTGTTCAGAAGCTTGAAGGCCCTCTCCAAATTTGTGATGGTAATTTTTTACAAATAAGACAAATTACTACAGAATTTTGTAGAAAAAAATTTCTGATTATTGATGACAACACCGTAGGTTTCAGTTGATATTCCTCAATTAGTGCAGATGATTGGGCCACATCCGAAGTCATTCAAAGGCAGCAGCAATCGATGCGATGAGCTCATAGATCAAATTTCTCAAAAAGTTCGCTGAATCCAATGCATGTCATAGGACCCGAAATGATAATGAAATAAGAAAAACCAATATGTTTTAAAATATAAAAAAAAAAAACAAGTTTTGTGCATTTCAAATAAATAAACTTTTAATTTGTTAACATTTTTATTTCGAATTGAGAGAGAAAAAAATTAATATTATTTGTTACGATCAATTTGGTGCTGAATATTATCACAAATTTTCAAGAGAAAAAAAAAATATAAAATGTCATTAGAACAGAAACAGTGAAAATAAATGCGAATATTTTGCAGCTAATGTTGCGTTTAAAATATACTTTTTGAAGCTTTCACAAGTGCTTCGTCGTTTAGTGAGTTAAAATGGCTTAAGCCTCGGGGATGTGGTATTAAGTCCCCCACATCCAACCATACATCCATCCATCTGATGGAGGACATCCATTCAAACCGAATGGATGGATGCTGTAATTCTAAAATTTACCATTCAACTGGGAAAAATTTCTCCTATCTGGCATAACAGATCGGTAGATAAGTCTTTGTCCTAACATATGGATGGCGTTAGTAGTATTAAATCCATATGGTTTTCAGTTAGTACCAACGTTCAAACGATTCGTGTCAAAATTTGACAGCAATCGGACGATTAGTTCGTGAGTAATTGCGTTTTGAGTGTAGCCACTTTTGTTTTTGAAAAAAACATGGATAAAAACGGATTTCGTGTGTTGATTTATCACTGCTTTTTGATGGGAAAAAATACTGTGCGAACCAAACAATGGCTTGATAAATGTTACCCGGACTCTGCACCAGCAGAATCAACTATAAAATATTGGTTTCGTGAATTTAAACGTGGTCGTGCAGACACAGACGATGCACAACGCAGTGGACGCCCAAAAGAGGTGGTTACACCAGAAAACGTCAAAGAAATCCGTAAATTTGAATGGCCGTAAAGTGAAGTTGAGCGAGATAGCTGACACTCTGAAGATATCAAAGGAACGTGTACATCATATGATTCACGATTATTTGGGCATGCGAAAGTTCTGTGCAAAGTGGGTGCCGCGCAAACTCACAATCGACCAAAAACAACAACGTGTTAATCACTGAAAACGATGGCAAAAATACATGAATTGGGCTTCCAATTGCTTCCCCACGCGCCGTATTCTCCAGATTTGGCCCCAGCGACTATTTCCTGTTCGCAGACCTCAAGAGAATGCTCGCTGGCAAGAAATTTAAGACCGATGATGAAGTGATTGCCGAAACGGAGGCCTATTTTGAGGCAAAACCGAAAGAGTACTATAAAAATGGTATCGAAAAGTTGGAAGATCGCTATAATCGCTGTATCGCCCTCGAAGTCAACTATGTTGAATAATAAAAATGAATTTTTCCAAAAACATGTTTTTTTCTTAGTTAGGACAGAGACTTATCTACCAAACTGTTACTTCATTATAATTAAGAAACATTTGTATAGCGAATATTTCTAGTATCATAATTTAATTCAGAATATAACTTTTTCATGAAAAATTAAGTCATGCAAAAGCATGACCGAAGTTTGGACGTCGAAATTATACTGTCAGAAACAGCTGTTTATGAGAATTATCAAAGTTGTTCGCGCACCATTTTCAATGGAGACGAATAAAATGTCGTTTGAAAAAAATAAACAAATAATAATATTATTCATTTTTAAGTTGGGAAAATGATTGCTCATTACAGCTCTGATATTTGTATGCGTTTTGTTACTTTCCCGCACACACCACTGTGTGTGGTAAAAGTATTGCGATCGGTCCAAAAAAATCAAAACACCCGGAATAAGTTTTCTACGCGTTTTGAACCTGAAAAAAACGATTGCAACTATTCCCGCAGCAATTTTTTGTCCGTGTGTGGTACTTTGTACGTTGCCGTTGTACGCAACAATTTGTTAACACTATAATTCAAAAAATTAGGGTTAGAATTGATCAAAATTGACACACACATTGGTCTACATTAAGAATAGAAACTTATCAATTTTTAGCCTGATCGGATATTTTTTCGTGTAGCTCTAGTGGAGTCGAATCAATAAATGTGCTGTTTTTCAATATAATTAAGAAAAATTTGTATGGCGACTTTGTCTAGTTCGCATTGTATCATTTTGAAACTTTCAGTTTATTATTTTTTTATGAACAAAATAAGTCATACAAAATGTCAAGTCATTCCGATAAGATTCAAGACTACCTCCCCTGCAAAATTTTGGTCATTCAATTGGATGAAGTATTTGTGATTTTCTAATCTGTGATTTTCTATTCTGTCATTGAAATACAATATCTTAACAAATTAAATGATGACCGAGGCATAATTCATTCCGGCATGTGTGTAACGACATACAGTAGACTCTAGGAAAAGTTAACATCACGAAAAGTTAATCGCCTCTAAGCGTACATGTATTTCCCTAAAAAGTTAATTTGGGAATTAACTTTTCCGGGAGAAATGTCTATGAACGTGTCTTGCTTTGCAAATTTTTATGTTCTATCATTTTTTTCAAACATTTACAATGATACAACGCAAATGATCACAGTAGCCACTCATTTTGACGAAAATCATGCAATTTGGCAAATGCATTCTTCATTCTCTCCTTCTTTGTTTTTCTATGAAATGATGTGTGTGACAATTCGTTCGGTTATTAGCAGCGTTTCTCTTCCGCCTTTTGCGTTGCATTATGCTTACAAACCTTTCGAACGCAGTACACTTTGTCATGAATATTGACTATCAATAGTAGTACTTTTCGGTTAATTCATGTAGCTCTTTTATATTTCGTTGAAAAAATGCTCTGCAAGGCCCAAAAAACAAAACAAAATAGATTAACCCTGAAACGAAATCTTGAATTATTAAAAAAAAGTGAATATGGTGTTCAAGGAACTAATGTTTAGTTTGGCATTAGAATACGGTGTATCAACAGCAACAATCTCGAAAATTCTCAAGAAACGACAAGAAATTCTCGTTGCTACATCAAATACATTTGAATCCGTTAAAAAGAAAACCTTCCACAAAACCGAATATGCCGATCTGGAGATTAAATTGTTCAAATGGTTTTTGATTCAGCGTGAACGCAATTACTGGTCCAATTTTAAAGGCTCGAGCTATACACGAATTTCAACATCTATATCCAGAAAAAAGTGCAAATGATTTTAGTGCCAGTGAAGGATGGTTCACAAGATTCAAACGAGCTCAAATCAGCTTGGGAAGAGCTATCACAACATGTTTTGCAAAATGCATGGAAAAGGATAAAAGAATGGGATGATAGCGACTACGACGCGGAAGACGATGTTCCATTGTCTGAAATTGTCCCTTCGGTGTGCGATTACAATGAAGGAATTCATTAATTACGAATGTTGCTATCGCAAATTGTCACAACATTGAATTGACTGTGGACGAAATATTAGAAGAATGGAATCAGGACACAAATCAAATTGATGAATGTATGGATTACGAGGATGACGAAGAATCAGATGTTGAACCAGTAGAACGGATTCAAAAAATTTCATATCCTGAAGCAATCAGCAGTGTAAATACACTGATAAAATGGTGTGAGGCTAAGGAAGATATCAACCAACTCACAAACCTTCTGGAATTGCGTGCAAAAATAGTCAAGGATCACATCTTAAAACCAAAGAAACAAGCATGTCTAACTAGCTTTTATAAGCCAGTTGAAAACAATTAAACTGAAGTATACCTGTTCACTTTTAGGTTGAAAATTTTAATAAACTGCGATAAAATGTAAAAACATTGAAAAAGATATCTTTTCTTTAGTTAAGATGAATTTTAAAATTTTCCCGGAAAAGTTAATTTTTCAGAAAAGTTAATTGCCTCCGGTCTCGTTTGATTAACTTTTCCGAGAGTCTACTGTATGCGTTTCTGGTACATTTTTGTTGTTTGTTTGGCATTTTGACTTGTCTGACTGATGGCAGCGCTGCGATGCAATTGCCACTATTCAGTTGAATATGTGTGCAAGCCAATGTCAGTTTCAATTTTGAAATTTTGCTATCAGCTTCTTTATTACTGGCAAAAAATGAAAAAGGAAATCACTGTCAAGGCTGTCAAATGTTGAAAATAGCTCTAGTTTTTGCTTCTTTCTTTTTCGTCCAACAAATTATTTACACACACTCATTCGAATCCACAACTTCAAATCGAAACTCAGCCATCCGTCAACCCAATTTAAGTTTCAGCGACTTTTGTTCTATTTGTAAATAATCAAATTGATTGTCTGTATTGAATTTGAGAAGAAGAAAAAGTGATTGATATTGCATAAGTTTTTATTTTTATTACTCTCCTGTTTCTATTTGTGGTAAACTCTTTTCAGTGTCACTGAAAAAATGCTGAAGGGAAAAGACACCGTTTTATTTGTAGACCATTGGCCGTCATAGCGACCTTCAGTATTAAAATTTCTGAAACAAGAATCGGTATCAAAGGCTAAATGGAAAGATCTCTTTTATGGAGTGCATTTGATCTGCTTTTGGGTGAACATAGGCGGTTCTAAAATCTATGAAAGCCTGCAGGAAGATATTTAAGCCATTTTAGTGTATATAAAAAAGGCTCAGGTTAATTTGCGAACAGCATTTTCCGTGGGGCGATTTTCAATGCGAAAGAAATTCTCCGTTGAAATGTGGGCTGCTACCTCTCTCAAATCAAACGCGCGTCAGGAAATAGTCTTGACATAAAAGCAATCCTCCCGAACCTGCCATATAATAATATGTGGATAGGAACTGCACTGTCCTTCAATTTATTAGTTTAATTGGCATATCATTACGATACGCTTGCGTCAGGCGTTAAACATGCGCCGCAAATCAATACCAATAACATACCGTCACAAAACCAATTCATTACTCAATTAGATAACGGTGCTTCTTATGGCCTATTTGACGAAGACTTATGCAGAAAAAAAATCATCGAACTGATTCGGATGAAACTGATTCGTGGTGAAAGCTTCATCGCAAACCAGTTCAAACAACGAAACGTTGCTTCTACGCCTGCACCAAGAAATGATGGAGCCAATTTCATTTATTTTTTAACTGTTCTTTAACATAAATTGTTTCAACTACACATTTTACTAATGAAATATTTAAACAAATAAGACGAGTTTTCAAAAATATTCCTTCATTGCGTATTCCAGTTTTCAAAAAGAACAGCCATCGAAGGCAACATATGGGATATTACAAAAGATTTAGTTAGACAGCTCAACAATAAATCAATTAAATTTTATTTACTCTGATAATTTGACTGCGGCAAGACTACGAGTAAATGCCGTAATTCGCTGAATTTGCCGTATGAGTCATTCAGCTGTGATAAATCGTGTGAACTTGTCATTTTATTTCATTTGCACACGGAGTTTAAAAAAATTAGCTAAAATGTCTCATAATGAACTCAAATTATGTTTTCAAAATGGAAAAATTGGTGTTTCTGAGTGTCACATGCCAGAAAAGAACGCAGAAAAACGTTTGGAAGGAGATGCTATTTATGAAAATAATAAGTTTTATTTTGTTCCGCAAATTAAATACTCTGAATTCGATGAAGACTCTGCAAAACACACTGGAAATCATCTTATTGGAATTAACGAACAAAAAAACAAAACAAATAATTGGGATTTGTAAAAATCTGATGACATCTCATAAAAATTATGGTAAAAAACACTTGGAAATGAACATGAAAGCAATGATACAATTGTCAGTGTGATCGAGTCTACTCCCGAACATGTAAATGATTTGCTTCAAAATAAACGTACGTCAACTCATAAATTAAATGAATTTTGGAAAATTGCTGGCTTTGTGGCAAGCGGACGATGCTTTGTATCTTCTTCTATGTAAAGGGGTAGTGTATGTCGTTGGACCGCACCATCTCTACCTAAACGATTGTACTAAACGCTTCAACATTTCACACCTTCCCCGCCTTCCCCTTCTTCAAGCATGCGAGTTTGACAGGCTCCGCATTTTTGCTGTCATTGTTTGAAGAAGGGGAAAAAGTGTTTACCATCCATAGAAGAATGATACAGAGCGCGCTGCTGTCAAGCTAAGTGTCGAAAATTCAATTTTGCATCGTCCACTTGCTTTGTGGAACCAGAAAAAATGAAAATACGGTTGAAATGGCGAAATAAAGTACGTGCAGATACTGACTTGAACTCTTACATCGCAAGACGATTTTAAATCGATGTATTATTAATATAATTTGGAAGACAAACATAACTGTGAGGATCTTCAGAGACCTTTGGGGGGGCAATATTATCTCTACACTGGCTTATGCAGATGACCTGGTACTGTTTGGCAATTCTGAAGCTGAGCTGCAAAATAGTATCAAAGATTTGGAGGAGGCTTGTACGAACTTCGGAATGACCATTAGCGGTACAAAAACATGTGCATGTGAGCAAAACTCGAAAGCCAATTCATTGCACATTGAATGGCAACTTGTTGGAACAAGTGCCCCAATTCAAATATTTGGGTTGCATCTTCTCGGAAGATGGCAAGTTTAACAAAGAGTTTGAACAGCGTAGAGTTAATGGAAATAAAGTAGTAGCGCAGCTTAGATCATACGTTTTCAATAAACGTGAATTGAGAACAAAGATGTTGATTCACTGGTCAATCTTCAGACCAATTATTCTATATGGTAGCGAGAGCTGGGTTGATTCTGAGAATTTTATTCATGATTTGGAAGTGTCAGATATGAAAGTGTTGAGAATGGTTTCGGGAGTCTCGCGCCGCGATCAGTGGGAAAACAGAATCCGAAATGAGGCGATTTGGGGGGATTTAAACGTCGATTCGGTAGGAGAGGAAGCAAGAAAATCCAGAATGAGAGGGTTTGGTCATGTAAAACGCATGTGAGAAGAACGATTACCGAAACGGATTCGGTTCGCCGAAGCTGATGGGCCGAGAGGTTGGAGTAGAGCACGTAGAAGTTATTCAGATTCGGTTAAATATGATTTGAATGCGAGGGGATATGAATGGTATGATGAAACTCAAAACTTGGCTCTCGATCGGGGTTTGTGGAGAGGTATTGTTGGGGGTATATGAGGCATTTTGCTTCGAAAAATAGACCAGACGCTGGAAGGCAATAATGGTCTATAAATATTTGTTGTTGTTGTGGTTGTAAGAAATTTTTCGAGATGAAACCGTGGTTCAAATTCAGCTGGGAATAGACGATTTTGAAATTTGCTGTCCAGTTAAAACAAAAGCGACGAAACATTAAGTGTGCGGTATTTACTTCCAAATCAAGAACCGTCCATCGACAATACGTTCAAAAATAGACAATATTTTTTAATTCGCTTCCGTCAACTCCGAAGATTTAAAAGATGATGCGAAATTAAATGACGTCTTCAAACTTGAAACAATTGGGTTCAATGTGACTTTGAATAAAAAGTAGAAAGCTGCCCTAGTGATCATTTCTTGCAACACACTGGGAGCAAATTTCATATTCGGATTCAGCAAAGGATTTTGTGCGGAATACTATTGCCGAGTTTTTAAATTACCCCACGTGAACTATCTGATAAAATTCGAACAAAAATATCGCATTCCGTACATCTTGAATATTTGAAAGATCGCCTTGAGTCTACCTTGAAACAAACAAAAGGTGTGCGAAACGATTATTTTTTCAACAATTTGGAAAGCTTCAACATGTTTGATAACATTTCGATTGTTTTTATGTCTAATTTTTTTAAATTCTGCATTCATAATAAATTAAAAAGCGAAGAAAATATCATTAAAAAACTATGTGATTTTAATTATGGTTCTTTGTTTGCCAAAAAAAGCCGTCACTATTGAATCTCAGGCGGCACAATTTGGGACAAAATATTGCATTATGGTTCACCTTCCATTTATGTTTCATGACAAAAAAGAAAAACTTGCAAAAATTCGGCCCACAATGGAAACTCTGCGCCAATATCTTCGAATTGTGATGTCTCGCTACATAATAACAAGCGATCTCGAAAGGTTAGAAACGAATATAGGAACATTTATTAACAGTTACATCTATTTACTCATTCTCCAAACGCCATCCCGAAAATGGGACCTTTGAAACATATGTGGATGATGCGGTTTGAGTGCAAACATCAATTCTTCCCTGATGCAGCAAGCCTCACTTTTAATTTTGTTAATATTTCAAAAACACTAGCATTATGTTGAAATAATCATAGTAGCTTTAATTATTATAAATCTATCAATCAGTGAAACTATAAATAGAAATATTTGAGTTGAAATATTGTCATTCTTATTCTATACATTAAAGTGTGCATTACATTAAATCAGTTCTTCCGACTCTTATTTCTTCACATTAAGACACCAAGACAAAAATCATAAATATAAAAAGAAAAATAATATTCGCACGACACAAACAATTCGAAGAATATGATATCTTTTTGAATTTATCGCAGAAATTTAACCTTGAAAATATGCAAGTTCTTCAATTCTTACATTACTAAACATATCGAAATGGTTTAATTATAATCGAGCGGTCTTCAGTAAATGAAATTATTTTTGTTCTTGAATCGATGAATGAATATTACTTTTTTTGTGAGCTCTACAAAAAATCAGTTTTTAGTCCTTCATTTAAAATTTTAAATATAAATTCACCGAAAAAAATACACTTTAAATTATGTGTGTGAGTTTGAACCAAATACCAATACATTCGCAAACATGGCAGGGCAGATTCGTAGCATTAATTAATCCTAAATCTCATCGTAATGATAAATTTGGTGTGAAATATTCTCATAGTTACATGATGAAAGGATAAGGAATAAACATAACCTGTGAACCCGTAGACTGTTGGGAAATGTGCGGAAAAGTTAGTTATACGTATGTTTAATCATTTATTTCAATACGTACGCCGACTTTTTTGAATGGGTCATCCTTGATACAAGGCCACATTTCAAATAGATCATTTTCTTTTGCTGTATCAAACATAATTTTAAAGTCAATTAGTGTTAATGTAATGTTATAGTCTTATTCATTTAAAATAAAAATTCAATTTTTACTAACATACCAATTTGGGCGCAGCGAAGTAGAACTCCCACATTTCTTTGAATTTTGGTATTGGTCATCATTTCTTCAACTGTATTGCGTTCTCGCGGAACTGAATGATTCTTTCCTTTCCTCAACAACTTCATCATCGAGTGGAATTGCTGTTCCATCTTGCGTTGTTTTTTTCTGATAAGCTGATAAGCAAACTGTACAAAGACCCACTACGTTTTGCCACATCATACAACATATCCTAAAAAACATAGATTCTCAAACAATTCTACTAAATTGTTCCAAGAAAATCTTACAATTCCTCCAATGTTGCTGCGGTCCACTTTAAAATAACCAAATATTTCAATTGTGGCTTGACATAAGACTGCTATTTCTTCATGTGTCAGCTCTTGATTGTATTCTTGATAATTGAACAAAACCAGCTGTGTAATCAATTGCTGGCGTGTTGGAGGCGCTAAATAATTTATTTTTTCGTATTCATCCAATATAAGATTCTTCTTTTGTTTGTGCAGAAAATTTCGAAGGCTCAAAGAATCCGAAACAAAAGCAAAAACACAAATGCCAGTCTTTTTAACAGAACCTACATTTCACTTGAAGTCAAAAATCAAACTCAAATCAGCGACTTTCCTAAATTTTTTACTCGAAAACCGTATATCGATTGTGACCTTAAATGCATTATCATTTTTCCATTGTTTAATCATCCATGAATGGATGGATGTGGGGGACTTAATACTACAACCCAAGCCTCGTATGTGCAGTATTAGACTCGAGTGAAATGGTAGCATGAAATGTAAGGCAATGAGGTGTTTCAGGTGTCCCACTAACCAGATCGCAGCATTTATGCCACTGCTGCATTCGTTGCACTTGGATGCATGTTGCGCACTCCATAATCACCTTATTTCTCTGATTGTTTGGCCGTCTGTATATTTATAAACATGGAGCGTGTTTCTCATTTCTCGCTTAGCTAATGATTGGTGTTTGCCATCGTCATCCCCCTACCAACCGAATCCAACAGATAGAAAATGTTCAATTGAGCATATCACGACGAAGGCTCTGTGAAATGCTGATTGAAAACAGTTACGTTCCATCTGTTGTTTGCAGACGTCGCTCAACTGTACTTAGCATCAGCATCGCTTAATTAGAGAGATTGATTGATCGTGTGTGTGTGTGTGTGTGTGTAACTCAAATTGAAAAGAGAATTCTTCATAATTTTGCTTCGTGATTTTACCATTTTTCTAGCAATTTCCACGAATTTCTTTTAAATAACTTCTATTTGTCTAATTGACAAATCGTAAAATTTGTGCAAATAAATAGATTTAAATAAAAATTAAATAAAATTTGATAGAAAATATTATTATGTAATTTATGTATTGGGTTCTCAAATCAATTACATAATCGTGTGTGAGTAACGGTTAAATATTTAAGTAAATCAAACAGAATTTTATATTCAATTAGCGCTACTACGCTTTGCACAACCATTCAAAATCTGGCTGACTTTATTGATACGCGGAAATCGATTGGATTCTACACATATTAAATATAGATTCAATTCACTTCCTGCGTCGGTACGTGTCTGTTGTGTTGTCGACGTACATCTTTCATTGCTTATCGAATGCGCGATCGCCCCGCGGCATATGTAAGTGCAATAGAGAATAAAATGAGATTGGTATGGTGAGTCGTGTGCGCACACTGAAACGAGAAAAATTCACATATTTTGCGCTGCAAAGACAAATAGCGAGAGAAAAAGAAAATGATGGAATAAAGAAAACTTTCACATGATTGCGTATCTCCCGACATGGAGCGCATTAGAAAAATCGACACAAAAATTTGCGTCGGTTTCGTTCACACACGAAACAAACAAAATTTTTGCTTGCATCGAAAGTGGAACGATTTAAGATATAGAGTAACACTCTTGTTCAGTAGCATGCAGACCGAGATGGTAAAAACAGCAGCATTGCATTATGCATAGGATCGCAGTTGTGGTTTGTTTGTGTGTGTTGTCTCGATGCGGTTACGTGCAAGAAAATCGCATAAAAGATACAGAAAAACACACATGCTGCGCCGCACTCTCAACAATCTAATACAATCTTATGCGCGCGCTCAATTGAACTTTCATTCGCAATTTTTTGAAGCGAACACGTTCAGAAAATACAACACATAGTTGCCTTTGCTGCATTGCATATTCCGCAACAAATTTTTCTTATATTTGTTTGTCTTACTTTCTTTCACAGAACCTAAAATAAAAACGAACTCTACTTTTAACTCAGCGGAGAAAGAAAACCGGCCAGAATGCATGTGCGCGATGAACATACCAATTTCGAAACGACATCCAAAGTGATCAATGAGGAGTTTCAAAAGGGACAATGGTGCTTACGCCCGGACACCAACAACAATGACTACAATAACAATGAGCTACTCACCGGCGATGAGATAGATATTGAACGATCATCCATCAAATCATTTTATCGGAATGCTTGCATTTTGGTCACTGGCGGCACCGGTTTCGTTGGCAAAGTTTTAATCGAAAAACTGCTGAGGACTTGCGATTCTTTGCAATGCATTTACGTACTACTGCGCTCAAAACGCGGTCTCAGCAGCGAAGGAAGATACCATGAACTCATTCAAAATCAGGTAAAAAGATGGCATTTTATGATTGCATTGAAATTCCATCTTTGAATGAATAAAGTAGTCGGTGGTTTTCAGAACCATTTGAAATCGATTCTGAATTATTCAACATTTTCCCAGGTCTTCGATCGCATTCGTGAATCGCATCCAGAGCGTCTTCGAAAAATCATATTCATTGCTGGTGACATTTCGAAAGCGAATATCGGTGTTTCCAGTTCAGATCTGCAAATGCTCAAAGAAACTGTAAACATTGTTTTCCATTCAGCGGCCACCGTTCGTTTTGATCAAAGTATTAAAGAAGCGGTTAATTTAAATACGTTGGGAAGCATGCGACTGTGGGACCTTTGCTCACAAATGCAAAATCTCCGAAGCATCATCCACGTCTCGACTGCTTATACCAATCCAACTCGTTCGAATGTGGGCGAACAAGTCTATCCACCGAAAGTCACCATGGATTTGAATACATTCATCAAATGCGCCGATGCATTGCCAGAGGATTTAGTTGTCAAGATTGCCACTCATTTGCAAGTAGGAAGCTTATTTCTATTAATTTTCTTTCGGCCATTTTTAATATCATGAAGTTATTACTTGTAATTTATTATTATTGTTCCGATTTCAAACGAATAATTGTCAGCACCAATTTCAAATCCATTTCTAATTGTAGGCACTTTTCAATGAGAATATTTGTGTGCTTTTTTTCCTCAGGGAGTTCATCCAAATACTTACACGATTACAAAGGCAATGGCTGAACAAATGGCAACCGAGTATCACCATAAATTGCCAATAACAATTGTTCGGCCATCGATAGTTACGTGCTCTTTAGCAGAACCATTTCCCGGATGGGTGGACAATATAAATGGAATAACTGGCATTATAATGGAAATTGGACGCGGAACCATCAGCAGCATCATGTGCGACAATCAACTCATCCTTGATATCATCCCGGTCGACATCGCTTGTAATATGATAATCACGGCTGCTTGGCTTAGTTATTTCAAACCGTAAGATTTACTTGTTTCGAATTGATGGGATTTGATTTCATTTGATGAAAATAATCGTAGAATTTTCGTTTGCTCATAGAAGCCCTAGTATTCGTGTGTACAATTGTACATCAGGCGAATTAAATCCACTGGATTGGGAGTCATGCCGTCGTGAAGTATTGAAATATTCCCGCATTCATCCTAGCAAATACGTAATGTTGTATCCGAATTTTACCTATCGAACCAATCGATTTGTGCACCTTTTCTATGAAATTTTCTTGCACTTCTTGCCAGCCTTTTTGTTCGACTACATACTTCGATACAAAGGCATGAAACCGGTTATGTTTAAAATAGCTAAACGATACAAAGCAGCAGCAGATACTGGCGAATTCTTTGCAATGCATGAGTACAACTTCGAAGTGGAGAATGTTAAAGAGTTGCTGCGTGAGATTTCATTCGCTGAAGACGGACATGAATTTCTATGTGACGTCAGTCAGCTGAATTGGGACCACTACTTGAAGAGTTATGTGTGCGGCATTCGAAAATACATTCTCAAAGATGACGATTCAACTCTCAAAAGCGCACGCCGCACCGTCAGTAGGTTCGTAAGCAACAAATTAAAACAAAAATTCAATTTTAATTAGATACTAATTACGTTTATTTTTTAATTTCTTAATTTTTATCTCTCTCATAGATTGTATGCGCTCAAACTTATAATACAAACTATATTTTTCGGCACAATTGGATTCATCATTTACAAAATACTTTTCTAAAGCATAGAATACCGCACCTTGAGCACTTCAAGTCAATTGAAGCCAGCGCCATCTGAAACACAACAACAAAAACACACAAACTTTTCTCGCAATGAGTGTATTAAATGATATGAAGCTATGCGGCACTAGTCGTTTCGGATCAGTTTGTTCATTTATGTGTTATTGTTGTTGTAGCGCTCGAGATATGCTATATATTCAAAACATTCTGTCTTATTCAACAGCTTCTAAACGCGAATAGATTAAATTACCTTAAAACTGGCTTAACATTTTTATCTCAACATTTTTTTCGATAATTTAAAAAGAAATTATCCAGATAATAAACTTAAAAAAAAAAAAATACATTAAAATATAACGGTAAATGAAAAAGCCAATGAATTTGTTTTACTGTGTGCGTTTTTCGTCCAATTTTCGAGATGATTTCATTAAAGTACGTGTCAATCGTGAAGTCTTTTCTCGTTGTTGATATGAATTAGAGGATCCACTTTGTAGCCTAAATCGATGGAAGCTCGAATATGCTGCATGAGGTTGATTGAACCATTTCGAATTCCTTCTTGAGTGAGCAGCTCCCGAAGAGTTTCTTCGCGGTTACAGAACAAAACATGATTCGATGATATGAAGTGATGCAAATCCAAATCTAAACATTGCAAAATTAGGACTTGCTTTTTCTTATTCAAATCTTCGGCGAGACCAATAATTCCCTGCAAATGGAAATAAACGATTAAATTTTATTAGAAATGTCCATGATTCTATTCTTATTATCGGGTGTTCAAAATACTTACTTGAGCCGAAGTGTAGTCCAACCCGTTAAATTTGGTACAATCAATAACTGCTGGTACCTTATATTCAGCGGCCGAAGCAGCTTTATTGACTGTCTCACGTAAGTGATCAATGCCTGGGAAGAACATTCCGACATTTGGCACAATGCGAATATACTGCATATTATCCAATTCGTCAATTTTGACTACGGTTTCGGGTCGGGCCCACATAAACAGCAAATGCAGTATATTCAAAATGACGCCGCACAACAAACCGATTTCTACACCCGTACTCAAACATGCGACCAAGCAAACAAACCATGCTATGAAATCGCGTCGATTTTTTCGCCACAATTGCAGTGGCAGCTTAAAGTCTATCTAATGGCATAACAAATTAAACGATAAAAAGGGGAATAATTCAAATTATTATTAATATTAGAATTATTGTTGGAATGCCGTTAAAAAAAGTCGTAAATTGAACGTACCATAAAAATAACAGCTATCACAAGAACTGAGGCCAATGTTGCTTTTGGAATGTATCCGAAGTATATAGTAAGTAAATTTAACGATAAAACAGTCATAATACTTGAATAAAGTCCAGCCATTGGCGTCTAGAATTGAATAGAGAATGAACACTGTAAAGAATTTGATCGATTGAAGTGATGATGGATGAGAAATACATACTCGCACGCCACTCGTATGGCTGACTGCTGATCGAGTGAATGCACCACAAGTGGGCATGGATTGGAAACATGAACCGATTATATTGCATAAGCCTAAAGTTATCATTTCTTGGGATGCATCAACGGAAGATCCTCTCGCTGAAAATAAAAATAAATGTTGTATGAACAAGTCGTTTTATAGGAAGACATTCATTTGTGGACGGAGAATGAATAGAAAAAAACAAATTAGGACTTACTAAATGATTTTGCGATAGCCACATTCGCCAAAACAGCCACAAGCGGAACCACAATAATGCCAGAACCGAGTTCAGCACAAACTTCGGTGAACGATAATGTACGATTGTTGCGGTGGATTTCAAATGGTGGCAAATTAATGTCTGGCATTCCTGGTTTTACTTCACCTGTTTAATAAAAGTGTTTTATTTTCTCAGATTCCATTTCTCTTTCAGTAGAAATATTCTAGCTCCGTATTTACCAGACAGTTGAAATGGTGGATGGTGACTAGCAGTCCAATTATAACCAATAGCTGATGTTATCAATACGATAAGAGCATTCCTCGAGATACTGATGTACCAAAGGCTCTTCTTTATGATTCGACCACGTCTCGTGTTTTCATCAACCTTGATCTCTTTGATTTGCTGTCCAAAAAAAAAACATATTTTACATGACAATAAAATTTTTCAAAACATATATTCAATTTTCTTAAATAATTCTGTATTACCCGAAGTGCAAGTAGAAATATGCAGCATCCAACTGCCAAAATAGCATCCCAATAGACGGCGCCGTCGACTCGCAATATCAATCCTTTAATTGAGTCATAAAAATCGGCTGCTTTATACTCAATTCCAAGCATATTTTTCAGCTGTGCGCCAATGATAATCAGTGATGTGGCTGATGTAAATGCACTGGTTACAGGAACTGATATAAAGTCAACAATAAAGCCTAAAACGAGAATTTCGAATAAAAAATGTGTGTGCACAAAGTGTAAATAAGATGGAAATGGAATGTCATTGGTATTTCTATTTGTTGCATTCAAAGTGTGTATGTTTTATTCATTTTCTAGATAATTTCTTCTAATTAAATTATCATTAGTGCCACTCAATTCAAATGAAACCGTACAAAAGCGGCATTGTTCCGCTTGTCTAGCCGTACAAGTTGTGCAATGCACATCAATTTTGCGAGAAACATGCAAAATGAATCAGGACAAATATGAACGTGGAATTTTGAATTGGCGACTGACGCTTACCTAATTTTAATACGCCCATCATAAGCTCCACACAGCCGGATAAGAATGCTAAAACGATCGCATATTCTGGTCCACCCTTGTGTCCAGCGTATCGAAGCGTCAGCTGTAGATTAATTCGGATAAAAACATAAAAATCAAGCAAATATGATTAATGAGAAAAAATAAAATCGAATCAAGTAAATTCAATCCGAAAGCTTTTATATACGCACCAGGGCCATTAGAGACGTAGGTCCGATACTGACTTCTTTGATTGTGCCGAAGAAAATATAAACGAATGCCCCTGAAAACAACAAAAATCAATGCAACCAATATAATATGTCCGCGTTATTCATGCGATTCAAATGGATCGGCGTTCGTTGTTTACCTACGAATGCCGCATATAGCCCAAATTGTGGCTGTAGATCGGCTAATGCAGCATATGCAATCGCTTGAGGTATCATTGTCAAACCGAGTGTTACGCCCGCAATCAAATCGGACGCGGCTGTGGTTTGGTCATAGTTTCGAATCCATGACAAAATGTAAATGCGCCGGCAAACCAATTCTTTCCAGTTTTTATGTATTTTTAGTTGGATTGGTTTTGGTGGCGGTTTCTCATTATTTTTCTCCTCACGTATGCGCAATTTAACCGATTCAGAAGATTCCATTTCATCACCCACTGTAAATAAAAATGTAAAACAAAACAAACAAATTAAAAACGCTATTACTTTATAAGATTGCTCAAATCGATTGGAAGAATAAATGATTTAATCGCGTTATATGTCAACATAAAATATGTGCTCTTTTCATTGAAATCTCTCATGGCAAATTACCCTTTAGCAAGTCATTTTTATGGAGTCGCGAGAGAGTGATTACATCAAAGTCGGCAGATTGTCTGCCTCGTCAGTTTACGAGATTTGCTATTTCTGTGTGCACGCAAAACAAAAACAGCACACATAATTTCAATACGCTTCGCTCCGATTTTCTTGTGTACAGCAAAAATTTCACACTGCAAATAATTGAAGAGAAACAAGAGCTCTTTTAACGTGAGCAATTATGGAATTTTGAATTAATATAAACCAGTTTGGAAGCGAATAACAAGTTTTCAATTTCGTTTAATTAACAGCACCTTTCTTGAGATAAAAAACTGAGTACCGAAACGAAAGATATATATATCTAAACGCTTTTGCTAATGTGATCATCTGAAATCCACTATTTATGATGCTGTACTCGGGAGACCTGATTTATGACGAAAATCCAATGAGTTTCACTTTGCAGGAAATGTAAAATCCGCTTCCCATCGACATTATCAATAATAGCGATCGATTGCTAGGAGAAAATTTCCAATTATGAAGAAGCATTACGAGCACTGAAAGGAAACATTTACGGCAATTCCAATTCTTATATCGCTTAATGTAAACATTGTTTTCGCATTGACTCTGCTTTTTTCGCTGTTGCAAACAATCACGATTTCGGCATGATATTGCCAATTAATAAGATTCACGTGTTTTATGATGATTGCCACCAATTGATCATCATCTTTTTTTTTGAGGTGAGTGAATTTTAGAAAGTACAAACTTCAGACGATATACGTTAAACCATTTCATTAGCATTAAACTTGTTTGAATATTGGTTAAATCGGTTTTGGAATTCTCCAAAAGTTAACACCCGAGTTTAATGAACTGCTCGAATGCTGCATCTGGTTGATGGAAATTTAGCACTTCTCGACGCTAGTCGTAGTACACAGTTGATGTTTTATTCACTTGAATGCAAATGCACACATTTTTAATCTTGCATAAATAAATAAGAGATACTTCAACGATCATTTGATAGAGTGAACTAAAATAACAACTATCAATATTGAACACACAGCTCGTGCCGCACAAATTTTCAGTAATTACAAATAATTGCACACCAATGAAAATCTCAATGAATATACTGCTCAATGTGCATTAACGTGCATGTTCATTTTTAATGGCTGACAAAAAAAATCTCAAGCAGCTATTGTCTTTCAAGTTCTTAGAATAATTGACGTTCGAATCGGGGCTTCGGCTTTTTGCTGGCAACTTTGAAAAATGTTATTCCAGACAAACAAAGCTGAACAATTCAGTATTTTGATCAAATTCTGCTCATTTTCATGTTTGCAAATTGAATAAGATTGACATAAAATACGCTTGAGCCATAGAATTTTTGACACTCGAATCACAAATTGAATTCGAATGTTCTTATCTTGATCATTGAACACTAATTGATTATAAAATATCCGATTTATTTTATATTCCGATCGATTCCCAAATTTGCGCTCACAATTTGGCTACTAGACTTAAGGTGTGTTAAGATTAAAATATTTCTAAATTCATTGCTCATCATGATCGATTGTAAATTTCACATTTAATTGCCTATAAATTCGATTTCTATGCAAGTTTTCACAGTTTTCTTCAACAAAAAACAATAGTTTTTGCTTTGACTGAAGATGGCAAGATTGTGTCAAGGATGAATTAATACAGGGAAAGATCAATCATTGAAGAGATTGACATTTGAAGTTTGAATGAGTATCTCATTTAAGTGAATATATAGAAAAAATCATAGCTTTTTGTCGCATTTTTTTTTCAAAGTCGCAGGAGCACGTGTTTTATCTTCTCATTAAAAAATGGTTGAATTTATGTTCAAAGTCGTACAAAGAATAATTTGCTTAGAAGAGGCTCATTGAGCGAAGGGGTTTCCCACCATTCTTACTCTCTGAATTCCTTTCGAATTATTCATACGTCCGACTTTGTTCTTAGTTCTTTTGAGATTCCATAACGTTTGAATTCAAACATTTCATGCCAGTGGCAATTTGAATTGAACTTGCGCATTTCCTTTAGAAATTGATTCAATGGATTGAATGCGTCAAACATTGATTTGTGATCTTTTTTGAGATTTCGGAAACACTGAAGAATGATAAATCGATGGAATTAGCCTTCAATTGCAAGAACTTTGAAATTAATAATTTAATTAACATTCTATTTTTGCTTTGGGCAATAGATAGCTTTATCAATTCACAGCCTTTGTGTGTTCTTTTAACGCTAAAGGGATCCCTCTTATGGCATGTTTAACCTTTTTGTCGAATCAATTGACACGCAATCCATTTCGTTTCTTTACGCGCGCGCTTTTTATGTGATTTCTGAAAATCTGTCGGATTAACGCAGCGATTATTACATTAACCAATGAATTTGTGTGCGTATTTTTTCTTGGGTCTCGATAATGATTCGAAGTTCTAAAAAAAATCCAAAGCAAATCAGGTCAGCAACTTTTTCACATTAATTAGGCATCGTCATTGATTGACGGATCAAATCGCATAAAATGTATATGCTAGTGTACACAGACCGTCTGTTTATGTGCTTTATGAATGTTTAATACTATATCAATTAAAAAGAAGAAAGAGACACATAGAGAGAGGGAGAGGAAAAATGCGCAAAACACACAATTGTATTTTGTTAAGCTAAAAACCAGCCAAAGACCTTAGATCTTGCATGTAAATTGATTTTCATGGCTTTTTATATGGCTCCCGCAAATATCGCGGCTCATTGCTTGCGTGAAAACGAGAGCAAAACAAACGTCGAGCGAAAAAAAAGAAAATTAAACCCATAGAATCGATCGAGTGTCTCGTGAGATTTGTGAGCAGGCATTTGTTTTGAGTCAGCTGTGCAAAGCGGGTTAAACATAGAAACATGATCAACGACGAGAAGACCAGTTCAACAAAGCGATATTTTTTTTCTTTCAATTAAAACAGAAACGTGCTGAGCGCAACTAAGAGTGCACGCAAAAGGTAACTTGGCACGATCAACCTTTTCTGATGCACAAATTTCAATCGATAGAGAGAGAGCGAGAGAGAGAGAGAGAGAGAGAGCGAGAGAGAGAGAGAGCGAGAGAGAGAGAGAAAGGAGAGCATGCGCACGCATAGATTGTATTGTAATTTCATGGTTCAGTCGATTCACCTCAGTCACTTGTCAACTAAATAAACTGTAATTCGTAATTCATTTGGCATGGTGCACCGCACTGCCCATTTTCCAATCAGATTAATTTTATTATTTATTAAGACGGCCGATTCCCAGCTTCAAAGACATTTTTTTATTACACACAAAATGTTATTTATAGAAAAGTGAGGTAAAACAAAGGTTTGCATGAGTACGAAATACCCGCTCATTACCGAGCAGCAGCGCTCATTAGTCACCTTAGGTCTTGATTGCGACTCAGAGATCGTGTGCATGTTTTGACTTTTAAATGATTTATACAGAATTATTCTGTTTAATTTACAAACATTCCTGGTTTCTTTGCTGCATTTCAGCAGCCTGTTTATCACCAATCGAGGGGAATTTACCAGCACATTATTATGCAAATGCCTATTTAATTTAGCAAATATTTCACATTCAATTTAGCAGAAACGACATTTATATTGACACCTAGAGAATATGTCTTGACGCGCGTCAATATTTCACAAGAGCATACACTTTGCCTTTCGGCGCTCTTAAGCCAAATAAATCACAACGTTGGTTGAATGCTGTATAAATTATTATGAAAGAAATTGTCAATTTCACACTGCGAAATCTGCGGTTATTGCGAGTGTGGTGTTCTGAAATGCACGATAGCACTGCTCACTATGTCAACATCAACAATAGCCGAAGACAAAAAAACCCTGTCTATTCAGCGAACGAATTATATATCAATCCGGTTTTTCGATACAATAAATTAAAAACCTTTGAATCACGTGAACTGTTATTCTTCGCTCGTCATACCGTTCATGTATGAGTGCGTGTTGTCTCTCTGCTGCTTTTTCCCCCGTACACATGTCATTTGGAATTCTCGTCGCATTCACGACGGACCGCATTACGATCACCCAACCGTGCATATATAAAAATTGTGAACATACTTGAAAGCAATAACAAACAAAAGTATAAAGTGGTCATTAATTCGTCATTAAAGCGTTCGCTCTCTCTTTCTTTCTGTCTCGCGTTTTGCAGGTGCGGTTGGCTAGTGCAAATCAGTTCCCATCCACTGACCAAATTATATGGGTCCGCCACATAGGTACTATATAATCACCGCACTGTGATTCCCAATGGCAACATTATACGCATTATCGCTGATAATTTTCGGCAATCATTTGGAGTCTTCTGTATATTTCCGACATTTTGCAAACCTTTTACCATCGAATGAGCGCAATTAACTATCACCTTATTAAACGTGTGCGCAATACTGGTATCGCCAATAATCACAATTTACATATCATCGTCGAGAAGACCCTCACTTATTTATGCAAATGCAAATGTAAATATTTTGTGTTTGCGTGTTTTTATCGTTGATATTTGATGATTTTTCTCTCTTCAAACTGATTATTTTCTCCTAATGATTATTTGGCAAGCTATTTTTTACGCAGCAATCAAAAGCTGAGATTTTAACAGCATATATGCAAATTGATTTCTGCACTGAATTTATTCGCTTTTTGCTACCGGATCGGTTTGGAAAGGTGAAGATCGCAATAGCTATGATTTATGCGCAAAAATTATAAAAATCGTGTTCGTCGTCGGCGTCATAGCTGTGTACCGATTAAACTCCATAGAATTACTCAATCTTTGGATGTTTTCACCGAATATTTCTCGTTTGAACCAGTTTGGAATTTTCTCTATTTCTCCCTCACTCATTTTAAAGTTGCGGATTTCCTACACGCATAACATGTAGAGCAAAAGTCGTGGTTTCCCATTTTAATGCAAATGGATCTTTTGCAAAATTTAATTATAGCTGAAAATAGAGATTTATCGACATCTATTTGGGTATTTCTGAGAAATTTGGAAATTTTCGAATAACAAATTGGCCATAAAAAAGATGAGAAAAACACATAAGAAGATACATCAAGTAAATGTTGGAAAACACATTGAAAAATGTACGAAAAAAATAATAAAAAATAAAAAAGTTGAGAAATGCCGTTAAGCAGATTATACGATGTTCATTTTTTATTCTTGATGAGTTTATATTGAATCATCGAGTGTGCGGCAAGTGATTTCTTTAACAGTTCGCACACAAAAAATACAATTGTTGGCTGTATGTGTTCAGAATCGACAAAGATAGAGCCTTAATGATATTGATTGAATATTGTTTCAATGGCATAGCACGAACACTTGAATAAATATTGATCGTGGCATCTTGACATTTCGATGAGAATTGCTGATTTAGTTCACGTATCGAGTGAAATGATCGTATTATGGAGAAAGAAAAGACATCAAAAACGTAATCAGTATACGGAAAAAAATTGAAACACACACAAAAGAAGCATTTAGCAGAAACGAAGGAGAAACGAAACATGCCCGAAAAATTCCAAACTGATTGCAGGTTCGTGGTTGCGTTGCATCCTTATAGCCGGCAGAGAATTTCAAAACTCCTTTTGAAACATACGTTTTTTCTTGCGAATACAAGCTGCAAGCGGGCGAAATTAAACTAAAGCATTCAGTTTCTGCGAAAAATTCGTCAGCAACATTCAATTTAATCGCATCACGTCAAAAGAAACGGTTGAATACGCATTCGATATAATTAATTTTTTGTTCCGTATTTTTATTGTTTCCATATATGAATTTATAGGCTCTCACTTCTCATGCAATCATCACACAACGAGCGCATTGTCGCACAAATTGTACATTCGATAAACAAAGAACATCAAATATTCGTTAAATATTCATAAAAACATTCCGGAACATAATTTTAAAGCTTCATAAACAACACTTCAAAATGAACTTCAATAAATCATACTTGAAGCACGATTTCCATATGAATCGGCTGATGGCAATGAAAACGCTTCGGAAGCAGTTAAAAAAGCAAGTATCGGTAGAATTGCAAGAAAAAGTAACAACAACGGGAGCAATAATAACAACGTACACATTGTGATAGCTTATAAATATTGTTTTACACGAATGTTCTTAACTTAATATAGAAATAGAGATTGAGATTATTGTGTACCGAATGCAGGATTTTTCTGGCCTTTTTTTGCAACATTTTCAAGTTCAAGTGTAACGCCAACGTTATTATCCATAATTTGCGATATCCGATGTGTTGTCATCGATTGGCCAAAGAACAACCATAAAAAATAACTTTATTTGTGTTCCGGTGCAACCGATGCTAATTAGATCAAACTACGCACACGATTTAACCGTTATCAATTAACTTAGTCACTCAGTTTTTTTGTTCGTTGGCTTATTTGTATTTTCTATGTTCCTTTTTTTGTATTTCACTTCAGTTAATTTCAATGGATGAACTCGATCAGTTCACATTCAATATGCAAAATTTGAATGAATTGAAAATACGACGCAGCAGCAGCAGCAAAAAATCACATTATTAGAGCACGCGTATGAGCAACAGGTGAAATTCACAATCGAAACACAATAAACATAATAAAAAAAACGATAATGTTGAATGTTTCTCTAAATCAGTGTTTATACAGTCAGTTTTTTGTATTCCAATCAGCAGCAAAACGTCGAGCTCACTCAAAATGTTCAAACATTGAAAATACGAATCAGGAACGCCGATGCGCAACAATTATCGAAATAATATTTGAAAAAAACTCTCTATGAACGCCAAAATGTGTTGACAATCAAAATAATAGAATTGAAACTCCAATTCAAGAGCAAATGAAAACAAATCAGTTCAACGGAGATAAGATGACAACAAGTGAATAAAATTTTATTTAGGTAAATTAAACACGAACGATTGCGCTGGAAAATATTTTAAACACGCGAAAAGAGAATATGTGATCGCTGTTGGTGTTTTTCTTAATAAAATCACGAAATATGAAAATCAAACGGAACACAACGATAAGTGAGCGAAGAAGCACACATCAAAAAAAAAAAAAAAAATAAATCGAGCAATCAACAAAAAATATGAAATGTTTATTTTTTTAGATATACAGAGCCCCGGTCGTTGAGCGGTGTTTACAACGTTCATTCAGCCACTAACCCGATTTAAGAACTGACCATTTGTAGACATAAACTGACAAATATAAAAATTAAAAGTGATCGTTTTGCGGATATTTTGATCACTGTGCTGGCGTGCGCTACAGTAAAGCCGTCAAATGTTGCGTGCTGGTGCGGTGGTGTGAGTGTGTGTGTATTTTTCGAATCGTGGTGAAAGAGCGGGCTTGCACAAAAAGCTTTTTTGCACATACTCTGTGTGGCAGAGAGGTATTCGTAATTGGTTAGTTGGCCGATGCTATTGTATGTGTGTTATTTCGCTGGTACCGTACGTTCTCCCGAAGCGTTCCGATATATTCAAACCATATTTGAGCATGTATGCGATGGGCCTTTGTTGTGCTCTTCTATTATGATTGATATTTGCACATGTTTGGATGTATGCTGCTCTCTGCCGTTTGTTGATCGATTTATCCGAAAAGCGATAGATAGCTCGTGTACGCTCGATTGCTGTTCAACTCGACAGACGGCACATATGGAATATGTGTTTATTCATCTGCGTGAAAAGAAAGCCGCACGCGATCGACACACAAGTGCATCGATTGAGAGGCATGTCGTGCGGAATATGTTCACACTGATCGGCAACAATCGATTCAAAACGGTTTCGTTCCGACGATAAATAATGAACTTGCGCTTGAGTGTTTGATTTATTTCTAAGTCGGGATGAACAAGTTGATTGTCGCTGAGATCGCCAATTCATCCATGATCTATCTACACAATTAAAATGTTAACCGGGATTTGACTTTGCTTTATTTTGCATAATGAAACGAGCAACAAGTGCATATAAACTGCTTATGTTAAAAATAGATTGTTTAACGGATGGTTTTGACTAATGGTCACTTTTTTTGCTGAGGAACAAACATCCGAACCGAATAATAAAATGCTTCTCACATCGAACAAATATTATGGAAATTTTCCACATCTCTTTTATTAATGTTCACTCTTGGAACATATTTATTTGTTTGCTGCTTTTATGTCGCGTTTCGGTTTTCTCAGCAATTCTTGCTGTAGCGTCGAATCCACATTCACAAGCGAGATATTTATCGTTTGATATTTAAAAAAAAACCACTCTTAATTTACATATTCAGTTTTTGCATTGTGCGTGCTTGGAAGCGATCTCTCTTCAAGCTCGCACGACAAACAGAGAGACGGAGAAGGAGAGAGACGATTGTAGCAACGAACTTAGATTTTGTGAAGGTTTTTCAGTATTTAGCCAGTTGATATTTGATTTGAAGTTCCTTGTATTTGACAAAGCTTCGCTTGACATAAAGATATCGCGATTGGAACTACCTAGTTTGCGAGAGCAGCAGCTAAATTCGAAAGATTCAATGACTTTGCACTTATTACCTGTTCTATGTTAGGCGACTCGTTCGAACGCATCGCATCGTCCGCGCGCATACGTTTTAAAAGAAAGACACTGATTCTATGCGCGCGCCAAGCGAGTGTGTACGTCGAGATCAAATGAGCATAATAATTTGAACGTTACTAGTATTCGCAATAAGTTATTGCCTCGAATGTTTCGTTCGACATTCAAGCACAGCGCACACATGCACGTGCATGCAAAATGGTCTCACCTTTCCATCCAATAAGCCGATTTCATACAAATGAATGCAAATATAGATGTGGCTCTTTAATGTTAGTGTTTCATTTGATCGCACGAATGGAAAAACCCATTCAGTTGACAACATGAAATCGTTGATGCCATTCACAAAAGTGATAATTAGAATCAAAGGCATTTCTTTTTCTTTCTATTCACGCTTCACGTTTTGCGTGCCCAACTGCACGAGGATTACTATTACAATATTATTCTGTTTACGTCATTGCATACGTTTTAATAACAAAATGTTTATTCTTGTTATTTTTGAAATCAACTTCCAAACTGAGCTTCTCACATGCCTACTTCGCTTATGGTATTCTATGAATATAATCTCTTTCTTATGCGGTCGGATCAAATAAATTCATTTGTTCGAACTTGTGTTGATCGATGTTTACATGCGTATAATGCTCGGTTTTTTGGATTAAAAACAGTAATATGTTAACAATCAATTCAATTCCAGATGCTAGTCAATAGGCGTTTGATACACAATTCGTGGAAAAAATCTAATGATTTTGCAAATTTTGAACAATTTACTAGGATCAAGAAATTCAAAAACTAGAATAAATAAACCTGATTGATCATCGGCCCGTTCCCGACATTTGAGCTGTCCATGTTAATTATCATCTTAATTTATGTTTGTCATTGACGATCGTTAATTTCGTTAAAAATGCCAATTTGAACCAAATTATAGATGATTCTGCAAAAATTGTTGCATTCTTTGCATTGATAAACACTATTATCAAGTCAACAGGAAACCTACTATCTATTCGAAATCACCCTTAAGGGGTTGTCCTTGCCCCAATAAATTGATGATAACCATTTGTTTTCAGCATACGTCTATAATTTTTCTTCCAACAATGAAACTGATGGCACTTGAATTCGCATTGAAATGACAGCCATTGTATTTTGAGAATTGATTTGTCAAAAAAAAATCTTATCGATGAAAACATTTTTGAAAAAGGATTTGACAATTATGTAGAGAATGGCAAATGAAACCACCACTTCTCGTTTTCCCATTATTTGCGAGTGTCCTACTAAATATATGCATGTGAAATGCAAATCTGACGTGTTCATGAGAGGCAAAAAAATGCGCATGAATTTAACATATTTAAATGATTAATCAATAGCAAAATTATGGGTTCGCGCGATATACGAAAAGAGTCGTAATAGATTAAACTATTTCTGTGATTTAGCAAGCAGATGGTTGTATTTAAATAGTGGCGAATAACAGGTGGCCGATAGACAATGGAATGTTTACAAAGACTTTGATTCAAATCGATCGATAAAGAACCGCCCTGGAGCTGAAACGTTCTTAACAAAATTCGCACGTGTGGAAGAATTTCACACATTTGTCATCAATAACTGGATTCATTTTAAATGTGGTTTATCACAAAATCTACTTCGACAATGCAAATTTCTAGAATTCAATGGAATCAATGTCATCCATTTCACGTGAAATATGTAAACAAACAAACAAAATAACTTCTTCGAAGTTTTCTACTTCGCGTCCAACGAATTAGCACGGATTTGTTTCCCATGCGTAAACTTTTCAAAGTGTTCATTTGGCGCGTCGATTGATGCTCTCATTTTCTAAATGCGATAGCTCATAGATCGAAAACAAACAGATTTCAATGGATCAAAGTCCTCGTTTTGAATATTTTCCCAATTTGCTGCATTATATATTTCTTTTTTGGACCTTGAATACGATGAGGATTGACTCGATTGCCTGCAAGAATTCTTCAAAAGAAGAGAAGTCAGAACTGTTGTTTGGAATGAATCTCAATGATGCATCACGTTCATTTGATCGATACATTTAGATATTTTCGGTGCTTGCAATATCAGCAGGTGACCGCACCACACCGTGCAATATGCATATTAATAATTAAATTAAATGTTTCATCTCTCATTCCAGCGACGAAATAGAAACGATAGTGTTAAATAAATTTCGCAAACACCGCGAAACGGGCGTGCACTCCCGCTCGCCGAACCGCGTCTATTCACTAGTCATTATTATTAAATTAGTGGCCAGTTGCAAACACATGTTCCGCAAACCTTGGCTAAGTATGCACGATTTATTTGAAATATTGGCACAAGACAGAGATGCTACTTGATGAACAATTTATATTCAAATAAAAAATACTGTTGTTTGCATTGTTTTATTATCATTAATAAATCTCCGTTTCGAAATGCATTGAGAATTAGATAGGCGCACACAAGAGATTCAACTTTTAAATGAGTCAAGCGAACATGTTACTATTAATAAGTAGTGATTATTTACGGATAATCACTTTGGATTTACAAATCGTATTAATCGATTGTTCCGTTTGAATAATTTTAATGTTATATGATATATATCTAGTTGGCGAGACGTACGGTAAATAGAAAATGCACAATTATTTTGAGATTTCGAGGTCGATGATAGTGAATAACATTGTATTTACATACAATTCACACATTTTTTCCTCACTCAATTCGCACAATCTCCGCTTCATTTCGGTTCCTGGCCAGACAATTTCGCGCACTCTTCATGAGTCATGTCGACGTAATTTTTAAGCAGATGACACTGTAACTCGCTATTCGCGAAAAGCAAATAATATTCAGCCAACAATTATTTTTCAGCGGCTGTTGGCGCAATTCTCTTCGTCAGCCGCAATCGAAATCAACATCAATTTTCAATAATGGTTTTTGATATTAACAAAAAATCCGGAAAAAAGATACATTACAAGAACTTCCATTTAAGCGAACCTTCATTAATCCATTCTCATTGGCGTTGATTTTTCATGAATACAACGCAGAGTTCTTTGTGTATGTGGTATTTGGAAGATTGGTTCCCGGCAAACATGACATATCATCATGAATTATGAAATTGTCTCAATGAAAGAATTATATTATTTGTTGCCTGTTCTGTGTACTTGATGCTTACTGATCATTCATTCAAGCTCAGGGTCAAACAATCGATCGCAACCACAATGCGCGCGTGTGCGTGCATGCCAACCGATGAACAGCGTTTCAAACCGATTGTGCCATGCCAAAATTGTGTGCGCGTGTCGAGACCCATGTACACTGTAAGTGTCCGCAAATTAAATAGATAACACCGGATAGCACGAGATCAACTGTAATACTCTAAAGAGCTCTCAAGTGTTATAACTGCTGGCAAAATACCCATCCATTTACAATTCAATGGGGTTTCAAGCGTTTTTGCGATGCATTGTTGCCGTTTGTCAACATGATGATGATGTCGTTTTATATCTTCTCAAATTAATTTTATATGAAAGTAATTGTAAATATGGTTGAGGGAACAATAAAGAATAAACGTAATACTTATTTCCGTATGAATATGATGGTCCTCTTCGAGCCAAACTTTGCGAACAATTGATTTTATGTATTTTTCTCGAATCGTTTTTTGGTTTTCACCGCTTGCTATTTGTCACTGACTTTCCATATTCTCTGTAGCAGGAACCGAAAACAAAATGAATATTATAATTTGAAAATTGGGTTTGAAGGCGACAGAAAAATAAAGCGCATAAACTTTGAATATAAATCTTTTTATTATGAACTTGTTTTTATCGCGAGTTTTATTTCATCACAAGCGGCGGCGTTTCTCTCATTCCAAATAAATCAAATCCCAAATTGATAACAACTCCGAGCAAATTGAAACCGAATTATTCAATTTATAAATTGTGTTGCTTCATTTGTTCAAAAATCTAATGGCGAACAAATCAAGGCAGAGTTTCTAGGGAAAATCACTGAACTCATTGATTTGTGTGTGCTTCATAAAGCAGCCGTAACGTTACTGCTGGATATAGGCGAAGAAATTCAGTTTCATTCAATTATTCTCATATCATTCTCCTGCAAATAAGGGAAGAGCCATGATAATTTGCTCGCCTTATCGCTTGTCTTCTTATTCTTCAAAATAAAGTGATTTTTTCCTCTTGCTCTCGTTTGGCGAGAGTATATACGGTGGCATTTTCCTTTGTTCGCGTTGTTTGATAGAAGAATAATGCAACTAAATCTATCTAAATTATGAGCCTGCTACTATAAATCACAGCATATTACGAAATAACACGAGCAAAACAAACAGGCATGTGTTGGGAAAGGTGTGATGGAAAACAAAGAATGTAGCAAACTCGATCCGGCTTTTTAATTCAATCGATGAATTTGAAAACATTGAATGTGTCTCCTGATTTCATTTTTCCGTAGTTTTGACAGTTCTCATCTTGCTATATTTATTATCAATATACTAAAGTTCCGCGTGAACACTATGAAACTACAATTTAATTATCGCCGCCATTGCAATGGATAATTGTTTGATTATTGATAAATTCGTGTCGGACAATAAATTTCTTAACTCGTGCAACAACAATTAGCTAGAGCTCGAATAATACAAAGGTATTCTCCGCGCAATCATAGCACACGTCGGCCACAAGCACGAACGCCCTCTTGATGTTAGCCATGAACTATAGGAATTTGCATGCTTCTTAATGGTGCGAATTTAAAAAAAAATCTGACCACATGCGGCATACCTAGATGTCGCCGCACTAACCAGTGTTGAAGCCCACGATTTGTATGATGAATATGAATCGCTGTGCGTCATCGTTCATGTTTACTTTTAGTCATTTGGTGTAATCAGTGTTCGTGTGATTTCAAATCCGAAAAACAGGCCAATTAAATTCTCGGCGCTGACATTTCATTTGATATCAGTCTATAGGTTGATTTGGTGTGTGCTGCAATGCATTCGTCACACTTTCATTTGGCCGAAGTAGATGCAAATGATCGGCTGAGTGACAATCGCAAAGTCTGAGACAAATTTTGAATAATCTGCAATTGAAGCTGAAATATCAGTAAGATTTTTTTGAGATTGGTAGATTGTCTGTTTTTTCTTTCTTCAAAATTTAGCTGCTAATTCATTAATATCATTTTTGATCAATGGAATTCATTAGTGGTGACATCGGCGTGCTTGTGTGACAACTGTTGATTCCATGTGATACGAAACGATAAGAAGGAAATGTACAATGAAAATAAGTGCATTCAATGCTGAATAAAATACACACAACCAACAGATTGACTTGAACGTTTTCAAGAAAAATACATACTCGAGAATGAAATACAGTGCGGGTACGAATGAGATTAGATCAATTTAACGTTGGATTCAATTACGTAATGACATTTTGATGCCATTTTGTTCAAATGATCAAGCGCGGACTTAACTCATGCTAAAAATGGATCATATGTTTTTATTGTTTCTCTTTACAGGCTGAATGATGCCCCGAGCATAGAATCCTTAGCGTTGCGGTACATTTGGGTACATGAGAATAATTGAGGGAATTTCGAATGGTGCCAGACAAAATGCATCATAAAAAGCATTTTTGTGAAACGCACCATGAAAAACTGTTTATTTTTCCAAACGAAACATGAACTGCCATAATATCAATTTGTGAGAATAAAACACTTTTCCATGAAGCACTTTGACTGGTACGTTGTGTATTCCCGCTATTATTGTATCTTAATGCACACATATCTGTATTGTGAATATCACAAAATATCGCCGAAATATGTAGGTCAACGTGAAATGTTATCAATTGCGACCTTAAGAAATTGTCTTATTCTTTCGGAGCTACGACGACGATGACGACAACAGTGGCGTGCGTGTGCAAGCGCTCGAGCGCACAAGCATTCGCTCACGGTGCATAATAATTCGAATTGAACCACTTTAAATCGGCTAATCGACACACACACACATGATTTATAAATTGAAATTGATCCGTCGATGTAGGTGATTTGGATTATGTGCTGTTTTTCTCTTTGTTCACGTCCACTGACAAGATTTATCATTTGGTATACTTACTTGTGTAGTTGTCATTTAGTGGCCATTTCCAATTCGATGTTTCGTTGAGCGATTGCTTCGACTCTATGTCGTCAATGTCATCCATGCAAAAGCTCATTGTTGCTCACTATTGTTGATCACTCCGTTATCTGAATTTCTTTTATTCTTGCGAAAAACACTCAATAAAAAAGCAGTTGCACTTCGCTTTTTGTCGTTCTAAGTACAAAATTTTATTTCATCAAATGTGGTTGGTTTCAATCGACTTTGCTGTGCAATAGCGTTGGTCTCAGCTATATCGCCGACAGCCTCACAATAAACCATTATCAGTATCAGAAATCAGAATTTCGGTTGAGTGGCTTATTGCTAGAGGCGAAATACTCCGCTTCACACAGTAAATCCTTTGATCGAAATTAAAGCAGTTATATTCTGTAGTTTCAGTAAATTCGATAATTCGCCTGTTACTCTGCACACACTTTTTACTAACTTTTTACCACTTTGCACACGTCGAACGCGTTAAATTCTGGCTTATTTCGAATTGTCGCACGAAAAATGTATTCCGTCTGAAGATCATGAGAATGAATGGAAAAATACACATCACAAAATGTGCATGGAATTTGTTTGCGCTCGTAATTATCGTGGTGACGGTCTCTATCACAATAAATATCACAAATACACGCCTTTAACCTCTTTGAGAAAAAAATCAATAGAAATTCAAGTGATAATGATTATACACGACACCAAAATAGAGAGAGAGAGAAAGAGAGAGAAAGAGAGAGAGAATAACAAAGACGACGACGACGAGTGAGATTTTACGCAGTTTCAGCTGAAATGCCTAATTAATTTCTATTTTTGCTACCATTTCATCTCAGTCAAGTGAGAAACACAGAATTTTGTATCTGTAATCTTTAAATGATTGTGATGATACTTTTTGTTATTGATCTATCGCACACTTTTTGCTTCGAATGTCCAGCTGCGGCTGATTACGAATTACGACAGACGATTCTGATACGCAGAAACATTCGCATTTTATCATCTATTCTTCCAAAGATAGCTTCAATATTGAATGCATGATAAAGTCTAATTGATTACTTCCCCAATCGATGATAAGCGACCTTATCAGACAACATCATTATCATCACTCTGGCTCCATTCAGAATTCAATTATACACACAGTGAAATAGACTCGCCGTGTGTGTCTGCCATTTAGGAAGTTTCACCGCACTTATTTGTCGTCGTTGTCGATCAATAACAATATAACGATTCTATGCACACAATATGATTTCGTTGTCATGCGTTGGCAAAGGAGTGGTTTTTCCCATTTTACCCTATAAGAAAATGATAGCGGGACCTCCCCGGCTGGTTGAATGAGATTTTTTAGGTCCTTATTTTCATTTTGACTGATAGACCCACCCCCTTCGGCCCATGCTTTTTTTACACTAGATAAAATTGGTTTGTGCAAACCACTATTGAAGCCGTTTGCATTTTTCCTCACCCCAGTATTCCGAACCTTGCCCATGTCTGGCTATTGTCAAGCCATTGAATACAAGTGTGACAAATTTGTTACGATACTTCTCGGTGTCTTACTAGAAAAAATCGAAGAAAAATACTAAAATTACACCTTTAGGCAATGTCATAACGATAATTTTAGCAGCTCTTCAAAGAGTTCAAATTTCAAAGTCGATTTGTGAACTGAGTGGAGTCCAGCTCGGTCGAAATTCCATTCTAAAATATTCTGAATAACGCCGAATGATAAATATACAATCATTAAAAGACATGTAAGTCAATCATGAGATTAAAATTGAGCTGAAATCCTGCGAATCAGCAAAAGTAAAGTTGTTTGTCGACAGTTGAGAAATCGTTGCAAATGCATAAAGTGTAAGTTTGAAGTGAATATTGATCATATGTGTTCATTGATTCATTGAATCAAAATATATTATTTTGGTTGATATTCATCACAAGCAAATATTTGTGAGCTGAATGGGATTTATTTACACACAGTTGTTGCCTGAACTTAAGTATTGAACACAATAGTTTGGTTGAAAAACTCATAGAAGTTCAATAAATCGAAAAATAGTCAAACAGTTCAACGGAATTTCACAAAATCAATTAGGCGTCGATGGTAATAATCTGTGACACATGCTATTTTCCTTGATGCACGATAAGATGTTTGTTTGTTTATTTCCATAATATTGGGCAATATTTAATCAATAACTAAATCGTTTAGTTTGGAATTGGCTCAGAAATATGTCGGAAGGCAAATCGGATAATTTACTATACATGTTTTCGTGTCTACCGTCTACATCAGCATTTACGACATCGCCGCTAGTAAGTGAAATTCTGAATGCAGCCCAAAAAATACTTTCACCTTTCATTCCATACAAGTGCCTCTTGAAGAAGGTGAGCCGATTTTTGGACATACGTTAGAAAGGAAAAGCACAAATCAAGTTGAACGCATAAATACTTGGCCTCTTATTATAGAAAATAACAGCACAAGAGATTGCAACTCATTCGCGATCGCTTCGAATATAATATTCTTTAGTAGCGATAAATGCGCATTAAAGTTTTCGAAAGTATAGCATGTTTGCTTATGAAAACCAAAACAAAACAAAAAAATTCTGTTACAGCCAAAGCGACGGATCGTTTGTTGTTGTTGTCTTATTCATCTGGTTTTTAATAAGCTTTTGATTTATATGTTTGTGGATTATGATTAATTGGCGATACAGCTGACCTTATCAATTATAAGACATAAATTCCGTTTTGCTCAGTTTATCTCACTCTTCCTTATTAATATTTACGATTGAAATTGAATATTCCAACAGTATTTCATAGTACAGCACAGCGTAATTAGTAGCCCAGTCAACAATTTCAATTTTGAAATTATCAAGAGAGATTGATATTGTAGTTGTAAAAGAAATAAATTTAAAAAAGGACAATAACATTTAGTCAGCGCAATTTTATTTTCTATGAATCATTTTTTGAAGCTAATTTGCATGAAAAAGGCATAAATGAAAGGAAATTAAAATAAATTTTAAAATATTTTCCTGAATTTCATTTCTGTCAACTCAATCACATTTAATTCAATGTTCATCTCTTTTTTCTTTTGTTATCATCTATTCACTTTTACTATATGATCTACATTTTTGTTTTTCCGGTCGAGTTTCTAGCTAGTATCTAGCCTGAGGACTCAGTGAGAGTCTTAGACTGCTATGAAACTTGGGCTCCATAGCCTCCGTCACGAAAGCGCAAGCCGTCGAATATCAAAAGTCCATCAAAGATTTTTGTATAGCTTCATATCATACAACGAAACAACATTTCGGATTTCTTCCGATCAAGACTAGAAAATCGGCTTATTCTAATGGAATTTATTCTCTGAATCGATTCATTCATCCGTTGTCTTCCATAGGAATGGCGGTAGTCGTTCATCAATGTCCAAAATGTTATTCAAAATTTCCATGCTCTCGATATTTTGATTGAGTAAAACATTGCATCGGCTCAATTGATGAGTGACGTGATGAATTTTCGAGAACTGTTCGGCATAAGTGGAAAAGAGTTTCTGTTTCTCGGTGAATGAATTGAGCACCTTGGTTGCTTCATAGTCAACCTAATCAATGGAGTATAAAAAAGACATAAGAAATCAATTAGTTTGAACAAGTTGAAAGTCGGATAAAGCAAAGCCTACTTCTTTCATTTTGGCGGTGATATGTGCTTGATCATTTCCGACTTGCGTGGCCGACATGTTCAGATGGACCTCCATGCGATTGCACATATTTTTGAAATGCTCTGGATGAAGTCGCTCCAATACTTCCGGATCGCGATTTGCGGGTAGTGACACCGTTCCTCTCATGACCGGCAAAAATTGAGGAATTCTCTGCGGAATAGACGAAAGTGGAATATGATTATTATTCAAGTAGATAATTCAACTATCGATTGGCACCTAAGGCGCTGGAACTTGCTTTATTAGTTATAACTATCATAATTATAACTATCCGTATTGGCTTGAGTTCCCTTGAAGCGCAAGCGATACATTTCTAAATATATCATATGGACAGGCCGCGCTCGATTGAAGTGCAAAGGCTTCTGCGCTCGATTTGTAGCGCGTGCATAAATGCGGTTTTATGATCGAAGGCTTTTCCGCAACTCACAGACAATCGAGAGGCAAATGAAATGAAACAATCTTCAAACCTAATGATAATTACGAGAGAAAAACTGACATTGCAACAAATATAACTGACATTTACAACGGATCGTTTTGATTTTAGAGGCAATTCAAGAAATGTGAATTGAATGGGTGAGAATGAAAACCGACCTCTAACTAACAGTTATATTATTATGAGAATTAAAATGAGACTAGAAAAAAATTTAGCATACAAATTTAACCCAAAATGTTTTCACTTGTTGTCTCATTTTTATCTTCAAATTTTCCGGGATCATTTTTGCTCTCAAAATTTTCTGGTCTCATTTTTATTCTTCAACAATTCCAGGTCACATTTTAGTTTTAAAAATTTTCCGGGTCTCATTTTTGTTTTCAAATTTTTCTAGTCTCATTTTAATTTTCACAATAGCTAGAGGTCGGTTTTCATTCTCACCCATTCAATTAATTTATTCTAGACACAGCTGCGACATTACTAAACGATTCCAAAATATTTTCAATCTTCATGTGTTAATACTCAAAAGTCATTATTTGCACAAAGATTGAGCAAATAGTCGTCGCGCGATTTGTGTTTGCCTTTCAAAGTGTTCCATTGTTTGGAGATGCATGAGTTCATTTCGGCCGCATAAATAGAGCCATAAAAGAACGAATTGATGCCGATAAAATTAGCAAATAACACATGACACTGTGTGTGGGCCGATTGCTATATACAGAGTGCTCAAGGCCAATATGGCCCATACTCTTTGAATATTCTCCGTGCAACAAACAACGACAGCGTTATTCGCAATAGAATCATGCATTCGCCACTAAAAATGGGTTGTCTTCACATTCAAAACGCGGGGAAGAAATCGGTCGAGCAACGGGCCGCTGTCAGTTATTGCAGCTTAATCAGTTTTTACTATGCGTTCGTTGCATTCAATTTGTCTAATTCTTGTTTGCATTGATGCCGTTCATTGACATTTACTCTTTTTTCTATAATTTTGATACATGCAAAGTGCATAACTTTTTACCAAGCAAACAAATGGATTTCAATCTTCTAATCGTAAATTCTGTCGCGCAAGCAATTTACATGAACGTTTTCTCAGCCGACCATTTTTCAACGACGTTTAACTCTTTTTCGATGCTTAATTCTCAAACTAACAAAAAATATCACATATCGTAAACACGGTTCACTTAATCAATCACTTGACCAAAATCACAAACGTATTTTTATATCAACAAAATGTAAATATAATTTTCTAGCAATCAAGTGTTGTGTAATTGGTTGTTATCTCAACTATACGCGTGTACTTGATCGAAAAAATGCTGTTTTGAGAGCAGATTGACGCCCGCTGCTTTTGCCACCACCATTAAACCGTCGAACAGAGCCAAACGCGCTCGCACACAGCAACACCATTTATTTATTGTATGTTGATTTTGTTTTGTTTCCACTTGTGGAACTAATATTACGTGTAATCGTATTTTGTTGAATGAAAACCGTGTAGGTAAATCGTCGACCAAATTGAGTAAATGCAAAAATATATGGCTTTTATAAACAGGTCGTCGGCGTTGGCCGTCATTCTCTCGCTCGCTTGTTCGGTTGAATTTGATTCGGTTGGCTTAGATGTTTCGTTCTCAGGCGAAATGGCGAAGGAGTTTAACCGAAAGAATGAAAGAGAAATCGAAGTGAATCGATGTCGATGGTACATACGCGAATTGTTGTATTTTTCTGTCAGACCGAAATTTTTTCCCATCGAATTAATTTGATTCAGTTGCGACTTGATCGTGGTCTCTGTATGACACGTTGTCAAGTTGAAAATCTCTCGTTTCATCGTGTTGAGTGCACCTGAATTGTTCTTCGCGCATTCTGTACACAGGGAAATGCGCGTTCTTTGAAAACTGGACCATTCGCGTTTCGTGAAAAACGAGATATTTGTGTGTGAAAAGGACTTTCAGTGAAAATAGAAAAGAAAATATTTGAATAAAATTATTGAAAAACATAAACATTCACAATTACAACAAAAACGAGTGCTTGAAGGCAAATATCAACAATTATCACAATGATAAAAGGAAAGTTTTATACTGGCTTAACGAGTGAGATGATGACTCGTTCGCGGAAACCGGTGGATCGACAGCAATCGCACTTCTTTTGGCCAGATGACACCGTTTCGGAATCGGTGACTCCACGCACAAAACGTACACTTGCAAAAACCACATCAAATTCCATGAGCAATAACAATAACAATGCTGACACCACACAATCGGATATCAAGCCAAAAGAATTGTTCCGCAAACAGCTGTCGTCAGGGATCGAGTTTTACGATAATGTGAATGCAAAAACACCAGAAGCACGACGCAAGCACTTCAAGAAAATCGACAATATCAATTTGAACAATAATAATGACACCAATTTTCAGCCGGAGAAGAAGAAATTGGAAACATTTTCGTCGAAAATTGAATTCTACGATTTTGAGCACGAGAAGAATGCAAAAAATGGGAGAAATCAACGAAATGAACGAATGGTGAAGCCCATGAAACCGGCAAATATCGTCAATGAAGTGCATAACGATGCAAAAAAAGAAAGTCCCGAAATGAATAAGAAACGGATTTCATTCCGAACAGAGGAAAAACCAGTGGTACCAAAAACCAGAAGTATTTTGAGAAACAATGACGAAAAATCACTGATCGAGAAAGTGGTGGTGAAGCCGTTGCCAAAACGAGGACTTTTGCCCAAAAACATGAGCAAATCGGTTGAGAATATATCGAAATTGGCTAAAAATATCGATGAACCGGACACTGATACGAAGCCAGAAAAATTGAGCACGATTATAAAAGAAGTGAAGAGCCTGAATTTATCACAAGAACGTACTCGAAAGCACGATGATGATGCGGTTTACCGTGACTCAGATCGATTCGAATCTCGCCGAAATAATCTGGACCAAGATTATGTACAACGTTACCCAGATAGGTATGATGATTATCGATACAGAAACGATGAACGAAGAGAAGAGCGCCGTAATGAAACCCAAACATATAATGGCAGATACGATGAGTACGATGATAGAGGTGAAAGGGATTATGATCGACGATGTGAGAGATCATCAAGAGTCAATTATTATTCGCAACCAAGAGACACATATGATCATAGAGAGCGATCACGACGATACGAAGAAAGTCCAATTCATGATAGACGTTCACCCGGCTACGATCGTTACGACTATGACCGGGATTATGATGAGTCAAGACGAGTAAGAAGTGCACCAATTAGAGAAAGAACATCACCAATCAGAGATAACAACAGGAGTCCAAGAAAACAAATCGAAACGTATTGCGAAGAATCACCAAATCGAGCGATTCGTTACGATGGAGAGTTCTCAGCGGCAATCAGTAGAAAGCCAAATCATGTGCCACATCATTTGCGTACGAATATTTTGACGAATGGGAGAGTGCTGCCACAGTCCCAGCGGCCCAGCAGCGTACGAAATTCAGCTGTAACTCGCGTTGGCGTTGGATTACCAGACTACGAATAAAATGGTTCAATGCGGCAGCGACGACAGCAGCTGTTAATGTATAGGCAATTTAACACACATAACACGACTTACGATCGTCCAATTGATTTCGCCACATTTGAATTGAATAACCAGATATAAACACCAATGTACTTAATCTCTGTGTATTTTTTCTATTGGGCGGTGAATCAAAATGATTTTTCAACTATCACTAATAAAATGCTAACATGTTTTTTCCTACTATTTTTCAAATTAATTTGATGTCTTTTATTCATTTTACAACAATAAAAGAAACGTACGAGCTGATTATTGTGTTGGCGTGCAACTGAACGAATTCTTCGTTTCTTCCGTTTCTGATGATAAATTTATTCACAAAAGTTCAGTGATTTAATTTTTTTGTCTTCAATTCCTGACGTTGTGATTCAAAACAAAAAATGAGTAAACGCCAAATAAGTTGGGAAATTTTAATCACTTTTACCTCATTCCATTGGCATTTTAAATGGCAACGAAAATGGTTCTGTAAAAGAATGCACGTTCATATTGCAATGTAATAATAACAGAGATCGCCAGTTCAAACAATACACAGCGATGAAAAGACGCACGAAATGTTTGCTGTATAACATGATAAGTCGAAAGATGAAAGTTGCATTACATGCAGTACATACATCGTAATGTGTGTTGTGATTCATGGAATTGTATGTGGTTTGGCTTACGTAAGCTCTGCTTGATAACTGATATTTTTGTTTTGATTATTTTGTTTCGGATTTTCACGTGCTGTATTTTTATTATTTGAACGTCGCCTTCGCGGATGGATCGATAAAAAAAAGAAATTTGAGAAAAGAGAAAACGAGGCGAAAAAAAATTCCGATGCATATTATTGTAGCACAGGTTTTTGTCGCTCTGCCACGGCGAACGTAAAGAAAACAAGTTTTGGCATGAAAAGAGGCGATTCGAAAAAATTCATCGCGGCTTTGTGTCACAAGTCATCTGCAAGAAAAGTTTGTTAGTTCGCTCGCAACTTGGTTTACATCTATCAATATGTTTAGAACATCTGCATCATTTCTTCCGCTTCTGTCGATCAGCTTGAATTTTTATGACGCGATAGCGTTGAATTCGACAAAAGTCGAATGCAAATCATTTCCATTTGGTATAATTTAAGGTTAAGGTGCATATTTTAGAGTCACGTGACCTTAAAATATGCAAACATTTTTGGGATGAAAATCATAGGCGACCTTAAGAGTTTATGTTCAATATGGATTTTAGGTGGTTTCGATTTCAATAAAAATTGAAATGAACCTGAAAGACGAAAACAAGCATAATTAAAATCACTCGTGTCACCTACACAAATTCAGTTCGCTTGAAATGGCATTGGCTGCGTTCAATCTTTTGGATCAACAAATTAAGAATTTCGATTGCACAATATGACACGTATGATGAAAGAAATAGGAACGCAAATCGATCAGTCGATTGAAACCAGTTTGCTTATTTTAATATGAGAGAAAAAATCGACCGAAACTTGGTTGATTTACATTTTGTATACAATTCGAATGTTATGGAGATTGTAAGCAGATAATTCAGATTCGATATCATATTGATATATTCGGTTTTATTTACCTGGAGCCGCTGAATGTCAGGATCTAACGCACTCTTTTTGCTTGCTCCATGCACCACAACGATGTCATGAGCCAACGATTTGCCTTTAGTTTTCGATAAAATTGTTCGCTTGGTTGCACTCACATTCCGGATATTCTTATTATTGCTGGTGTTTGCTTTGTTTTGCCGTTTTGGTGAGTCTGAAATAAAGATACGTGAGCTATGGGTGAGATCTCATCAGTCATCAGAATGTGTGAATCACATGCATACATTTTTTAGAAATTCTTTCTTTGAAAAATTGTTTCTTCTTTAAAGAAATTCATGAGACGAACTTTTTCGTCGGTAATAATAAATTTACCTCCAAGTTTGGCGGTGTAGGACACATAAGGTAAGTCTGAATCAGAGCAAACACTGATTGGTGGTGAAACTGGTCTCGAATCAGCTGGCGTAGGAACGGATGTTGCTTCACTATTCGGAGACGATAACCGACGGCCAGTTACTGCTATTGTATGCCCTCGTTGCAAGCGACTTAAGTTATACGATTTTCCCTGTGTGTCTGATCCATTGGCTGGTTGAGATTGTTCGGAACCCATTTTTTTAAATCAAATCTAAACATAAATCAATAAAATGGATTTAAATATAATGAATTGGAGAATTATAAAAAAAAACATTTTACAGATCGGAATGGTAGTTTCAAATGGAAATCGATTGTTTAATGTAATTATCTTGTTCTCTTTAAGATTAGGTAATATATAATGATGAATGATAAATTAATATGTGATACATAACAAAAAAAAAATACATTTTCATCTTTTCAAATTGAAAAGTAAAATTATCAGACCGAAATTATTATTCATGTTAAAATTATAACCATTATAAAATTATCATTAAATTGTATTCATTTGAAGTGATGTGAACATTCAATTTAATTATATGTCACCATTTGAATGGACAACATTTTTCAATGACATTAGTTTAGCTGTGCTCCTGGTGATGAGAGTAATTATTGTCGAAAACTTTCGTTAATTCAAGCAGATTTTGTGTCTAGCCGCTTGTCTGACTGTTTAAAACAATGAGCAACTTCGTCAATTTCCAGCAAATTCCAACTCAATTTTTCCTCAAATGCCTTGAATTTGAGCTTGGAATAAATTTTACGCAAGATATAAACTAAATTAAAACTGCAAAAGGCAGAAGTTACAAGCTGTGGTAAATTGTAGTGAGTTAAACAGTTGAATGCCGCTCTAACGGAGCGAAATTATAGCCTTCCAATTTAAACAAAATGAAAAGTAGAACTAAGCTAAGGCCCACTGCACAATTGCATGCGTTCGCACAAAATGTTCGCAATGAAGGGAAATGGGCATGAAAATGGGTCTCTTTGGTTTTAGCGACAGAAATCGGTTTAGATTTCCAACGTCAGTATCAATTTCTATTCGCTTGTGAACACATACATCCGATTTTAGTAGATTTTGAAAGTCGCTTAGTAGATTGCCTGAGATAAAATGAATACTCAACAGTTAATGGTGATTTTATTGAAATATTGGTTCTTCGACGAGTTCATCGTGCGATCAGTGGCCATTACAGAAGTGAAATTCAATGCTCGTCTATTAAAAAAAGATAAATCCTACGCAAGACAGATTCAGCTGAAAGGGCGTAATTATTTGTATTTAAACTATAAAGAGACCTATGGGCTGCGATTCGTACCAAAAAATACGCAAAACAAAGCATTTCAAAATGATTTCAGTAGCACTGAGCCATCACTGAATGAAGTTCCTCTGACTGAAGAAATGAGCATCACAACGACTGAATACACTGACGTGCAGATGGTTTCAGTTTCACCGGTGCCAAACACAAGCACAACAATTGCAAGCCCCTCAAGTAGTGATGTATCAATTACCTCACCAATGACGGTCATTGACAATAAAGTTTCGACTACCGAAACCTCCAGACCGAATAGACAACAAGTGCTTGCATTCTCATCTCTACGCAAAAGAGTCACTGAATCCAAACTCAAAAATTTAACAGCAACGACAATTGAAAAACTTCAGACAATATCTTCAATTAAGGAAACGTTAAACGCAATTCGCAATAAAATTAAGCAATGGCTCTCATTTAAGACTGATTCGAAGACCTCACTCATCAGTGGTCAACGATTTTTGAATGTATTTAATGTCATTAAATTCGAAAACAGTGCATGCACATCGACACAAGAAGGTTTGACCGAAATGTCAGGCATTTGCTATCATGAGTACCAATGCGCACAATTGGGTGGCGTGTCCATTAATTCTTGTGCTGATGATCTTGGCGTTTGTTGCATTTGTAAGTTTATTTTAATTTTAAATTCTCTAATTTTCACTTTTCTGATTAGAACAGAATTTCACAATTTTCTTTTTTTTTGTGGTGTGAATTTAATTTTGCGATTGCTTTCTCAAAAACTAGCTCAAAAAACTCATTCTTTCCAATTTATTTTTGTGTGTTTTTTTTTTTTTGAATTGATCAATCGGTAAGTTAAAACCGAGTGTGGACAAACAACAAATCAACTAGATTCATATTTTCAAAATCCCGGATATCCCGAAGCCAGTCAGGACCGTTTAATCTGCACCCTCACCGTGCAATTACAAGATGATGTTGCACAAGTTCGATTGGATTTCATTTTACTTGAGGTGAACAGATTATATTTTTTCGAATAGAAATTAGAAAGTTTTAATCGAACGGAAGCCCAGGAAATAAATTTAAAGAAAATAGAAGAAATGCAATATGACAATCAATATTACAACCGCGAAAAAAAATCTAATTGGAATTTCAAAAAATCATTGTGAATCTTTTCAGCTGAAACCACCAACCGACGGTAATTGTGTGGAAGATCAATTTAATGTGGCGGGGCAAAATCTGAATAACATAATTCCCACTTTATGTGGTGTAAATAGCGGTCAACACAGTAATTAATAAAATTTCTCCAATTCGCTCGGAGCATTGAAAAAAGTATCTTCATTTCAGTGTACATTGAAGTGAAAAATTCAATGGATCGGAAACTGTTTGTATCGATTTTAACATCTTCAGCTGCCATGAGGGCCTTCAATATACGCGTGACACAAGTATTAAACACTCACTGCTTTTGATTCTACCCAAGCCTGTTGCTTGTAACAGGAGGATTTCAAGGTTGAAAATATGTTTTGTTTTTACTCACTTGGTTAATCTCAGTTAACAGATTCGTTAGCACCACCAAATTGTCTGCAATATTTCACGGATACCGAGGGCTGGTTTCAAACCTTCAATTATGATGACACATCACAGTTTGTTACAAATCGAGTTCCAAGCTATTTCGTAAGTAAAAACTACACATCGAACATATTAAATGTTAAAACATTCAACGAATCACTTTCAAACTCTTAGTTCTTATAAATTTTATTTACAAAATGTATCAATATAATCGAATTCAAACTAATTATGTGCGATGAATAGCAAAACAATAATAAATATAAGTGAGTTGTGTTGTCAAAGTGTCGGTAGTACTGTCAAAAATATCCCAGTGCACTGCTACCAAGCAAATGTCATCGTTGAATGTACGAACCAACTGGTTGACACAGGGTCTCATACAAAATTTCCCCTTTCAGAATAACCTGAACTATTTGATTTGCATTAAACGGCATTGGAACTATTGTTCCACGACCTACAGCAATGAAGCGGATGATGTTGAATATGATTTTCAGTTGATAAATATCGATTCAGGTGAAGCGAACATTGCTATTTCATTGCTTTTTTACCTTTAAAAAGAAAATACATTCTAATTAAATTGGATCTGACATAATATTTAAATGCATTTGTTCGATTCAATTCAAATTCATTCAATTCGAATGTATTCGAAATTTTTTCAGAAGGAACAAGCGTGATTCCGGAGAAACAAGCTGGAATAGAAATATTTAGCTGCAATGACGATTATATTGCAGTGAATTCAATTCGATTGTGTGGTGAAAAATTGAACGATGCAAGTAAAAATGATGATTTAACATCAAACGCAATAATCACCGATACAAGTAATGGTTTGAACGTCATACCAGTCCGGACGAATGATAATGCTGTCGGGCGTGGTTTTCGAATAAATTACATGCAAATACCTTGCGAAGATCAGCCAGTCGCCACGGAGCCACAGTCAGACGTTGTCGATGAAGTTACAATTGACTGACGAAGGGTCTAAGTTTAAACATTCGAAGGTATCACGTTTGAAATTTGTTTAACCCTGACATCCGGCTCATATGACAGCTGTCACCAGTCAACTTAAGTAAACATCCGTACGTCGTTGGACAACAGAGCAATGAGTTTTAGTTTTTTTTTAGTTTGGTCGCGTTTTGATAAGTGAATAGTGTATTTTTCTATTGAAATAAGGTCAGAGCGAAGCTTTCAACAAAAATGTCTATTGAAACATAAAAAATAAACGCCTTTTTTCAATTGGCAACTATTTCTGTGTTGATTTTGTGACCCGGCATTCCTTGAACTTGATTTGATTTAGTTGTTCTGTTAAATCGAGGTCAACCTACATTTTGACCAGCCCAATTTAAACATATTTTTATCGAGCAAATTTCGGTGCAATTCGAATTGGTGTTGTGCAGCTGTGCACTTCATTGCAGCAACCTATTTTTACTTTCGACACAAGTGGCAGCAAACAAAAATCATCAAATTAAAAAGGAACAATCAATGAAAATAGAGAAGGGCGATAAACACGTTCACACCATAAATTCTTCCGTGGCATTGTGATTTAATAATAAATAAGCAAGAACAAAAATTATAAAAAAAACAATTCATGAATTTAGGATTCGTGGCATTGTCTCATTAAAATGCCAAAATGATGCGATGATCGTGAAACAACTAAACGGTCGCTTTTGAAACCACATTTGATTAAAACAAATGATTTTCGTCAAATTGTAGTAACGAGCGAACAATAAGATGTTCATCCACTTGAACAGCAATAACTGAATTACACCCGAGATTTGATTGAAGAAAAACGAAAATCTGCCAAAAAATACAAAGACAACTTTGATATTCGAGCTTAATGGCGGAGAGTCAATTCAGTTATGTGTCGCTTTTGAAACCGAACGTTCACATTTCAAATGTTATCTTGGAATTATTGGTGGACATCGATAAAATTAGGGAATATGTGAATTGGAGTGCAAATGAGAGACATTTCAGTTAAAATTCTGACATTCTCAAACAAATTTCAGCTTCTTTCAAATCAAGTGCCATTTTTTGCTGATCTAACTCATTGTGCTCGTGCCAAAATTTGGTTTGATTGAAAAAAAAAAATACTCTTTTCAATCGTAACTTTCAACTAATAATTCTAATTTATATTCAATGTGACGCTTGCTTTTGTTGCGTTGTGATTCGATATTATTGTGTTGATCATTTTATTTAGAGTGTTGTTGTGAAGCACGCATGTTGTGCTGAAATGCTTGTGCAATCAAGTGGTCAGAACGAAGAGGCCAGATGACAAAACAGAAAGTATGGATCATTCTCGGACTATTGGCCGCTTTAATACTTATCGTTTTTTCGCTGAACTTTTATTTTGTGTCACATTTGAATGCCAATCAAAATGGTGTCAGTGATTCAAGCTATGGAAAGGCCGCGTCCACCAAAGCCGGATACTTGCATCAATTGAAAAAAAGAGTTCGTGCACTGAAACCGATCTATCTCAATCGAAATCCCCAATATTATCGCATACGGAATAAGGTGTGGCGCAATTTCGAACCGAAACCATACGAAAACGTATCCACCGTTTGGGACATCTCATACTGGGTAATTCATAAATACAAATGTTTTATTCGATTTTTTGTCAGGGACTTGAATATATTTGTAAAATAAATAACATGCGCCGAATTCATCATTTGTTTATCGTCTTTGTAATTGATCAGATTTCCAGTTCTCTAGTTTTGCTGAGATTATTTTGGCTGTGTATTTTTCATGGAAATCATCATTTCCTTAACTACACTTGCTCATAAGAAATATATTGGACAGAGGTTGAAGTGATAATAATCCTGAATAAATGATTTGATTTGAACAATCAACAAACCAATTGATTTTTATATAATTATAATTAATTTTATTTATGATTATAATCAATTATAATCAGCCGAATAGATGATTACTTTTGATAAGACTGTGCATAGGAGAACGTGAGTCAGACAGCAATCAATTGATTTAATCAAAGAGAACGATTGTATTATTTTTAAAGGTCTGATTTTGATCGACCTCTATGTGCGGATTTTGTTTAAATTTGTATGTGATATTTTTTATAGTTCTTAATGGAAAATGAACCAAATCCATTGATTTTCTTCCTAAATTTCAATGGTTCAAAAGGAACAAACAATTGTAGAAACTAAGTTAAACGAACAAAACCGTCAGATGATTGTGTTTATGTGTGGGAAAGATTATTTGCAGACGATTTTGTCTGCATATATAAATAGTATTCTGGCGGCCTAGATTCTCGTAGCATACGCTACCAGCTCACCATAACCAGAGGTCATTTCCAATGTTTTCAATGTTTGCCAAATACTCGCCTTATTTTTCACATTTGTTGTATAATGGTACATTCAAATATATGCGAACGTGGCAAAAACGGTGAACATTCGATTAAGACAATATTAGCCAAAACTCGTAATATTCGAATTCATAAAAACGACACATGCATTTCGTGCATTCGCAATATTCACAGATATTTCATATTTCTACATTCATGGAGAAAGGAGGTCACATACGTAGTAAAACACTGATAAATGTTTATGATTTGATAAAGTTACTAGCTCCCAGATTTGTTGGTGTGTTTACACCTTTTTTCACAAATCACATTGAATTCAAAGGAAATAAAATTGAAAAGCATTGTTTTATAATTAAATTCATCACATGACATAATGAGAAAACATTCTTTTATTGGGTGCCAATGAAATGACAGAGTTGTTAATTAAACTATTTTCTTATTATTTATTCACGTTTAATTGAAAAAATATAAACAATTTCATTTCATTTCAAATTCTCATTTTTAGTGGCCTAGTGATAACGATCTCTATCCGGCAATTGACTCGACTGTGGGCCAACTGCTGAAGGCTTTACAAAGTGAGGACATAGTGTCTGCTCGAAATGCTCCGAAAGGTACTCAACTGAAACTATTGCTGCAACTTAATGGCAAGCAAAAAGTCATTTTCAAACCAAAATGGTACGAACGCAACGAAGTCATCGATGGGCCTGTGTACTCGGGAAAAGATCGGTTCAATGCTGAAATTGTTGGATTCTATTTGGGTGCCATATTAGACATGCGCTGGACACCAGTGGCAGTCGGTCGGAAAATAAATCTCAAGGAAATCTATGAACACAAAGCAGACAAAGGTCTACGAAATACAATGACCGTGAACGGTAATTATTGTTTCGTTACTATGATGTGAAATTTAGTTGCATATTTCGTAAAATTCCTGAAGATGAAACAATTTTTAGTTCATTTTAACATATAAATAAGTAACGATCTTATCCATTTTGGGGGTGCATTTGTCCCATTCCTATCATCAGAATTGGATTAAATTCAGATGTCATCAAACCGTACGCCACACCCGAATAAAAATTCATTTATGACGGTAGAGAATTTAGTATGAAAAACGAGTTTTCCGGAGACTCAATGCAAACGTTGCTCAGGATCAGGTGAATGCTCAATGATCAAGCAGAATCGCAACCAAAGAAAAGAAAATTTTAGCAATTAGTTGATTACAAAGCTTGTTTTTTGTATATGTTGCATTTACAGATATAATCAGTAGGTTGGTATCATTTTATCAATCGGGCAGAAATTTGGGTGCGGCGTATGGTTGGATGACATTTAAATTACATCCTTTTTCGACGGTTGGAATGAGTGAAACTACGGACAAATTCGAACCTTATTTAAACGCGAAATATGTGCCCGGAAATGGCTCTACTTTAATTAACAATTGTTACTTGAGATATTTCGTACAATTCCAGAAGATGAAACCAAATACTGTTTGTATGGCAAATGTTTCTATTGTAAAGAGTCTGAGGATGTTTGTGGCGACGATGAGCATTTATTGGAAGGTGCAATCTTATATTTAGTAGCTGGAACATTCGAGAAGCATCGTTCGCCTTGGCAGCGCACTTATAAAGAAAACCAGCAAGCTCCGTGGGAAGAAAATATGGATTACTGCGCTGCATTGAAAGATAAATTAACCTACAATCGTCTATTGGATCTCGTCGATGTTGCCATATTTGATTTTCTCATTCAAAACGGTGATCGGCATCATTATGAAACGAGAGAGGATCGCATCGTACTCATAGACAATGGCAAGGGATTTGGCAACCCTAACGTTGATCACATTGATATTTTGGCCCCGCTGTATCAGTGCTGCGTGTAAGTAGAAAATGAAGTTTCTTTTAAAAAAAAAAAAACAAGATTACTGTGACGTGCTGAGCAGGAACAAACGACCGAAATAATTAACAGTTTGGCTTCTTTGAACTAAAAGTTCGATATTCAACAATGAAACAATATTGAACCTAATATTGAAACATAACATTTACAATGTATCCATTATCCACATTTCAGGCTGCGAAAATCGACTTGGGAGCGTCTGCTTTATTTTTCCGGCGGTACTTTGACAGAGCTACTGGATCAGCTGACGAAACGGGACTTGCTCTATCCACTTTTGACGAATGAACATAACAAGGGAATTGAACGTCGTATGCTTATGATATTTGCATCAGCCGAGGCGTGTTTCGATCGTTTTGGCAAAGAAACAGTTTTAAAGTGATATAATTCTTCAAAACAAGACAATAGTTCCCAATTATTTGTTATGATACTCAATTAGCAAAGAAAAACAATAGACATTCATCACAAAAATGACAAATTGAAAGTCAATTTCGACTGATAATTAGATTCTAAATGATTTCATTCAAGCCATCACAAATATGATTTGATTGGAAAAAATATGTTTGTTATTCAAAGTATAGATAAACGATAGTAAAATGTAATAAAGCTTTAGACTGTTTTTCAACAAGAAAAGGTGTGACATACATTTCGAGTAAACGGGCCTCTGCTGTATTGTTTTAAAGTTGATAATAAACTAGGTGATTGACCGGTAGCTAACGCTACGTTGTGGGAGGTCGTACCAACTTCAGGTCAAATAAAACATCCGACATGAATAAAAGTAAGATTGATTACAGGGACGAGACCAGGTTTTGGACTTCTATAGCACCGAACATAGTATGATTAACTGGAAAAGAATATGGAACGTTTCTCATTTTTTTCAACACGAAACATTTGTCAACCTTTTTTTTTGTTAGTTTTTGATAAGAATTGATTGATATGTGTCTTCAGCAATATTTTTCATTTGAAAATGAAATAAAACTTTACCAAAACACATATAAATTATCTCTTATCATTAATCCAAAAATTGTTATAGATTTTGCACTTTAAAAAAATATTGATTTGCAAATGTTACATGTTGGAAGACAGATCAAATGACTCATATTCATTCTAAGTCATTCGTATCAACTTACAATTTACTGAATACGAACCGATTCTGCAGATATTTATCCTTGTCTTCGCAAAATAGTGTCTTCGTTAGTGTTGTGAATACTATTGTAATTGGTACTAAATCGATTTCGAGCTCATTTTTTTGTCGATTCGGCGGTTCATTAACAGAACTACTAGATCGGATGACGAAACTTGTTTGAAAAGAACGTTCATTATTCAAAGTACATATATTGATAAACATAAGTCAAATATATAAATTTGAATAAAGTTTAAATTTAGTTTTTTTTTAAATAAAACTATTTGAAATAATATTAATATTTTCGTGTTCATTTTATTCTGTAAAATCAAGGCTGATGATAAATCGGTGCTTGGTAACAAATTCAGAGTGTAAAATGGTTTGCAGCTGTATCTATAGGTAAAATTATGATTAAATCTCAGCGGAGCGACATACATTTGCATCACATACGTATATAAAATATAGATGTGCAGCAATTTTCCAAGGGATTTCAGCGTGCCGAACGACACAGCTGCAGTGAATTAAGAAATATTGGTTGCCTTGCCATTGCCCGCATTAATACAGTTCACAAACTGATTTTCGAATAAATGCTCGCACAATAGCTCATCTATCACTCAGGTATTTCCAGAGACAAGCACATCATTGTGTTTGGGCGGCTTTTCAATGTGTAACGAACACATTGAAATTCAAATGTGCATTGAAAATGCAGAATGACAAATACGTTTGAAACAAATTACGCAGTAAATCTCACATATAATTAAGTCAGAGAGTTAGCGATGAATCTGCTAGGGGGTAGACGAATTTCTAGTAAAGCTTTTACAAGAAAATTGCATTTAGTTTTCATATGTTGTGCCTGCTAGTTTTTTTTCCTATTTTTTGGATATTCAATAACTATATTTCACAAGAGAAAACGAATCCAATGGTCTCTGATGGAATTATTATTGAATCTTTTTGTGATAAAAATGTGTGTATTTTTGATTTCTCCTGGTTTTCTCTATATAAGCTTCTATGTACATCCCCTAGATCAGCTATGAATCAACGGGGCGAGCAAAGTTTTATTCATTCGTAATGTATTGTGCTTTAGGATGGAACGATTTGATTCTGTGCAATTAAATTCTTTGTATTCGGGGACTACGATGCGGGAGTAGGAGAGGGAAGACGAGTACTGTAGGGAAATAGAAAATAACAGCAGAGAATTGAGAAAAATGAAATAAAAAATCAAAATATAAATCAGATAAAAAATCGAATCAGGTAAAAAACATCGTCGACACCGCTGAAATTAGCTTGAAACGATGATATTTGGACTTCCTGGCGAGGACAAATGCTTTGCAGAGGCTTAGCACGAATTCAACTTCCATTGCATTTTGACAAGATTCAATTTTTCAAAATGAAACAATCTCCTTCATTGCTCCTCAATATTCAAAGTTTCTTCATTGACGTTTACATCTACGAGTTGCCATGCATGGCCGTGCACTCCTCCATTATTTAGAACCGTGCGAATCGATCCACCCTACCGCTGTATAAATTCGAGTTTGCTTTGTGGATCGCAGATGACAGCATCAATTTCTGTCGTCGTATACGATAAAGCTGTCACACGCATATCGTCGGATAAATGTTTTGGTAGGTAACTGAAAATGTTTGAGCTGTTTAGGGCTGTAAGGGCTTCTGTATAACATTTTAAATCTCTTTTTTGAACATTGCCAGCAACTTCTACCATGCCATTTATTTCATTTGCTGTAATTGTAGCAAGTTCTCAATGGAACATGTAGTGTTGAATATTGTGACAGCATTTTTTTGATTCGCATTCAATGCCAAACATTAAGCAGACACTCAATAGTTAGAAAGTCAGTAAAACTTTTGTCAGCCCATAAATTTAGTCACATTATGTCGAAAACAAAGCACTCTGCCATATTTTTCGTAACAATTTATACATAAATTATTTGTAAAGCATCTTTGAGAATCGAGACTATGAGTTCATTGCATTGAAAGGCGCGCTCATGAAAAGGCAAGCTGATGTTGACACATGTTTAGAGGCATTCAGTGTGTTGCTTGTAAAAAGCCTTTGAAATTTCATTCATCCATTGTTGTCCGTTTGAATTTTGTTTCCCGTACACAAAATGTTTGCACACATTCGCAAATTGTTTTAGCACACTGTTCTCTCAGCAGCATCTCCGGGATTGTTGTGTCGGTGAACCTCTATTTATCTTCCAGATACTTAATTACAAGCCTCGAACATGCCACACTTTCAAATTCAAATTGTATGTTCTTTTATCTTTTTTTTATTGAAGTTGGAAGCAGAAAGTCTGTTGTGGAGAAGAATGTGGTTGCTTTGAAATGAAAAACGTCCTTCCTATAGATGCTGAACTCCATAACATTCAATCGCTTCCGCTTCCAATCCCAAACGATAGCATTTCCATTATTATCTGAGGTTAAGCAAACTAAATTTGTTATGAAAGTAAAACTAATTGATCTCAAATAAAGAAAAGCCATTAATATTCGAAAGAACCAAAAGAGATAATCAAGCTTAGTTTTTTTTTAAGACAGTTTCATTGCTGTGAATTTGTTCAATTTTATATGGAGCAGATGTTTATTTCGAAAATGAAGTACACATTCTGTGGTTGAGAATACTATAAATTCTCTCAAAAAATCATTCTCACTATCAGTTGTCTAATGCAGTTTTGCTTCGCAATTAAGCGAAAAGCTTTTGACATTTAAAATCTAAATTTTAAGGAATTCAATAAATTTAGCGAGAACAAAATGTTTTCGAGTGATATTGTAGCCTTTTTTATCATCACCATTTATTTGGTAAGTTTGAAGTTCTTTTTAACAATGTCCCGAGATAAAACTCAGCTTCTACATTGAAAAATAACAATTTTTTGAACTAAACTCATATTATTTCGTTTATTTCGCAGGTGAGTTTGTGTGTTTCCTACCCACAAAATGTATCCAATTTATTAGGAGGATTTGGTCAAATGGCTGGACGTGCACAGGCACAGGCACAGGCCAATCCACTAGCAACCATGATGAGTTTACCTTCTTCTATCATCGGAAATGCACTTCAGACACTTCAAAGCCTTCCATTAATTGGATTCTTGTTTTCGGGTTGAAAGTTTTAGTTGCACATAGCTCGAGCAGCAACCAACGTGTTGCATTTTGAGTAATGGACAAGAATTTAATGACGTCATTGTCCATCGTATCAGATCTTTATTTCAGAGCAGCGTCCAAATTCAGGGAATCAATAAAAAATCGCACAGCGGTGCAAAAATTTGTGAATTTTGCGAATGGATATAGAGAAATTTTATTGCCCTACTCAACAGAAAATTGCATTCAAACATATAAAAAATTAGATAAGTAAACGATTTCAGGAGAAAAAGGTTCACGGGAATCATAGCACAACATTGCACTATTCACTTTATCGAGCATATACTATCTTTTGAATTCGAAACATTTTCGGTTAATAATGATTAAATGTTGATTTGTCGAAAAAATAAAAAACAAAATGTTTACACAGCGAAAAATGTCAACTTTTTTCTTCAAAATATACCACGACAAATCAAGTGGAAAAGTTAATCTAATAACAGGTCACAGTAGAGAATTGGCTGATTCGTGTGCCTCTGTGCAGAATTGCAATGCCAACGAAGGTTCAGTGACAATCAACAACGGAGTTTGTACCGTCAATTATGCACAAAGCCGCCTTTCAGAGCGTACGTTCATAATCGTTTGAGTCGGTGATGTTCCGTCCTCAGATTTACCAACTTCGGGGAAAAAACGTCTATCAATATGTTTTAATTGTGGAAATATTTCTCGTACAGAGATGAAGAATTGTTTCGAACAACTGTACAACATTGATAACTTGGGAAGACCTGCAGACTGAAGGAAATAAAAAAAAATCCCTTTTATTTGAAATTATTCTGCCTAATTCTCGTATTTGAAGATATTTCTGGCGATATTTCAAAATATCAATTTTTTTGGAAGATTTTTTGACGCTATCTATTGGAATATTTGCAAATTCGTAAATATATAGAAGTTGACAGAAATTATATGGAGAATTGAAAAATAATCGAATTGATGACGTATGACCTGTATTACCAGTCGATATGATTTGATTTTTTTCACTTCATTCCAACTAATTTTCTCTTAGTGTTTGGTAAGTCTTCTATGTCTTCGCAAAGCATACAATTTTGGGCCAAATTTGAGAAAAATACGCTAGTAAATCTTGCCTTGGAGAATGATTTTGTAATGAAATTATGATTATTTGTGAGAGCCACATAATGCGTAAGGGGGCAATTAAACTGTTTTTGTTGATAATTCTCTTTATGACTTATTATTCATGTAATTTCTTTTCAAGTTACATTGAAACTTGAATACAGAATACGAAAAACTGAAACTTGAAAAATATTCATGTGGTCTTCTCGGATGTTTCATTCTTGTAAATTAACTAGTTTTATTCTCAGTTTCTGTAATGCGTGTATTTTTTCTACGCTTCAGACTTCCATGTTGGAAAGATTTGAGTCGTTATTTTTCTCAGGCATTCATATGTACTATGTATTAAATTATTAAATTGGTACTTATTATTTTTGGTGGGTCTTCAGGATGGACTAGACCTGTTTCCCGAGGTAGTCTGATCAATCTTGAGGATCTAATGAAACCCACTTCCAGAACTTTTTTTGATTTTTACTTTTCCGCACACACCACTGTGTGGTAAAAGTATTGCAATCGGTCCAAAAAATTCAAAACGCTCGGAATAAGTTTTCTATGCGTTTTGAACCTAGAAAAAACGATTGCAACCATTCCCGGAGCAATTTTTTGTCCGTGTGTGGTACGTTGTCCGTTGTCCGTTGCACGCAAAAATTTGTTAACACGATAACTCAAAAAATTGATTTTAGAATTGAACAAAAATTTACACACACATTTGTATTCATTAGGAATAGAAACCCATTAATTTTCAGCCTGATCGGATAATTTGATCGGGTAGCTCTAGTGGAGTCGAATCAAAAAATGGGCTGTTTCTCAATATAATTAAGAAAAATTTGCATGGGGACTATGTCTATTTCGCATTGTATCATTATGAAACTTTCAGAATATTTTTTATGAAGAAAATAAGTCATACAACACTTCAAGTCATTCCGATAAGATTTAGGACTACCTCCCTTGCCAAATTTTCAATTTTTGGGGTCTTCTCGTGGTTGAAACGAAAAATTTGTATGGCGGAATATCAAGTTCACATTGTAACGAATTGAAACTTTCAGTATATTATTTTTCTATTTGCAAAATTTCAAGTCATTCCGATAAGATTAAGGACTACCGCCCCTGCAAAATTTTCGATTTTCGGGGTCTTCTCGTGGTCGAAACGAATTTTTTTTATGGCGACTATCTCAAGTTCACATTGTTTCCTGTTGGAACTTTCAGGATATTATTTTTATATGAAACAAATAAGTCACACAAAATTTCAAGTCATTCTGATGAGATTAAAGACTAGCTCCCTCACAAAATTTTCAATTTTCCGGGTCAAAATTCAAATTTTGTCATTAAATTAGATAAAGTATTTGTGATTTTCTAATCTGTGTTAATTTCATCAATTTGAATGCTCATTAACTTTTTATCGAAATGTATACATAACATAAATGTGGAATCATATCTATCGTTGGCATGAAATGAAAGTTCACATCAGAGTGAACTAATTCGTAATTGTTATCACCAATTCAAAAGCAGCGAACGTTTGTTGAAGTAAAAATTAGAAACTGAGATGTTTATTCGTTTTTTTATTAAAATTTAAATTTAAATTACATTATGTGTAATTACTTGACATTTTCTGTGATTTATTCTCAAAGTTGCATGATGATTTGATAAGAAATAAACATAAATCCAATACTAATGAGTAGCAATCAATAAAAATCCCGTCGGAAAATGTGCGGAAAAGTTAGTTTTAAGTACGTAAGACCATTTATTACTTTTCCGCACACACCACTGTGTGTTGTAAAAGTATTGCGATCGGTCCAAAAAATTTAAAACGCTCGGAATAAGTTTTCTATGCGTTTTGAACCTAGAAAAAATGATTGCAACCATTCCCGGAGCAATTTTTTGTCCGTGTGTGGTACGTTGTCCGTTGCACGCAAAAATTTGTTAACACGATAACTCAAAAAATTGATTTTAGAATTGAACAAAAATTTACACACACATTTTTCTTCATTAGGAATAGAAACCTATTAATTTTCAGCCTAATCGGATAATTTTTTCGGGTAGCTCTAGTGGAGTGGAATCAAAAAATGGGCTGTTTTTCAATATAATTACGAAAAATTTGTATGGGGACTATGACTATTTCGCATTGTATCATTATGGCACTTTCAGAATATTATTTTTTTATGAAAAACATGAGGTATGCAAAATTTCAAGCCATTCCAATTAGATTCAGGACTACCTCCCCTGTAAAATTTTCGTTTGTTGGGACCTTTTCGAGGTCAAAACTGAAAAATTGTATGGCGGCTACCTTAAGTTCACATTGTTTCCTATTGGAACTATCAGAATATTATATTCTATGTTTTTCAAGTCATTCTGATGAGATTTAAGACCAGCTCCCTCACAAAATTTTCAATTTTCGGCGTCAATATTCAAATCAATAAATTGGATGAAGTATTTGTGATTTTCTAATCTGTGGTTTTTCATCAGCTTGAATGCTCATGCTGTTACCGAAAGTTATACTGTTATACATAACATAAATGTAGAATCATATCTATCGTTGGCATGAATTTAAAGTTCACATCAGAGTGAACTAATTCGTAATTGTTATTACCAATTCAAAAATAGAGAACGTTGAAGTAAGAATTAGGAACTGAGATGTTTATTTGTTTTTATATTAAAATTTAAATTTAAATCACATGATGTATAATGACTCGAAATTCGATCTCATCGTAATGACTTGAAATTTTCTGTGATTTATTCTCAAAGTTGCATGATGATTCGATAAGAAATAAACATAAATCCAATACAAATGAGTAGCAATCAATGAAAAATGCGTAAGCCCGAACAATTTCGGGAAATGTGCGAAAAAGTTTTACGTACGTAAGTCCATTTATTTTTTAATAAGACGATTTATTCATATATATTTTCGATTTCTTATTATTGGAAGTATATGCGGACAGTGCTCTAGACGACAGCCAAGCCACGATTCAAAAGTAGTGATTTTGATGTGAAAGATAAAGAACGTTGGGGAAGGCCAAGAATTGGAGCAATTACTCCATGAAGACGCTTGCAGAATTGACAGAATCACTAAACGTTGGTGCATCAAATGTTTCCGAACGCTTGAAGGCATGTTCATAAGATAAATTTGAATTTTATCAATTAAAACGTGTAAAACTTTCCGCAACTACCAATAATTTAATAATTATTAAATAGATGATTAGAACAACATAATCAATTTTAATATTTAAAAACATAACTTACTAATATTGAAATACTAAACCAATCTGTTGCATATGCATGAATATTCATATGTAAATAATGTTTTTGACAATGCAGATGTCAAAATCAAATGAGAATTACAGAGCCAAAATATGAGAATTTATTTGAATATTTCTAACAACTTTAATATTTTATATAAGAATGTATTATTTCTCCCGAAATTGTTATATTTTCATCAGTATTATAGATTTGGTTATGAAAATATGCGAAAATGTGTTAAATCAAAAGCGGTATTTCAATCAATCCATTCCAAATTGTTCACGGGGTCAAATTTCAAAGCAATTTTGTGTTTTGTATTCGCTTGCGCCACGAGAATTAGACGTGAACAGTATTTTCTCAATTTAATATGCTGTTTGTTCGCAAACACAAATATTCGATATGCGCTCTTTGCCATTGTTATATTCAACATCAATATCAAATATTAATTTTAATGAACGCGAAAGAAACGAACGTTTTAGAAACGTCAAGTTTTAACTCAAATTTATCTCGAGAAACACTTATTGACGCATGTAAAATAATTAAGTCGCCGTCTGTTAAGCAAACAAAATCAAATGAAATAAATGGTCTTACATACGTAAAACTAACTTTTCCGCACATTCCCCGATAGACTACGAGTTCACAGATTATGTTTATTTCTTATCGTATCATCGTCACACTTAATTCCAAGTCATTTGATGACCCAAAGATGAGATTGAGGATTGATTACTACCACGAATCAGCCTGCCATGTTGGAGAATGTACCTCAAACTCACCAATAGCGAGACGGGAACTATCAGCCATTGTTGATTTTGTATTTGAATTATTAATTCGCTATTGAAAAAAACACTACAAAAACTCATGAAAATATAAATTCTTGTAGTGAAATTAAAGACATCAACTTTTTTTTGTCAAATCCCTACAAAGTTTTTCTCAGAGTATCGGGTAGAATCAATCTGAAGATTGTTCGTGAAAATTGTGTTATTTGTTTCAAAAATGGACCTTATAACATGGAGAAATAAGATTCAAATTCATTTAAACGTATACGTTCAACATTGAACTTTACACTATTTTGTTCGAAGAACATAGCTGCCAGATAAATATTTCCATAATCTCATCGGATTGACTTGAAATTGTGTGTGATCTATTTTTTTCATAAATAATATTCTGAAAGTTTCATAATGATACAATGCGAACTAGACATATTCTCCATACAAATATTTCTTAATTATATTGAAAAACAGCCCATTTATTGATTCGACTCCACTAGAGCTACCCGAGAATACATGATCCGATTGAGCTGAAAATTGAATAGTTTCTATTCCAAATTAATACCAATATGTTGTTAATTTTCGATCAATTCTAATCTCGATTTTTTGAGTTATCGTGTTGAAAATGTCTCTAAGAATGGCTGCAATATTTTTTTTAGATTTAAAATGCATAGAAGACTTATTCCGGGCGTCTTGAATTTTTTGGACCGATCACAATACTTTTACTAAACACAGTGGTGTGTGCGGAAAAGAATAGTTATTGCGCGAATTTAAGATTACGCTATATTATCGTCAAAGTTCCTGTTCGTGTGGAGCATCACGGTGAAGATTTTTTATTAATTTATGAATTTTCGTGTGTGCGGATAACGCTGGTATCGCAACACCACGATATGGCAATAAAACTGGAACCTCGATGCAAAGCAGCTTTTGTCTGCTTATCTAAACTTGATTTATATATTTATAGCCGAGACAGAGATTACCACACACGAGCTAAAGGAATGCAGTCCCCCTGGGATATATCAATAAGCAAAAAATCATATAAATTAATTGTTTTACGTGTCTCTTCGAGTGATTGCAAGCTAAACAAGTCGACAAAGACCTACTTTCGTTCTTATGTTTTGCTAAAAGTCACATCTGTTCGATTTTTTAAATCTAATTCTTTCTTTAGTGTTTAATAAGTCTTTCATCAGAATGAACGATACTCGCGATTTAGAAAATGGTGCCGAACAATTTATTTGAATTATAAATTGGTCAACGATATTAATATACGTTCTTTCTTCTTTAGGCCGCAAAGATTCGGTGCGACCAAGAATGTGGAGTGAGGGCGATTCACCGCAGTTAAAAAAAGGGCTTTATATGGATGAAGCCCTTTCTAAAACAAGTAAGTGGCACAAGATTGATTATTAAAAAAAGGTTTTAAAATCACCAAATGATATGAAGAACTTGAAGGCTCACTTTGTGGTAAATCTTTTTTACAAATAGAATAAAGGGTAGAAAGAATAAATAGATTTGGTTATAAAATCATCACAAAATCAAATCAAATTTAAAAAAGATAAAATAAAAAATTAATTGGAAAAAAAACAATGATTTTCGCATCGAATAATGAACAATTTGATCGCTCTGTTCAACTAGAATTCGGTATTTTCAACTACATGATGATAATTCTCAGTGGTACAATATTGTTTGGAGTTTTTATGGAAACAAATGGCATTTCTTTCGTAATTCCGGTCTCACAATGTGATTTGAATACGACAACAAGTGAAAAGGGCATTCTGGCAGGTGCCGCATTCAGTGGCATAATTTGTTCATCGCATTTGTGGGGATTTTTGGCAGATACCAAAGGACGGCGCACTGTCATTTTACCAACATTGCTCATTACTTTTGTCATATCTGTAAGCTCTTCGTTCGTGCAAGATTTGTATATCTTCGCCACACTACGATTCCTCGCCGGATTTTTGTAAGTGAATCTTCTGTTATTTTCTTCGTGGCACCAATTTTAACTGAATGATTTATGAATAGCATTTCCGGAGCATCTGCAACGACCTATGCATATTTGGGTGAATTCCATGACAATGTCCAGAGAGGTCGAGCAATAATGGGATCTGCGGTAATTTTTGGTGTCTTCGGTTTTCTATTTCCACTGGCCGCATGGAGTGTAATCAATCATGACTGGCAATTCGACGTTCCTTTGATTGGCATCACATATAAGCCATGGCGTCTGTTTATTGTTGTCTGCAGTTTACCAGGGCTAATCGGAGGAATTATTATGATGTTCTTGCCAGAAAGTCCAAAATTCGTGCTTGCTCAGGGAAACACAGCGAAAGCCTATAATATTTTACAGAAAATTAATCGATGGAATAATGGCAAAGAGTCAGAGCTTGAGCCGTTTGAAATCTGGGAAGAAGCTGAATCAATCGAAAACAGGCAACGTACTTTGGATAACAAGAAGAGTCAATTCGCATTGTTGAAATCGATTTGGACACAAACTGCACCACTCTTTAAATTATCGTATTTGCGTTCGACTTTGCTAGTGTGCACCATTCAATTCGGAATTTGTGCAACCAGCAGCGGTTTCGTGATGTTCTTCGCTGAAATATTAAACAAAATGGCGCATAATTTAAACAGTTTCACCGATGAACGCATAATGATGTGTGATATAATCAATATGAAAGCAGTTAATGTTAGCGCACTCGATTCAGATGTTCAGGTTTGTTTTGCTATTTGCCATCTCGAAATAAAATCTGACAACCACCTTTCTGTAATTCGACAGGATTGTGTGACTAAGCTTGATCTCACGACTATTGAACAAGGTGTCGTTTTGGAAGTCGTTTTCGCGCTCGGTTGCGTGGCCGTTGGAATACTCATTAATAAACTTGGGAAGTTCCCGATTATGTGTAAGTAGATCTTATTTTGTCAAATATTATGTCGATTATCAAACAATAAATTTTGTGGATCAAACAATTGGAAATATTTTTTTCACATTTCCTTCCAAAAAGTTTCAATTTTGGTTGCATGTGGACTGAGTGCAATCGGCTGCATGTTGACTGATATTCCAGCCCTGCAAGTCTATTTTTTTATTGCACAAATGGATGCCAGTATTTCATTGAGTGTTTTGAATGCTGCAACTCTTGAATTGTATCCAACCGCTTTACGGTAAATAGTTGAATATTATCAAACTTAAAAGCATTTATCAAATATTATGTAACATTTATGATTTTCGTAACAGAGCAATGGCCATGTGCATCTCAATGATGTTTGGACGTATTGGCGCCGTCTCTGGTGCAAATATTGTAGCATTCTTGTTGGATAACCATTGTGAAAGTGCTTTTTATATCTCAGGAGCCAGTTTGATAAGTAAGTTATCTTCCGTCATCCGATGTAGTAATTCTTAAATATTTGAGCAAGAAACGTTTGCATTGAAAACTTTTTTTTTTTCGTGTTTCATTTCCATGAAAATTTCATTATTGTGTCACTTCTATGTATCATTTTCAAAAGTCTCATTTTCATTCCGCTCACAATGAACTGCACACATTGTTTGCAACAAGCAATCAAAATGTTTGGACAACAAAGATTTGCATCGCGGTGAAAACATTTGTTGTAAGAACACGGTGTCGTCTATTATCCAAAATGTTCACACCGTGATGCAAACATGCAAATGCAGTTGGGTAAGAGTGCTACCTAAAAGCAATTAATTATCTTCTGATTGCAGCGATAGCAGTGTTATCATTCTTCATACCAAATATTCACAAAAAGATCTCGACTGATGGGCAAATATCCATGCCAACTGATCCACGGCTTAGCATAATGTCGTTCAGAGCATCTGTAATCAGCACCCCGCAATAGACAAGATTCATCAACAACATCTGTTGAAAGGAATGCGTTGTAGATGTCAAAGATGCAAATTCAACTTGCCAACCGACCTCTAACTTTCGTTTCGTGAGATTAAACCAAATCTATAATAATTAATGTGTTCACAAGCTCAGAAAAAATTGACGTTTCGCTAACTAAATACAATAATATTTGGAACTACTCTATTTCTACACAATAATCATTAAGAAAGAGTTAAGATTAAGAAGGCTCATTGGGCGCAATCGCCACTGTGTTGTAATGTAGCTGCGTATGCATTTACATTTATTAGTCATCTACTTCTTGATGTCTCTGTATAATTTTTGTACTGAACGCAGCCAGTGCCAGAAACTTTATTGTTTTGGCAAGCGAATCGTCTAATATATGTGTTTGTGCAATAGAGGTCGACATCGGATAAACCGATTCTTCGGTTATCGGATATCCGATCCGTATCCGAACCGATTTTCCGTTTCGGTTCGGTTATGGATATGAATAACTCCGATCGGTTATTATGTTGTTAAAATAAATATTCAGGGAAAGAATTCAAAAAATACTTCACAAATTGCTTGTATATAATTTCGTAAATAATAATTAGGTATTTATATAAATAAAGCTATAAAATCAAGAAAATGGCAAACTGAAATAAAGCCAAGGAAAAAGAGCTTAAACGAAAAACATCATCAACTTTATTAAAATCGGTATCACTACCGTCAGTTTGGAATAATCAAAAAAAGTCGCAGAAATGTGCCACAGCTAAATTCAGAAGTTCTTGAAAAAAATTTAGACTTTTCCAACATGCCCTACGAAGTTATCTAGTTTCTATAAATGGAACAAAGGATGATGTGTATTTATATTGTACACTTCTTCTACTTTTCCGCACACACTTTTGTGTAAAAGTATCGCGATCAATCCAAAATATGTATAACATTCGGCATGAGTTTTCTAGGCCTTTTGATCCAAAAAAAAAACAATTACAACCAATCCTGGGGCAATTTGTTCTCTGTGTGTGGTCCGTTCTCCGTTGTACACAAACAATTTGTTAACACGATAACTCAAAAAGTTTAATCATAAAAATTGTACATGAACGTGCAAATTGGTCTTAATTGCGAATAGAAACCTATTATTTTTCAACTCATTGGCATAATATCTTTGGATAAAGCATTAAATGGATGGTTTTTCGATTGTAGTTTGACTGGGGTCAAGTCATTATATGGGTTTTCTTCAAAATAATTGAGAAAATTGTATGAATATGTACTATATTTATTTCATAACTTATCATCATGAAACTTTCAGATTCTTATTCTTTTATGAAAGAAATGGTATAACATAAAACTATCTTTTCCGCACATGTACCGAAAGTTTTCGAGTTCACAGGTTATGTTTATTTCTTGTCGTATAATCATGTAACTTTGAGAATAAGTCATCAAAATTTCAAGTCATTGCAAGATTAAGGATTAATTAATACTACGAATCAGCCGCATTATTTGCGCATTTAATCGTATTTGGTTCTAACTCACCAATAGCGAGACGGGAACTTTTACCCATTGTCGATGTTCACTTTGACATTTTATTTTGTATTGAAAAACACTACAAAAACTCATGAAAATATAAATCCTTGTTGTGAAATAAAAAGCAGCACAACATTTTTTAAGCAAGTTTTGGAATTATTTCAGAAAATTATTGTCGGCTTGGAATAAGTGGGTCATAAGAGTTCTGAATACATCGGGTGATCGATTGTTTGTGCACTGGCCAAGAATGAATCCGGAATATTTGGAAACGCGGAGAGCAGGAAAGGAGGAGAAGTGACTGAAATTAACAAATTTACCGACAACAACAAAATAATTAGCCGTTATCGAATTGTTACTAGTTAGAAGGCTAATCGGCTTCGGACACAAGAATGGATGTGCGATCGGTTTATAAAACTATCATCGGATTTCACCAAATGATGGTGAGAGAAATGAGTAAGTAGAATCCATTACACTTTTATGATGGTCTTTAATTATGCAAGTGTGCAATAAAATCGAACAACCTTACACAAGAATTTATATATTTGCTTGTAAGAGACTTGCACAACATGATTCCACCATCGATAATTGCTTGTCTTCATGTTGGTCTAATAATCGTTTCGCCATTTCGAAAACATACTCAGTGAATTTCATTGCATCATCTGGCCATATGCCCATGAACGAGCCGTCGTTCGTGATGTTCAAATACTTCAATTCTTCTGGTCGAAATGGCTCGAATACCTTGACTGGTTTTTCGCCAAAAGCAGGCTCACTATAAAATATAAGAAATAAGGAGCTAGCTCTTCAGAATTGAACAATATAAATATTAATACCCAAATTTAATAAAGTTTGAGATTATTGTGATCATAGAATTCATAAGTCTGAGACTTAATTGGCTGTCCGCGTCTGTATCTGCAGTTTCAAATATTCTCTGGTAAACATCGTTCATATGAAAGCACCTGAAAATAATAGAAGTGGTTTACCAATCTGCAAGAGTAAATAAGTCTTCGATTTGAAAGAGTTTTAAGTTTTTGAATTTTACTTGAAAAAATAGCATATTTCGTCTGCATGTCCAGCTCCAGGCAATTTGACTTTTTGCGGAAAATTCAATAATGACATTGCTGAAAATCTAAACATTTCTTACTAAAAAATTATAATATGTAAAAATGTTTCATAATCATTCTTCTTACTCCTGATAAAACACGTTTTGGTCTGAAATTTTACTGAATTTCGATGCCCATTTCTCAATAAAGTATGAATACATATTAGAATCCATGATAAGGCGTTGATTTGCACGACCAAAAGTTGTGGTTTCATTCGCAAAATAGAAATTGAATATTTCATTCATTAGATCCTTAAGATATGGCTGCAAATGATTTTTCTCTTATTTTCATTCCAATATTTGTCAAAAACGTTACGCAGAATTACTTTTTTTGCTATGAATTGATTAAATCCGAATATGGGTAAGTCAACATAAAAATCTTCTATCAAAGCGTTTATAATTTCGGTATCCGCATAATTAGTTCCAACAAACGATGCTGCTTCCTTTCAAAATATTAGGATAATAAAATTTCAAAAAACAGCAATCATTTTTTGTGTTCACATAAACTTACGCGATTAACAATGCCGATGAATGTGGTTTTGTTGTAATAACTCATATTCTCCAGTTTTTCAAATTGATCCTGGACCAGAAATGGATCGATTGCGTTGTGTACTAATTATTTAAATCGATTGCATTACATCGCAAAAGAGAAAACTAGCACCATTCAAATTATACAAACCTTCGATTGTTGGACCAAATAGATATGGTTCGGAAAGTGGTTGTTGTTCGTGTAACATCGTCATGAATTTAATAATATCTTCTGTAGAAATTTGCTCGATGAAATCAGCTAGGTCTTTCACTGTATCAGTCGATTTGTTATGATTCTTAGCCATTATCTCGATCAAACAACGATGATTACCATGTAAAAAATGTTTAGTATCACTTAACGCACCACTTAATGTAATGGTTTGTTGGAAAAATTTGTTTGATTCCTCATTCATCATGTGATGAGCAACGCTTGAAGCACCCGAACTATGGCCGGATAGAGTGATTTTTGATTTATCACCACCGAAAAACTCCACGTTTTCGTAGGTCCATTTCATTGCGAGTTGCTGGTCTTTCAGTGCCATATTTCCCGAATTTTCGGTTGTTCCTAGTGACACGAAGCCAAAAAAATTGAGCCGATAATTGAATGTCACCAAAATGATATCACGTTCAACCAGAAAGTCTGGACCAAGATTTAGGTCATCACCACCACCGATCATAAATGCCCCTCCGTGTATTTGAATAATCACTGGCAATTTTTTAGTTTCATTGCTGACTGAAATGTTCAAATGATTTATAAAGTTAACACATCAAAAATTTTCTCTTTTTTTTACCCGGAACAAAGACATTGATGAATAAACAGTCTTCACTTTTCTGGAACCCGACGAAATGGAAATGAGATTCTGGATAGCTAGACACTGGAAGTTGTTCGCACAAATTGCCATATTCAAAAGCGTCGATAATTTGTGGAATCCACGGATCAGCTGGCTCTGGTGGCTTTTGAATAATAAGGTAATGAATGAAAAGGAATTGTTAAATGAACAGAAATGGTATTGTTAAATGCTTGAAAACCTTGAATCTCAATTTTCCGATCGGGGCCTTGGCAAATGGGATACCTCTGAAGGAATAGAATAATTTTTTATTCCATATCGTTTCTTTTAATATTCCGCGAATTGCTCCGTAGGTCGTTTCAACTATTTTGTATATTTCCATAGCACCATAATTTTCACTATCACTATCATCAATATACAATTCGATGCAAAGTACAGATAGCAGAATCAAAATAATTGTCAAAGAAGCAAATTTTTTTTTCAAATTCATTTTAAAAAACTTCAAGTATCATTACAAAACATTGATAATGAGAACATCAAAAGCTCTTCAAGACATTATTGTCAATATTTTAGAAGTGAACATTGAATCGTTGGGACTATTTATATATCTCTGTGATAAATCTCATTGACATTAGACTGATTACCAGGTATGACTCGTGGCTCTACTTGGGATGCGGCTCCTCTTCAGCTGTAAGCTCAGATACCTTTGAGTTGGCTCAGTAAATACAAATATAAATGACAAAACGTAAATGACTGAAGTATGATTCAGATTGGGCTATGTATTTTCATATCGACTGAGCCAGCTCAATGGCAGATGAGCTCTCAGCTTGTGTGGATCACACTCCCAGTCGGAGCCAAGTTATGACCACTGATTTTGTTATCCACGTGTATTTCTAAATAATATAATTATCTTTGCTCATTTTATGAATACCAAGATTGCTAAAATCTGATATAATGTGATTGAAATTAATAACTCATTGCGTGTATTAAACCAATGAGGAAACGGATTCGTTTCCATAAATCGGATATATCACTTGGTAAACACATTGATAAAGATAACGTTTTATAGTTGAACGGAGACGGTGTCGCCGCAACAATTCCATTGGCATAAGAAAGAAGAAGAAGACAAAGACTGATGACTAATCAAGAAAGTGGTTGAAATCTTAACTAATGTACAAATTTTCGTCAACCATTTGGAAATTGATCCGAAAAATTGGAATGTACAGTCATTTATTTGCTCACCTTTTGGCGATACGCTTGTAAATGAATACTTGCATTCTTGGAAAACCAAGCGGAGAACTTTCAGTCTGAAAACGATATTTAAAGTTTTTCACTTCAACAGTTATTGCAAAAGTAAAATGAATGGACGAAAAGTGTGTGAAAAAGTAGCGGTGGTGATGGAGTTTATTATCACAACAACAGCACCAATTTTGCCGTTTATCGCAATCACACGCACCACATAATCATGCAAACAACGATGAAGTCTCATTTCCTTCGAACTCAAACACGTTTTCTACAATGCAACATTGATTTAGAGGTTCACCGAGGCGAAAAGCGATTGTAGAGGGCGAGAGAGATGAAAACGAAAATAAAGGTAAAAGAATATACACATTAAACTAACATAATAACAGAGTGAATATCTCTTTGTGTCAGGAAAGAGAAAAAACTGTTTCAATAGAACTGCTTTCAACAAACATTAAGAGATTTCGATCAAAACCGTAGATGAGACACAAATGTTTCGCAAATTGTTCCATTTATTTGAAACGACTTTTCCTCAAGCTGAGCGAATGAGCGCGCATAAAGTTTTAACATTGGCTTTTGCTAAAAGTTGACTTTATGAACATCTTCTCTCGAACATTACAAAAATTGAAATTGGATCAATAAAAGCAAATTGTCGCGTTCTTTCTCTCATTGTGCTACACATTTACTTGTGATTCTTTAGAAAGAACTTTTTCGGTGACGAACGAGCCTCCTCCAACGATTTTACGATTCATTAATTCTCGTTTCATTGCTTCTTTGTGAATTTCCTATCTGGCGATGATAGCTGGAGTGAATGTACAAAGTACAGATTTCCAAGTTCCAACGACGAAGACAACGAATGTGGCGAGAACGGTTTCCAATAAACAAATGATTGCCTAAATTGTGGCGATTTGATTTTTTTTCAAATAAATTTCGTTTGTTTATATTTCGGTTTCACTCCGTAAAATATGATGAGAACGAACTTCTTTCGGAGTCGAATGCAGTTCCTTTTGAAATTGATATGACTGATTAATTGGAGAATAGATTGGAAGAGAAGTTGGGTCATGAATGCATTTACCGAAACTTATTTGCCCTTTGGATTGAGTCATTAGGCAGATGAGTTTTTGGACTTTGCAAAGCAATCGAACATACAAATATGAGACAGTGATTGTATTGCCGAACCGTCTACAGCTGCTCAGGTATTTTATTTGCACAACGGATAGTAATGAAAATTGATAAAAAAGTTCAAAGTCAAAAGAATTACAGCTGAATGGGTTTGATGATTAAATCGTAAATTGGTCACGCATGAGTGATGCTACAGCAAACCAAAATAAATCTTCTTACACACCTAAAACTAACTTTTCCGCACATTTCTCGAAAGACTACGGGTTCACAGGCTATGTTTATTTCTTATCGTTTCATCATGTAACTCTGAGAATCTCATTTTTTTCATAAAAAAAAATAACTTACACAAAATATCAAGTCACTACGTTGAGATTTCAGATTAAATAATACTACGAATCAGCTGTGCCATGTTTGCAAATGTATTGATATTTGGCTCAAACTCACTAATAGCAAGACGGGAACTATTAGCCATTGTTGATGTACACTTTGAATTATTACTTTACTGTTGAAAAAACCACTACAAAAATTCGTGAAAATATAAATTCTTGTAGTGAAATGAATGACATCAACTTTTTTTTCTCAAATCCCTACAAAGTTTTTCTCAGAGTATCGGGTAGAATCAATCTGAAGATTGTTCGTGAAAATTGTGTTATTTGTTTCAAAAATGGACCTTATAACATGGAGAAATAAGATTCAAATTTCCTTAAACGTATACGTTCAACCTTGAACTTTACACTATTTCGTTCTAAGAACATAGCTGCCATATAAATATTTCCATAATCTCATCGGATTGACTTGAAAATGTATGCGACTAATTTTTTTTGGGAAAAGATAAGATTCCGGAATTTGTATAGCGATGTGTCATAAAATGAACCCATACAAATGTTCTTTGATTATATTGAAAAACCCTCCATTGAATGATTATATGAATGAGCTGAAAATTAATAAGTTTCTATTCCAAATGTACCACACACGGACAAAAAAAATTCTGGGTTGAAGTCGTTTTTTTTCAGGTTCAAAGCGCAAAGAAAACTCATTCTGGGCGTTTTGATTTTTTTGAACCGATCGCAATACTTTTACGCACACAGTGAGCGTGGGGAATGGTAAAAAGAACTTCACGAAATTTCTCGTTACACTTTAGAAATATAATATTTGCACATTATTATACTGCAAATTGATAAGACAATGCTAACAATGGCTGTATCGAAATGCACATAAATATGTAGTATTCTGGAGACTATTGACTCAAGATAAATAAAATTAGTGTATCATTTCAATCTGAATAATACATTCTTATCATCATAATCAAATGAATTTCGAAAAGTGTAGTGAAAAACAATTTATTTTAAACAAAGAGCATTGTTTCGAGAGCTAAGGAGGCGAGATCATTTCAATCATCATTAATCGTTGGCATATGAATTTGAGAATAATCAAAATGTCAGGTCGAAAAAAGCTGTTCAAACAGAAGAATAATAAAAAAAGCAAAAGAAACGTGTGATTGTGGTTGCGTACAAACGAGTTATTGTAAATGCGTATTCACCTCGCCCGCATTGATCAAGTTGGCACTTGCAAAATACCGTTTGCCTCTCTCTCACTTAAAAATGTGCGTTCGTTTAAAGCGTTGCTGCGTTGGATTGATTGCTTTCCCGATATCTATTTGGAAAAAATGGTATTTGTATGAGTGAGTGTTTGATTTTCATTCAACTCGCATTTGTATATTTTGTCAATAATCAGTATATGATCTGTCTGTGTGCTGCTGTTGTTGCTGTTGCTGCTAATAACTATTATATAATCATGCGTACGTTAGTTGGATGCGATTGGCACGACCAACATCTACCATCGTATGTTTTGTTATGTGGATTTCAGTTGAGAGCGAGCAAGAGAGATTTCGACCAGTAGTTTTTTGTTTGTGTTCACTCATTTGCATAGTAACGTATGATCTTTTTTGACCGTTTTTTAAGTGTCTGTGCCTGTGTGTGTTTTTGTTTTTTTTTTGCATTGTAATTGTGTGAACAACGTACTCAACCGTTCGGTATGTATTGGATTTTTGTTGAATGCAGATGCTCAACGATAATTCATATAATCTTCCGTAAACGGCAGTAGCATTGAATTCAAATATACGTTGATTGATTATGTACATTCGTCAAGCTGAACTTCAAGCGAACTAGGTAGAGTTTGTTTGTTGTATTATTTGCCATTCAAACGGCAGCGAATAAAGTTCACCGGAACAATTTCGAATTGTTATGGCAGCGGGAAATAATTATTAAACAAATTCACGAAGTGTACTGATCGAGCGTGCTATCAATCGCTTTGCTGAAACAAATGTAAATAGCCACAATTCCAACACTTGTTTATTATTCATCACATTTATCATGAATTAGTTTTTGGAATATTTGACAAAGGTGAAGATAGAATGAAATTGTGGAAAAAAACCTCATCGCTAATGTTTATTAAAAGTTTTAATAATAAAAGTGTGAAACGATTTAAGTGATTGAAATTTCGTTCTGGTGATAATTGGATTGAGAATGCAACAGAATTTTTGTCACGTCTCATCTAGACCGTGCACATCATGAAAATAAATTATGCTGTTCAATATTCGCCTGACATTCAGTGATATTTCATATCAACTTATTCGAAAGGTGATTGTATAAAGACATCACATTTGCTTCAAGGTTTAAATCGAATCCATACTGGTGCGATACATCACGGTTTTGATAGATCCAAAGCATCGATATAAAAACTAGCAACTGAAAAAAATATTCAAGCCACACAAAAATTATAGCAACAAAAATAATGGAATCTATTTATAAGAATAGTTAGTTATCCTAAAACAATGCTCAGTCGAATGGTGGACTGGCACCGACTAGCAAAGGTATAGATGCAAATATTGTTGCAAATATTTAGAATATAAATTCATCGTCAAATGAAGGAAAAATGGATCTAAACAAAGAAAAGAGAATTTTCAAAAAATTGACAAATAATTTGTTGGTGACCTTTCGTGTCAATTATCAGTGATTTCTGCGTATTCATTTGAATAACAGTCAATACGTTGTGTAATTTTGTAATGTCAAATAAATTATGTGAATGTGAAAAAGCCAAATTTTAGCCAATTTTTCACTTGAATGAGTGAGAATGATTAATCATGAGAACTTTCCGCAAAATTTGTTATTTAAAATTATTATTTTTTTATATTAAACATACAAGAAAAAATAATTCAGTGTGAAACATCAATATATAATATAGCATATTAGTAATGTTCAGGGAATACACAGCGATATCGATAGTAATATTAGGTAATAATATTTCCAAAACAGAGCTTATTTTGCATTAAATCGCATGAGCGTGAAAGAGAGATCGATGTGCTGTGTGGAATGCTTGGATTTCTCTTTCAATCTCATGCGCTTCAATACGAAATAAGCGCTATTTTGGAAAAGTTATTGATACTGTCGATATCAATTTGTATTCCCTGGTAAAGTGCACTTACAAAAAAAAAAGAAAATGTTCCACTTATATGTGTTGTGAGGAAAGGTCTCATCATCATGCTCACCCATTCACTGGTTTTTACTTGATTGTAAATATGACAGTTCAAAATGCTGTTGCACATGAAACTAATCCGGTGGATTGAAAATGCTGAGTAATAGTTAGACCCATCAAAAGTCATATTCTAGTTGGTCGCGCCAGCTTAAAAGAGGATACAATATACATAAATAGGTGCTTGCAAAACGGAACCAAATTCAATACTGAAACGATATACATATTGTTGAGCATGCTCTGGTTTTTTGTATATATTACGTCCATTGGCACATTCCAGCTATTTTGGCTGACTCTCTAATGCGTTTAAATTTGAAAATAACACATTTCATTTGCTCAGCTTTCAGCTCGTAGACGAAATTGATTTAGGTCTTCCAACTATTTAAGCAGCGTCGACTCAAAATTTTTATTATCTTCGTTGACAGAAAGAATAAATTCAGCTAATACAACAAGTCGCTTAAGTGCCACTTCGTTGCTCTCAATTATTTCCGCTAGCTCAATATATTTATAAATGATAGATTCGCCTTCAATTGTTGGCTTAATTTCGGAATTTTTTCCAGTCATCATATTTTGTACGGATCTACTTCTCAGTGAACACTGTACCAGCTGTAGTTTGTCAGAATTTCTAAACGAGCTTACGCAGGAATTGGAACCGCTTCATAGATGAAGCAACTGATGCACGTGCTTGATTTCACTATCACGACACTATTAATCAACTCGAATTCTTTATACCTGAATGCGATTGAGTCATTCCGAGACGAACAAACTCATCAATTACCGATCATATAAAATAAAGTGATTTATTTTTTCATAAGCAAAAATTACGATAAACAAATTCATTCTCATGCTATACAATATTTGTCAAAGAACTGTGTTTTTCAAACTATAACAACATCTATGAAAAGAAATAAACACATATGAAGAGCCAACTTAAAACAAAATGAAATAAGGAGGCAAAAACAAGTTACAGTTTTTACTACAGCAGGTGTTTAGTGAATTAATGTCATAATACAATATGTGTTCACAAATAAAGTACGTTTTGAGGGTATTTTATGTATTTTTCGACATTTTCTAAAGTCTGGAAGTCATAAATTACGATAGAAATTCAACAGATACTTAGAACTGAATCTTTATTTGTTCCGCAACAATAAAAAATGACAGAGAATTGTGAAAAAAACATTCAATTTCACTTATAATTCCATTATTTTCGTGACAATACATTTGAATATACTATATTTCGTTGATTAATGTTCTATTCTTCTTGACGTAGATTCGATCTGATAATTAGTGCATAATTTTTCGTTGCAACAGCATCTGTATTTAAGTAAATTACATTGACTTTTCAATGTGTTTATTTAAGCTTAAATTGAGCGTCTGCCAAGTTCAATAGCGATGCAATATAAAAAGATTATAGATATATCACACTGTATCAGTGATCATTTCGGGTTTTTGTTCAACTGCAAGGTGATTTCGATGGTACAAAATAAATAATAATGAAAAAAAAACAATTTCATATGATCGAAAAACGAACGATATTAAGATGGCCTCATAGTATTCCATGATTCGCGTTGAAATGAAGCAAATATGAGGCGCAATTGAAGAACATGCGAAATATAAATTGTATATTGGCGTTCACATTGTTTGTGATGCTTATTGTTGTTCACAGTTCGTTTGACTCACATGATTCGTCATATTTTTGTATTGTTATGGAACCGCGGATTTCTATGAATTTGAATATGTCAATTCAGAATCAATAATATTTCACGGACATTCCTGAATAACTGCTAAATAAAGACTGATTCCGATGGGAGTCGCACACATTCACAGGTGCTACAGTCATTTGCAAAATTTTCAAGTTGGCTGAACAAGATCAAATGGAACGAATGAATTGAGAGAATAAATATAACAGTTGATTATAAAAAAAAACAATGGTGATCTGCGAACAGTTAAATTCAATCACGCAACAGTCAACGTCAACACAATTTAGACAATAACAAAGAAAACACCTAACAGAATATTAGTTACATTGAATGTGGATAACTGATAACAATCGGAAGAGTGACAACCAACAATTTTTTGTTTGAAAAAAAAGAAAAAAAAATGATTTGGCGATCAGGGATTTTTCTATCATACAATTAAAAACACGACAAATTTCATGAAAAAAACACACACACATCCAATTTAAAGCCTAGTTTACTATTTTCATAGATTTGATGTAATCATTAGGAATTGGCAATAACCGTCTTTGTATTCAAAAGTGAGATACAGCACGGAAGAATGGTGGACGATAAAGAACAGACGCCCAAAAAAGATGGCAAATATTTCAAGGAAATGTCATTTAGCGAAAAGATTCGCTACATTTACGATAACATAACACTTGAACCGCTGGTGGCCTGCTTTGTGCTGCCGGGCATGCTGTTGATGTTGGGCGTACAGAATTTGAATTTGGAAAAAGCGTGTCGAGTGAATTTGGACTACAACCAAACGGTGTGTGATGCTCTTCGAGTTCGAAATACAGCACACTATGCAGCAGAGGAGGTAGAAATCCAGAAGCTTGTCGCCCGCATGACGGGATGGAAAATGGCTATAAATAGTGCAGTGCCGTGCTTACTTATCCTATTCTTTGGCTCCTGGAGTGATCGCCATGGAAAGCGTAAACCCTGTATTTTAATCCCGTTATGTGGCCAAATTATGATGGCCTTTTCGTTGTTACTTTGTGTTTATTTTGAACGAACCCCCATCGAAATGGCGATTTTCGTTGAAGTTTTCTTCCCATGTATCTCAGGTAATGGCTGTGCTTTCACATCAGATCAAATGCTGATGATGATGTTTGATGTGTCGGTTTGTGATGTTTGATTTTTGGCTTTCCAGGCAGTCATTTCACTATGATGGTCGGCATTTTCAGCTATATGGCTGATATAACGAAGGAAAAAGAACGAACAGTTCGAATCGGAATCATAAGTTTGGTATATTCAGTGGGAGTTCCGTTCGGAATGGCATTCAGCGGCATTTTGCTCAAGTAAACTCTTTTGCACCCAATTCGATTCAATCCTTTTTTAATCAATTCAAAAAAATGTTTATTCAATCTTCCGGAAATTTCAGGAGGATCGGTTTTTATGGCGTTTTCACGTTGGCCGGCACACTATACAGCACAGCACTGCTTTATGGCATTTTCGTTTTGAAAGAAGTGCCGCCGAAAGAGAAGAGCGACCAAATTGTAAAGAAATCTTTTTGTTCTGATTTCTTCGACTTTGCTCACATCAAGGAAACATTTTTGGTTGCATTTAAAGCTCGAGTTCGGAATCGTCGAGCGAAAATTTTAGCATTGATGGCTGTTGTTATCATCGTCACTGGACCACAACACGGTAATTTCACAAAATAAGATTCTATTATAATTGCATCACAATTTTTATAGAATTACATTTAATAGCAGCAATTCGAATTTATTTGTTTCTTCCATAATTTTTTTCCCACAATTTCAAATCTATCACTGAGATGTAGCGGTGAGTATGTATGTACATTTAAAATTGCATAGAAATATCCGCCTTAACATTTCACTGATAGAAATATTAAAGTTAAAATTGAACTTTAATGTTAGATAATTGCACTAACACTAATTAATAAAACACTAAAATTCATGCATTGAGAACAATTCTTGTGAAATAAATGGTCTTACGTAAGTAAAACTAACTTTTCCGCACATTTCCCGAAATTGTTCGGGCTTACGCATTTTTCATTGATTGCTACTCATTTGTATTGGATTTATGTTTATTTCTTATCGAATCATCATGCAACTTTGAGAATAAATCACAGAAAATTTCAAGTCATTACGATGAGATCGAATTTCGAGTCATTATACATCATGTGATTTAAATTTAAATTTTAATATAAAAACAAATAAACATCTCAGTTCCTAATTCTTACTTCAACGTTCTCTATTTTTGAATTGGTAATAACAATTACGAATTAGTTCACTCTGATGTGAACTTTCAATTCATGCCAACGATAGATATGGTTCTACATTTATGTTATGTATAACAGTATAACTTTCGGTAACAGCATGAGCATTCAAACTGATGAAAAAACACAGATTAGAAAATCACAAATACTTCATCCAATTTATTGATTTGAATATTGACGCCGAAAATTGAAAATTTTGTGAGGGAGCTGGTCTTAAATCTCATCAGAATGACTTGAAAATCATAGAAAATAATATTCTGACAGTTCCAATAGGAAACAATGTGAACTTGAGATAGCCGCCATACCAATTTTTCGTTTCGACCCCGAGAAGACCCCGAAAATCAAAAATTTTACTGGGGAGGTAGTCCTGAATCTCATTGGAATGACTTGAAATTTTGCATGCCTCATTTTTTTCATAAAAAAATTATATTCTGAAAGTTTCATAATGATACAATGCGAAATAGTCATAGTCCCCATACAAATTTTTCGTAATTATATTGAAAAACAGCCCATTTTTTGATTCCACTCCACTAGAGCTACCCGAAAAAATTATCCGATTAGGCTGAAAATTAATAGGTTTCTATTCCTAATGAAGAAAAATGTGTGTGTAAATTTTTGTTCAATTCTAAAATCAATTTTTTGAGTTATCGTGTTAACAAATTTTTGCGTACAACGTACAACGGACAACGTACCACACACGGACAAAAAATTGCTCCGGGAATGGTTGCAATCGTTTTTTCTAGGTTCAAAACGCATAGAAAACTCATTCCGAGCGTTTTGAATTTTTTTGACCGATCGCAATACTTTTACCACAGTGGTGTGTGCGGAAAAGTAAAAAAGGTGACTAGCAATCATTTGACTATAATCGAAATCAAACGATTTTAGCTGAATATTGTTATATTTTCTGCAGAAAATAATCACTTTAAGTCACAATTTGTGCAATCGATTAATTTGGGACAATATTTACTATAGTTCATTGTAACTATTGTTAATTTTAATTGTCTTTTTTATTCAAGAAAATCATACTGAGCCAGGAATAGACAGTCAGAAATATCCCAAATCATCAGATTGAGTTGCCAGTCGAAATATTTTCAAAAGAGAATTCATGCATTTTATATTTTCCAGGTGAGATGTCACTATTTTATCTGTTCACGCGATACAAGTTCAATTGGAGTGAGGTGGAGTTTAGTTTCTTTTCGACGTACAACATGGGAATTCACCTGCTCGGAACGGGGTTCACAGTGAGCGTTTTGTCAAGCATGCTAAAAGTCGATGACGCTTTGATTGGTTCGATGGCGAGTCTGTCGAAAGTTCTATCGAGCTTTGTATACGCATTTGCGCAAGTTGAATGGCATATGTTTATCGGACCAATTACTGAGATAATCGGCGGTGCTGCATTCATTGCGCTCCGGTCACTCGCATCGAAAATCGTGTCGAGCAATGAATTGGGCAAGATTAACTCACTATTCGGAATAGTTGAGTCCGTTGCACCGCTCATTTATTCCCCACTTTTGGCTGCCATTTATTCAGCAACTCTGACGAAAATGCCCGGAGCATTCTTTTTGGTGGGCGGAATAATGTCCATTCCCGGTGTGATGTTGTTCGTGTATGTATCAAATCTGATTTATATTTTATGTTATGGTTTCATTTTCTATATATTTTTGCCCATTCGCTAAACATAATTATCAATTAAAATGACTTAACGACGGTTTTATGTGTCCTCTCTATGACTATAAGTCAATGCATTTTTAACAAACATCTACCAAAATGAATATAAAATCAAATGTATGGGAAAGATAAAATCATTTATTATAAAGCAATAAACCAGCAAATGGAATATGAAACATGCTGTGAACAAATACAATTAAAATGGTAGAAAATGCATTGCAATGCAACTATATTTATTTGATATCCAAAGTGTTCTTGTGTTGTGTTTCGAATGCATCATATTTTATTGAAACGAATATAATTGTTATTTGCAGCTGGATCTATACGATAAATAGAGCCGAAGCGAAGGAACTCTCCGACTCGCAGCCAGCGAAACAAACAGCGCTCGACCAAAAGCCAACGGAAACCTATGTACAAACAGAGGGCAACATTTGCGTGATATCTGATGTAATATCGGACATAAAATGTGTTTAGATTAAAATAACGTGTGAATGTAAAAATGGATGATTATTTTAATAATTCCAATTGTGCTATTGAGAGAATGTTTGGTAGCTCTACGATTTGGTTTGCTTCTATTTGAGTTCAATCTCAGAACATGTATTTCTTTTGAATATAGATCGTTTTAACTTTTACAATGCTGTAATATTTTCATAAGATAACGAAATAAATGAGTATTTTTTTTTTGCTTTTTAATACGCATCTGTCTTCATGTCTCTAACGAGCAAAAAACAAACGGCGAATAATTTATCATTATTTTAGGACACCGACTGTAATTTTCGCAAAGCAAGTTTTCTTTGCCAATAAACGGACTTTACACTCAATTGTAAATCTTGCGCATCTGCATTGCAGTTCTCGCGGCTGAAGACGATACTGAGGAGGTGGAACAACCGAGGAGAAATTCTCATCCACAAAGAAGAGAAAATATATTTTTTGAAATTATACATTTTACATTATTTAAGGTTCATATTTCATTTTCTCGCATAGAAATATATCTTATAGGTACAAATAATTCAAGATCTAAAATGATGACTTCGGATTCCAAATCCATAATTAATAAATTTATTTCACAATGTGAGTCAGTCGAACCTGCGTAAAATGATGAATGTGTCAAGATGATATAACAATCAGTGTTCTTCTTACATACGTATCTATCTGTAGATACGTCAATAAATTAGATAAATTGATATCTGATATCTAATTGATCCCAGTAATTTGTCTATTTATCTTGATATTGAATTTGATCGTATCGAAGCAATATATAAGATAGATATTCCTTTCTGAAATACCAAAGATGATATATTTTTAAGGAGTGCCCCAAGAACAATAAATGATTTAACATACGTAAAACTTACTTTTCCGCACATTTTCCGACAGTCTACGGGTTCACAGGTTATGTTTATTCCTTATCGTATCATCATGTAACATGAGAATATGTCACAGCAAATTTTAAGTCATTACGATGAGATTCAGGATCAATTGATACTACGAATCAGCCGTAAAATGTTTGCGAATGTATTGGTATTTGGCTCAAACTCACCAATGGCGAGACGGGAACTATTAGCCGTTGTTGGTGTTGAATTTGATTTATTACTTAACTATTGAAAAAAAAAACACTACAAAAACTCGTGAAAATAAAGTTTCTTGTAGTGAAATAAAAGACAGACACTATTTTTCCTCAAATACCCACAAACGTTTTCTCAGTGTATCGAGAGAGAGAGAGAGAGAGAGAGAGAGAGAGAGACAAAATTTGAAGATTTTGCGTGAGAATGCTGACTCACATAACGAAAACCAACTCGACGTATTTTATGGGGATTTCAAAAAGGTGTTTGATCGAGTAAGCCACCGCATACTTGTCAACAAGCTACCTAAATTTCTCATTTCGATGAAATCAGCGATATGGATTTTCAGCTTTCTGACTCATTGTCAAAATTATGTCCAAATGGGAAATAATTGAGGCAACTTGTATGTATCTACATCTGGAGTATTCTCGGCCCATTGCTGTTCCTGAAATTTATCAATGTTATCATAGACGTCACTGAACTCTCATGTATTTTAGTATTTGCCGATGATGTGAAAATCTAAAGTAATTAATGAAAAACCCATAGACTCTTGAAAAATGTGCGGAAAATTTGGTTTTCTCATGCGACAGCTTTTAGAATTGAGGGATTTCCACTATTTTCTAAGCAAAATATGTGCTACTGTCATTCAGTATGTAAATATATTTGGCAGTCATTAAAACTGAATGCAATCACAACTCACTAAATACATACGATATTATGCTTCTAATGCAATGAAAAAGTATTCAGTGGATTTCGTGACATTCCGAAATATAAGAATCTTCGATTTAAATCGAGTATCTTGAAATTAAATAGAAGTGCATCTTCCGATTTGAGCAAATTTGCACAAAGGCGTGAATCGAAGTGTGGGATGCGGTGACGGCGGCAACGAATTGAGTGAGAAGCAGCAGCGCATGAAACACGCTAGCCCGATGTCACAAAACGTTTTACGCGTGCGCTGCCGCTTCTTACTCAGTTCGTCGCCGCCGTCAACATCCACACAGTTCAATTAAATCCGAGCACACATACATATATAAACATAGCAGCTGAAATTGACGACAAATATATAAATTTGGACGAAAAGTTGCACAAATTTGCCACATTTGTGCATACAATTATAAAATTGATGGAGTTGTATTGCATTTGTTTTTGCGATATTACTTTTGAAATAACTTCATTTTGTATACCATTTAAAACTTGAGTTTTTACGTCTATTTGATGAATAACTGTCTTCCTTCTGGGTGCAATTGCAAGGAAAATTCGAAACAAAGTTTTTTTGACTTCAGGAGCGAAGACTTCTAGGTAATGAACACCAAATGATCGCCATGGCTCATCATCTGAACTTGATATAACATTTGTTCCGCTTGATGATTCACTTGATATTGTGTAATGACTTGCACTTGAAATAGATGATCTACTTGAAGATATTCCAATTGTGTATTCATCAGATGTCTCTGTCCAATCAGTATAATCGTCATCATCGAAAGGTGAATTAGCTTCATCAGCTGTAATTTCTTGCGAATATTGTGTCAATGGAAGTTCAATTTCATTTAATTTGTAGCAGTTGAAATTCTACTGACTTTGACAAGACGTCAAAGTCATTGTTATTGGCCCTCTGCCGTCATTTATCGTTGCTCATATATTGGTAGCAGCGATTGAGCTTCGAAGTGACTGCGATGACTTTCATCGCTCTCTTGCTCACCGGCAGGGGCTAGAAATGAAGTGTATTTTATAGAATCTGAGTCCATTATCACATGATGATACACACTTTTCAAAACAATCAGAGAAAACAAACTTTTTCCACCCAAATGTTCAATGCAATCATCTATAAGAGGAATTGGGTGATTGTCCCGAATAGTAACTTTATTCAGAGGGCGATAGTCGACACACTTTCGGAGTGACCCATCAGATTAACGCACTGTGAAAAGGCAGAGGCATATGATGATCGACTTGGTCGAATGATGCCCTCCTTCAGCAAATCATCAAAAATTGCTCTCACTTCCACTCTCTCATGATGTGACGACCGTCGTGGTTTACATGAAATAGTTAGTTATCCTAAAACAATGCTCAGTCGAATGGTGGACTGGCACCGACTAGCAAAGGTATAGATGCAAATATTGTTGCAAATATTTAGAATATAAATTCATCGTCAAATGAAGGAAAAATGGATCTAAACAAAGAAAAGAGAATTTTCAAAAAATTGACAAATAATTTGTTGGTGACCTTTCGTGTCAATTATCAGTGATTTCTGCGTATTCATTTGAATAACAGTCAATACGTTGTGTAATTTTGTAATGTCAAATAAATTATGTGAATGTGAAAAAGCCAAATTTTAGCCAATTTTTCACTTGAATGAGTGAGAATGATTAATCATGAGAACTTTCCGCAAAATTTGTTATTTAAAATTATTATTTTTTTATATTAAACATACAAGAAAAAATAATTCAGTGTGAAACATCAATATATAATATAGCATATTAGTAATGTTCAGGGAATACACAGCGATATCGATAGTAATATTAGGTAATAATATTTCCAAAACAGAGCTTATTTTGCATTAAATCGCATGAGCGTGAAAGAGAGATCGATGTGCTGTGTGGAATGCTTGGATTTCTCTTTCAATCTCATGCGCTTCAATACGAAATAAGCGCTATTTTGGAAAAGTTATTGATACTGTCGATATCAATTTGTATTCCCTGGTAAAGTGCACTTACAAAAAAAAAAGAAAATGTTCCACTTATATGTGTTGTGAGGAAAGGTCTCATCATCATGCTCACCCATTCACTGGTTTTTACTTGATTGTAAATATGACAGTTCAAAATGCTGTTGCACATGAAACTAATCCGGTGGATTGAAAATGCTGAGTAATAGTTAGACCCATCAAAAGTCATATTCTAGTTGGTCGCGCCAGCTTAAAAGAGGATACAATATACATAAATAGGTGCTTGCAAAACGGAACCAAATTCAATACTGAAACGATATACATATTGTTGAGCATGCTCTGGTTTTTTGTATATATTACGTCCATTGGCACATTCCAGCTATTTTGGCTGACTCTCTAATGCGTTTAAATTTGAAAATAACACATTTCATTTGCTCAGCTTTCAGCTCGTAGACGAAATTGATTTAGGTCTTCCAACTATTTAAGCAGCGTCGACTCAAAATTTTTATTATCTTCGTTGACAGAAAGAATAAATTCAGCTAATACAACAAGTCGCTTAAGTGCCACTTCGTTGCTCTCAATTATTTCCGCTAGCTCAATATATTTATAAATGATAGATTCGCCTTCAATTGTTGGCTTAATTTCGGAATTTTTTCCAGTCATCATATTTTGTACGGATCTACTTCTCAGTGAACACTGTACCAGCTGTAGTTTGTCAGAATTTCTAAACGAGCTTACGCAGGAATTGGAACCGCTTCATAGATGAAGCAACTGATGCACGTGCTTGATTTCACTATCACGACACTATTAATCAACTCGAATTCTTTATACCTGAATGCGATTGAGTCATTCCGAGACGAACAAACTCATCAATTACCGATCATATAAAATAAAGTGATTTATTTTTTCATAAGCAAAAATTACGATAAACAAATTCATTCTCATGCTATACAATATTTGTCAAAGAACTGTGTTTTTCAAACTATAACAACATCTATGAAAAGAAATAAACACATATGAAGAGCCAACTTAAAACAAAATGAAATAAGGAGGCAAAAACAAGTTACAGTTTTTACTACAGCAGGTGTTTAGTGAATTAATGTCATAATACAATATGTGTTCACAAATAAAGTACGTTTTGAGGGTATTTTATGTATTTTTCGACATTTTCTAAAGTCTGGAAGTCATAAATTACGATAGAAATTCAACAGATACTTAGAACTGAATCTTTATTTGTTCCGCAACAATAAAAAATGACAGAGAATTGTGAAAAAAACATTCAATTTCACTTATAATTCCATTATTTTCGTGACAATACATTTGAATATACTATATTTCGTTGATTAATGTTCTATTCTTCTTGACGTAGATTCGATCTGATAATTAGTGCATAATTTTTCGTTGCAACAGCATCTGTATTTAAGTAAATTACATTGACTTTTCAATGTGTTTATTTAAGCTTAAATTGAGCGTCTGCCAAGTTCAATAGCGATGCAATATAAAAAGATTATAGATATATCACACTGTATCAGTGATCATTTCGGGTTTTTGTTCAACTGCAAGGTGATTTCGATGGTACAAAATAAATAATAATGAAAAAAAAACAATTTCATATGATCGAAAAACGAACGATATTAAGATGGCCTCATAGTATTCCATGATTCGCGTTGAAATGAAGCAAATATGAGGCGCAATTGAAGAACATGCGAAATATAAATTGTATATTGGCGTTCACATTGTTTGTGATGCTTATTGTTGTTCACAGTTCGTTTGACTCACATGATTCGTCATATTTTTGTATTGTTATGGAACCGCGGATTTCTATGAATTTGAATATGTCAATTCAGAATCAATAATATTTCACGGACATTCCTGAATAACTGCTAAATAAAGACTGATTCCGATGGGAGTCGCACACATTCACAGGTGCTACAGTCATTTGCAAAATTTTCAAGTTGGCTGAACAAGATCAAATGGAACGAATGAATTGAGAGAATAAATATAACAGTTGATTATAAAAAAAAACAATGGTGATCTGCGAACAGTTAAATTCAATCACGCAACAGTCAACGTCAACACAATTTAGACAATAACAAAGAAAACACCTAACAGAATATTAGTTACATTGAATGTGGATAACTGATAACAATCGGAAGAGTGACAACCAACAATTTTTTGTTTGAAAAAAAAGAAAAAAAAATGATTTGGCGATCAGGGATTTTTCTATCATACAATTAAAAACACGACAAATTTCATGAAAAAAACACACACACATCCAATTTAAAGCCTAGTTTACTATTTTCATAGATTTGATGTAATCATTAGGAATTGGCAATAACCGTCTTTGTATTCAAAAGTGAGATACAGCACGGAAGAATGGTGGACGATAAAGAACAGACGCCCAAAAAAGATGGCAAATATTTCAAGGAAATGTCATTTAGCGAAAAGATTCGCTACATTTACGATAACATAACACTTGAACCGCTGGTGGCCTGCTTTGTGCTGCCGGGCATGCTGTTGATGTTGGGCGTACAGAATTTGAATTTGGAAAAAGCGTGTCGAGTGAATTTGGACTACAACCAAACGGTGTGTGATGCTCTTCGAGTTCGAAATACAGCACACTATGCAGCAGAGGAGGTAGAAATCCAGAAGCTTGTCGCCCGCATGACGGGATGGAAAATGGCTATAAATAGTGCAGTGCCGTGCTTACTTATCCTATTCTTTGGCTCCTGGAGTGATCGCCATGGAAAGCGTAAACCCTGTATTTTAATCCCGTTATGTGGCCAAATTATGATGGCCTTTTCGTTGTTACTTTGTGTTTATTTTGAACGAACCCCCATCGAAATGGCGATTTTCGTTGAAGTTTTCTTCCCATGTATCTCAGGTAATGGCTGTGCTTTCACATCAGATCAAATGCTGATGATGATGTTTGATGTGTCGGTTTGTGATGTTTGATTTTTGGCTTTCCAGGCAGTCATTTCACTATGATGGTCGGCATTTTCAGCTATATGGCTGATATAACGAAGGAAAAAGAACGAACAGTTCGAATCGGAATCATAAGTTTGGTATATTCAGTGGGAGTTCCGTTCGGAATGGCATTCAGCGGCATTTTGCTCAAGTAAACTCTTTTGCACCCAATTCGATTCAATCCTTTTTTAATCAATTCAAAAAAATGTTTATTCAATCTTCCGGAAATTTCAGGAGGATCGGTTTTTATGGCGTTTTCACGTTGGCCGGCACACTATACAGCACAGCACTGCTTTATGGCATTTTCGTTTTGAAAGAAGTGCCGCCGAAAGAGAAGAGCGACCAAATTGTAAAGAAATCTTTTTGTTCTGATTTCTTCGACTTTGCTCACATCAAGGAAACATTTTTGGTTGCATTTAAAGCTCGAGTTCGGAATCGTCGAGCGAAAATTTTAGCATTGATGGCTGTTGTTATCATCGTCACTGGACCACAACACGGTAATTTCACAAAATAAGATTCTATTATAATTGCATCACAATTTTTATAGAATTACATTTAATAGCAGCAATTCGAATTTATTTGTTTCTTCCATAATTTTTTTCCCACAATTTCAAATCTATCACTGAGATGTAGCGGTGAGTATGTATGTACATTTAAAATTGCATAGAAATATCCGCCTTAACATTTCACTGATAGAAATATTAAAGTTAAAATTGAACTTTAATGTTAGATAATTGCACTAACACTAATTAATAAAACACTAAAATTCATGCATTGAGAACAATTCTTGTGAAATAAATGGTCTTACGTAAGTAAAACTAACTTTTCCGCACATTTCCCGAAATTGTTCGGGCTTACGCATTTTTCATTGATTGCTACTCATTTGTATTGGATTTATGTTTATTTCTTATCGAATCATCATGCAACTTTGAGAATAAATCACAGAAAATTTCAAGTCATTACGATGAGATCGAATTTCGAGTCATTATACATCATGTGATTTAAATTTAAATTTTAATATAAAAACAAATAAACATCTCAGTTCCTAATTCTTACTTCAACGTTCTCTATTTTTGAATTGGTAATAACAATTACGAATTAGTTCACTCTGATGTGAACTTTCAATTCATGCCAACGATAGATATGGTTCTACATTTATGTTATGTATAACAGTATAACTTTCGGTAACAGCATGAGCATTCAAACTGATGAAAAAACACAGATTAGAAAATCACAAATACTTCATCCAATTTATTGATTTGAATATTGACGCCGAAAATTGAAAATTTTGTGAGGGAGCTGGTCTTAAATCTCATCAGAATGACTTGAAAATCATAGAAAATAATATTCTGACAGTTCCAATAGGAAACAATGTGAACTTGAGATAGCCGCCATACCAATTTTTCGTTTCGACCCCGAGAAGACCCCGAAAATCAAAAATTTTACTGGGGAGGTAGTCCTGAATCTCATTGGAATGACTTGAAATTTTGCATGCCTCATTTTTTTCATAAAAAAATTATATTCTGAAAGTTTCATAATGATACAATGCGAAATAGTCATAGTCCCCATACAAATTTTTCGTAATTATATTGAAAAACAGCCCATTTTTTGATTCCACTCCACTAGAGCTACCCGAAAAAATTATCCGATTAGGCTGAAAATTAATAGGTTTCTATTCCTAATGAAGAAAAATGTGTGTGTAAATTTTTGTTCAATTCTAAAATCAATTTTTTGAGTTATCGTGTTAACAAATTTTTGCGTACAACGTACAACGGACAACGTACCACACACGGACAAAAAATTGCTCCGGGAATGGTTGCAATCGTTTTTTCTAGGTTCAAAACGCATAGAAAACTCATTCCGAGCGTTTTGAATTTTTTTGACCGATCGCAATACTTTTACCACAGTGGTGTGTGCGGAAAAGTAAAAAAGGTGACTAGCAATCATTTGACTATAATCGAAATCAAACGATTTTAGCTGAATATTGTTATATTTTCTGCAGAAAATAATCACTTTAAGTCACAATTTGTGCAATCGATTAATTTGGGACAATATTTACTATAGTTCATTGTAACTATTGTTAATTTTAATTGTCTTTTTTATTCAAGAAAATCATACTGAGCCAGGAATAGACAGTCAGAAATATCCCAAATCATCAGATTGAGTTGCCAGTCGAAATATTTTCAAAAGAGAATTCATGCATTTTATATTTTCCAGGTGAGATGTCACTATTTTATCTGTTCACGCGATACAAGTTCAATTGGAGTGAGGTGGAGTTTAGTTTCTTTTCGACGTACAACATGGGAATTCACCTGCTCGGAACGGGGTTCACAGTGAGCGTTTTGTCAAGCATGCTAAAAGTCGATGACGCTTTGATTGGTTCGATGGCGAGTCTGTCGAAAGTTCTATCGAGCTTTGTATACGCATTTGCGCAAGTTGAATGGCATATGTTTATCGGACCAATTACTGAGATAATCGGCGGTGCTGCATTCATTGCGCTCCGGTCACTCGCATCGAAAATCGTGTCGAGCAATGAATTGGGCAAGATTAACTCACTATTCGGAATAGTTGAGTCCGTTGCACCGCTCATTTATTCCCCACTTTTGGCTGCCATTTATTCAGCAACTCTGACGAAAATGCCCGGAGCATTCTTTTTGGTGGGCGGAATAATGTCCATTCCCGGTGTGATGTTGTTCGTGTATGTATCAAATCTGATTTATATTTTATGTTATGGTTTCATTTTCTATATATTTTTGCCCATTCGCTAAACATAATTATCAATTAAAATGACTTAACGACGGTTTTATGTGTCCTCTCTATGACTATAAGTCAATGCATTTTTAACAAACATCTACCAAAATGAATATAAAATCAAATGTATGGGAAAGATAAAATCATTTATTATAAAGCAATAAACCAGCAAATGGAATATGAAACATGCTGTGAACAAATACAATTAAAATGGTAGAAAATGCATTGCAATGCAACTATATTTATTTGATATCCAAAGTGTTCTTGTGTTGTGTTTCGAATGCATCATATTTTATTGAAACGAATATAATTGTTATTTGCAGCTGGATCTATACGATAAATAGAGCCGAAGCGAAGGAACTCTCCGACTCGCAGCCAGCGAAACAAACAGCGCTCGACCAAAAGCCAACGGAAACCTATGTACAAACAGAGGGCAACATTTGCGTGATATCTGATGTAATATCGGACATAAAATGTGTTTAGATTAAAATAACGTGTGAATGTAAAAATGGATGATTATTTTAATAATTCCAATTGTGCTATTGAGAGAATGTTTGGTAGCTCTACGATTTGGTTTGCTTCTATTTGAGTTCAATCTCAGAACATGTATTTCTTTTGAATATAGATCGTTTTAACTTTTACAATGCTGTAATATTTTCATAAGATAACGAAATAAATGAGTATTTTTTTTTTGCTTTTTAATACGCATCTGTCTTCATGTCTCTAACGAGCAAAAAACAAACGGCGAATAATTTATCATTATTTTAGGACACCGACTGTAATTTTCGCAAAGCAAGTTTTCTTTGCCAATAAACGGACTTTACACTCAATTGTAAATCTTGCGCATCTGCATTGCAGTTCTCGCGGCTGAAGACGATACTGAGGAGGTGGAACAACCGAGGAGAAATTCTCATCCACAAAGAAGAGAAAATATATTTTTTGAAATTATACATTTTACATTATTTAAGGTTCATATTTCATTTTCTCGCATAGAAATATATCTTATAGGTACAAATAATTCAAGATCTAAAATGATGACTTCGGATTCCAAATCCATAATTAATAAATTTATTTCACAATGTGAGTCAGTCGAACCTGCGTAAAATGATGAATGTGTCAAGATGATATAACAATCAGTGTTCTTCTTACATACGTATCTATCTGTAGATACGTCAATAAATTAGATAAATTGATATCTGATATCTAATTGATCCCAGTAATTTGTCTATTTATCTTGATATTGAATTTGATCGTATCGAAGCAATATATAAGATAGATATTCCTTTCTGAAATACCAAAGATGATATATTTTTAAGGAGTGCCCCAAGAACAATAAATGATTTAACATACGTAAAACTTACTTTTCCGCACATTTTCCGACAGTCTACGGGTTCACAGGTTATGTTTATTCCTTATCGTATCATCATGTAACATGAGAATATGTCACAGCAAATTTTAAGTCATTACGATGAGATTCAGGATCAATTGATACTACGAATCAGCCGTAAAATGTTTGCGAATGTATTGGTATTTGGCTCAAACTCACCAATGGCGAGACGGGAACTATTAGCCGTTGTTGGTGTTGAATTTGATTTATTACTTAACTATTGAAAAAAAAAACACTACAAAAACTCGTGAAAATAAAGTTTCTTGTAGTGAAATAAAAGACAGACACTATTTTTCCTCAAATACCCACAAACGTTTTCTCAGTGTATCGAGAGAGAGAGAGAGAGAGAGAGAGAGAGAGAGACAAAATTTGAAGATTTTGCGTGAGAATGCTGACTCACATAACGAAAACCAACTCGACGTATTTTATGGGGATTTCAAAAAGGTGTTTGATCGAGTAAGCCACCGCATACTTGTCAACAAGCTACCTAAATTTCTCATTTCGATGAAATCAGCGATATGGATTTTCAGCTTTCTGACTCATTGTCAAAATTATGTCCAAATGGGAAATAATTGAGGCAACTTGTATGTATCTACATCTGGAGTATTCTCGGCCCATTGCTGTTCCTGAAATTTATCAATGTTATCATAGACGTCACTGAACTCTCATGTATTTTAGTATTTGCCGATGATGTGAAAATCTAAAGTAATTAATGAAAAACCCATAGACTCTTGAAAAATGTGCGGAAAATTTGGTTTTCTCATGCGACAGCTTTTAGAATTGAGGGATTTCCACTATTTTCTAAGCAAAATATGTGCTACTGTCATTCAGTATGTAAATATATTTGGCAGTCATTAAAACTGAATGCAATCACAACTCACTAAATACATACGATATTATGCTTCTAATGCAATGAAAAAGTATTCAGTGGATTTCGTGACATTCCGAAATATAAGAATCTTCGATTTAAATCGAGTATCTTGAAATTAAATAGAAGTGCATCTTCCGATTTGAGCAAATTTGCACAAAGGCGTGAATCGAAGTGTGGGATGCGGTGACGGCGGCAACGAATTGAGTGAGAAGCAGCAGCGCATGAAACACGCTAGCCCGATGTCACAAAACGTTTTACGCGTGCGCTGCCGCTTCTTACTCAGTTCGTCGCCGCCGTCAACATCCACACAGTTCAATTAAATCCGAGCACACATACATATATAAACATAGCAGCTGAAATTGACGACAAATATATAAATTTGGACGAAAAGTTGCACAAATTTGCCACATTTGTGCATACAATTATAAAATTGATGGAGTTGTATTGCATTTGTTTTTGCGATATTACTTTTGAAATAACTTCATTTTGTATACCATTTAAAACTTGAGTTTTTACGTCTATTTGATGAATAACTGTCTTCCTTCTGGGTGCAATTGCAAGGAAAATTCGAAACAAAGTTTTTTTGACTTCAGGAGCGAAGACTTCTAGGTAATGAACACCAAATGATCGCCATGGCTCATCATCTGAACTTGATATAACATTTGTTCCGCTTGATGATTCACTTGATATTGTGTAATGACTTGCACTTGAAATAGATGATCTACTTGAAGATATTCCAATTGTGTATTCATCAGATGTCTCTGTCCAATCAGTATAATCGTCATCATCGAAAGGTGAATTAGCTTCATCAGCTGTAATTTCTTGCGAATATTGTGTCAATGGAAGTTCAATTTCATTTAATTTGTAGCAGTTGAAATTCTACTGACTTTGACAAGACGTCAAAGTCATTGTTATTGGCCCTCTGCCGTCATTTATCGTTGCTCATATATTGGTAGCAGCGATTGAGCTTCGAAGTGACTGCGATGACTTTCATCGCTCTCTTGCTCACCGGCAGGGGCTAGAAATGAAGTGTATTTTATAGAATCTGAGTCCATTATCACATGATGATACACACTTTTCAAAACAATCAGAGAAAACAAACTTTTTCCACCCAAATGTTCAATGCAATCATCTATAAGAGGAATTGGGTGATTGTCCCGAATAGTAACTTTATTCAGAGGGCGATAGTCGACACACTTTCGGAGTGACCCATCAGATTAACGCACTGTGAAAAGGCAGAGGCATATGATGATCGACTTGGTCGAATGATGCCCTCCTTCAGCAAATCATCAAAAATTGCTCTCACTTCCACTCTCTCATGATGTGACGACCGTCGTGGTTTACATGAAATGGGTGTCTCATTCCTTAGATTGATTTTCAAAAAATATTCTCTTGGCCTTACTTGATCCACGGGAAAATTATAATAACTCTCCCCAATCATATTACGCAATTCGGAAGTCAATTCATGTGGAAGTGATGGATCAATATCCAACTCAGCAAATTCAACAGGTTCTAAAACATTGAATAAATTCAAAAAAATAGTGTCCGAAGGAACCGCAATCGAAGGCTTCTCTGTATTCTCTTTACTACATTTTTTTATCAATGGGTGCAACCGGGTGCAACCGGGTGCAACCGGGTGCAACCGGGTGCAACAGTTACATAATTAAACAATTCATCTTTCTTTACTGTGTGACAGGGGCACGGGGTTAATAATTCGGTAGAACGAAGAACATCAGTGAATTTTGGAGAGATACCATTACATACAGGTGCTTTATTTAACTCTAAAAGCTTTGACATAATTTTATTTTTGCTTTTCTGAAAAAACACGGACTAAAATCATTGAAATGCCCATCATTTCATTAGGTAAAATAATTAATTTTGATTGGTCTATCCAAAAACGTCATTATGGAAGGAGCTATGCCTAATGTTCGAAGGATATTATTTATTTCCAGGGCCGCGGTATTTCGTATCTCTCAATTGATTGGCACATTCATAAGGCACTTTACTTTGGCGGACTAAACTTTTAGGACTACCAGAATCAAATAAACAAAGAATTTTTTTGTAAAGTTCACTGTGCTCGCCGTTCAACTTAAAAGCAACACTCACCAATTGCAATTCGTCCATCGATTCAATTATTGCATCAGGGTCTTCGTTGGTCTGAAGAGCGGCAGCCACTTTTATACGATGTGGGCAATGTACACATGCTCGAGGGAAGAGCACTTAAAGCATGATCCTGTAGGACGTTGGGGCAGCGGGCACTGGCTCTGGAAATGTCCAAACTTTGAGCAGTTATAAAAACGGGATATATCGGCAGGTTTAGCGGCGATAGTATACGGAGAAGTGGTGGCCGAAGTAGCAGCAGGAGAGGTCTTAACACGTGTAGAAGGTGACACAAATGCAGCAGTACTGGTTACAGAGCGAATGTTTGAAATGGTTCAATTCATCGGTGCAGCATTTGACTGAAGGCGTTTTCGCTCAAATCTTTCAGCGAGACGCTTCAAACTATCCTGTAGGTCGCAGCATATAACATGTTTGCTTTGCCTGAGGTATCACCAATTCCATCAATGATTAGATCGACCAGCTCAGTATCTGTAATATTGGACCGAAGAGCGATTTCTTGTATTGTCAAAATGTAACGCTACAAACTGGATCTGTGCGTAAACGTGGAGCTCGAAGTTGAGCATACACCTTTTGAGCCGAATATGTGCGGCTAAATTCACGAATCAAGGCTGCTTTCAGATCAGCATATTGAAAGACCGAAATTGTGCGCACAAAAATTTTTGCTGTTCCTTCCAACATCCGGCGACATGCAATGAATTGCATTCGATCATCAAATTGTAGCAAGGTGAAAGCATCCTCTAAATCGTCAAGCCACTTCTGCAAATTGTTTGGATTATCAGCCGAAAACTCTGAAATCATTGATTCGATAACAGTAAAATCGGTTTAACGGTGTGCTTGCGTCACTGCAGTTTGTTGCAATGCCGCTATTTCTTGTTGAAGCTGCAGGATTTCACGTTGTTTGCGTAAATTGTTCAAAGTTTGATCGATTCCGGAAGGACACACTTGTCGGCAGATTTTTTTCAGCAGGTACAGCAGGCGTAGCTCGATTTGCATTTGATGCTTCAGTGTGTTGTTGTTGGTGTACATCGGCCACAACGGTAATTTCATATATTTGCAAATTTTCATTATCACTTTCAGCAGCATTGGTGGCATCAGTAACATCATTTTCGGAAGATTCGGCATTTCATTTCATCAGTTCTTTATATTTTATTTAGCTATACACCGCCAAAGACTGGCTGTTTTTATTCATTTTTAAGTAATTAAATATCTGACAGGGAAAAGGTGAGGGTCATTAATCGATTATATCGGATCTCACCACCATTAAAACCTGTATCTTTTCTTTTAGAAAAATTCGTTCAAACATTGAAAAATTGAAGGATTAAAAATACAATATGTATAAATATTACATTAGATAACTATGTTCAATACGTCGTAGAAAAACAGCAAAGCTGCATTGATACGCCTCCTTTCAAGTTTCATCATTTGCAAATTTTCCAGTCTACATTCATACGAAGAAATACGATAGTTGTTTTCGGCAGATGGATATTCTCTCAATGCAAATATTGTAAATTGCTTTTGCACCGATTCAATTAAGTCTATCGATATCGAATGATATGGTAACCATACGACACAACAGTATTCAAGCAATGATTGAATTAGAGTGTTATATAAAGTCTTGAGCGTATTGAGATTTCTTATGTCAAAGCAAAAGCGTTTGATAAATCCAAGTGTAGATTTTGCTTTAGACACTATCACATTTATGTGGCTATTAAAGTTCAGCTTCGAATCCACAATCACACCAAGGTCCTTTTGCTCTCTAACTCTTTCAAACACGTGATCCCCATAATGGTAATTTCCAATAATGATGTTCGATTGTTGTTTGTTGGTAATTGACATCACTGTACACTTGTTTAAGTTTAGGTGTAAATCATTTGCGATACACCATTGCCTCAAATTATCGATAGCACGTTGAAGCTTCAATGTGTCCATAGCGGAAATGATTGCAGCTGCAATTTTAAGATCATCAGCAAACAAAGATATAAACACATCAATACCCAATTCCTCAACTATTTTGTTGATAAATAGTAAAAATAGTGTAGGACCCAAGTGACTTCCTTGAGGCACACCCGAGTTTACTATGAATTCCCCGGAACTTCTACCATTGTAGTTTACAAATTGACGACGATCGTGAAGATATGATTTGATCCAATAGATTAGGTTACTTGGTATATTATATCTGTTTAATTTTGAAATCAATATATCATGATTGACTTTATCAAAGGCCTTTGCAAAATCTGTGTATAGCAAATCCACTTGTCGTCGATTTTTAAACACAAAGTGAGTAAAATCCATGAGATTGGTCACTGTTGAACGCCTTTTAGAGAATCCATGTTGTTTCGGTGATATTCTAATTGCAACCATATCAATTGGTTTAATATTCACGAGTTTCTCGAAGAATTTAGCTATAGTTGGTAGTTTCGCTATACAGCGATAGTTTTCAACATTTGATCTAGATCCCTTTTTAAAGATTGGATTCACGCTATAACTCTTCCACTGAAAAGGAAACAATCCAAGAGTAAGTGATTCGTTGAATATGATGTGAAGTGGAGTGCACAAAAAGGCTGCACAGTTTTTCAGCAATAATGGATGAAAACCATCAGGTCCCGTTCCTTTCGATATATCAATTTTCATAAGCTCGTCGAATACAAATGATTCTTCCAACAGGAATAAATCATTAGTTCCTCCAATAGAAATAATTCGATTGGGTTGTAAGCCATTCCTATTAAATTCAAAATTTTTGTTGAAAAATTTTGCAAAAAGATCAGCTTGAACTTGAATATTTGTCGTTGATGTATCACCATAATGAAGAATTTTCGGTATATTATCAGTTTTCCTCCTGGAATTAATAATACGCCAGAATGATTTTGAGTCTGATCGAACAGTAGAAGCCATATTATTGATGTAGTCATCGTAGAGTTTTGTATTCAATGAATCAAACGCAGCGAATGCTGCATCAAACGAACGTCTATCACCCGAGATTTTGAAATTCTTCCATTCCTTATTTCTCTTGTTTTTTAGGTTGCGTAGTTGAGCATTGCTCCATGGACACTTTACATTACGTTTAATAGTATTCTTTGGTATAAACCGCTCTATTGCTGTCGTTAATGAATTAACAAGCACAGTCACCTTATCGTCCAGAGATAGATGACGACTAATAAGTTGATTTTCCAAGCATAAAGATGACAAATACTGATTCAAGCCAAAATAGTCTCCTCTTTTATAGTTAAATGTGTCGGTATTTGGCTCAGATGAAGCAACATTGAAATGCCATTCAAATGTGAGCAAAATCGGTGGATGAAGATCTTCTAATTTGACTAACGGAGGCGGTCTAAAAATTGTTAGATTTTCGTGGTCGTTCGTAAATACAAGATCTAATAGTCTACCCATTGAATTACGAATATTATTGACTTGAAACAATCTAAGCTCACTTATTGTACCAATAAATTCAGCTGCATGTGAAGGTTCTATTTGCTCTGGCAGGAGAATATTAGAATCATCATCCGCGATCCACGACACATTTGGCATATTGAAATCACCAGTCAATATAAAAATATCCGATGGACGGCATGATGAATGTATTGATTTTATGGCATTAAGATGAGATTGATAAGTTTCGTTTGACGACATTGGTGGAATATACGAATTAAAAATAAATACATTTGTATGCTTATTCAACGTTAATGTAACACAAATGCATTCATTCGATGATGCGTTGAAAATAGATATTTCTGAACAGATGAAATGAGATCGGACGGCTATCAGAACTCCTCCTCCACGTTCAAAAATTGAATCAGTTTGATCCCTATCTTTACGAAAAACGTTAAATGATGTATCAAAATATTCTGATGAAGCGATTCCATCAGTTAACCAGGTTTCAGTCAATGTGAAAATATCATATTCGGACAAAGATGAGTTGCGATACACTTCCTTTGATTTCGTTCTCATACCACGCATATTCGAGGAGTAGATATTGATTTCCAATAAGTCCAGATGATTAATATTAATGTGGCTTGAAGTAGAAAACGGACTCAAATTAGGTGGGGTAGCATCATTTCTCGTTTGTCGAGAACGTATACTGCTGTTGTCGTTTTTGTTACCTGGCAAATTGGTAGACGAAGCTGCGGTAATGTTTAAGAGAGAACAATCAATGTTTCCTCTTGAGTCAATTTGCTGCTTACATTGTAGTCGATGATCATTGATTCGTTTTTTGCTGATTGGGATGTGGCAGGTTGCGGTTCAACTATATTGTGGTTGTTTTCTTCATTAGATGGCCTCGATCTTTTTGAATTTCGTTTGGATGGTGAGACGATGAAATCGCCCAGTGTCGTTGATGGAATAAATGGTCGAATTTGAATACTTTCATCCCAAAAATCTTCGTTGAAAAGTGCATCACATTTCTCCTCAATAACATCTACTTTGTATGAGATCAATGACAATTGTTCGATGTCTTGACCTTTTTTGACTAGCAGCGTACATCTGAAGTCTTTGTTCGGTTCGAGTGAAGCATTGGTTGCAATAAAGTTCGTGATCATTTCGTGTGTGACTGATTTGTCCAATCGCGATACGTGCAATGATTTGCTTGTGCAACAATCAATCCAGCTGTGCCGGTTCGTTTGCCAGATTTAGCTGGTGGAAGTTCCTTCGGTTTGGTGCTAGTCGGTTTTGGTGGATTAGTTTGATCAGTTTGATCATGTCGACGTTTCACTGTAATATGTTGCCGTTGTTCAGTACGTTGCTGCTTGATAATATTCGCGAAAGAATCCGTTTGCGTCATTAACTCGTTAAAACGATATTGTTGAAGAATTTCTTGGAATGCGTCCGTCGGTGCAACGACAATGCCTGCTCTGTTCAACATGTCCAACATGTATTCTTTCTTCGGTGGTGCCATGGCGGAAGTTAATTTTTTTTTTCAAAATCGATGAAATTAATGAAGACGAAGGTGTGAAGATCCAAGATGATCTAAATGAATTACTATTTTTAAATGATTCAAATTTATTGTTTCCTGTACTACGTCTGTTCTTTTCAGGGGTTCAGACAAGAAGAAGGACAATGTCTGCATATAGCTTCCACTGACGCTCACTCGCACTTTCTCACACTCTCATTCAATCTCACTCACACATACAATTTTCCTGCACTCACTCATTCACATTCACACTCATTCACTGACATTCACATTCACGCATAACTTTGACATTCCATCTGTCACTTACTCTGGCATTTCACACACACTACATTTGATTCGATTGTTTGCGCCAAAGCCTGGCATCATCTTCGATTTTAACATATAAATATATGTAAATAGACTATCAAGAATAGAACACTAGCAACAATGTGCAATGTAGTGTTTTTTTTTTAATTTCTGCCACACGTTTCGAACTAGTCCTGTATTAGTTGAGAGAATCGCTACAAACGTAAAAGGCGCTCGCATAGCGTGTAAACGTCAAACAATCATGAGTCCTACCTTTGGTTTGCGCTAATGCATCTTTCACAATCAGATTTCAGGAGTACAATTTTTGATCAATTAGCTCATTGTATTGCAATTTCAAGGACATCAAGTCAAGGTCACAGCCAAACAACTCATGAATTTTACGTAAATCAACATTTTTGCTAAAAGTTTCAAATGGCGTTATATTCAATTTCATCGAGTTGTTTATAATATTCAAAGCCCTGTCTAAGGCGAATACAATCGGAATTAATAATGCTGCTTATTTTTCTTTGGTATTCGTGTTTCGATCGTACTTTGCAATTCAAATTCTTTTAACACCAGTTTTTCACCGTCGTTTTCAATGTCATTGTTCAATGTCTCTTCCCAGCCGCCAAAAATACGCCATTCTCGCATATAAATAATTGTACATCGTAGTGAACAAATACTCTGAACAAGACTCACTAAAGTCAAGGTATCGGCTTGGACTCTTTTCTGATGACGTGAAAAGATTTGCAACAGGTTTGCCAAAAAGGTAATCAATCACCTGAAGATTTTCGATTTTTGAATGAAATATTGCATTCCGTATCATCTTCTCCATCAAAAAAGTCATCAATGCTCGCCATGATGGCAGTAAATTATTGACTATAGTGAAGCTGTATTGCGTACAGCGTATGGTAAAAAGTGTAGGAAGCTTTGATAGATAAAAGCCATTATCAACTGCAATTTTGTTGAGAGCGTTAGTTCGAAGACCGAATTTATTAAAATAGGATGAAATTGAAATGATTTCCTTCAAAACGTTGTTTAAAATCTTATGTGCGCTACAAACGTCGCCCCAAGATAGCTCCATTCGATAGTTCGAGCACCAAATTTTTCGTGAATTGCAAAATTGAACCAATTTTTCGAATTTCATCCTCAAAAAGTTTCCAAAGTCCTCCTTTGTCGCCTGAATTATCCTTCGTACCGTCAGTGCAAATCGATGAAATATGCTCCATTATGACTACGTAAGTTTGTTCGCCCACATTTTCCATTATTCCTCTTTTAGCAGCTTCGAATAGGCCGACTGCCCCACGCAATGTCTGTTCACCAATGCATAAGAAAATGAATTCCATGTCACCCTCGACTGTTATTAATTTTAACATAATGTAAATTTTGTCGATTTGAGCTTGGTCGACGGAACCATCGATGCGAATCGAAGAAACAAGTAATTTCTCAATTTTTCTTTGCAAATTTGTTTTATCTGCCTCCACAATTGTATTAAGCAATGCTGAATAGGATATCGGGCTTACGTATTGCAGATTCATAGAAGGACAAATGGTTGGTGCATCTACCTCATCATAGTGAAACAAACATCCAGCCTCGGAAGCAACGAATCGCGATGGCCTACTGAATGAAGAGTTGGTCAGCTTCTTCCCATTGCAAAACACTTCAATTCATTTTTGTAAATGAATTATTCAAAATGTAACATAGGTATGACCTATGGTAACATAAGTGTTTAGTAAACAATGTTTACAAAGGAAATCCAATGATCCGATGTAAAAAATCTCATAAACAGTAATTTATATGGAATTGACCGAAATGAATTCGAGAATAACATATCTATGAGTGAGATGTAAAGTGGTGCATGTACATTTAAAGAAAATAATGAAAAAATTCTCTAATTCCGTTTATCTCATCCAAGTCGGAAGTTCCATAAGATCTGCTCATTTACGTCAGTTGAGAAAATCGAATGCTAAAGAATTGAGTAATTGGCCGGGTGTATTTGAACCGAAGATAAATGAAGGTGATAGATGTGTTTCAAAGAAAAGAACTCGAAATGAAGCTAATCTAACGACCTTAACAGAATTGCGTCGTTCTGAGCGCTTGGCTCGTGTTAAGAGAGTTTGTTACAAAAATTTAATTAATTACAAAAAAAAGAAAAAAAAAAAAAATTGTCTTTTATACCCCCGAAGAATGATATGTATCTATTAAGATGGCAACACCAACAGCATTTGAAATAAGCCAGCATTGTACATTAAGTGAATAAAGCAGTCGCAATACCGTCTAGCAGAACACATCGGCTCGTCTTTCTCTACAAATACAATAGTACTGTTCCTTCCCCCATCTTTGGTTCTGCTCCAAACCACATACATGGACGTTCCAGTCAATATTCAACATTTTCGAGAGGTCCGTCGACGAGTTATGAAATGAATACCAACGTGTTCAAACCATCGCTGTCTCATTTCCTCACGAACCTTTGCATCTATGCAATATTGGCCAATGGCCATAACATATTCCACAAATGCAGAAAGTCTATGTCTGGACCAGAAGGAGCTTAAAATACGTGCTATTCTTTAGGAATGCAATAATTGCCATGATTAATTTTGATGTTCTATATTTATAAAATTGTTTTAACGCGTGACAAATGAATGTTGTACGAATAAAATTTTAAAAAATGCATTGTTTTTTCAGCATACATATTTTATGCGTATATATAATTGCGTCATTCTGTCTAATCATAAAACGCCATCCATATTTCGATAAACTGGTCTGTGTAACACCATTCATAACCCCTCTCATTCAAATCAAGTTTGATCAAATCTATAGAGACACTGAAATTTGAATATTATTGCTTACTAATTTAACACCAACTCAACATACTAACTGACACACCCAATGTAATGCATATAAATACGAGCATTATCCCAATAAAGTCAGTCTTGACCTACCATTGAACCCATACACATGGTGTCTATACATTTCCTATATGGCGAGTCCGGCAAAAACACTAGTTTCTCTGCAAAAGTGCAACGAGTGCATGAATTTATTTCGTACAACTGTGAAATCAAAGGGTGCCAAACTAAAATCAACATGGAAATCGCGAAAAAATTGTTTGTGAAAGCAATTCAAAATTTGAACGTTGCATTTATAGGCTACGAGGTTTCGGAAATTGCACAAAATTCGAACATGAAGCAAATTATCAGCATTTTGGTAATAATCGCATGCCCATTGCGCATTGTAGTACACAAAAAAAAATCAAATCAATCAACTCAAGGAAACTCATCACAAGCGTAAATGAAAACAAATGGTAATTAGAATAAAAGACTAAAGTGCAGTAAACACAGTGAATGAAAAAAAAAAAAAAAAAAAAAATAAAAAAAAAATAATAATAAAAACAAAAAGTAAACGCGAAAAAAAATAGCAACAAAATTACATTATATCAACATAATTAGTGCACCAAATTTAAAAATCAATTCTTGAGGGGGTTCAGAAATTTTATAGGGTAATTCACTGCCTAAATTTTCATCTACAATTGTGCCGATTGACTCGTATTTTATTGTTGACCCAGGGAGCTGCAACTGAATTTATTTTGTTGTCTCGGTTTTTTTTGTTTGTTTTTTTGCGACACAGTCCGAGATTTTTGAGTTTTAAATCCGTGTCAATTCTTATTTTATCGTATTCCGCCTGTAGCCTCAACTAAAATTCTGACGTCTTCATATCAAATTCTAATTTTGCCTCGATTCTTTTTTTCTCCCCTTCAGCTTGGATTTCGTTCAATCTTGAGAGATTGTAATCTCCTTGTGCTTCATGTGCTTCAAAGTAGCTGTTCGACGATGTAACCTGTTAGATAGATTTTAAAGATTAGAATTAGTTTGGTTTTCAATTGATAAAGATTAAACAGTATTGAAATAATGAATTATTTACGGTGGCGTCCTGTGTGACATTTTCAGGAGATTGATCGGTTGGGCCACTCAAACGGATACCTTCGAATGCTTGGGATGAATATGGTTCAAATTGAATACAGTTAGGCGCAACATCGATTTCTTCGCTAGATTCGTTTTCAGCGACTCGTTGTTAATTGTTTTGCACTGATCGAGTGTTGGTGTCCGCTTTCGGAGTGGTTTCCGCACTCGTCAAGTCAATTGCGTTCATTAGCTGACTAAAATCACATTCCAAATCGTTTTCTCGCACATGTACCTGGAATTATATAGACTTAATAGATTCGAATGTTTCGTGTTTTGAGTGGATTAAGATGGAATAAGAACTGAATTATTTACGTGTGCGTCTTGGGAAGTTTTCTGCGGAGTTTGATCATCGTCAGCGATATCTCTTCCCGGAGTTGTGGACGCTGTGGTCAAGTCGATTGGGTCTATTGAATGGAGACATTTAGGCGCAACATCGATTTCTTCGTTCGATTGATTTGAAGCAACTCGTTGTTGGTTGTTTTGCTGTGATACAGTGTCGGTGTTCGCTGTAGACGTACCACCTACTGATATTGTGACTGACTCAGTGGAACTACGTTCTCGATTGACAAGAATTTCTTCGTCATATCTAAAATGCTTGTACCTAGATGTGTTGTCAACAGATGTCATTATTCTGGATGGTTCTGCTTTGAAAGACATTTATAAATAAAAATGATGTAATCATGTAATAACTAAAAAATATCGAGTAAGAAAATGTAATGGAAAAATGATACTAACAGACTGCTGTTTGAACATGAGCACAGCACTGACACAAGAGCCGAATTAAATTAACAACAAATACACTGTGAGCTTAATGAACTAATTCTCGAAAATGAAGGTTACAACCGAAAGCTCAAAATGGAAGTTTGCATAAAAACTCTTCAAAAGCTTAAACCTGTCAAGTTAGTCGAAAGAAAACACTCTAAATGTTCTTCAAAATACTTGTGAAATGATTGCAATCAGTTATCATTGAATAATTATACATTTTCAATGTTCAAATATAAGTTCCTGTTAAATCTGAGAATGAATAGTGAGATCAAACATGATGGCATCCAAGTCAACGACTTTCCAATTTGGACACAAAAAAGATTTAAACTGTACAAATTGCATAAATTATCACGAGAAATGGACATTTTCGATTGTTAGATCATCAAAGATTAAGATTGGTAATCGATTTGTCAATCAGATATGTCACTTCGAACACTTTTTAGAAAACCGAAAGATTATTCTATTTAAAGTAAAGCCGATCTCCAAGAAACAGAGTAGAGAAATAGCTATCCAGCTCAAACGAAATTCCGGCGACTGTTTGTCCCAACTCAAATGCATGCTCGAAACTCTGTGTGAAATATTAATACTGGTTCGTTACTTATCATCTCAAATTGAGATAATCAATACACTCACAATTAATAGTACTACCGGTTGAAAATGCTTTATTGAGGAAAAATGGATACAAATTTAATATTCAAAGTATTGCCCATCGCTAGCCACACATTTTTCCCATTTTTCTGGCAATTCACGGAACCCTTTCTGAAAAATTCGACCGGTTTGGCCGCAATCCACGAATCGATCCATTTTTTTACTTCATCGTAATTACGGAAGTGCTGGTCAGCCAGGCCATGTTGCATCGATCGGAAGAGATAGTAATCGGATGGCGCAAGGTCTGGACTATACGGCGGGTGGGGTAGGACATCCCATTTGAGCGTTTCAAGGTAGGTTTTGACGACCTGTGAAACATGTGGCCGAGCATTGTCATGTTGCAAAATAACTTTATCGTGTCTTGCGACAGTTTCCGGCCCTTTTTTCTTCAGTGCTCGGCTCAAACGCATCAATTGTCTCGCCTGTGATTGTTTCATTCGGTTGCAAATTATTTTCACTAATGACCAATAACCAAGACTGAAATAATTAGACAATGACATGAAGTTTCTGATGTGACAGCTGTCATAGCCAAAATTCGCCTCAGAGCAATACATATGAAGTTTTCTGCAATAACGACATTTTCAACCGGTAGTCCTATTATTTGAAAATTCTATTACAGAATCAATACAATATATGTCACCGGTTGTTTTTTGTATAAATAATATTTATGTATTTTTCACAAATATTGTAAGAAGCAGACGATCAATACACGTATACGCATTTAACAGCACTGCGACAATTCAGCCCATGCGTATGTGTGTATAAAATCCATAAATATTATACAGACACCAAACGGTGACATATGTTGTATTGATTCTGTAAGCAATTGACAGTTGAAATCACGACGCATTATATAAAGCACACACTGCAAAATATATCATGAATGTACTTGACCATTTTATTACAATCACATCTGACAATGCAGCCAATATGTTAGCAATGATTGAATTATTTGATGAATATACTCAAGAGGAAAGTGTTGACGATTCAAACAATAATTCAACAGTAGATATTGAAATTACAACATTCAATTTCGATTGCCCTCTGAATGATGCTCAAATTGAAGAAGTTTTGAATGCTGTTGATGATATTGAAGCTCTTGATGCGATTTTGGATGATACAGACAATTTCGATGACCTCATGAAAGAAATAGTTGGTGAAATTAAAAAGACAGCGAAATTGGTGACGACTATTCGATGTGGCGCTCATACGGTTCAATTGATGGTACGAGATGCAGTTTGAATAACACATTTTTTCTTCTTTTTTATCGAAATAAATGCGTTTTTTTTTCTCAAAAAAATTGGACATTTTCAAAGCGTTCTCCCAATATATTCTGTAGCATTGAAATCAGCTGTGAGAATAGCCAATCACAATCACCTTACATGATATCGTATGACAAAATAACTCATAGTATATGAAATATTACTTCAGTTTCTGTTTTGAAGATAATTGTTTTTTTATTGATACTTTTTCATTGTTTTTACGCCAAATAGCGAAACCATTCAACAAACATCTGTTGACACGACTGCTAACACAACAAGTAGTAGAACTGTTCTTGTTCAGGTTCCTTTCCGTGGTCATAGTCAACAACAAATGTTTCCAATTCACCGTTATAGTCATGGTACTGTTCCTGCTCCCATCTTTGGTTCTGCTCCAAACCACATAATAATAATTACATGGACGTTCCGGTCATTATTCAACATTTTCGAGAGGTCCGTCGACGAGTTATGACAAGCGGACCGTGTTTGTATGGGACCGCGCCATCTTATTTTACATGGTGAACTCAATTTAGATCCATTGTAACACGAACAAATTTTTCATTGACACAAATAATAAAAACAAATGAGTCATTGAATCGATTGAAATATCACATCAATACTATTGTCCAATAGATGGCGCTGGAGAATAGATATGAATTAAATGTCTCAAATAGCACGGTCCGCTTGAGTTATGAAATGAATACCAACGTGTTCAAAACCATCGCTGTCTCATTTCCTCACGAACCTTTGCATCTTTGCAATGTTGGCCAATGGCCATCACATGTTCCACAAATGCAGGAATTCTATGGCTGGACCAGAAGGAGCTTAAAATACGTGCTATTCTTTAGGAATGCAATAATTGCCATGATTAATTTTGAAGTTCTATATTTATAAAATTGTTTTAACGCGTGACAAATAAATGTTGTACGAATAAACTTTTAAAAAATGCATTTTCTTCTGCATACATATTTTATGCGTACATATAGTTGCGTCATTCTGTCTAAGCATAAAACGCCATCCATATTTCTATAATCTGGTCTGTGTTTATTTGAAGAGCACGTACAAAATCAGTGAAATCCAATCATATTCATTTATTCTTGCTCACGCAAACATACGATGATGATGATGATAAAGATATCGATAGTATCGAAGGTGATTACGATGGCAGTCACTTGAATGATGCATGCGTTGAATTAAATCGAAAAATACATTATTATTGGATTAGGAATTTAAGTGCGCAATTGACTAATGAAATTTCTTTAGAGCACAGAAAAAAGTTATTTTGTGATCAATGTTTGAATTATTGCATAAAACTTGATAAACTGGAATCGCAAAAATAGCTTGTTTCAAAGAAAATGAATATAAAATTATAATGCCAACGAAGGACACAAATATTATTACCAATTGAATTGAAAAATGATAGCAAACAGTTGAAAGTGCCATTCATAATCTACGCTCATGTTGAATAAATATTTAAAAAACCTGACACCCAATTTTGTCGGAGCGAAGGAACAACAGCTTATCAACAACATGAATGTTCAGCGTTGGATACTATTTCAAGGGTTCATACGTTTACTCGAAATCCTTCTTTCGAAGTGCGCGTGGATCAGACTGCATCGAATGGTTTGTTAAAAAATTGGTTGATATTGCCAGCGAAGTGGACATGATTCTGAGTAATAAAATTCCATTGCAAATGTCGTTGGAAGATGAAGTACGCTTCATATTTTCAGTTGAATGTAACATTTGCGGACAGCCATACGAGGAAGTTGACATTCGAGTTCGTGATCATTCTCATTTGACTGGAGAATATCGTGGATCTGCATATAATAAATGCAATTTGCTGTATCGCGAACCGAGTTTCATTCCTATTGTTTTTCACAACCTTCCGAACTATGATGCACATTTCCTCATTAAAAAAGTTGCAAAAGGAATTCCTGGATCCATTCCAATCATTCCACGCAACGAAGAACAATACATCTCTTTCAAGAAGACAGTGCCAAGTACTCATAGTAATGAGTAAGCAAATTTCATTAATCTTGTTAATGTTTTCATTACTTCCAGGCGAAAAGAAACGTAATCTATGATTTGAATTTAAGAACTTGAATGAGGAGCAACTTAAAATGTTAGAAAGGAAATGGTTCTTTTGCTACGACTACAAAGGCTCATGGAAGAAACTACAAGAATACTCGTTGCCGGCAAAAGATAAATTCTACAGCACTTTGACAGAAAGCCATATTTCGGATGAAGATTATGAATTTGCAAATAAAGTTTGGAATGAATTCAAAATCAATTCTTCGGGTGACTATTCTGATTTGTACATGAAAACTGATATTTTGTCGTTGTCCGATGTATTTGAAAATTTTCGAGATACCTGTTTCGACAACTACAAACTCGACCCAGCACATTATTACACAACACAGGGCTGTATTTCGATGCAAAGTTAAAATATACAAAAGTCAAAAGGCCAACAACAAATAGATGCAAGAATACGATCCAAACGATGAATCGAAATATCAAATGTATCTGGATGCCAATAACCTTTACGGTTATTCGATGATGGAACATTTACCCATCGATGGTTTCGAATGGTGGTAAAATTCAGTATATTTCAGTATAATTTAGTAGAATTCAAGAAGAATTTAGGAAGATTTCAGTGGTTTTTGTGCATGACAAATTTTCTTATGGGAACAGAATGACAAATCTTTGAATTGCTTTTTTGAACATTTCTGATGGTCTGATAAAAAAAATCAAAATGTCTCTACAATTCTTTGTTCAAGAATACTAAGGGACAAAAATCGATCAGCTCGGAAGCACCTTTTCCACCGGATTCAGTTCCGGTTCAAAACCAAAAAAATCCATGCTCAGATTTACCATGTTATTGTATATGGTATTGGTGTCAGTGACCGCTAAAATTCTTATGTTTCAAAAATAGCAGCGGCGTCAATATTACCGCTGTATCCATAATGTATTTGGCTGGCTGTATAGACCAATCATTTGATTGTGTGTGTAACAGCTTTGTGTGTGTATAAAACTGCATTCATGGCTGAAGTTTCATTGTGACTGAATAACGGTAGCTTCATATTTGCTGAAGTAAATTAAAGCTGTCTAACCGTGGTAGAATTTCAAATCCAATGAAAAATAAGCACCGTTAGCCACTAGACAGTCAGTTTATTAAATTGAGACATTTTTGACTTTAGCTGCAGTTGAATATAGCCATAAATTTTGTTCGGAGTAATCATAGCTAGCCAGTCCAAAAATAATAACTCCCAAAATAGTCGACTGACCACAAAAAGGGTCAAGAAATTTGCACTCGGGTTTTGTAATTTAACGCCTCAAATCAAATCAACGCACACACAGAACACGAGTGAGCGAGTTATATTCTAAATAAACGACACACACGCTCAGTTGTAATACCCCATAGCAGTATATTTGGTTATTTTTAGCTATCGCCAAGTGAGTAATAGCTGACGTCAATACAATTCATTCAATGTGCTTATGGAAAATAACATGACAAACTTTTCAATCAATTTTTCGATCATTTCTGATGGTCTGACTGAAAAAAAAAACCAAATCCCTAATAGTCTTTATTCTGGAACACATTGGCCCAAACATCCAGCTACTTTGGAATAGGTGCTTCCGAGCTGGTCGATTTTTGGCCTTATTTGTCTATAAATTTCTGTAGTTTTTGTTGAGAAATAACGATTCCCTTCATGTCTGTTTGATAATGTAAAATCATGTGTAACAATATTTGATATGCTACCGAAGAAAATAATCCTGCTAATTCTGGAAAAGCAAATGGGAATTTGATTTCAGGAGAAATTTTGCAAGCTTCAACCGAAATGCTGTTGTTCGGAGGAAATTCGGGTGATGCAACTGATATTTAAGTTATTGAACCAGTGGTTCATGCAATTATTGCAACAAAAATACTGGGCAAAATAAGTTGGACCGGTCAAGCGGGGAAAGGCTAAGATAAGAAAATACTATTATCGAAATTCGGCAGTTAGATTGATAAAGATGCTATGTCAGCAAGCCGATATATATTATGCGCCAAATGATGTCATTGACGATTTGAAGTATAAGATATTGAAATATGCATACGGAAAGTACAATGAGGTGAACAAGTCGATGTAAGTGAATGATTCAATTTTTTAATTTAATGGAACAACTATATTCATGACCTTCGAATGTGACAATCCTTCCATAACGGTTTTTGCAAGCAGTTCAATTCAACAAAATATTTGCGATTTGATTTTCAATTGATTAGATGTTAAATTATTATATTCTGTAGCATTGAAATCGGCTGTGAGAATAGCCAATCACAATCACCTTATATGATATCGTATAACAAAATAACTCATAGTATATGAAATATTACTTCAGTTTCTGTTTTGAAGATAATTGTTTTTTTATTGATACTTTTTCATTGTTTTTACGCCAAATAGTGAAACCATTCAACAAACATCTGTTGTTGTTGTTCAGGTTCCTATCCGTGGTCATAGTCAACAACAAATGTTTGCAATTCACCGTAATAGTCATGGTACTGTTCATGCTCCCATCTTTGGTTCTGCTCCAAACCACATAATAATAATTACATGGACGTTCCGGTCATTATACAACATTTTCGAGAGGTCCGTCGACGAGTAATGAAATGAATACCAACGTGTTCAAAACCATCGCTGCCTCATTTCCTCACGAACCTTTGCATCTTTGCAATGTTGGCCAATGGCCATCACATGTTCCACAAATGCAGGAATTCTATGGCTGGACCAGAAGGAGCTTAAAATACGTGCTATTCTTTAGGAATGCAATAATTGCCATGATTATTTTGAAGTTCTATATTTATAAAATTGTTTTAACGCGTGACAAATAAATGTTGTACGAATAAAATTTTAAAAAATGCATTTTTTTCTGCGAACATATAATTGCGTCATTCTGTCTAATCATAAAACGCCATCCAGATTTCTATAATCTGATTTCTATAATCCAGATTTCTATAATCTATAATCATTCATAACCCCTCTCATTCAAATCAAGTTTAACTAAATCTATAGAGATACTGAAATTTGAATATTATTGCTTACAAATACGTATCAACTACTTTTGAGACAATTTCTCAAAAAGTATTGTTAGAAGATAATCGTTTTGCAAAACAGATCAGACGCTGAAAGGCATTGATGGTCAATAAACACTTGTTGCTTATGTTAAAAACAAAAAAAAACAACTCTTATTTCATTGCATGATGTGTTCATTATAGGAATCTGTGGGAAATGTTATCTGACATGTAAGTACTTTTGTTTAAATTCGTCACTTTTTCAAACTTTTTGGGAAAATTTACGATGATAAGAATTTTCGATTTACTGAGGTCGAAATCACGAATTGAAGAGAGTCGACTGTATTTAAAATATATTTTTTTGTCCGAACAAATAATTCACTATTTTAGTAACAGGAATGTTTCGCACATGGGTGACTTTGAATGACATTGATAATGAACTTTGAATATGTACCTGCACAGTGCACAGTCACTTATAGATGAGATTCATATGAGCCTACGTTAAATTAAGCGTATTTTATATCAAAGATTTGATTTCATAGCAGCAAATAAATATGGGCTTAGCAAACGTGTTCAAGTAATAGCAATTTTTCAAAACCACAACATGAACTTCATACTATTCACGAAAGTATTACATTTTGTATTATACTGGCAGCAGGTTACTATTTCATATAAAGTGCATGAAATACATTTAATACTTGTAAAAATCACAAACTGTAATTTTACTAGTGAATAATATTAACAAGTCTCTGTGAACTACTATAAAAATTAACTACTTTTAGAAAAACAGTTTGACTGGACAGAAACTTTATTTCCACTATTATTCTCATGCACTCACATTTTTGTATCGCTTTTCAAGTATTCCTTCGAATTGATTATTGTGAAAAAAATTAGATTTGAATAATATTTTTCACACTTGCCATAAAAAAATGAATTGCATTTGCATAAATAGTTGAAATGGAATCGCGTCGAAAGATCTGCCAGTATAGGATATAAATACCGAGCGCTTTTCGAACGAAAAGTACAATCAATTTGATTTCGAAATCTATTAATAAACATCTCATCATCAACTCAGTAAAATAACTTGTGTTTTCAAATGGCAAAAATAACTAACAATTTGGTGGCAATATTTATGTTCCTTCTTGCTATATATCCGAATCAAGGAGGTAATTATTACTTAAGCAAACCAAATACCACTTGCATTAGTTCAAGTGATTTTTTGAAAATTTCTTTGAGTAATTTTTAGTTCGTTTTAGCGGACACGCAAATTTTAAAATGCATAGATTTTGATTTCATCCATCATGAAACCAAAAATCCATTCAAAATTTATTTTATTTTTTTTTTTGCTTTGTTCCTTCTTATTTCCATTATCAGAATACAATACGAGCATTTTGTTCTAATCCGATAATAAGCAATTTTGTAACACTACTTTATATTATAATTAACTGATTCTATTTATATTGATTTTAAAGCAGCAAGAGATCCAATAGCAGTTGGCACCAAATATAATAAAAAAACAATGATCTGGAGAGGCCCAACAAATCCGCCAATTTTTGGTTCAGTTTCAGCTGGTCATGTAATTTTAGATGCATTAAAGAAACATGGAACTAAACTTGCCCAGGTACGGTTCATAACTTCATATATTTGTTAATATATTATAAATCAGTAAGAATAAATCTTGCCTCCCAACATCATACAAAATAAAACTGAAACATAAAGTGGAACATAGAACGCGTTTAAAATAATGATGAAACATTGAGAAATTGAAAATAAATGTGAAACATAAATTATGTTTCACTTTGATTTTCATATTCATTTTGATGCAATGTTTCAGTATTATTTCATGTGAAGTTGGGAGGTCAGATTTATTCTTACCGATTCATACATAAAATAGTTATTTGTATGAGTACGTAAGTCAAACCAATTTTATGCAATATGAATAGTTCGGCCAACCTTTTCTGGTAAAATGTCGGTATAGATTCAGAAATCTTGATCAAAATTTCGGTACAATATGAATTTTTTCGAGATAAATTCAGAAAGAGAAAGCACAACCAAATTTCAAATATTTTGAGCTACCCAAAACCTATGAACTTTTTCTATCTAACCTCACAATCTAATGGCCAGATTGATCGAAAACAGCCAACAAATTCCACAAACAAAAAGTTTCCAAATTTGATTTATTTTTCATGTAGATAAACGACAATAATGGAAAGCGAACGAGTTTTAAGGAAATTCATACAAAAACAGTTCGTGCAGCACAGCATCTTCAAAACTTTCTAAAAAAATCGGATGTTATTGGATTTTTGGCTAAAAATTCAAATGATATTGATTCGATTTTGTTCGCATCAATGGCAATAGGCGCTGTTATATATGGAATAGACGATCAGCTTGAAATGGCGGAGATTGCTTCTCGACTTAAAGCAATTAAATCAGTTATAATATTCTGCGACCTCGAATTCTATGACCAGTTAGATGAAATTTTGTCCGAATCGGAAAATAGACCTAGAATCTTTACGTTCGGTGGACAAAAAGGTGATTCACAGCCAGTTGAAACTTTATTTGAAAAAACTGGCAGAGAAAAATCGTTCGTGTAAGTTCAGTTCAAACTAATGCGTAAGAATGAAAATGAGAAATCATGCAAAAATCGTGTGTAAAAATAATGGAATGCCAATTTTGTAAGGATTCTTTCTGAATCTACTTCAATGAAATTTATTAGCTTGATCGATTGCTGGGGGAAAGAGATGAACGGAAATATATTGCAAATACTGCACATATTTACAGTCTTTTGAAAATCAAGAATCACACGCAAAGTACGACGCTGGCACACAGGTTAGCTGCTCATGAAGTGCGTATCTGTGTGCGTGTGTCATTGCCAATTTGCTTGCAAATAGTTTCTTCCCCTAGCTTCAATATATCTTTATTACTAGTCTCATTTTCATTTTTGCTCAATAACCTTTTGAATACAAACATAGACCAAAAAGTAGAAACAAGAATTTGCGTATTGCAATGTCATAATTTGCGAAAAAAACAACGCAAATACATTAACACAAACTCACTCTGCGTCGTTATTCACCGATATCAGATCTAAGTGAATTATAGCCCGAGTATTCCATTGGCGCTGAAAGGAGAGAGCGTGCGTTTTAATCTACGCTTTGCCTATAAGGCTATAAGTAATATAAACGCACCCGCTTTTTTTAACTTCAACGGAGTTCTTGAGCAAAACTTGCATATGTGATTTATGTAATTGTGTGGCATACTAAATAATGGATCGATTTACTCATGCATCACAGAACTAAATATTAATATACGGATGGCTACTAGGCCAGACCGCCGACCAATCGTTCCCTAAAACTTATACCACTTTTTTTGTAGCCCGGAAGAAATAGATGGCACACAACATCCTTTGGCACTCATAAGCTCGACTGGATCAACTGGTTTATCCAAAAGTAAATATTTAAAAGAAACTATTCAAGGATTTTATAATGATATTGCTCAATTGTGCACAAATGCAGTAAACTGCACGAATTTATTTTATAACTTCATATGATATCAATTTTATCAAACACATTTTATGAACAATTTTAAATCTAATAACGAAAGGCAGTAATTGCTTTGCAGACAATAAATAGTGACATCTAACAATGGAGAGCTCGTTCCATTCATTCAATACATTTTGGTTTGATGAATAAGTATATCATAGTAGTTAGATGGCGTTAGCTATGTGTCCGTCATGACTTTTACATTGCTTCTGGTGCACTGAGCAATCTAGCATGCCACTCATCTCATAATAACACACACAAAACCAATTCGGTTAGATGAAATTGATGTATCGATAAATTGTCAAATTACCAACGAAACTAACTGCAACTATTGGTAAACATACAAAAACAAATGTATTCAAATTCAAACAGACGCATTCGGGTACACAGAGATGATGAAGAATAATGGCAACTGCGTTTATTTGTATTTTTCATCATATTGATGTAGTATTTTGCTTCTTTGCAAACTTGAAAACATTTGTATTTTGTATTAAATCACCAAAAGCAGGAGTTAGATCTATTGGTAATTTGACGATTCACCAACACACCAAAGTCAAGGGGAAAATACGAGGGGGAAATATGCACCGAAAGACCAAACGAAACGTCAAAATGGCCGAGAGACACCAGCATAAAAACGAAACATTTTTTAATATATCACGAAAGACCTCTAATGAGAATACGCATATTCATCCATGCTTATGATATCTCTCTTTCTCACACTCACTCTATATACACTCATTTATGAGTCACAACATTTGACAGAAAGACGAAAAGAGACAAACATGAATAACTCGTTCTATTACACTTTTATACGTCTTTCTTGGTATATTCAAATATTTTTCGATTTTATGCTAGTGATTCTGATTTGTTTTGACGTTTCGTTTGATTTTTTGGTAGTTATTTCCCCCTTACATTTTACCGAATTGGTTTTATAAGTGTATAAGATAAAAATTGTTTGAAAAATTAACCTATATTGTAATACAATAATACACGATCAAAATAATTATTATTTTCTTTTGCTCATCTCCAACAGTCGCTTATTTGTCGCATGCTGCAGTGCTTGACGGATTGAATCCATATAATATAATCAAAGCCGGTGAAATGGTTTTATGTTTCAGTTCAATTCTCTCATTGAGCAAATTTTTGGTCTTGATGTCATCAACAATAAGGGGCGCAACTAGAATACAAACAACCCAAGAATGGTCACCTGAGCTACAGCTTCATTTGATCACAAAATATAGAGTGACGTTTTTGGCAGTTGCAATACACCACTTAAGTTTGATGATGAAACTGGAGAATATTAAATCCGAGGATATAAGAAATTTGGAAATTGTGTTGACGGGAGGCAGTAAAGTCCCTTATCAAATTCAAATGGAGATGAATCAGATGCTCCAAAATGGAATGGTTCACGTTGCTTATGCATTGACTGAAATGGGTGGGTTAATATCAATGGACTATCCAGTTCCCATTGGAAGGGATACAGTTGGCCGACTCCTTAATGGTATAAGTGCTAAAATAGTTGATTTTAATGGAAAACGATGTGGTCCCAATGAGAACGGAGAAATTCTTTTGAAAGTAAATTACAAGTTCCTGGGCTACTTTAATACCGAAGCAAACAAGGGAATATTCGATAGCGAGGGCTTTTATAGAAGTGGTGATGTTGGCTATTTCGACAGCGATGGGTATTTGTATATTATTGGGCGTAAATCAGAACTATTTACTTATGATAACCAGTTGATAGCACCATCAAAAATCGATGATTTTTTAATTTCACTACCTGAAGTTAAGGTGGCTTGTGCAGTTGGCATTCCAGACAAAAAGCACGGGCACAAACCAGCTGCACTTATTGTGCTTAATGAGAATTGTCACTTATCGGAAAAAGATATACACAAAAAGATGAAGGGTAAGTTTAAATTATCTTAGTTTTGTTGCGAATTAAATAAGAACTTTTAATTTAAAGAAATAAAACTCTATAATTTTCATGACACAGATGAGTTTGAAGAAGATCATTACAAACTTCGGGGAGGAGTCTATTTTATCGATTCGATACCCATGAAAGTAGGCAAAATTATACGCTTTACTTGTCAGGAAATTGCTATCAATCTATTCCAAAATCGCAGAAAATAATAGAAATATTCGCATGGACTACAACCGGTAATGAGGCATAGTTAAAAATATTTTCAAAAAATTGATTCCAGCCTATTCATAGTATTATTGTATACACATAGCAAACAATATATGATAAGTGAAAATTGTATTCGCGAGATCTGTTAGCCATTTTGGTTGTACAATGTACACACACACAAAAGACGTTTAGATTCACTAATACATTTTATTAATTAATCTGTCAAATAAAAATCGGGTGCGTTCTTCAAATCTCGACAACAATTTCGTTTTGAGGTTATGAAAAACTGAACCGTATATTTTTGAAAAAGAAAAAAACTTAAGTTGTGAAATTAGTATAAAACGATTAAAACGCCAAAAATATTTGTTTGTAACGTTGAATCTGAACGTTTTTCGTGTGAGCTTATAAAATACCTCAAATAAAACATAATATTCAATGATATTACAAATATTATTATACTATTCGTAATAAAAAGCGTTTGCTTTTTGACGTTAAGAAAAATGTATGTCGAATTAAAACCTCGTGCGTAGACAAAGTGGCGAAAGTAACATTTGAAACAGAACATTTCTGAAATCAATATTGTGCCGAATAGACATATTTGAAGAAGAATCATTGTAAACCAATTTGTTCATTCGGATCACATGATTTGTAATTGCACGATTGTTGGAAACGAACGTATCAATACATAAGACGAAACAATTTTTTTTTGCAACAAAACTGTTGTTTCAGTGACGGTTTGTGTTAGCGTTTCGTTCACTTTGGGCGTACAAATACAATAAATCAGATGTGTAGACTTGCAAACTTCATTGATGAACTGTTTAAAGAATCTGCTCCTCGTGCAAATTTTAAATCTCAATCAGTTGCTTGTGATAAATTGAATCTTAGGTTGAAACAACAAATCCAATGATTGTAATTAAACCATTTCTTTTTGAATTCCATCAACATTGTTGATATTGTGATATTGTGATTATGTTATATTTTTAGCATAGTTATCGAATGTAATATTTATACATATTGTAATCGTGGTCGAAGTATTTAAAATAAAACTCAAAAAGTCGATTTTATTTAACAATTTAGTATTTTCGATTTATTATGGCGACGTTGTTCGGTCGATGGTCCGTAAGTAAGAGAGAGAGTCATTCGAGCTGAGTCATTATGCTACCCAAAACCGACGCTACCTATACATAAGAACGCTTCGATGAAGCGTGTACATATTTTCACTAACACATAAAGAGGTCTCGCAAGACTACTAATACATAAGAGCGTCCCGAAATAATCTACACATATACACACTACTACATAGGGACGTCTTGAGAAAAGTCATTAACGACACTGGCAGATGGCCAGTGTCTAAAGTCAAAGTGAAGTGACAACCGAAAAGGATTACAGATCGACCATCTGACAATTCAAATTGACCACAATTAATATGTACAAAGTTATCCTACGCTGGCTCAATCTGTAATTTAATAAGTGTAGCCTTCGGAACCGAAGAGGGGCTCACATTAGAGTCAGCCTGAGGGGCGACCCATTTACACAATTTATTTGCTTCTAGAACACCATTGTAGGGCATCTGAGTAATCTGACAGCCATCAATATCACGGACTATATAACGATCATTCGGAAGACACTTATCAACAACATAAGGGCCCCTGAAGACAGGGATTAGTTTCTTGTTTGTCCTAACTGAAGTATCTATGTTACGTATGACGACATAATCTCCAACTTTGAATTCGGAAGCAGGGACATGTTTTTTTAGGAACTGTTTCAAATTAGCGGCTTGAGATTTTGCTATATTTTCGGAAGCTTCGTGTCTAATTTCCTCAAAATCCCGTTCAGAATCCTCATTCTTTTCATCAATATACTCGGTTAATTCGTCTATTATTGGTCCCCGTTGTTCAACACCGAAGAGAGAGACAGAAGGAGTGCATAGGGTGGAAGTATGAACTGTATTATTCAAGGCGTATTCAACTTCGGTCAAACGCATACTCCAATCGGTATGATTCAGAGGGTTGGACAATTTACTCAATATGGGCCGAAGAACACGATTGACTCTTTCTACCTAACCATTGGCTTGTGGAGAGGCAGTAGCATTTAACACATGAATGACATTACGTTCAGCTAAATATCGTTTGAATTCGTCAGAGGTAAAGCAGGTTCCGCGGTCACTAATAATCCGCTTAGGACGACTATAATATGAAAAATACTGACTCAGAGCATTGCACACTTCTCTGGTACTGGTGGAAGTCGTAGGATACAGCTTCGTTAATTTCGTAAAGGCATCAATGACAACCAGAATATGTTTCTTTTTAGACTGAAGGGAAGGCAGAGGGCCGAGGAAATCAATGTGTAAAGTATCGAACGGAAGAGGCACCTTGGGAATATTATGCAGGCTCTGAAGATTCTTTCGGGCAGGTGCTGAATACACTTCAGGCAATTTCGTATGAAATTTTCAACACGAGTCTTCATTTGCGGAAACCAATAATGCTTCTTGATTTGTTGGCAACTTTTATCCACACTCAAATGTCCAATTTTCCCATGAATATTCCCAATCACGTAATTTATCATTTCTGTAGGGACATAAAGCTGTAGTCGGTTGGCAGAATTTTTTCGGAAGACCAGTCCATCTTGTAATACATAATCAGCATAGGGCCCAAGTTCCAATTTTGATTTAATAGATTCAACTTCAGGGTCACGATTTTGTGTTAATTGCAATTGAAAATCAATATCGGCCTCACTATACACAACAGCTGTCATACGACTTAAGACATCGACATGCCCCATGGAAGTACCAGCTCTGTGTTGAACTGTATAGTCATAATTCTCAAGTAATAAAGACCAACGAGCAATTTTAGCTGAAACAGAACGGTTCTGAAGGGTGCGGGCGAGAGAATCGCAATCTGTAACTATTTTGAAGGGTATACCCCCAACATAAGTTCGGAAACGCTCAAGTGGATAAACAATGGCCAGGGTTTCTAACTCGCAGCTATGTAACCGAGATTCAGCATCAGAAGTCGTTTTTGAGAAATAGGGATCGGGTGAAATTTCCCATCATTCTGTTTCTGAAGAAGCACAGCACCAAATCCATGTGAACTTGCGTCACAATGCAATTCAGTTTCTCGTTTCGGGTCGTAAATGGCCAAAACTGGTGATTCCATAAGTTTTTTCCGAAGGGTATGGAAGGTTTCTTCACACTTTTTATCAAAGTCAAATGGAACATTCTTTCGTAGGATTTGTAAGGGGCCGAGCCAAAGTGGAAAAGGAAGGTACGAAACGGCGGAAATAGGAAAAAAGTCCCATACAAGAGTGCACTTGTTTTAAATTGGATGGCATAGGGTAGTTTTTAATGGTTTCAATGTGACTGTCACTGGGTCTTATTCCATCAGGGTTAGCACGGAAACCCAAATAATCAAGTTCGGAATAAGCGAATTTGCACTTCTTTAATTGTAATTCTAAGCCAAAACTACTAAGTTTTTTCAAAACCCGAGAAATAGTGCTCAAGTGTCCACTCCAGGTTCGTGAAGCTATTAAAATATCATCTAAGTATACGACAATATCACTAGTATCAATAAATTCTCTCAAGACATTATTAATATACCGCTGAAATTCGGCAGGTGTCTTATTTGACCCAAAGACATAAGGGAATTTCCACGTAAATCACAATATCCAGAAGAGAAAGTCTGCTTTGATTTGATTGTAGGCACCAGTGTTTCACAAATAAAGCTTCTAGGGCTACCGGAATCAAAAAGAGAACGCACATGTGAAAGCATAAGACTCCAATTTCCATTTTTTTCAAAGGCAACACTTACCATTTGTAAAGAAGCTAACTTCTGGGTAAGCAGAGCGGTTTCAGCACTGACATCAGACTCGTTTCCATCAGTTCGTTCATCAGGTGCAGCAGCAGCAACAGCGGTTCTCGAAGTACGGCTGGGACAATCTCGGTAAACATGTGTGGTTAGTCCGCAACGGAAGCAGGAGCCCTCAGGTCGTTTTGGCTTCGGGCACTGGCTATGATAATGTCCGAAGTGAGAGCAGTTAAAACAACGGACGTCAGTGGTTGAGGCGGAAGTGGACGAAGATCTTTCGGAAGAGGCACCGGCAGAAGTTGTTTGAACACGAATTGGGGCAGCAGCAGCAGAAGTTCGAGCAGTAACAGCAGGTCTAGAGGAAGGTCGGGCACGTTTCCGTTCATAGCGTTCCAATAATCGTTTGAGATCTCGAATATTTGAAGCGGCATAGAGCATAGCAACATTTGCACTTGCGTCACCCAACCCATCGATGATGATATCCACAAGTTCTGATTCGGGTATGTTCGCTCGCATAGCAATTTCCTGCAATTCGATGACATAACGTTTCACATTTTCACTAGGCCCAAGGCGTCTGTTCCGAAGTTGAGCATAAATTTCCTGGTTCGTATGGACACGACCGAATTCTTCAAGCAGCAATTGTTTTAAGTCTTCATATTCATAAGTTGTCACAGTTCGCACGGCGGGTCGCTAGGAATTTTGCACGCTCGTCGAACATCGGGATTTCAAAGGCGTCCTCAAGGTCAGCAAGCCACTTGCGCACATCATAATTGTCGTCGGCACTGAAGGGACTGATCTTTGATTCGATGTGACTAATATCGAAGCGTTGTGAGGTTAGGTTGGACCGCGTGCTTTTTTGTAGGTTAGCAACCTCATTTTGCAGAAGTAACCATTCCTTTTGTTGTCGAACTAACGCGATTTGTTGCTCAATATTCGTATTCGTCGGGTTTTTATGGGCATCAGTTGCATTCGGAGGGGCATCAGTCACATTGGTAGCAGATATTTCAGTATCAGGCACATTTTCACTTAGCACTACGGCAATATCAGATGTCGCTTGGCCTAACGGCGTTTGTTCGGAAGTGGCGGCAGGTGAATCGTCTTGTGATTCGGCATCAGATTCTTCGATGGTAGCATCATATAAATTTCGGAGTTGCTGAAGTGTGGCTGAAGGCGGAACATAAACGTTGGCTTTTTCTAAGGCAGCAACCAATTCAGCTTTTGTTAATCGCACCATTTTTGCACTTACAGCAGTGATGACAGTTGACCGAAGGAAAAAATTTTAGCTCGTCGAAAAATTGTTTATTTTTCCACAAAATTAATTTATTCGCGTGATATCCCACTTCTGAGATGTAATCGTGGCCGAAGTATTTAAAATAAAACTCAAAAAGTCGATTTTATTTAACAATTTAGTATTTTCGATTTATTATGGCGACGTTGTTCGGTCGATGGTCCGTAAGTAAGAGAGAGAGTCATTCGAGCTGAGTCATTATGCTACCCAAAACCGACGCTACCTATACATAAGAACGCTTCGATGAAGCGTGTACATATTTTCACTAACACATAAAGAGGTCTCGCAAGACTACTAATACATAAGAGCGTCCCGAAATAATCTACACATATACACACTACTACATAGGGACGTCTTGAGAAAAGTCATTAACGACACTGGCAGATGGCCAGTGTCTAAAGTCAAAGTGAAGTGACAACCGAAAAGGATTACAATATTGTACTTTTAATCATTCAATTTTGCAATGTTTGAATGCATTTTTCTAAAAGAAAAGATACAGGTTTTAATGTTGGTGAGATCCGATATAATCGATTAATGACCCTTACCTTTTCCCTGTCAGATATGTTATTACTTAACAATTAATTAAAACGACCTGTCTTTGGCGGTGTATTGTTAATATAATATACAATAATAAATACACATTTCGCGCTTTCTTATACACTTTCGTTTGATACGTTTCTCCGTTCGAGTGAGAATAAATGCAAACAGATCGATTATATTGGCTCAATGTGTTGAAATCGAGCTACCGAACGCACCATTTCAGTAAATGTGAGGAATGAGGAGAATAAATAATTGAATAGCATGTCAAGTGCAAATGAGACAATATGACTGATAATGCACAGACCACAACCATGAATCGTGTCACACCTCTGATCGTGGGGCTCCCGAAATCAATGAATAAATTTGCTGTGTTATTGTTGTTGTAAATCTTTGCTTCACATCTCTGGCCCAAGCAAAATTCTAAGAGAACTAGAATAAGTTTTTATTTCATATCGTTTCATTTAATATTTTCGCGAACTGAATTTCAATCATCTTCATCAGTCATATCCAAATAATCCTAAAATGTATTATTGATTGTTTATTGGCATACTTAAAAAAATTGAAGGTAGGTTGAAATGATGGGAAAACCCATCATCGCCAATGATCGTTAAAATGTGTTGATAAGAAGTAAAAATGTGAAACGTTTTAGTGATTGGAATTTCGTTCTAGTGATAATTAATACATTTATATGTTAAATTGCAACAGAATTTTTGTCACGTCCCATTTAAACCGTTCATATTTTATCCACTCGTACTAATACTATTTTGCATCATGAAATTAAATTATGCTGTTCAATATTCGCCTGACATTCAGTGATATTTCATAAACACTTATCTGAAAGGTGATTGCATATCAGACATTACATTTGCTTCAAAATTCAATTTCTTTAAGATTAAAATCGAATCAAAACTGATTTGTTACATCATTCAAATTTTGATGGATGGCATGAAAATATGAAGAAAAAAAATATTCAAGCCAAAAAATCAGCCCATTATCGTAATATTAATAATAAATAAGTTCGTTCGTGTTTGGAATCTCAACCAGAACACTTCCAATTTCATTTCAAGTAATATATGTCATACCGGATTATACAGCTAAACGGATATAAATATAAGAATAATCATCCTAAAACAATATTCAGTTGAATGGCAGACTAGCACCGACTAGCAACGGTACTGTAAGCAAATATCGTAGAGAGTGTTCGAAATGTCGCTGTTAAATGCATTTGTTAAGCTAATCGTCATAAAATGTGAGGAATCAAAAAAAAAAAAAAAAAAATGACCAAACATTGAAGAGAATAAAATTGATTTTTTTTTTATTTGCGCAATTTATTGGCGAGCTCGTATCATTTATCAGTTATTTTTGTGTATTCATTTTCGTGAATAAGGCGTCGTAAAATTTTGTGATGCCAATAAATAATGTGAATGTGGAAAAACAAAATTATAGCTAATTATTCACTTGTTTTCCGTATTAAGTGTAAACACGGCGGCGGTAAATTCCATTGCGAATGAAACTTATACGCTGGATTATTGGAGCAAGATGCTTCATTTTATCTATCGTTGATATGGAGAGGCGGGTAGGTCTGTGTTATTTTAAATGTGCATTCTCGCCTATCCATCTCACTGATTAGATTTACAGTATCGACAAAAAGTGTGCACTCACATGCAAGTAAACATTATTCTGCAGGTGAGTCCAAATTTTTCGTTAGTAGTTTCATTTATCGAAAAAGTAAATCCAAGTGCTTGAACTGTATGAAATTTGTTTCTTCTTTTTTGAATTTCATCAGCATTGTTAATATTGTGATATTGTGATTATGTGATATTTTTAGCATAGTTATCGAATGTAATATTTATACATATTGTATTTTTAATCCTTCAATTTTGCAATGTTTGAATGGAATCTTCTAAAAGAAAAGATACAGGTTTTAATGGTGGTGAGATCCGATATAATCGATTAATGACTCTTACCTTTCCCCTGTCAGATATGTTATTACTTAAAAATGAATAAAAACGACCAGTCTTTGGCGATGTATTGTTATAAATAAAAAATGTTGGCGCTCTACAATGCGTTCAAATTTGATATATAACACAATTTCTTTGCTCAGTTTTCGACTCAGAAGTCCTATTATCTTCGTTGACAGAAAGAATAAATTCAGCCACAACAAGTCGCTCAACTGCTACTTTGTTGCTCTTAATTATTTCCACCAGTTCAATGTATTTATAAATCAAAAGATTCGTATTCAATTGTTTCAACCATCATATTTTGTACTTCGCAGTAAACACTGTACCAGCTGTAGTTTGTCATTTCTAAACGACCTTACACTGGAACTGAAACCGTTTCAAAAATGTAGCAACTTATGCACGTGCATACCTAAGCACAATTGAATCATTCTGGGGCGAACAAACATATCAAACGCAAAAAGTACAATGAAATTAATAGATTCACATTTCATAGATTATTTGTACAACAACACCATAGCTCATTGGAAAGGAATGAAGAGATGTTTTACAGCCAGCTCAAAACAAAATGAAATCGGAAGCAATAACAAATTCGAAGATTCAATTAATATTAAAGAATTGTTTCGAGAACAAATGTGATAATCAGATGCTGTGTTACAGTATGTACTCAGAAATAAAGTACTTTTCGAGTGAAACCTTCACACTTTAAGACAAATTCTAAAGTCTAGAAGCTATAAAATACGGTAACGATCCAATTTATACCTGACACGAAATCATTATTTGTTTTGAAACAATAAAACATGACAGGGAATTTTGTAAAACCATTCAATTTTTCTTATAGTTCTTCGTATTTTCATGACAACATATTTGAATATGCATATTCTTTTGATTAATGTACGGCTTTGCGTTCGCGTTTTAATAAAGCAAATATGAGGCGCAATCAAAGAACATGTGAAATATAAATTGTATTTTGGCGTTAAAATTGTTTGTGATGCTTATTGTTGTTCACGATTCTTTCGGCTCACTAGATTCGTTATATTTCTCTATTCTTATGAAAGCGCGGCTATATTTCTATGAATTCACAACTCTTGAAAACAAGATGGAGCAGTTTTTCCAGTTTCGGAATGTTGGTGCGTGGCATGGTGGTATACTTCACCCTGGACCCAGTGCAGATTTTTAGTTTTCCGCTCAAAAAATTCAAAACGCTCGGAATAAGTTTTCTATGCGTTTTGAACCTAGAAAAAACGATTGCAACCATTCCCGGAGCAATTTTTTGTCCGTGTGTGGTACGTTGTCCGTTGTCCGTTGTACGCAAAAAATTGTTAACACGATAACTCAAACAATTGATTTTAGAATTGAACAAAAATTTACACACACATTTGTCTTCATTAGGAATAAAAATCTATTAATTTTCAGCCTAATCGGATAATTTTTTCGGGTAGCTCTAGTGGAGTGGAATCAAAAAATGGGCTGTTTTTCAATATAATTACGAAAAATTTGTATGGGGACTATGTCTATTTCGCATTGTATCATTATGAAACTTTCAGAATATAATTTTTTTATGAAAAAAATGAGGCATGCAAAATTTCAAGTCATTCCAATGAGATTCAGGACTACCTCCCCTGCAAAATTTCGGATTTTTGGAGTCTTTTCGGGGTCAAAACTGAAAAATTGTATGGCGGGTATAATAAGTTCACATTGTTTCCTATTGGAACTGTCAGAATATTTTTTTCTATGTTTTTCAAGTCATTCTGGTGAGATTTAAGACCAGCTCCCTCACAAAATTTTCAATTTTCGGGGTCAATATTCAAATCAATAAATTGGATGAAGTATTTGTGATTTTCTAATCTGTGTTTTTTCATCAGTTTGAATGCTCATGCTGTTACCGAAGGTTATACTGTTATAGATAGCATGAATGTAGAACCATATCTATCGTTGGCATCACATCAGAGTGAACTAATTCGTAATTGTTATTACCAATTCAAAAATAGAGAACGTTGAAGTAAGATTTAGTAACTGAGATGTTTATTTGTTTTTTTTATTAAAATTTAAATTTAAATCACATGATGTGTAATGACTCGAAATTCGATCTCATCGTAATGAATTAAAATTTTCTGTGATTTATTCTCAAAGTTGCATGAAAAATTCCAAGTCATTCCGATGAGATTGGTCGTAATTTGTATCCAAATGACTTGATCTTTTGTGCAACCGAGTTTTTGATACAAAAATAAGATCCTGAAATATTCATTATGATATGATTTGAAACAAATGTAGTCTCCGTACAAATTTTTCGTTTTCAGCCCGAGAAATTGGAGGTAAACGAAAAATTTGTATGGGGACTATTTTGACAGTGTGTCATCATGAAATTTTCAGAATAATATATTTAAAAAAAAAATTAGACACACCAATTTTCAAGTAATCCCGATGAGATCGGGGACCTCCCCTACAAAACATTTGATTTCCACACCGCCGATGGCGACACTTCCAACGCGTTACTACTTCATTTCCATTAATCCTACGCTGTTCAAACTCTTTATTAAACTTGCCATCTTCCGAAAATATGCAACCCAAATATTTGAATTGGGAAACTTTTTCCAAGAAGATGCCATTCAATGTGCAATGAATTGGCTTTCGAGTTTTGCGCACATGCATAACTTGAGTTTTTGTGCCGCTAATGGTCATTCCGAAGTTCGTACAAGCCTCCTCCAAATCTTTGATACTATTTTTGCAGCTCACCTTCAGAATTGCCAAACAGTACCAGATTATCTGCGTAAGCGAGTGCAGAGATAATATTGCCCCCCAAAGCTACTCTAGCTCTTAAATTGGCTGATTTGATCAGCTTTTCCATATAAATAATGAATAGAAGAGGTGAAATTGTACAGCCCTGTCGCAGACCATTACGTACTTCAAACCATTCACTCAAATCTCCATCCACTCTTACTGCTGCTTTACTGTTTGCGTACAAACTTTGGATCGCGTTGAGAAGATAACCATTCACACATATTCGGCCAAGACTGACCACAACTTAGATCTGGGAATGCAGTCGTATGCTTTCTGCAAATCCACGAAACAGAAGTACAGTTCCCTATTTCTTTCAAGGAATTTCTCCATTAATTGTCTCATGCAAAAAATTTGATCCTGACAGCCGCGCATTGGGCGGAAACCCGATTGATTTTCATCCAAGAGCGATTCGACAATAGCTCTTGTTCTCTTTTCCAAAATTGCACTATACATTTTACCGACAACACTCAATAGAGAAATTCCTCGATAGTTGTTGCAGTCTCTATTACTGCTTTTCTTATGAAGTGGCGAAATGAGGAAACACAAGCTAATTTAAATACACAATGCAACCAGCGAACTACTACTAAATCACTACGAATCAAATATTCATTCCGAGTCTCATTCACACCCGCAGCCTTACCCCAAACTCAACTTATCAATTGCAATTTGAATTTCATCAACATTATTTCATCCAAACTCTCTTCATTCACATTCTCATTCACCAAACCGGCATTTTCGACATTCAGCAATTCATCAGAATATTCCTTCCATCGTTTCAACACATGATTTCTACCGATCACCACATTGCCCGACTTGTCCAAAACAACTCCAGGAGCATGTTTCTTGCCACCATTTCTTATGTTCTTCACCCTTGACTCTGGTCCTTATTCCTCTGTTGTCCAGCAACTTCCAGAGCCTCACCAAACTTCACCCATTCGCTCTCTTTTGCTCCTTTCACCATCATTTTCCCCACACGCTTTTGATCTCTATGCGACACCAGATTTTCATCAGACCGGTTCTGCAACTTGTAATAAGCTGTAATGAGCTGTGTCACAGATTACGCATATATGGCTTTAGCTGCCACTAGATATCAGTCAGTTTACAATACCGATTTCAGTATTGACGTTTAATGTAATATTAAAGGGTGTAATATCTTCTTTCTCCCATTCTTGACTACAAACATGCCACAACACTCTTTTTCTACGTCTACAATCACTTCCTTAAACAAATTCCATTCATATTGAATATCAGACGCTTCAGTCATTTCGACCTGCGCAAATTATTCCCCTAATCAAATCTCGTATACGAATAAGATTATAATCTTTCCACTTTCAATCTTTTTGTTGACTTCTGATAGATTCTTAAGCCGCTCTTGCTAATGCAGATTTTGTTGGCTACCAACTAATGATCAGAGTCTAAACCAAAACTTCTATACACTCTCGTATTTAAAACTGTTTTGCGAAGCCTTTTTCAACGATAACGTAATCGAGAAGATATTTTCGATTCTGGCCAGGATTTTCAGGCGAATACATGTGAATTTTCTTGTGCTTGAAAAGTGATTCAGTTCTAACTAAATCCGATCTCTGACAAAAATCGAGTAATCTCTTCCCATTACCATTCGCAGAAGACTCTTCACCAAGCCTTCCCAGGAGAGCGGAAAAATGTTGATCGTTTCTATTCACTCTCGCATTGAAATCGCCTAATAGAATTACTCTTTCACTACGTCATTCGGATCAATGTAGAAATCTTTCAGTTCGATCAAAAAATGAAATGGCCAGAGATTTCTCTATCATACAATTAAAAACACGACAAATTTCATGAAAAAAAACACACGCAAATCCAATTTAAAGCCTAGTTTACTATTTTCATAGATTTGATGTAATCATTAGGAATTGGCAATAACCGTCTTTGTATTCAAAAGTGAGGTACAGCTCGGAAGAATGGTGGACGATAAAGAACAGACGCCAAAAAAAGATGGCAAATATTTCAAGGAAATGTCATTTAGCGAAAAGATTCGCTACATTTACGATAACATAACACTTGAACCGCTGGTGGCCTGCTTTGTCCTGCCGGGCATGCTGTTGATGCTGGGCGTACAGAATTTGAATTTGGAAAAAGCGTGTCGAGTGAATTTGGACTACAACCAAACGGTGTGTGATGCTCTTCGAGTTCGAAATACAGCACACTATGCAGCAGAGGAGGTAGAAATCCAGAAGCTTGTCGCCCGCATGACGGGATGGAAAATGGCTATAAATAGTGCAGTGCCGTGCTTACTTATCCTATTCTTTGGCTCCTGGAGTGATTGCCATGGAAAGCGTAAACCCTGTATTTTAATCCCGTTATGTGGCCAAATTATGATGGCCTTTTCGTTGTTACTTTGTGTTTATTTTGAACGAACCCCCATCGAAGTGGCGATTTTCGTTGAAGTTTTCTTCCCATGTATCTCAGGTAATGGCTGTGCTTTCACATCAGATCAAATGCTGATGATGATGTTTGATGTTTCAGTTTATGATTTTTAATTTTTGGATTTTGGTGTTTCCAGGAGGTAATTCCACCATAATTGTCGGCATTTTCAGCTATATGGCTGACATAACGAAGGAAAAAGAACGAACAGTTCGAATCGGAATCATAAGTTTGGTATATTCAGTGGGAGTTCCGTTCGGAATGGCATTCAGCGGCATTTTGCTCAAGTAAACTCTTTTGCACCCAATTCGATTCAATCCTTTTTTAATCAATTCAAAAAAATGTTTATTCAATCTTCCGGAAATTTCAGGAGGATCGGTTTTTATGGCGTTTTCACGTTGGCCGGCACACTATACAGCACAGCACTGCTTTATGGCATTTTCGTTTTGAAAGAAGTGCCGCCGAAAGAGAAGAGCGACCAAATTGTAAAGAAATCTTTTTGTTCTGATTTCTTCGACTTTGCTCACATCAAGGAATCATTTTTGGTTGCATTTAAAGCTCAAGTCCGGAATCGTCGAGCGAAGATTTTAGCATTGATGGCTGTTGTTATCATCGTCACTGGACCACAACACGGTAATTTCACATTAAATAATAAGTTATTTTAAATTTTATTACTTTTTACTTTTCCGCGCACAGCACTGTGTGCATTCAGCTATTGTGATCGGTCTAAAACATGTCAAAACTTCGGAATGAGTTTGCTATGGGGTTTGGGCCTTAAGAAACGATTGCAATTCCCGGAGCGATTTATTGTCCGTGTGTGGTCCGTTCCACGCCAAAAATGTGTTAACAAGATAGCTCAAAATGTTCAAGCATTAAATAATCGTACATGAATGTGCAAATTAGTCTTTATTGGGAAAAGATTTTCGGACTACCTCCCCTTCAAACCTTTCGATTTTCGGTATCAAAATGAATAATTTGTACTGGAGGTACTCTCTATCTCTATCTCTCTTTCTCTCTCTCTTGACACTCTGAAAAAACGTTTGAAGGGATTTAAAGACTTTCGCGGAATATGCAGAAAAGTTGGTTTAACGTACGTAAGACAATTTATTTATGTCTTTTCTCACAATTTCAATAAATATGGTAAAAAGTGGGATCTTAAGTTTTATTATTCCAATATAAATTCAAACAATACGAATATAAATTATTTATAGAAAACAATCTATGCGGGATTTTATGTTTTCCAGGTGAAACGTCACTATTTTATCTGTTCACGCGATACAAGTTCAATTGGAGTGAGGTGGAGTTTAGTTTCTTTTCGACGTACAACATGGGAATTCACCTGCTCGGAACGGGGTTCACAGTGAGCGTTTTGTCAAGCATGCTAAAAGTCGATGACGCTTTGATTGGTTCGATGGCGAGTCTGTCGAAAGTTCTATCGAGCTTTGTATACGCATTTGCGCAAGTTGAATGGCATATGTTTATCGGACCAATTACTGAGATAATCGGCGGTGCTGCATTCATTGCGCTCCGGTCACTCGCATCGAAAATCGTGTCGAGCAATGAATTGGGCAAGATTAACTCACTATTCGGAATAGTTGAGTCCGTTGCACCGCTCATTTATTCCCCACTTTTGGCTGCCATTTATTCAGCAACTCTGACGAAAATGCCCGGAGCATTCTTTTTGGTGGGCGGAATAATGTCCATTACCGGTGTGATGTTGTTCGTGTATGTATCAAAATGTGATTTATATTTTATGTTATGGTTTCATTTGCTATATATTTTTGCCCATTCGCTAAACATAATTATCAATTAAAATGACTTAACGATGGTTTTATGTGTCCTCTCTATGACTTTAAGTCAATGCATTTTTAACAAACATCTACCAAAATGAATATAAAATCAAACGTATGGGAAAGATAAAATCATTTATTATAAATCAATAAACCAGCAAATGCAATATGAAACATGCTGTGAACAAAACAATTAAAATGGTAGAAAATGCATTGCAATGCAACTATATTTATTTGATATCCAAAGTGTTCTTGTGTTGTGTTTCGAATGCATCATATTTTATTGAAACAAATATAATTGTTATTTGCAGCTGGATCTATACGATAAATAGAGCCGAAGCGAAGGAACTCTCCGACTCGCAGCCAGCGAAACAAACAGCGCTCGACCAAAAGCCAACGGAAACCTATGTACAAACAGAGGGCAATAAATGTTAAGATTAGATTAACTTGTGAATGTGAATGAAAACGGATGATTATTTTGATAATTCCAATTGTGCTATTGAGAGAATGTTTGGTAGCTCTACGATTTTGTTTGCTTCTATTTGAGTTCAATGTCAGAACATGTATTTCTTTTGAGTACTTGAAATCGCAGATTCCAATATAAATCATTTTAACTTTTACAATGCTGTCAAATGTTCATAAGATTCAAAATAAATAGGTATTTTCTGGCTTTTCAATACGCATTTTGTCTCTGATGTCTTTATCGATGCTTTTTGGCTTCGAGTGTGCGATTTATTGCCGAGAAATTCGCAGACAAAAAAATTCAGTATATGGAATGGTTTCATGACACCGATTGTAATTTTCGCTAGAAAATGTTATCTGCCAATTAACAGGTACTTTCCACTTAGTAATTATGACTCCTACGCATCTGCATTGCGGCCATTTATTAAATGCGGCCTTTTAACTTTCACACAAATGAAACGAATAAATGCACATACAATATGGATGAAGCTGCAAACAACTCATTTACAATAATTTATCTCGATTCCATGAACCTTCCGTTCGACTTCTATAAATAGTCATTCAATTTTATAAAAGAAATGGGGAATGATGTGCGACGCACCGTATAAAGTTGGAAAGTTGTTATCGCACCTCAATGTTAATGAGAGTACTGATCACAATGTTGTTCGTTTGGGTTGTTTTGCTAATAACCGAACCGTCTTGCAGACCAGTTTCTTTAGCATTATTATTATCAATAATGTAGATAGCTCATTTAAATACAATACAACACCCATTGCTGTCTCGCTCGAGTAGTATTGCATCGCCAGGTTTTGGTAACTTTGTAATCAAGCTTTTTACTTGAACGAGAAAAAAGAAGTTTGCCCGAACATGTTTCAAAAAATTTGGATTTCTCGATGAACTACTTTCCGCACAGACAGAAAAAACCTATTGATTGTATTAAGTTTTCTGTAGATTCTGTTATTTATAAGAAAATTGTACAATTTTAGGGGATTTCCTTGTTTGCTCCATAATATTTACATCACTCGCGTGAACTATCATCCACCATTACTTTTACCTTTTATACAGCAAACATAGAAAAACTCTTGAAATTTTACGATTTCCTTATAAACATGTATATTCTACAGAAAACTTAATAAAATTGATAGGATTTTTTCCTGTGTGAGAATATACCGAAAATAAACAGTGCCCCAAATTGTATCTTATTCTAATATTAGACATTGATTTTCTTAACAGTACGAGGACACAACACATGGAATAGATTTCTCTGAAGAAGTGTTAAGCGCCATTTTCGGTGAATTTGACTCAAGTGGTGCCAATGTCATTGACAAAACTCCGATTTCTGAAACGTTATTATATTTGCAAAACCAATTTTTCCATTAAAAAAAGCAGCGCCTCGTTGAATTGGATGGGAAATCTAATAAAACTTTGTAACTTCATCCAGAGATACACAAGCATGCTGACGACAGCGTGCGCTCTCTAAAGACGCACCGTTTTACCCGATAAAGTAAAACAATCACGTGTCGTGCAAATCCTCCAAAAGTATTATTATCCAAATTTTTGGCCAATGGGATTGACTAAGTTCGCCCCGATGTGATTGGAATGCGGTTTTCCTGGAGAACGCCTCAGATAGACGTCAAAAACAGCGCGATGTGATGCTGCGGAAATTGCCATCTGTGCAATAGATTTCCAATGTGGGACACCAAAACAAGCACATGAATGAAATGTGATTGGAAAATAGTCAATATCGAATAAATTCATTTCAATGGTTTCTTATAGATTTAATTTTTTCTGTGTCGGCGCTTATTCTCAATTGGACCACAAATATTGAAGTTTGGGCGATTTCCAGCAAAACTTTTCTGCTGGCTGTTCCTTCGAATTTATTGTCAAGTTTATATTCATCAAATCAAGCTAGAAGATATCAAGGATTATCTCAAAGATTTCGCTTTAATATTTGATGCGATTCGAAAAAACTTCGCAGCAATGGACGTGAGGAAACTCGTAAAACATTTTGCTATCATCCATAATGAATGAATCCATTCCGAACAGATATGAACGTTGCAATGATGATAAGTATTCGAAAATTTGTTTGGCTTAACATTAGATTCGAACAATATTCTACTCTAAATAACCCTTGGATATACATTTTAAGTGCACCGCCTACATATATGCGCAATTGGGCGATATAGAGCGACATCCAAAACAGATTTTGTGTTGTTGCTTTATATTTTGCCTTAAAAAGTGGACACTTCTGTGGAAAATAAAGTACCGCTTTGCTAACCACGAGTAAGTACAACTCCATAAACACTTGACTTGGCTACCTGATTGAAAAAGAGGCCAAATTATTATCCGTTCTTACTACCCAAATCCGACAAGTTTAAAGTGCTGAAACAAATGCTGAACTAAGCATTGGTGCTGCCACCGCCAATTACTACAAAGCTCTACAACTCCCGCTAAAACAGTAATATACACAGCGAGTTATTTTCATTTTGGTTTACTTAAGAATTGATGCAATAATTGACTAAAATTCGTTGATTGTTCATGCTCAAATGAAAAACTTTCATACAACTTTAATTCAATCAAAACAGTAAAATCAAAATTGTACCTTTTTTCTTGTTAACGTTAGATTAATTTGTGCTTGCGTTGCGAAGCTAAATCTTCAAGAGCTCGGCGTGCGCTGTCACGAATTGGACGTCCGCATGGTGACATATTTAAGAGCGCAATGTCTCTTTCCCTTGAAATTGTTTACATTTTTTCATGACTTGCAATAATTTCTTTCTTGAATCGATGGTGGTTTTAGAATTTAAAACCTTGTTTGCAACTCACGACCGAACAATATTTTTGCTGAAGTTTCCCGAGTGGCAAGATGTTTTGTATTTCGATAATCAAATGAAAATCAAATTATTGTAAAATTATTATGGGCATCAACTGTCATCGATACCAAGTGTATCGAGAACATGAATTGACCGTAAGTGACGTTGCATGAACCTACTAACTGGTTGATTAATGACAACTATTTTTAAGTAATTTGAATCGCATTCGTCAACACATTCATCCGACCATACGAATTTTTCTCGCGAAGTTAATTGATAATACCAGTGAAAGCACGAACTTCGGAGATGTTGTTTGGAATGGGTGTATGTAATACACTCTAATTTTTACATAACCCGTTTACATCAATATCGTAACCTAAATATGCGATTTTCTCATGGAAAAATACACACTTATCAAACCCTTCTTCTTCACAGAAAAAATAAAATTGGGAAACAATTCCTCATGGCGGAAAAATATATCAATTCCATTTATTTTCCCGCAATAACTTAAAATTTGCCAACTTTGACACTATTCCATAATATTGATTCTAGAACTTATTTTTTCCCTGCAAACAAGCGATTTTTCATAAAATTGTGTAAAAAATCATTCATTTTTCATTAATTTATGCAAATTTATTCCACTTTTTTCGATTTTTTATCTCATCACTGGCCGCATTCACCTCAGAAATAAACTTCAAAGGTGCTTTATTTGGTTGATGAAAAAGAAATCAAAATCTATGATATCACATCAGTGATTACTACCGTCATCGATTCAAATGAATTGGCAGCGTATATATAACTTGACGACACATTTTTTGGAAAGACGACATGGCTATCGATTTATGCAAGGCAATTTATGATTTCTTAACACCTCTCAAATATGACACTCTCGCTGCAAAAACAATGTATTTTATCTTACTGCGCAAAAGGCAAATAAAAATTATAAAGTGCAAATGTAATATAAATGAACGTGAGTTTAAACGCGATACGGTAGGAAGTCAGAGCAAAAAGTTGATAAATTGCCATCTCTTTTTTGTCCTAAGTTAATTGTGGGATTTTTTTGTAATTTGTTTTTATATGTATTGATGTTTCACTAAATTTTGATATGAAACACTTTTGTCTTGATTTTTTCCGTGTCTGGATTTTAAAAATTATGGATATGCCAGTTTTCAATTTCAAGTGGTCTATAACTTATTTTTATAATGTTTGTATTGTTGACATTGTTAACAAGTGAAATTTACAGTACCAACATGTCAAGCACATAAGATTACATTTTCATCTCAAAATACTTACTGATATGACTTAGAAAATATGAATAAAAAATCACAGGAAAAAACATGCGGTTAGGATAAAAAACGATATTCGGGTAAGCTGATGAGCTAATGGTTACACATTGAACTGACTTATACATTGCGCTCAAAAGCCTTGTTCTAACGGGAGATTCGAGATGCGTTGATTTTGGTTGTGTGTGTTCTCATGTATATCAATCGATACGCGAGCCTCGTTTTCACTTCATGTTGATTCCTGCATGGTTTTCGTTTACTATGTCGTGCTCTCGCGTCTCAATTTGTCATAAAGCAAAATCAGCCGATATTCTGGGAACATACTTTTACATTGTTGCATTGCGTTCAATCGAGTAAAAAGCATCGTAGATTACAGCAATTAACATTTTACTTAACGCAACTTATTTGCTGCGAATCTGGCTGCTATTCTTTTGAATGGTGTTTACGTAAGTTGTTAAAATTATGAGTGAAAATCCGGTGCGAATCGTTTATGTAGCAAAGCGACACGCGGTGCCGTGTCTGGACCACGGCTGACCGGGCGGCAAAATCAATGAATTCTGAATTTTAAATTTTAACTCGAATTAAAATAATTATTTTATCAATTTCGCCTTTCCTATCGTTCAAAATACGTTTCAAAGTGTTGAAGGTGTGAACTGAGCTAATGGACTCTCGTGCTACTTTAATGATTCATTTACTGATTCTCTGCTCCCGGCCGAAAGGAAAGACGTCGCTGATTCAGTTCGTGGCATACCTTTTCTCATTTCCATGTATGGTTTTGCAAGAGATTGTCCAAGTTCACAAAAGAAAACTCGTCGCATTTTTTGTTTGTTTGCCAATTTGGATTCACAGCTTCGAAAATAATGAATGCGATCAGGGCTGAGATATCCATCATATTTGAGTTTACAGCCATCGGCCATCGGTTCGTCTTTTTTTTACAGCTGTAACATGACAGCATTTTGTCAACAGTATCCACACAAAAATCATCAATTGGCCTTCGAAGAAATCAAAATGAAAAGCATGAGAGCGAACCTTTGGTTTTGTTGTAATATTGAACGATTCCTGGCAACTTTTCCCCGTCTGATTGAGTATCATTCGAATTCGACGCATGCATTGTGTTCTACAGAACTATGCATTTGTCTTTTCTTCCGGCGCATGATATGAGCGTTGTGTTTTCGGAGAATGCAAATGTTGATTGGTATAACGGAACATGTTTGCATTTAGAAGCAGTTTTTTCCCAATTTTTCCGACCATTTTAAGTCCTTGAGACGGCAACTTTTGATCCAGATCGTAAGATGTAAGATGAGAAAAAATTGTCTATCATTTTTTTATTACGTCTTCCCAAAATACGGTTATTTTCCATACGTAGCAAGTTTCAGAGCAAACAAATAGCCAAATGTAGGGGGAGCATGTATTGGCAAAACTGACAAGTGTTTCAATTAACTTCGTGCTTTTAAGTCGAAAAAACTTTATATTGATTTCACAAAATGAACAAAATTCTTAGTAATTTTGTACCAACCTGAATGCATTTCGAATTGTGAACAATTCATCATCAGCATCACGACTGAAAAGTCCAGTTCCGCCTTACACCGATTGTGCGACATTCTTCTATTTTGTTCATCTCAACTCAAAATTCGTAGTCTTTGCTTTAAACTATGCGATACATACATAAATAAGTAAATGGCACAGCACTACACAATTGCGCTAATTATTATTATTTATTGGTGCGAATGAGTGCGAAGAGGTTTGAATTAACGTTGCCCTCGTGCAAATTCATTGTGTTTGTGCCATTCTGTATGTAGAATGTTTCGTAAGTATCTAATTGTCTATCGTCTTTGACTTGTTTCACAAGTTTCATGTTATCAATACGAATATTAAAATGATTCTCATTCAATGCATGCAACGCAACAGCGGATCTATATGTCTCATTCTTTTTAATGCAATTCGTATGTTCGGCAAAACGTTTTTCCAGTGGACGCTTTGTTTGACCGTAGCATATCATGCCACAATCACCACATTCAATGCTGTAAATTCCCGACTTTTTTAAAAAAAGGTGTTTCAATTGTTCAGCAATGGTAACGCATTCAGATGGGTTGAAGTAATGCGCCAAAAGATCGGACCATTTATCAAATATTCGCGGATTGGAGCAAATTTTTCTGTAGAACTTTGCTGTCGTCGGCTCATAATATCATGAAACTGAATGACTTAGTTCATATATTGAGATGTTTTCTCCGACATTATCGCTCTGAAAATGGGGCGTCCATCGAATCGATCCACCATTGTTTCATGTCTGTTCTAAATTAGATTTATTGTAAGCAAAACAAAAGATTCATTCCAAACGCAAACAAACTAACTAACAATACGCCTGTCAACTCCAGCCGTGCCATGGTGATTCTCTATTCTGCTTGTGTTATGTTTTCTTTGATCAATATAGCACAGTTTTGTCAACTCGTAGAGCTCTCTCGCAAAAAGTCAAAGTCTTTCATTTTTCTGTAATTTGCTGATGGGATTTTTTTGCCAGATTAATATTGTTTCAAATTTACTTCAATCAAGCTCAATGAATTTTGTTTCGTGCTTGGAGCATTTGATATATCATTGAATGGAAGCAACGAAGATGAAATTGATCCTGATGAACTCTTTCTTTTGGTCGAACCACCATGTCCTCAATTTTAAGTCAAGAAAATAATTGTTCTTCAATAATTTAATGATGAGAAATTCTTATTGAGATTTTGATTGGGAATGATAAATACATAAAGTTCAAAAGTTTGTGACTCGAGGCTGTCAATGTTGATCTTATTTTAAACTTGAAAGATAATTGAGTGCCTGTCAGTTTTATTTTTCAGCAAATTCATATTTTCATTCTCTCTCTTGTTTTCAGAGTAGTTCGCGAGCTGAATGTACGCTGTGCAATTGTGCATTCCTATTAAATGAAATATAAATATTAAGTTGGCTCTGCATATGATACATTCGTGCGAATTACCTATGATGAACTTGGTTAGCTTTTTGTCAATTTGAACTTCAATGGATGAACCATATGTTTGGTTGGCAATACAAGCTCTTCGACTACAAATTAATTATTTACAAAGTATTTCACTGAAATTTAGATGTTTTTTTCAAAATCCATAGATATTCAATAGTTGTGCCAGACCTGGATTGGAATCCTTGGAACTTTGATATTAATTGCTGATTAATATAAACTCCATAAAGCCGCACATTTCTTCGCGAGCATTTTCTGAAGGTTTACATATTGTAGCACGTTTGTAGTAAATAAATGATGCACTTTGCTCGAGAATGCAGAGGAAATCAACACAAGTAACAAAAGGCTTGTAAATTATAACACTAAATAAGAGCTAAGCGACATTGAAGTTTGAAGCCATCTCGGTAATATCGTTTGATATGTGCTTTTAAAATGGAATTATAAAGTTGAAATGCTTTATCATAATTAAATGTATGCATAATAATTAATTACAGAACGTTTAATGGCTTTCAACGAAATTGCGTTTAAATTCAACGTCACGCAGAATATTGATTTCGCATTATCATTCATTTGATTCATTTCATTCATTTGATTCATTATTAGAAAGGATAAAGTACCAGAAAACAATATGACGATGAATTCACTTAAGATCACAGAATAAAGAATTATTATTGAAAAAAGAGACGCTTTGCGGAGAACCACACAAATGGCTAAAAGATTTGAAAAGTTGCTAAAATTACGCAGATTCTGCAAAAACTTGAGACTAACACGTCACCTGTTACAAGTGAACGGTTGACTCTATTCCTCTGGAAATCACAAATGAGCAGCTTAGAATAGGAATGACCTCTAAGCCATTCAAATATCAGATTTAATTACCTCAAAAGAACATCAACACGTATTCTTTACACAACTTGAATTTGGGTAAAATTTTATTCCGGAACTTTTTTGTCTAAAACGCGATTTTGTACAGGTGATATTTGTTCCCAATATTATTATTTCTTGAAATGAATGAAGTCGATCTGAATATGACCAACTCCCCATTTCCAGTTTGACTTGTGTTGAACATGAATAATTTCACTCATTTCCCCTGAAACCCAAACGAGCTCATTTTCACCCACTGACTTCTGGAAATAAAAAGCCAACGTTCCTTTGAAACATGAAATTTATTTGGCAAAAACAGCGACAGGAGAGAGATACGCATTAAGTTCTAACAAATTATGTTGGTCGTTAATATGTCCACTTTGACTGCTAAACACTTATCAACAAGTGAATATGATTATTACAGAAAATAAATGATTTAATATATAATAAATTACTTTTTTTACGTATGCGTACCTTGGTTATTGAGTCTTGCTTTCGCATGAGACTTCAATCATTTTTGTGTTCATTCTAGTCAATGAATATTGATAATCATTCACTTTATGCTGTTTATAATACACTTGTTGAAAATGGAAATGACGAATAAACTTACTCAATCGAAATTGAAAGACCATTCAATGTAAAAAGCGTTATTAAATAATGTAGAGATTCAGCTGTTTCATCGCATGCTCTAATCAATGGCCACTTAAATATAGTATGAGACTGATCAAATAAGTGATCGATGCCTAATTCACACACACTTACGAAAACAAAATGACGAAAATGCTATAAATATGGACAACGGCAATATATATTTGTACCTATATTTAGCGCGATAACTAATAAATCAATTGCATTTTTGTTTCTGTGTGTTTTTATGCGTCTTATTAGGTGTCTATGCGTGTCGTTTGTTTCCAAATTTTCCGATATTAATCGATGATAAAATCGCTCACACTTATTAGATGTTATCCTTGTGATGAAGAATAAGATTCTTCGAAATGCATTCTATTTTTTTTTTTTTAAATTGAATGTGAAATCAATCTGCAGTCAATAGTTTTTTATTTTGAATATTATTGGATTTCACGCCGTTCAACACCAAACGATTTTTTTTTTTTAACTTCTTTTAGTTCCGATATTCGGAGTGATAAAAAAATCTCATGCTAAAAAATTCATTGCTTTTGTAATAGAGTATTTATGTTAACAATCCAATGAATTTGTCAAGAGAATGAAATGTAGTCCGGGCGAACAAATTTTCAATGCAAACGGGCTATCATCTGATGAATATTTTAGCGAATACTATCGACTTTCTGTATCGAGAAGAAAAAAATGGTACATTCCGAATACATCATCGAAATTTTTTTCGATATGCCCCAAAAAAGAATGTGATTCCCGTGATATTTCTGATAATTTGTATGGCCAAAAAAAAAGGTGTGCAAGATTCGAAATTCAAATGGAATGGAAATCACAATGACAACTGTACATATGAACTAAACGGTACAAACAGAGTCTTCGTGGTGCCAATCCAGCCAAATGAATCAAACATTACGGATTCTACTGTGAGAAGAAGAAGAATGTGACAGAGAACACGTTATTTTTTACACATTATACATAAATCAATGGGAAAAGCGAATTATCGAATCGAAATGCGGTACTTAATTAATTAGATTATCGAATCGTATTGATTTCTGCATTTCAGCTTAATCAAAGCATTCACCTATTCAATTTTGGTTGAAATTTATTTAAATGTGCACTAATTTATATGTTCAAGTTCGTCCGAATCAGATTATTCGTGAGGCCAACAAAATACCAAAACACATTGAAATGAACACATTGAACAAGTCAAGCATGTTCTATTTTGGTCGGAGTAAATCCAATTAAAATTTTATTCAATTTGATGTGAGAGAGTGTTTGGATATAAAAGAGCCGCCTCAATCACAACTCAACCGATTTCAGATAGTTCGATGGCTATGACGGTTGCCTCTGGTTCGATTTGATTTCTCCAAATATCTTTTTTCAAATCGAGAGTATTTGATGGTGTCAAATCAAATACACGCCGAATTTCTGTAAATGGTTTAAGTTGCTGTTGAACATGGAAAATATCTGGGATCCAACTGAGAATTTAACAGCTCTACGACCAGAAGCACTTAAGGGGTAAGCTATTCCAGCATGAATGAAGCTTTTGAATTGTGAAGATGATTTATTTTAAGCGGTCAGCCTCACAAACTCGGCTGGAATGTGCCAGCTGAAGAAGTGTCAACAATTCCTGATCATTGGTTTCATTATGACGAACCGGACGTTTCATTACACTACTTGCTGGGAACTCTGTACATCGCATTCACGATTGCCTCGCTAATTGGTAATGGTTTGGTGTTATGGATTTTCTCAACGTACGAACGCATTCAGTTTATGTGCATGTAAAAGATCTGACTCATCAAATAGTATATATTTTCAGTGCGCGATCATTACGAACGCCATCCAATGTGTTTGTGATGAATTTGGCATTTTGTGACTTTGGAATGATGTTGAAAACGCCAATTTTTATTTACAATTCCTTCAATCATGGTTACGCTCTCGGCTCGGTCGGATGTCAAATATTCGCGTTGATGGGTTCGTTCACTGGCATCGGAGCGGCCATAACGAATGCAGCTATCGCTTACGACAGGTAAATTACATCATAAAATGAGGCGAAAACAACAACAAAATGTCTACTCCAATCAACTTCATTTTATCTTTACAGGTATCATGTCATCGCTAATCCTCTAGAGCGCAAATTGACGATGACAAAATCAGTTTTCTTTGTGTTGCTGATTTGGTGTTATGTGACTCCGTGGGCGCTCTTTCCATATTTCAAAATATGGGGACGATTCGTTCCTGGTAAATAATTTTATTTGAACATTTCATTGCGATGATATTCATATTCTAACAAAGCTCTTCACTTTTCACAGAGGGATATTTAACATCATGTACATTTGATTACTTGACCGACACATTTGATAATAGATTTTTTGTTGCCGTACTCTTCACATTCGCCTACTGCATTCCAATGAGCCTCATCATATATTACTACAGTCAAATTGTGAAGCACGTATTCAGCCATGAAAAACAATTGCGAGCACAAGCTAAGAAAATGAATGTCGAATCACTGAGATCCAATCAAAATAACACATCAGCTGAAGTTCGCATCGCTAAGGCTGCCATTACGATTTGCTTCTTGTTCGTCGCATGTAAGGGATCAATATTTGATTCTATCATTAAATAGGAACTATTCATCCATTTCGTTTTATGATTTCATTTTTCATTTCAAAAGCATGGACGCCCTATGGAACGATGGCTCTAATTGGATGTTTTGGCAATAAGGTGAGAATATGAATTTAGCAGAATATTTATTATAAATACGTCAACTTAATATTTATTTTAAATACGACGATATACTTAAACGCAATATACAATTCAAATCCGACAAAAGGCACTGCTTACTCCGGGCGTCACCATGATTCCAGCGTGTACGTGTAAATTTGTTGCTTGTCTTGACCCATACGTCTATGCAATTAGTCATCCAAAATACAGGTGAAAGATTGAACACAACATCTAAGGTCTAGCCACATAAATTGCTCATTTGAAATGACATATACTGTGTGTTGTTGCAGGCTTGAGCTTCAAAAGCGTTTGCCATGGCTGGCCCTTTCTGAAAAGGAAGAAAAAGTCACAGATGCTGCGTCAATGGTGACCACAGACGGCTGCAACGAACAGACGCAACAGGTGACCGCATAACTCGTGTGAATCATCACAGAAACTGGACAATGATTCACAAATTAAGACAAACGAATTCAAAAGCAAGAAACCAAAAAAAAAAACCAAATTAAAAAATCTCCATTAATCATTATTTTCGCTTTTCTCATTGAGTTTTGTTTCGAAAATCAGTTTCATGTTTTACTCAACTCAAAAATAAATGTTCTCCCAGCAAATTAAAGAAATGTTTGTTTTCTTTCTGAATTGCGATTTGGTAATAGAGAAGTTCACCATAAATATATTTGACCGCATAGAAAAACAGTTCGTTTTTTTGTGAATATTCAGTCGATAGATAGATCAAGTATTCGACTAATTTCTCTGCAGCTATGAAAAAGTCGACGCTGAATGTCATGCATATTGCAAGAATGAACGTTTTCTATTCATGAAATTAAACATTTATCACGTTATCATATGAACCTTTGTGTGATGTTTTGATTTGTTCACTCGAACTTTCAAAGTATTCGCTGACCACAGACATTGACGCAACAGGCGCACGCATAATTTATGTGAAACCATTACCAAGGGTAATTGTAAACTCTGTCTATGGATTAGGACGCGGCACGTGGGAAACAATAAACCTCGAAAAAATCAGACAGTTCTCATCATTACGCAGTTGGAAATTTGCAACACAAAGAATTTGATAGCTTAAATCTATTAGTCATGCCATATAAGATTTGGAACTTTACGATGAATCAAATAATTTTGCGTGTAATCAAGTTAGCATTGTCGTTTACTTTTGTACCACCGTCCAGTAAGAAAATCTGACCAGTAATATGTTAGTAGCCATCATACTGCTAGTTATTAAATTTATTTTTAGTAGTAAATTTACTTATTATTATTAGTTCTTGTTTATTTTTCCAACTGTTCAGATTATTCTCTGATTTTGATTGAATTTTAATTTATGTCAACTTTTCAACGATTTTTTTCATTATAATATCATTTCACAGGAAAAACATCGGCCAAACAGTACAAAGAATGTTGATTTTATTCGAAATTGTTGATCCCAAAGCATAAAAATAGCTAATCGCTTTAATCTTGCGTTTCATTTCCAAGAACAATGAAAACTTCAACATCTTGACAATTTTATTGATAAAACATGGATGAAGAATGAAGTGCAGAACCTACGCAATACAATCTTTGGTATGCAAAATCGCCAGCCTTCATCAATTTGAGGCTGACGGATAGAGGGAAAAGTCTTTTTCACTCTAAGCACAAGTTTTCGGAGGACGTAAGCTCGGGAAAATATGAGAATGTGAAATGCGCAGACTCGAAATGCCAAATACACTCAAAAAATGAGTACCACCGAAAGTTTTACTCACATTTCTCCATCATTCTTGTGAGTAAAATCGTTATCAAAACAAACCGACACATTTAACGATGTATAGAACAAGATGTGTACGTTTCGGCTCAAATCATGCCAGCTGCGAGTGTTGCTCCTGAAAATCGTGTGATGTGCCGTGCCATATGTACTCGCTACACTGTCTATATGCTTTTACTGTTGCATGTCCTTATGCTATGGGAATAAATATCAGTGCAGGGGCGGCGATTTGGTGTGTATGTGAGCGGTCGTCAGAGCTTTTGTGTTTGAGCGAGAGTGCTGATAAAAATTGAGTAATCGAATACTGATGTCGGAGCTCATGCTTTCGAAAATTTCAAGTAGCAATGTCAGTCTGGGCTAAACGGAGTACCAAGTAACACAAAACTCATTTGTTATTCGCTCGGTGTAACGCGCGATCAATCCAAAAGGCCACAAACCAAGAATTGCACGAACAATCGTCTCGAATTTTAAACAAACCGATTGCGGAAGAACACTTTGTAATTGGTGAACAACAGAATTATTGCATTTTGTCGCTTTCATTAGTATCAACTTGAAAAATAGGGCAGTTAAAACATGAAAATAATCTTAAAAAAAAGACTTAATAAAAACGATTGTGCTAATAAAAATGAGAATAATTCACAATTCTATTTTAATTAGATGGCATATTTTAATGTTCAAATGTAAATGTGTTTGCGAATAAAAATCATGAGGGGTAAACATTAAGTGATTTTTAGTTATGGTCTCGATTTATTTCCGCGTGAAAAAATGCACACAAACAAAATTAAAATTGAATCGGTTTAAATATATTTCACCCCCTCAAAGTTGCCACCTTTTTCATTCGGATTTCTAACAAATAAAATAAAAAATCAATTTAATTTATTGGATTACCTTCATTGGAACGAACGAAAAATTGCGTGTTTGTGGTAAAACCTTATGATTGCGTAGGTATTGCATTACAAAGATATATATGTACAAAGTTCACAGTTTTTTTTTTCCGAACGGGGACATTTCTGTAAAAGGATTTAGAATTCCAACGGGCGCTACAAGCCACATAATTTCCGTATGGAAATGAATACCGAAAATAAATCGCCTTTCCACGCTTAATAATATCAATTCAACTGTGGCTTGATTGCGCCCAGTTACTAAAATTGTGTGCATAGGCTGAATCAGCTACAGGCTGGCGCACATTATCATCGGACGTGTGAATTCAGTGTGTACTTATATTGGCTATAAAATGGTGTTGATTGCATCCCAAAAACAGTGTGTGTTTGATTTTAAATGAACTGTGAAATTCATTAAGTGTCGGGCAATGTGTGTTAATGCGTCGCATTCATTATCACTACAATAAAAGTTGCTGCAGCACAGCGACAAAGCGGAAAGCCAACGATGAAACATCAACTGTTCCAACCCACCGAAAAATTATGTGTATTGTGCTGAAATCCATGATGACACTTTAGAAAAAAAAAACACACACATACGAAATCAACAACAGAGAACAGAAATTTTGGAAATTGTGTGAAAATCACCCGTCAAACAAAGCATATCGCGAACATCAGCAGAAATGGATACGAATTGGATACAATACATTTTAGTGCTTGCAACTGTTTTACTGAATCATTCCATTCGTAAGTTATTTTTTCCTCGCATATTTTCAAGTTGTGCTTTATGACTGGCATTTGATTTCATTATTCAAATCCCTTTATTTAACGCAATGAGAGCGCACCAGTGACTTTTCAGCAAAGGTAGACGAGAGAGCACAGTCTGTGCGCTTGTCGATTTATATTTATGTGCTGTTATATTTCTCTCTAGCCAGTGTTTCGAATGAATTACGTGTTTATAACATTTTACTTATGAATCGTTTATCAAAAGCGAAAAAACTTGTTGCGTTTTTGAAGTGAAGCCAGCTAGGAACGGTATTCGCGAAAATTTACAACAATTTTCAACACACACACACACACACACACACAAATAGACAAACATTGTGAAATCTCAAATCACGGCTGAATTATTTTTTGACATCGATTGATTTTCATAACTGAAAATCAATAGTTGATTAAGCCCGCGGTTATTCGTTCGCTTGCATATTGCATATGGAATCTTGCTGCTATTGAAATGTCTCAAATGTTTTGGTTGTCAGCCCAAAATGTCAATCACCGTTGAAATATTAATGGAAAAAATAGCTCAATTTAGTCTTTTGATATTTCCATAATTCAGTGATAAATGTTTCAAGTGGTTTTGATATTTCTGCTGACTCGTTTTTGATAAAAAATAAATGTGGTTCTCTTGTTTTATTCGTAATTAATGGAATCCAATCAATTGGATTGGTATAATCAAATGTCAATAACTCCATTTTTCAATTCCGCTTCGGATTTGGCCTTTTTTCCATCCAAAATGAAATTCTTTGCTGGTGCTGTGTTCAATAAGTTTGGAATTCAAATGGTTTAATTTGACTGGACTATTTGCAATGGGACTTGTACAACACAGCAAAAATATGCGGCATTCACACCCATTCGACCACGCAGGTAGATCGAAGATAATTCTGTTCAACAAATTGAGAAAAAAACAACAACGACGAACGCACTCGAAAATAGAAGTCGTACATTTTGGTGATGTTCATTCGGTTGTATCTTCGATTTTTTTTTTATTTAGCATATACCATCGAGCATGAGCACGAAATGAAAAAGTATTGTCGTCGAGTTGAGAGCATGAGCGTCGTCAAACAATAAAAATGAAAATAAATACACACGAAAGACCAAAGAACCGAAACTCACCACACCTAAACGAGATTGGAAAGTATTCGTTCGTTTGCTTACTGGTTTTTATTCCTATTGAAAATTGCTTGAGCACACATTGTTGAACGGTGGGCACGCACATTCGGGGACATAAATATCACATTCTGATTGGATTTTTCCATCAAAAGAATGCATAAAAGGGAAATCAAAAGAAAAGTGGCCTCCCGTATTGATAGTAAAAAAGATCCAATAAAAGAGATAATCAACCAGAAAAAATGCATACAAATTGAATTGAACGTGGGTTAAGATTGTGTGTGCTGTGTTTTTTGGCGAATTGGGAATTCAGCACATTCTTTCATCGTATATTTCGAACAAACAAAACGGATCTTCTACACGCAATATCGTTTACATAAAACGGATAAAATTAGCCTTAAAACAAAACGAATACACCAGTCGAGTGGAGGGACTGTAATCATCGGCCTTGAAGCAGAAGCGTTTATAGCTCATGGTGTGATCCTATTGAAATATGCATTCTAATCTAAATATGCAATATTATGGGCTAATCACATTGCTCAACTGAATTGCACGGAATTGGCAGCGCACACGATATTGACGTCAATGCGAGAATGAACCAGCTAAAAATGATTTCTAGATTTTTAATAATAAGTTAATTCATTGCTTTATCGTTCCATTTAATGTAAAAAAATAATGAATAATCAATTCGATTTACATTCCTGATTTGATCACCTCTCTTCCTTTCAAATCGATTCCAATTGCCAACAACATAATACACAACATGCAAAGTGCTAAAAAATGAGAACGCGTGCCTTATTATTTACCGTTGCTTTCTCTGAGCTCAATATAAAAAAAGGATTCCGAATAAAGAAGCAGCGAATGGAATGAAGACAACAGCAATTTTGCCGCACGTTTCAAAATTTACATCATTTACAATATTTATGAGTCTAGCATTTACACATTCGATGCTTTCAGCCCGCGACCGAGATGCAAAACAGCACCGAGAAAAGAATGGCAAAAAGAATACAAAAGACAGCGTTTTTTCATGAAATGGGTTTTGTTTAATGTTCTGTTCCTCGTCGTCATCGTCATTGTCAATGTTATTGTTGTTTCAAGCGAAACGCGGCTGAATTCAACAGCTCAACGAACAAATAACATGTTTTCGGGAGGCTTTATGGCACTGTAGAGAGAGAGAGAGTATATTTATTCTTTCTCTTGGCAGCTAATATTGAACGGCATTGTTGTAATCATCCGACAAAACAGACCAGTGGCATCATCGATGTGCTCCTCGTTTTCCATGATGATAAATCCGTGGCAAAAAAAGAAGTGTTCGGATCTGTTCTATAATTCGGCTGAAGAGGAGCGATAAATGTAGAACAAAAATAGGGTGAAAGCGAATCGAGTATACACTTGCAAAAAGGATGAAAAAGCTTTGGAAAAACAACACTTCTTGTTTTGCCCAAAGGAAGGGAACACAATTCATTTGAAAACATAAAAATAAATTCTCGTTAAAAAGCAAGAAAATGGGTAAAAGCTCTTTGTCAGTGCTTCTATTTATTCTCTGTTGTGTGATTGACAAATGGCGCGAGCGAATGTCTGATACCCGCATGAAACTATGAAACTCATGAAGAGTTTTTTTTCTGCGCGTTTCCATATTCATATGTTGCCCTTGTGTGATGATGACGGGCGCTCAAAGTGAGAGCTACAAAATGAAGATTTATCATCTTCATCTTGAGTTAAGAAAATATTCGCGAGCGTGAAGACAATTCTTTCATTTTTATATTCACGCGGACATAAATACCGCGAGAGCCAGGGTGTAAAAAGGGTGTTTAAGAGTACATGCACACACACACCCTTGAAATGAGTTGATGTGAAATGAATGTGAATCAAAGAGTAAACAGGGAAAAAAAAGTTGAAGCACACACTTCATGGGCTTTTTTATATATATAAATCGAGTGCATAAAAGTAAATGTGCGTTTATGCGGAATTCATGGTGAATTCAACAAATCCACGCTCAGGCTTCGTGCCTCTCAATGTTACAGCTGTAAAATGTTTTCCTGTCGATCTTATTGCAGCTTGGCTCCGGAAAAAATAGTATTTTTTTAGACACAGATATTTGACATCAAAAATGTATAAAATTACAACCAAAAAACAGAAAAAACTAAAATTTTCATATTTTTCTTGCCGCCTATTTTCGCTAGCTGCTGTATAAAATTGTCATTTAAGTGTTGAGCTGTGCAAATTCCATATCCGTTTCCACCAAGTGTCTATCTTCATTGTAAAAGCTGCGCCTTTAACCAGAGATACAGCTCTATTAAGCGTGAAAAAAAACATTTTGTTTTCATTTTTGCATATTGTTCATCCATTTCCTCTACACGCAAAAGATATATGTTCGTTTTGGAAGAGAGTAGATTCCGTTAAAGCATCTGTGCACCACATTTTGTGTTTCAAACTCTCGTGTTTACCGTCAGCCCCAATCCGGCTTTTATAACGTTATTCAAAATGAAGAGAAACGATTGGAGAAGCCCAAGTTCAAAAAGTTTTTCATTTCACTTTCAATGGCAATGAGAGGGATAAGAAATTGATTCAGCTTTCTACCACCACTGGTCATGTTTGGCATGAAATTCGCCCGACCCATGCAAATGAAATCTGGCGACAATGTTAAACCGGAATATAAACGCCACGATGACGCCAACGAACAAAAGAACTATGAGAGCGATTCCAATCTAAGATAACCAACTGAATTTCGAATAATTGGTTTTGCCGCTTCAAAATCGTCGTGGTGGATGATGTAGAAAACACGGGCTGACAACAAAATAAATACAAAATACCGAAAATAAATTACGAAATTAAGTGCAAGAGTATTAATCTAGTAATTTGATGGAAAATTCATTTGAACACATCAGAATGATGTTGTTGATATGAGAACACTGAAATTAACAAGAGTAAAGGCTAGAAAGAGGGAGAGACAGACAGAGAGAGAGAGATAGAGAGAGAGAGAGCGCGAGAGGGGAATAGAACGATTGCGAGCTCGAGAGGAATGATTAATTTGGCCGCAAAACCAAAAAGCAACCATCGTTCCGCAATTATAGTTACCATAATATTGATGTAATTAAGTTAACAATGTGAATACATAAATATATCCGATTCTATAAATTCAATGGAAACGACTCTCTCTCGACGGTCATTATTGGCATATGTGAATTATCATCGTTAGTGAAATTCCGAGTACATCATTAATAAAATTATGTATAGTGAATATAGTCAACAGTTTATTTAGAGAATGAGGGATACCTCTATGCAAATAGGATTTTCGGAAAAACTTAACGAAATTAAATGGGCAACAGTTGACGGCGCAAATGAGCCTAATATTTTTGAATGAAAAAAAATGATGATTGATGCCGTTGCGTATTTATAATAGTTGGGGATAAATTCACGTTAATTTATATTAGAAATGCTAGGTTTATTTGAAAAGGAATCGCCCATCAAGGGATCATTTTCCATTCCAGTTTTTATGCGACACATCGAGATGCTCTTCAATAGATCAGTATGCGCCTTTATTAAAATTGGCATATCAGCTAATTAGGATTTGGAAGAGCGTAATATGTCATTTTTGTGGAACAGGCGAGCGTTCGAGGGTATATTGAGCATTAAAATTATGCCTTCAGTCGAATGAAAAAATTATTTGAAAATAATGCGAGGGAGTGAGAAATCGAAAACTTAGCTCAACTTATGCTTAAAGCTTCATTTATATTTAACGAGGGGCTATTGCTCTGTTTTTTCCAAATAAATGAACCTCGACGACGCAATCTCAATTCGTATCTACATGTTTATCATTCGTCGTATTTCCAATAATAAAATACAAAAGCGAGTCGTTCAATTGCGGTTGACATTAGATTGGTTGATAAATCCAAACCAACATACATCAATATTTGAGATAACAAGCGAGCCAGCGATTTAATGAAAAAAGAGCCGGCTCAAATGCGAATACGTGAAACCGGCGTTTGATGAGAAAATACGCGTTGATATGTACAGAAGATATAAGATTTGGATTACTTCGTCTGGTTGCGCATTTGACTTGGAAACGATCGACGCTTTTTTTTTTCTTCATTTACATCGACATTGAGCGAGAAATCTGTCTGGACACCATGATAGCGGATCTCAGGCTACGTCTACTTTGACAACGTCATTTGTTATATTGCCTTTCGATTCCATTTGAATTGGTACGTGCTGCGCAACGAATGAATCACATAAAATATGAAAGTAATTAATTTGTGCCGGCTTTTATGGCCATTAAATAATTTACGTACAACAAAATAAAGTCACTTGTTGTTTGAAGTGAGTGAATCGACTCGAAGCCAGCGACATTTCGTTTATGTTTTTCTCATAATTTCTCCAAATGGAATGGTTTCAATTGATATACAGGCTAATGCAATTATGATAAATGGGAATATATATATATACAATATATATAAATGACACGTCAGAATTTTCAGTGAAAATTACCTTAAGACTTCCACCTGACCGAATATAGACAGAGAGAAATACGAAATATGAACGGCGACGAAAATGTGCGTCATTACACGATGAGACATTACAAAAGTCGAAAACAAATCGTCCAAGCAATTTACGAAATAATAATAAATAATAAAAAATAAAAATGTTTTGCACGGCATTCAGTTGCTATAAATAATGCTGCAGCAGCAGCAACGATATTGATTACCGTCAACAGCGCCGCGCCAACGCAACTTTTGAATAAAATCGTCTAGAATCTGGGTTTTGTGTGTTATATGAAATGTGTGAGTGCGTGGGCGGTTGGAAGGCAAAAAATTCATTCATAAATTTGTTCTGGCTGTTAACCATGTGCCGGAAGCCTGAAACGGATGTATGAATACACGTTTTCGCTATTCAATGGCAGTGATATATTTGTATTTATTCGATGCCAACGCCACGATACATTACGAAACAAAATATGTTTTAACAGATTTGCTGGTGAAAAAAGAGCCCAATAAAAAGAACAACACGTATAAAACCATAAATAAATACCCGAACACATAATCTATTTGGCAATCTTTTGTGCAATTTGATGGCGTATTACATGCGTTTAATTCGCACCCAACCAACCGTCCAACCAGCCAATACCAAAAGTACATAAAACTACACAAAAGCACATTGAGTATTTGGCAAGACAAAAGTGGTGGCCCAATAATGTATACGATGTGGCGCAAAATCGCCAGAATGGCATTTGCACGCAACTGACCTAACAGTCTGGGACTCAAACGAATGCCCAATCGCACAATAAAAACATGTTTGTTCATTGTGCTGCTTGTGCTTCGAAAAAGAAGAAAGAATGTACATTTTGGGGGCCGAACAAAGATTTCATGAAAAAATGTATTTTTAAGCTTCAACTTTATAAGTCGAACTTTTCTTTTTTTTTCCTTTTGTCGCTTCAACATCTCCTCATCGCTTCACTTTCTCCTCATCGCTTCAGTTATAATGAAAAACTCATCTTCATTTTGCGGTGCGCAAGTTTGTTTGTACCATGTTGCGTGTTGTCATGTGGCAAATAGAAAAAATAATCCTGAGCGATTGTCAAATGGGAATATGATTAGAACTGTGCCAATGATAAATTAGATCGAGGGACAGCGAATAATCAAAACAGCAACAGGAAAATCGATAGACTTATTCACTAGTTGCCATCGCTGAATATTCAGCAGCTCTCTACATGACACACGTGTTCCGTTCGATAGATATACGTAATACAATGTATATTGTACAGTACATACAAAACATTGATTCTGTTCAGTGTTTCCGTTTATCACGTCGAAGCTGACACCATCGCAGCATAATTGAATCAGTGGGAAGAAAACTTACCTCCAGAATAGATAGGAAAAATACTGAAGCTAGAAAATGTTTCGGCAAAATAATGCACCCAATAAAAGAAAAGTTGGAAATAATTGTGAAACATAAGCTATCATATGTAAAATACAATGTAAATCATGTTTCACTTTTATTTCCAGTATTAACTTGATGCGTTATTTCTCCCAAATCGATATAGTTTCAATATTATTCCTATCTTACCTGAAGATATGTTTTCTTCCCACTGGTTCATTTTTGTGGTCGAAACCGCCTAAGAAACATACGTATATATCGAAAGCAAGTACTTGGTAATTTTCCATTTCATTCGTAAGCTTTCATTGTCTTGGTTTAGACAGGCCAAAGCATATTGACAACACATTGAACATTTCGTATGCTGGTGTTCAAGTCGTTTACACACATTTTTCTTCTTCTCGGAAGTTTATTCATTTTCTTTGTCGAAAATAATGAGCGTTCATGTGACGTGCCGATCGCCTATTGGTTATCAAGCATTGTGATGATAACGGCGATGGGTCCTGAGCAACCGGTTGTAATGGGAATTATATTTGACTACATTTTGTTTACCTTCTTATACATTTCAATCCCGACCACCACTACGATATCATATGTGATCGCACATAAATGCGGCTACAAGAATACGGAGTTGAAGTAAAAAGGAGGAAAAAAACAACATAATTGTGTGCATGAATAAACTATAAGACAGTTTCGGTCATTAATATCATTTTGCGGTTAAAGACACCTCTATAAACCGTTACTTATAGATAAACTAAAAGAGTTGAATGTGTGTTTGTTTGCTTGTGCCCCAGCAACGCATTTTCGAATGCTAGCAAATTTAGTGAGCATTATACGGCGCCCACCAACCCATAAATATTAGCATTATGTCGCAGACAATTGCTTGCCTCAGGTGCAAGCAAAAGTCGCAATAAACCATCTTGTGCTACTTTCTTTCACATTTTTATTACTTATGCATTCCAGCAACAAATTATTTCGCCTCTCTTGAAACGCTTCTTTTCCGCCACAAAGAAAACCTGTTTCATTTTTCGTACCAGAAATAGTTGTTCGAAAGCTTCGATTTTATTACCGCTCGTTTCTAAGGTTTTATAGACATCATCAGTTTTCCGTTTTTATTAGGTTTTTCTTCGAAAATATTTATTCTCATTATAAAATGTCTATTAATTTTTTTTAACATCGCATCGCGACGAATCGCATCGCTTCGCAACAAGATTCATTTCAATCTGCTCGTCTATCTTATTTTCGATGTGGTTTTGGTACCTCTAATTTACATTGTATTTTCCATTTCAATTGAATTGCCAAAAAAGCATCGTTCCGCCCGAACCAAATGGAAAATCAGCGTCACCACTACGGAGGAAAAAACTCAACTAATTTCGCTAAATTACATCAATTTTCAGTTTATTCGCAAATTCAAGCAGAAGTGAGCACAATTCGGATGATTGTTCTAGTATTTTTTATGCACGGGATATGGTTTTAAAACGAATCCAAATGTGGAGAAGCGAACAAAAAATAAAGGAAAAAAAATAAAAATTAAACATTAAGAACCAATAAAGTGAGCCGTGTGTGATTGAAATGGGAAAAAGTGTTGATCGAAAGCAATTTGCTGGAGCCATGCAATTGAGTGAATTTTGTATTTCATTATTGATGAAAAACAAAATGAACACATTTCAATAAATATAAAGCGTTAAGCATGCTATTTAGTGGAGCTGATAGCGCACAACGATTGGAGAGTGAACAGTCAAAAGAGCTTATTTTAGATAAAGTCGTTTATTGGATTCAGTTTCGACACACAGCGCGTAAAACATGCTGCGATTTCTGAGTACTCTTCGTTCCACCGCATTTCCCGAAAGCGTTCTTTATTTAAATATGTTATCATGCGTTACTTGGTGTAGCACAACATTGTTATTCACATCCATTTTAAGATGACGATTCCTGCGTCTTGCGGAAGTGAACAAGAAATGCAACCGAATCAAAGGATAAATGTTCATTTTGGTATCAAACTGAGGCAGATTTCTTCGTAATCTGGATTGAATAATAAAAATAATGTAATAAAGCGAAAGCGAATGTAAGAAAAAATGTTGCTAAGGAAGCGAAATGGTCGATTTACAACTTCCATTCACGTAAAATATAATTTGTTGTTGAAATTGAAGCGCAATTTTTGTTTACTGGTACTCTGAATTTCCGCATCTGGAAATGGCACATTAACCGACCCAGACGTTAGCACAAATAGTTTTTCTTTGGGCCGAGGAGAGTGCGTGCAGTGCACACTGGGGATTATACATCACAATAAAGGCCAACAGAACGCACATTAAGATTATCGGATTATTCTAAATAATTTTTCCTATTTTATTAGCCTTCGAAAAGCGACGGAGTCGGGCAGAGCTTCGTCGTGTGAATGTGTGCAATTTTATACGACGAGCGCTTTTGCTTATATTTCACTCTATTATATGTGACATACTAAGATTTATAACATAATGTTTGCCTTTTACGTCGTTGCAACTGCTATCGGTTAATTCGATTCTGTGCGTTGTGCCCGCCATAAACGATGAGTGTTGCCCTTTGCCTCGTACTCGTTCCACTCTTTATTAAAATTACTGGTTCCAGTTCAAACATTTGTAAATTGCGGTACAATGCTTCGATGAACGTTAACTACTAATTTTGCTGGTCCTTTTATGTTTCAATCAAAGGGACACACCTAAAGCAAGTAATTAGTAGTATCAGCGAATGCAATAAACATCATACTTAATGCTCTTTGATGCATGATTGTAACATTATTTATGATTCCCTTATCTCTTACGCTGCTGTTCCGTTTCGCCACATCTTCGACTCTCTTTTTCTTCGACGCCTCCGTTACACACACACACAACAAAGAGCATGTATGGTGCTTATTACACTATCACCAGCGCCATGCATCATTATCAACATTGTGCTTTCATTGTTGATACACCGGAAGAAATTGCCAACTTTAAAAAAAACACTGTCAAAACAAATTTCATTCCAACAATTCATCCACAAAACTAATATTTACTTTGTTTTGTACATTATATTTTGTCTCCTTCTTTTTCAAAATAAACACAAACAAAAATTTCTCCGACTCGAGTGCATGTGTTCCGTTTGGATCATGAATCGTAGATTGAATACATCTCTGTGATTCATATGATGAGAGCGATGTATTCGTTCCAACACTTTTACGCGCCCCAAGAACATTATTTGCTTCATGCACACGGACGGAGATTCGGTTCGGTTTCTTCGAGGCATGTTCGAATTTGTTGTCCGTGAACGACAACTCAAATTGCAGTGGAACGCTCAGCGAGCTTCTCGAGTCACAGTACCGCGCTCTCCTTTTTACCATCGTTCAATTTCCTTGTGTGACGTTCCACGCTTTTTCAATCTACAATAAGTGTTCTCATAATGACACACAAACGCTGAAGCACAACATAAAAGAAGAAAAACCGCAAGCCAAAACGAAACAGAAAAAAATGAGAATGGAATGGAAGAAATGCGACGAATAAATTTACTCAAGTGAAAGCTTTTCCAGTAAATTGAGTTCAATCGATTGATTGTTTTTCATACTGCTTCGTCGAGTGAGCGCGCGCCAAACAAATGAACAGACATCTTCGAACATTTACATCATCATGATGTGATTAATTAGCTCGACTACAATTAGACAAAAGAGTCAATGTCACAAACATCCAGCGTTCATCTTTGTGGGCGAATTGAATAATTATAATTCACGAAATAATTGCAACACTTTCGGTTTGAAGATCGAGTTTTATTATGATAGATTTGTTTGCAATCTAGCATTCGCATCTGTAAACATGCCTTAAAACACCGAATATGGAACGAAGACATTTGTAATCATTCAAATAAATAAACAGAGTTTGTGTTGAATATAATGAAATGTTGTGAGCTTGTGCGCATCTAGAATTCACCAAAATTAGATCGCAATGTTAGTTTTGGTGTGGCAGTAACATGTAGGCGAATTGCGTTAACACCATAATTTCGGCGCCTGGCTGCTTTGTGAACATAATTAAATGAATTGAAAAAGCTCACACATGCTTTAAACAAACCGAACATGCGGTTGCCACTAACACATTCGCAGTTAAATAATTAGATGTGGGTGTTGAACATTCGCCAAATTCGAGACGTGCATAAGAATATTCATTAAACACGACAGAAGAGCTTGCATCTGACGAATTGTTTAAATGTTCTGTACATCAAATGTACTGCGGTAGTATTGCCGGTTCAAAATTGTCCGACGTAATTTAACAAGTCGCTTTGCATAAAACTTCTTTGCCCGAAACCACCCCTTTCGTCAGCAACTTCCAGAAATCGTAAAATTGTTTTCACGAAAATGAATTTCCATGCTGATTTGAATTGCCAACGTTGATAATCGCCCAAAGCCAACATTGATAATGGAATTAACACACTTCGGTGTTTGACTCAAAAGAATTCGTGTTCTTTAATCACAACCAAAATGAGGTATGCGAATGAAACGAGCATTTGAATGCTGTTTTTTGCATACAAATTGAAAACACCAAAACCAATCTACTGATAAAACATGAATGAAATGTAGGAAACGTAAACATAGAAGCTTACAATTATCCGTAAGTTGAGCTTCTGTCTCTATCTCAATTGAAACGTGCATTCAAACAGAGAAATCTTTGTAGTTATTGTGAATGATGCTAATGCCGAGGAAAAAGATTCAACCGAAATAAAATCGGAAGCCTGTACATATAGCTGAATGAAAATCGGCCTTAAACACTCGAAACCGATTTTTTCATCGTTACAGTGAGCAGATTAACTCGGAATAAATTGGCCACAGTTTGCTCGAAATTGGCTTAAAATAGGAAATTTGCAATTGTAATTTTGATTCAGTTGTTTCAGCTCATGGAATATACGGTATAATAGCTATATTAGGATCTAGTCTCTAATTGAAAAATTACTGCAACAATGAGCCTTGTCGCACATATAAATACAGTCTTGGGTCTGAATTATGGGTCCTTATTTGGAGAGTTAACCTTACTTTGTATTTACACACACATATGACATTATCCATGGAATTCGACAGAGCGAAATGAAAAGATGGCAGCAAACCTTTTGGATTGAAATTAAATTTTTATATTCCTGAGCTCACAGTCTTCAGTCTTTGTCTTCATCTCTCTCTCTATCTCTCGCTTGGGCTCAATGAAATGCTTTTACCAAAGTTTTAAATTATGTTTACCCTAATTAAGCCCCAACGAAAATCGAGAAAATTGAGATTATCTAATTTAATTGTTCGTTTTGGCAATTCAATTAGTTGGATATTGTATATTTACACAACGGTTTGTACGATAACTTTTCTAGTCTATTAATTTCCACCCAGATTTGGACAATTGAATACTATAGCTAAACTCAAAACAAAATAAATCCAGTCATCAACTTGCTGGAAAATTTCCTGTTCATGGACTATATTTCCATTTGGATTAAGTAAACAATTCGAAAAACATTTGAAAATTCAATGAATTCGGTTTATAGAATCCATTTTTTTGGACGGAACTTGCTCGAATTTATAGAATACAATTTAGTAGTTAATGCTCCCCAAAATAATGAAATAAAAATTCGAAAGTGGTGATTGAAAACACCCACGAAAAGTTGGAATTCCCTCTGGCAATATTTTGTGAGTTTTGTGTGTGTGTCTGTGTCCTCGCAGCAGTGTGTTCAAAGCCCAAAATACATTGAACTGTTGTCTAGAATTACCTCGGAATATGGCGATGTGTTGAAATAATCGATGGAGCTGACTCAAACGAAATGCGTCCAATTTCGTGTAAGTTTTTGGTTGCGGTTCTGCATGAATTGTGGCAATTCGGGAATACTCCTCGGTTTCGGCTAGCGCTCTACAAAGTCATTATTTTGCAAAAAGTTTAAAACCAAATTGGACACTAACTTAATATGTAGCGTCATTACTCCCATGCGATGTCATCGAGCATGCACGGACAATGAGGATTAAAAGCATGAGAATATAAGCCTCATATAAAATCGAGCTAACTTTGGGTTGCATCACATTGAGCTCGTTGGTTGTGTTGCCAGGTATAAATATTTTACACAACATAAAATACCAATTTTAAAATGCAGTCAACCAGTGTCTCTGCGGTGAGACGCCAAGCAGGCGTACACTCGATAATCGAGCATGTCTCCATGGGGCTCTAATTTTTATTCTGCGACAATGTTTCAGATTGTGAAGTTTTGGCTTCACAGCATTTGTCCGCCTTCCACATTGAGGAAGCCTAATTGTGGTTAAAAAATCTTGAAGATGACAATCGCGGCCAGCAAAATATACACAATTGCTTACGAATCCTTAATTTAATTCGTAAAATCAATGAATTTTACTTATTGATTTAATTTAAGTGACAGAGTGTTTGGACAATAAATCTTCCATTCCGAAAAGAGTTAGCTTCAATACAAAGGCAATGATCAGGTTTAGAATCGCCATTAACATTGGACACACTCATCATTTGAAGCATAATGGAAAGTAAAATAATAGCTCACACACTTTTCAACGTATCTCGAAATCATAGAGAAACAGTCAATATTCAATCCTTTATCAAATGTGTGGCTTTTATTTAACACCCATAAATAAATGAAACCATCGACATTTTCTTTCTCAAAATCTCGGATTGATTTTCATTGATGCCGTGCCTAGTCTGCAGATCCAATTCCCCATTTTCTAGCCTACAAATTATTGGAGCCAAATAAACGTCCTTCTCGGTGCCTGATATGTTTGGTCTGTGAACCCGAAATGCCAAATAAATTAGTTTTTTGTGATGCCAACTCACCGAAATTATAGATGAAATGCCAAGTTGCACAAAGTGTGACTCACGGCCGGGCACGCATATTTGTGACACCTGATTCTTTTCGGTTCTTTTGACCGAAGAATCCGTCGAGTATTTGAGAATATGTACGATCGAATGTTATATTGAAATTTCGAGCGAAAAGACGGCCAAGGCAGAAAGCTGCCGCCTTGATCCGACCGAAGTATACCTGCAAACTAAACATTTTATCGATTTGCCTGACATGCTAACATGAAACACATCGTAAATCACGTGAAACAATTACCGAAATGAAAATTGATAAAAACACTGTAGCATTTTCAAGACGCCGATGAATCTATATTTTGAATGTGTCAACAAGTCTCGATGTGTTTGCATGTTGGAAGTCATGAGTCAACTTGTGGCGTCGATATTGGTTGTGATTGCGTCCAAAATATGCGTGCGATTGGTAAACGTTGTTGATGTATTATAACGATGTGTTTCGTGATTTAAATTATAATTTCAATTGTTTTTTTTTTTTTTTGTTCTAAATTGATAATGTAGAATAACTGGAACCATTTTCTTGTAGGCAGAGTGTTTTCGATGTATTTTTTTTTATGAGAGACACTCACACGCTCTATCCATAATCTAACGTGATGACTTTTTGTGGTGCTTTTCCAACATCATGTATCATAATTGTATGTATCATAATAAAAATAATGTTTGTGCTGTTCAATTCAACACCAATTATCAGTTTTCCCCTTGAAACTTTCTACTCTGGCCGTCGGAACAACTTAGACTTAAATCACAATCAAAATCCATCAAAAAAAGTTTAAATTAGGTGCAACAATTATAAGTAACTCTCTACCACGTGAAAACTTTCACGGCTCTTTCTTCACGAAACCAAAATCTCAGTATTTTTGAGATTGGTTTAGTTGATGAATATTCTTTCCAAATAATCTCCTTTCTCTAAATTTTTTTCTGGATTTTTTCATCCATTTTATATTCCACGTTTAATTTCGCACATTTTATTTTCATTTTATTTCCTCCGTTAAATAGCTGCTTTCACGTTGTTAATTCCATATTCTTTTCTTTCTTATCAATGAAAGATTTTTGGAACGCGAGCGATATGTTTCGAACCGCTCCTCTCATAAGTGCTAAAAACTTGTTAGTTTCCATTTGAGCGAGCGTAATTTTCAGTCGACGTGCGCTGTGTGCATTCATAAAATAGAGTTGATCTCGCATCGCATGTGTGTAAACGATGAAAGCAATCATTACAAACGTTTGAACATCTTGTGATTCGTTCAAAATGGATGGGAAATACTTTTAAGAGTGGTTTGAGGCGTTCAACACATTTAATTAGCTTAAATAGACTTTTGAAAAAAAAAAATTGGATGAAAATCTATTTTCAATGCAATTAAAATAATAAGAAGGAAAATCACTTTTCTTTCGACATCGGACATTGGATTGCTCTGTGATATTTGAAACTTGCTGCCCGTTTGTGGCAGTCATGTGAGGAAAGGCAATTTGTCTATGAACTCTTATTCCTATGTGCTGCAAGATGCGTGCAATGAAGCCGTAAATCGTTCATTCACTGCCACGCCACTATTTTCTCAACTATAATTTGAAACTTTTTATTCAATGCTTGTTAGTCCATTGAAATTGGCCCAATTGCAATTACTACCATCGTCCGATATGAACTTCTTACATTTGTGCGGCTCCAATATAAACTTTCTATACACTTGAACAGGAAAAAATCTTTTACAAAATCCAGAATGGATTAATTAAAGTTGAAAAGCAGACAGACAAAGTTTCGAAGTAAAATTGCCGACACAAATAAAGCATGGCAAAAGAATGTCGCATGTTAATCGACCTTTCTCTTCATTCTTACTTTTACTTAGCAATTTTGATGAACGGCTTTCTTGAAAATAAAAACGGTAATAGATGTTTGCTTTATGTAAATTGAATGTACCGTACAAGTCATGCATTTGCATCTGACCTCCTAATACATCCATCAACATGAGCAGGAGATATGAATAGTATGGTCATTTTTATCCACAGCTCGACATATACATTCATATCATTTCACGAGCTCTAACGGAATTCATTCGCCTGGATTTCAAAGTCTCTGGAGAACTTTGACGTTGCATCAGAACGAAGTGAAAAAAAGTAACTTCTGAGAATTCAATGAAAGATTGGTTTGGTGAAAATGGGGAACACAGATTAAGGTTTCTTGAAACAAAAGAGTAACATTCAGTGAAAGCCGCATTTAATGTTTGCAACTTTTCGTATTATGTTACCCAGTTCACAGCAACAAAGTCGAGTGGAGACTTTCGTTCGCTTGTTTATTCATTTGCCCCCATAGATGGTGTTTTGTTGTTTTGAGTTTGGCAAGTTACTTGAGCAAGAACATGCTCTTCAAAGGCATAAACTTTTGTATGGCTATTTAATTGACATCTAACCATAACCTTCCCTCTGGTGCATTTTTTTATTTCACTCACTCTCTCTCGGAGTCCCAAATAAATGCCCAAAACAGCCGCTGTAGCAAGCTCGATTAGCTAAACACAAAGTAAATACGACAAGGAGCAAAGAGTGGTGAAAAAATCATGTAAACTCTTTGGTCAAAACTAAATGAGCAACGCCAGCCAGTTGGTTAATTTGTCTCTAATAATGAAATCAAGAGAAGAGACTCTCGTGTATCATTTCAGTTTGGATTAGTTTGTATTTAATTCGATCCAATTCATTTGGCTGGGCACTTTCGTTCGTGGCAAAAGACATAGAGAGATTAAGAGAGAGAGAGAGAGAGAGAGAGAGAGAGAGAGAGAGAGAGAACGAGAAAGAGAAGGAGTGTGTGCGCCGATTCGACCATGAACAAGGTCGACCAAAAACCAACATCAGTTGCTGTATTCAAGTGTTGGTTCATTGACTTTTAAGAGAGAGAATTAAAAATCTCAACATTCATGCCACAGATAAAGTCATAAGGGACGAGCTTGTGCCAATGCTCATTCCACTACTTTTCGATCTTTTGGTTTCGAAACAACCACTCGAAATAACTCGACACATTTGTATTGGCTAAGCCTACGCGCCAACATAAACATAAAGTACAAACTCAATCGAATTGATTGATGAATGAATGCAATTTTGTTTATTCAATCAATTACTGTAATTATTCGTAGCTAGACAAAAGACAATTTTAATGAAAACCGACATTGGATGAATTTCGTATTCCCAGGCGCACACATGAACATCAATTCGATGTATAACTTTGTCAATTTAAAAGCGGCTCGAGGTGGACACACATCATTAACCTTATTATATTGTCCATGTTTTTTATTTGTTGCGTAAAGCGGATAATTGAATCACTTAAAAACATATATTTGAGCAAGAGTAGTGTCAGGAAATGCGTATCGATTCCCTAAAATAGGCTATTCCGCATAGTGCGAACAGGAGAGATCGTTTGATAAACAGACGTCAACCACTTTGTGACACACAGCAAACAGTCAATTTGTAACATTTCAACAATAAAACCCCAGATGGGACATGCGAGAATGTGCTTTTTCGTGAGCACATTTTTGTGTGCGTTGATGATAATACGATATCAATAAAATACATTTGTCATTCGCTTCCTGGCGAATTGTATAAAAAGATTTGCGAAACTTTAATGTCATTTTACGAACGATTGAGATTCATCAATTGTTTAAGTTTGATTTGATTTTATCAATTTCTGATCTCTGGGGGAATTTCGATTGTTATGATCCAAACATCGGTCAGCGAAAATCAATGAAATTTTCCCTTCTTACCATTTGATGTAGAGATATTGTCCTACAACTTTTTTCTTTTCCGCACACACCACTGTGTGTAGTAAAATTATTGCGATCGGTCTAAAAAATTCAAAACGCCCGGAATGAGTTTTCTATGCGTTTTGATCCTAGAATAAATAGTCTTACGTACGTAAAACTAACTTTTCCGCACATTTCCCGAAATTGTTCGGGTTTACCCATATTTCATTGATTGCTACGCATTTGTATTGGATTTATGTTGATTTCTTATCGAATCATCATGCAACTTTGAGAATAAATCACAGAAAATTTCAAGTCATTACGATGAGATCGAATTTCGAGTCATTATACATCATGTGATTTAAATTTAAATTTTAATAAAAAAACGAATAAACATCTCAGTTCCTAATTTTTACTTCAACGTTCTCTATTTTTAGCAGTCATTGTGAAATAGATATTTAGCAGCAAACTGCTGGATATTTATCTGGCTAAATAACGCATGCGTCCACACAATCGAATGTATGCGCACAGTTGTGTGGACGCTGCGGCTGCTTTTATCGCTTCATTTGTAACACTATGTACATCGTTTGGAGCGATACAAGCAGCCGCATGCGTTCGATTGTGTGGCGCATTAGCCAGATAAATATCCAGCAGTTTGCTGCTAAATATCTATTTCACAATGACTGATTTTTAGAGAACATTTCAATTCATGCCAACGATAGATATGGTTCTACATTTATGTTGTGCATAACTTTCGTTAAAAAGTTAATGAGCATTCAAATTGATGAAAAAACACAGATTAGAAAATCACAAATACGTTATCCAATTTAATGACAAGATTTGAAAATTGACCACGAAAATTGAAAATTTTGTGAAGGAGGTAGTCTTAAATCTTTTAAGAATGACTTGAAATTTTTTGTGACATATTTTCTCATAGAAAAATAATATTCTGAAAGTTCCAATAGGAAACAATGTGAACTTAAGATAGGCGCCATACAAATTTTAAGTTTTGACCCCGAAAAGTCCCAGAAAATCGGAAATTTTGCAGGGTATGTAGTCCTATATCTCATTGAAATGACTTGAAATGTTGTATGACTCATTTTTTTCATAAAAAAATTATATTCTGAACGTTTCATAATGATATAATGCGAATTTCTTTATTACATTCAAGAAACTTTAAAATATCTATCTCTTCATTACATGTTTGTGAATATATAATAGAATATTTATTGCTTACCAATGGACTTAAATCAAATCCTAATAGAGCTTTCATGAGCGAAGCGAAGTAAGGAATAAAGTTTGTGAACGGAAATGTTCTTGTTTTTTATTGCGTCCATCAATAAACATCAAGTGTGTTGGATTTTTATTGACACAAATGAATATTATCTTTCAAACATCATTCGAAAGTTGAATATAAACATTTAAGTTTCCGCCTGAAAAATGAATATCGAACGGAAGTTTCAAAAAACATCGAAGTAAAATCAAATTGTAGGCAATTGTGTGTTGAAATCGAAAGAGAAATGCGACCCTACAAAAGAAATACCAAAATAAAACACAGAAAGTTTGGAGAAGTGGGAAAACCCATAATCAAACGAAAACTTCTTCCTAAAGATTTTTCACATGAATTAAACGGAAAAATTCTAAGCATGAGACAAATGATCAGATAAATAAAATGGCTAAATTATAAACCATAAATTCACTGTGTGTAATTGTTTCGATTGTTTGGCGTAGGAAATTATACATGAAAATGTACTCCTGATTGAATACAAAACAAAAAGCACACAAAAATGTGGCAGTAAAGCAGCTGATAAAAATCACGGCAATATAATCCTATTTACACAGCTATCACTTCCGATTGCTTATCTATTTCATGCTGCCTTGTGTTTGCACGTCTAATAGTAACAAATCAAGAGAGCTAAGAGAAACGTACCACGAAAAACAGCGAAAAAAAGTACTAAAAATGATTGCGAAATTTGGCTGTTTTACGAGCTTTGGATCATTTAATCTTGTTGTTATGATTATGTGAGTTCATTGAATTGCCACGACGTGCTTTCCTTTCATATGCAGCGTGAATATGTTCGACAATTCTTGAGTTTGGCGCAGGAAAATTCGCGGTACAGGCAAAACCATATCCATTGTTTCTCCGACCTGAAAACCAAAAATGTAGAAACCTGAAATTGCTAAGCTTTTTTGCTTGCGTTCCCATTAAAAGGCAGCTCGAGCTCAAGCTAATTTCCTTTATATTGTTTTGCCTGAATGTTCCCATTGCCCGCCCTCTGTATTCGTCTTGCATAGTTTTTTCGTGCAAATCGCTTTAATTGTTATTAAGTGAATACACAACAATGAACAACGCCTTTAATCAGCAAAACAATGGTACTCGCCACGAACATTTCTCGTGAATTTCCTTTTTAGAAAGTATTTGTAGCTTGCTTTTTCTATCTGCACTGTGCCTTTGTGGTTCACCACCGTTTTTCCACTCGCCGTGAAGATGAAATGTGTTCCTTTAAAAAATTGAAGTCGGTATGTTTCGATTCGCAGCCAAAACAATAATTTTAATGGGATAAAGTAAGATGATATCTTATGTATAAATAAAAGTTTCACATCTCCGGAAGATTGTGTAAAATCTTCCAGTTCTGAATGTCATGATTCCATTTTAAAATGCGCGGAATTTATGAAAGTGGGAAAAAGCGGCTCGACTGTTTGATAGCCAAGGAGCACACTTTTTTCCATTTTAACAAAAATATATATTTTTTTCAATTAAGTTACAATGGAAGAATATTAAATTTGCTTCTCGGTGATATTTGAATTGTCCCACATAGAATAATTGGGCATGCAAAAAAGATCATCAATTCGTTCTGTTCGCGCGAAGGTAAAACTTTCTTGCAAGGAAAAAATCATTAAATTCATTTCATTACTCTATCACGTGGCAAATATTTGAGCTAACGAGCGACATTTATTGCAACGTTCACGCACCAGCAATCGACTTAGTGTTAAAATATATGAAATCGTCTTTCATTTCGCTTTCATATCTGATTGTGTTGCTCTTCGTCGTCAATCCAGAATTATGGAAGTAAATTTCCACAATAAACTGAATTTCCGTGTTTCTCGCTAGTTCCATGAGGATGGAATCGTTACACGATTGGATTTGCGTGAGCCCGAGCTTTTCTTTCCCTCTCAATTTTCTCTCTCTCTCTCAATCCATCTTTCATCCATCACAGATATATGGATAACGTGTGCAAACGTGTGGTTAATTAAAATTTTATACGTTTTCGCCATCTTCCAACAAGAGAGAGAATGGACTTTCTGTATTCCATATTCGCAATTTCATTCTTCGTTATATCTCTTCTTGGTATGCAACAACGAAAACAAAATCGGTACACAAAAATCGACGCGCACAACGTATTTTGTATGTGATGCCATTCCTAGTGCCATTCAAAAAGCGCCCGCTCAAGCGCATTCATATCACGAATGTACGTAAACGTGTGTATAATAATAAAAATAAATATGACACTGGGGGGTGGAATGAACGGTGAAAGTGTATCTTCAGTTTTTAGCATGCATTCTCTCGCTCTTAGCGTGTGTGTGTGTGCCGTGGTTCTATCTATTTTTATTACTTTTCGTTTGAAGCGCATTTTTAAGTGGATACGTGTTAAATGTTAGAGCCAATTCAGCCTACCAACCATCTAAATTACATCGAACGACCAGGCAGCTTGCTAGCGATGAATCCACATTCGTTTTTTTCCCTCTCTCTTGCCAATTCAAGCGCACATACTGAATGATGCCGGAAAGTTGTTGTTTTTTTTGCGCTCCTGCTTTCTGCGAATTGTACGATAAGACAAAAACATGAAATTGGCTTGCGATACGGTTGACTGAACAGCTTTTTTGCAAGATTCACTGTTTTTTTCCTCTAAGAGACTATAGACGGATAGAATTATTTGCCCTGAAAAGGGATTGAATGGAATGATGATGACAAAACCATGAAAATCGGGCGACCAGATATTTATTTATATTCATAGCATCGCTGTGATCTAGTGACCTTCTGAGTGTGAAAATTGACGCATGACATGGGCAAACTCGAGATGATACAGACAAAAATGCCATTGTATTCGAATACGAATCATTTAATTTATTAATGGCATTCAAAACGAACTTTCATATCAAAATGAAATTGTCACATCAAATTATCGAATGTTTAAATCTGGTTTTATATTATATAAAAAACGGCCCAGATGTTGAAATGTACACACACATCGAGGTAGTGGGAAGATTCATTTCTCAAAAAACTAAAAATACCTGTGCAAATATTGAACGATTTCTGCCCACACATGTTGTTTAAACTTTGCATTGGCATTTGTTGCTCATCAAAACCAAAGCACAAAATGTTCGAATGAGCTCATGATTTCGGAGGTGACATATTCATCGAGCAAAGAAAAACAACTGAATGGGTGAGAATGAAAACCGACCTCTAACTATTGTGAAAATTAAAATGAGACAAGAAAAATTTGAGAGTAAAAATGAGCCCGGAAAATTTGAAGATACAAAATTGAGACAATCAGTGAAAAATGTTGGGTGTCATTTTTATGCTAAATATTTTTCTGGTCTCATTTAAATTCTCACAATAGTTGGAGGTCGGTTTTCATTCTCACCCATTCAACTCTATAAATACAAAATAAATACATTTTCTCGTATTTTTGTGCTCTTTTCAGATGGATATTCAGATATACAGGCACGCTTGGTAGTTAGGGAATATATTGAAAAAGGATCTAGCGTAACGCTGAACTGTGAGCACAATGTCGATCCAAAAATCCTGTATAAGGTAAGCAGTGTTAAATGCGATTCCATGACTATCATCAACCATCGTTAAATGTTCGTAATAGCAAAATGGCGCATCGCAAAAAAAAACGCCGAGAATTTTAATGCAATGTGTTGCAATATTTTGCATGCTGCATTCAGAAATGTGCAGATTGCAATTATCCATAAATCACAGCTGGATTCAACAAGCAGCGCTGAGCATTTACAACAAGTGTTCGAGTCATTAAATGTGGAGGTTTATTGGGTTCCAGCTGCAGGAAAGAAATGCACACAATTCACATTGCCATTTGACGCTTCGGGCTGATTTACTTTGTTTCATTGAATCAACTTTGCGATAGACTTGCATTGAAAATCGCTCCTGTAAACTTGTTGCGTATGCACCATGTACATATGTCACCATGGGGTTGCGCACAACTGATTGACTCGTCGAAACGTCAAAAGAACTGCAAGATATTATGAGAATACTGTTAGAGATTTGGATTTACTGCAAAACACCCAACAGAACAACAGAAATACATTATATACAAGCATAAAGATATACCTTCAAATACTTCTGACGTTTCGACGAGTCTTTCAGTTTTGCGTAACCCCATGCATGTCGCACAGCCATGAAATATTCGCCTACAATTTGATTCACTGGGAAATTTATGTTTATGCTCATAATAAACGCAATCAGACATATTAACTCCGAAAATGAATCATTCAATGGAAATTCCATTGGAAATTCATCGAAAAACATTGTAATCGAATTTGTTGTCTTTTTATATTTCGATAGAAAAATTTGATTTCATTGACTTCGATACACACACTTTTTTATTAAATCCGCATCCATTTTTGACATTTTCGACATAAATTCCATTAATTTTTTGCTGTAGGTGACTTGGCTGAAAGAAAATTCTGGGAAATTTTTCCAATTCATCAAAAATCGAAATCCACCGTATCGAAATTTTTCCATCGCTGGCGCTGAAATTGATGTAAGTGCAAATTAAATTGTTTTCTCTCTCTCTCTCGCAAACATTTTTAATAACATCGGCCCAGATCGATGAATATCCATACCATCAACATTCAACACAGCATCCCCAATATTCTCCAACCGTTTTATTATTTCACGGACGTCTGCCAATTTAATTAAAATTTATGTAATTTTTGGATCAATGATAAAAAATCCGCAAATGCTTGTTTACTTCTTTAACTGAAGTTAACTTTTCTTGGGTTCCCTATTAGGCTCACGCATAAATTATTATTTTCAGAAATTCAAACTTTCAATAATCGAAAAATGCGATTAATTCCAACATCTTCCAATGGATCATGTTGTTGATTTTTCAAATTACCTCAATATTTACTTGTTTGCCAACCTGTTTATGGAAAAATCGCACGTCGAGAATATCGAAAGAATTCGTGCGTGCATGGATAATCGATTTAAATTTCCAAGGCATCATTTCATTTTGCGACGACAATTTTAATATAAGCTATTTGGTTTTTCTTTGAATTATGTCAACGTGCTGTGATTTGTTGCGGTGACGGTGGTGGAAAAACAGTGGAAAAATTCCAACGAAGAGAAAGTTAAACTGGATAAAATCGATTTCGACTTTGCTGGCAAATATTACTGTGAAGTGTCTACAGATACGCCCATATTCACAAAGGAATCGAATGTCGAGCAAGTCCATGTCATTGGTAAGATTGATCATATTGCTCAATGTTAGCAACAAACACTTTCTACGAAGATCAATGAATTAATTGTATCTGTTATTCAAACTCATTCGCTTTTTGCAGTTCAACAAATGGGCCCACCGAAAGTCACATTTAGCAAACGTCAATTTTCTATTGGCGAAAATTTAGTATCTAATTGCACAACATCGAGAGCACATCCTGCGCCCCACATCACTTGGCTAATAAACGGAAAACAGGTATGAAAATAGAAGCAATGTTTATCCTCGTCTGCTTGCGAAGTGAGTGAGTGAGTGTGTGAAATATGAAAACGGGGCCACATTCGTTTAAATGATGAATAATTAATTGTGCAGCTGTCCAAGTAGTGTGCCGATTTCGGCGAAAAAGGTTCATTTTTTTATTGCGAGGACGGAAAACTTCGTTAAAATGATAATCAGTAATGAATGTGAAGAAAGAAAATGAGTTTGTTTTTAGAATGAATTATCTCGATTAGCCCCAACGCAAATTTTATCGCACAACGAACAAAACATGAATAATATAGACGGATATAATTCGTTTTTTTGGCAGCTCACGCAACTTCGTCGGATTAAGTGCGGAAAAAGGTATTTCCCTGTATGGCGTCAAATGGCGGCCATTTTTCGTATTGTTATCAGTTTTGACGCAACGTCAAAATTAATGCTTATCATCTTTGTTACCTGCATTTGACTGCTTTCTTTATGAAGAGAGAAAAATCGAACTTGGAATTGCATAAATTACCCATTTTTTTATATGCTTACCCACAATATGACCAATGAAAATGCATCTGATTCGTGCTTACTTCCGCATGCCAACATTTCTCGCCTTCCATTTGCGGTAACAGAAACAGACTTTGGAAATATGGAAAGGCCACTCTCATGAGTGTACTCATAAATTATTTTCTATCCCATCTTTATTCTTACTTCCCAAGGTCTATGCTATCAGTTAATATCAGTCGTTATTATCAAATGTTCATTCATGGCAAAAAGAAATGACAACCGAAAATGTCCGCTTGTACAATCATAAGTCAAAAGCTCTAGAAAGAAGAAATGAGAGTGAAACATGAAGAGGATCTGAAGCCATTGCATAATCACAAATTTAATGAAATATTCAACTTGACATGTTTATCCGGCGCAAACATATATTTTTGAAACTCCAAATGTGTATGATACACAAGCGTGGAAGCAATTGCAAGCTTTTCATATCTCTCTGACGCGCGTTCATGTTGACTGAAGACATTTACATTAGAAGCTATGCTACTCAAGCAATATTTTTTTGTGATTGCTGTTATTCGTTTTCTATTCAAATTGGATTTAAAAACAAATATTCGTATAATAATGCTTGTAACTTGTTTGTTGTTTGGTTGAGAGCTAAATTTAAATTTCGACAAAGCGATAGAAGAAAATAACAGTCTAATTTGCTTCTGTGTTGGCAACAGGTTGACGATAAATACATTAGAACTATTCATTTGCATTCGGGCGGATCGAGTTCAGCTGGCAGACAATCGCATCGGTCGAAAATGATGACAGGCGGCCAATCCCAAGATAGGCGGGAGAGCAGTCTGTCGCGTGTTCGCAGCTTGGCAGCCCAGTTGGCGCTATCGTCTGCTCATGGTGAGTACAACACTTTGAATCTATTCATTTTATTTCACGGTTTTGAGCTCTTTTGACAAGCGCAAATCAACAATTTAAATACATTATTTCGCATTAAAAATTCACTGTCTGTTGAATTCATAAAAAGAGCTTCAGAAAAAAGGGAGAATTTCTAGAGAGTAAAAAAATATCTGAAAAAGCATGTACGATTCCGCTGGAGTGAGAGGAAATTGCCAAAAGCGAAATGCCAGCTTGGATAAAATGTCAGTCACGAAAATGCTGATATGTCTTTATGTCTATGAAAGTTTGCACAAAAAGAAAAATCAACAACGTCGCATTGAGAGAGATCTGATGGGGAAAAGGAAAATTAGATTAATGGAATGCAACAAGATGAGAAGAGCTGCCACAGCAACAAACTCGAACTCAATGGCTGGCTGAAATTTTCAGGGAAAATTCAGTTTTGACATTTTCACTGGCAAAAACTTTTCATGTGATAATCATATTAATTCATTTTTCTGTGGTTCAACTGCAAAATTCAACATGTTTCCATAATAAAAGCACTTTTTTATTGTAATTTTGGCTTTGGGAAAATGATGCGCTCAAAGCTATTAGCGTGTGACAGGCGTCAAATTACACTTCCGCTCATTTAAAGTTTCATCGAAACATATGCTGTTCATTTGTTGTAACGTCATGATTTTTCAATCATCGTTCCTTTTATCGGCATCTATTCATGTTCTTTCAATTAGCCGCAGCAGCTGTACTCGAGTCTAAATTCAATATGGTTGAAATATTTTATTTTCTAATTATTTCTCAATTTTTTTTTATGATGAGAAAAGCAAAGCGCGCATTTTTGGATTGAGTTGAAATGAATGCTAGATTCGTTTATCCATGTATCGGATTTCTATTCTCGTCCGCAAAATACACACAAAAAAATGCGATTCTCTTCGAAAATATTCGTTTCAACAGTGCGAAATCCTCGAATATTTGTCTCTGCGTTTGTCCTCCGAATCAAGTGTATTTGAATATTTCATTTATACTTGGTTGAGTTCCGATTACATTGGATACACAACATTTTTTTCACCTGCTGCCGAAAAAACACGCCTGAAAAACATAAACCAACAATACGAATAAAGGTTGAAAAAAGCAAAACAACTCTGAGAATAAACGAGCCAAAAATCAGCTGAATTGATATCGAAAAATAAAGCACTGACTCGATGAAAATGGGAAAGAGAGTGAGTGAATATGAACCAGTAAGGAAGCACACTCAACTGGAAATAAGCAAAATGAAAATGCCTAACGAAGGTAAACGCATACCTAGATAGGAATAAAAGTCTATGAAAAATTAGGTGGTTGCTCGGGCATACGAATCCATTCCATGATACATGATTCTTGCTCATTTCCATATTACATATTAACTTACATACCCGTGTCGAGCACGCAGCAAGGTAGCTTGATAACGCTCTGGCCCCCCTTCGCTCGCTCGCGTGCTCTTCCGAAAAAAAGCGTTCAGCGTTACATTGAGAGATCTCCGTGGCGTAAATGGTGTCACAAACAAGATCGACGATTTTCCACACAGCCAGAGAAAGGCAAAAAGAAAAGAAGCGATGGGTAGAGTATCGCTTGCCAATTCATTCCCGTCAAGCGATTACGTGAAAGTGTTTACCAAAAATGTAGACAATGAAAGGAGGCGAGCGAGCAAACGAACGGTTAAGTGCATAATGAAAAAAAGACACGATGTTAAATATCATGGTCGCAGTACGATGAGCCTGCTTTCACGGAAAAGCATTAAAATTAAGTGAACCAATACAAAGTGTGAATTTCCGAGTGCAGAGAAATGGAAAAAGAAAAGCAACAATTTGGTTAAAAAGCTCAGGTAATTTCGATTAAGAACATTGCCTACGTGTGTGTGTTTGACGCGTGCGTATCTTTGTATTAGTTAGAATACCTTAAATAATATGCGATATCATTTACCCGTCCAATTTTGGCATTTTTACAAATGCGAGTCCATTCCATTTTATCGTTTTCCAATGGGCGCTCATCCTATTTAGCCTAGCCAGCGTACGTGCATGCGTACGTGTCTAGCGTGATGATAATACATCAGAGGTATTGGCTGTGTGCAGATCAAAATCGATGATGTAAAATAACGCCAATTTCGAATAATTCATCGATGAGGCATGCAAAGAAGCATCACCGTGAAAATCAACAGATAAATCAAATATTCTTTTCGCCGGCAGAGTGCTCAGCTTTTTTATATGTGCGTTTCGGTGAAAGAATCGATTGAATCGGAAATGGATGAAATGAACGAAATGGAATGAAGTTTCTCACATTCGAAGCCAAACCAATATTTTTTACAGTGGAACGGTATGGCTATGCGATGTTGGTTTGGATAAAGAACAGATATCTCAAATGTTTGGATTGCGTTCCATAGACTGATCAATAAAACGGATGAAGGCATTGAATTATGTTTAGATGACTATCAGTTCAATCCGAAACGAAACGAAACCAAAACTTTAAACAGCACGGAATATTGCTCATATGTAAATTCGTGGGAAAACAACAAACAAACAAGAGGCAAGGAAAGAAAGCGACGTACGAATTTTGTTTGTTTTGGAGTTCATGCGATAGACAAAAATCAGTACTGTCCATGATTTATTCATGATTTTTACTTTTTGCCCATGATGTGGCTTGGGCTATATCTATTCTTGGGTCATCCCACATATAAGAGTAGACTCCACAATAAGAAGTAGACTTCGTGCCACAATTTCTGAAGTAGTTTTGCCTGTGGTTGTTTACGCTCCGTCATAAATTTATGTACAAACATTCCAATTTCTAGGGCATCAACATTTCGAGAAGTTGTTGCAAAACTGGCTTTCGCTGATGAGCGACAACCGACAACTGACAACGGCATCAACATTCCAATGCAAAAGGATGATTGTATAATTTATATTATGAAACCGTCGTTGAAATGTGTTTTCAACGATTCGGAATATATTTTGCAGGTATCGAGAGAGAGAGAGAGAGAGAGACGTTTTGCCAATTACACCGACATACTCAACTCGGTGCTCAGTTTGGGGCGCACAAGTGACGTTTATTTTCTGTTCAGTTTTGCCGAATTCACAATGTTGTCAACACAATAAACGGTGTATACATTGACACGATGACATATGATTGACTGAGAATGAGAACAAGACTTTCGATTTAGCCTCTTGCTTTTTCTTATGAAGTTTTCTGTTAGCGAGAGCAAGAGGTGAGTTGTGAAGTCTCACTTTCATTCTCACTCATTCATATTACTACAATACAATACATTACACGAAGAATAGCGTATTCTAATGTTGCATTTATATAATGCACCCGGTTGATTGTGAATCAGGCGCTCACTGTCATTTCATTCCCATTCGTACATCGTTCCATCGTGCCCATTCAAATTCTAATTTATTTTCTTGTACAAAATACCTCTATGGCGTTCATTATCACCCCGTTGCATACACCTTCTATCAGCTCTTCCCCGAATGGCGGTCTCGTGGCGAGCACAACAAGCATTTTCGAATTCATTTTACCGAATCACACATTAATGCCGTGTCCTTCGTGTTTATTTTCCTTCATACCTTATTGTCATCGTCGTCGTCGACGTTTGCTCGCTTGCGTCTGTTTCATCATCAACCAACAATAAACATGAGCGGCAATCAACGAATAATGTTCACACAAACATTGAAATTAATGGAGTTCATCTATAACACATACGATATGTGAATCCTTTTGATATTATTGTTTCATGTTTGCGGGCTTGAGCCCGTATGCTAGTTTTATGGCGGTAACGAGAATCCGGCTTTAGCTTGAGTAAAACGATCATTTTATATGATTAATTGGTGCGCAAATTCAATGTTATTTATTAAATTAGGCTCTAAATAGTTAATTAATTGTACGATTTCGTCGAAGCACATGCGTAACGGCTACAATGTTATGAATGGTGCGGCACAATGGTGCCAAATTATTCAGAAATGGTTCAAGTTTGCGTCGAAATGACAATCACCTCAATATTTCGGGCTGGGGATTAGGTTTATTGCTTTTGGTGCGCTCGATGTATACCCATTTATTACCATGCGCCGCATTCCGCGTATGCTCGACAGAGAGCCACAATGTACCATTACTTTGCTATAATCCATTCGAATGGCATTTCCTCATGAATGCTCATGTAATTAGCTCAATTCCTAATATCAAATCACATGTACATTCAGTGAATTCACGCAAAATTGTTTCGACATTAAGGAGAAAGATTTCTGCATACAATTACAACTATGTCACATCTAAAATCCGATTGCTTTGTCTTTTTCATCATCTCATTCAAATTCAATTTGCGATTTCACAATGCAAAAGTAGGATTACAACATAAAGTGCAGAAAGAGAATTTAACGAACGAAAATTTGTCATAACTCGTCTGAATGGGATAACATAAATGAATCAATATGCTCAACTTCTAAAAGGTCAACGTTTGCACAAACATCCATGCTCAAAATATTGCAATGTTCAAAATAACCCGATCGATGTGTGTATAGCCTATTTTGTGGTTGGTATCGATTTTGCGGGCGGCACACGCACAATATTGTGTCTGTTCGTTGAATGCATCAATTTGTTTTCGGTTGTGATTATCCTATACACTCAATTGGGAACGTTTGCCAAAATATGTGAGAATTGTCTGTTTTGTTAAACATGAGTAAGGGATTAAAATGGGAATAAACACCTTCGGATATTGATTCAAAAAACATAAATCATCTTCAAGCTACGTCCATTCGAAATCCCCATACAGTCTCTCCCTATCTCGCTCATGCTTTAGTTGTCTCCCCCCACAGACACACAAATTCGCTATGTAATATTGAAACTGCACTCGATTCCTAACGATGCTATTGTCATGTTAAAGTTGAGTTGATAATCGATACGAACTGTTTCTGTGTGTGTGTGTGTGTGTGTGTGTGTGTGTGTGTGTGTGTGTGTGTGTGTGTGTGTGTGTGTGTGTGTGTGTGTGTGTGTGTGTGTGTGTGTGTGTGTGTGTGTGTGAGTGTGTGTGAGCGTGTGTGTGTGGCTTGATCTCAAATTTCAAAGCAATAAAATACACTTTTTTGGATGAATCTTTATTGTGTTATCATTGAAATATATGAGTAAAGTTGTGTCTTGTCGCGAGAGAAATTTAATAATACATTACCGTTGCAAAATCAATCACAATGTTTTATATTCCAAGACACTGAAATTAAAGTAAATTAAAATCAACAAAGGTTGCTCTGCGAAAGGATCACTTTGAAATATTGTAATATTAATGTATCTGAATTAATCTGACCGACAAATCTTCCCTGAAAAGCCTCTTTAGGAATTCCGCGTCGTTTGCAGCCTACAAAATTATTATTTATGGACTGTCGTGTCTATTCGTTGCTGCTGGAACTACTTAGGTGCCTGTTCAAATGGGTGTTTTTATTAGGTGTTGGAAAATGATCCCAGCCAAAGTCAGTCATAGAATCAGTAGATGTTAGTTGGCACAGAAGTGGAACATATATAATCAATCATTTATTTGTGTAGAAAATACACAAATTTTCGATGAATTTTGAATTGGCCACCTGTCTCTTGCGCGTCATTCTCGATTGCCCAAAACCCGTGTTTAATTTCCATATTTTATGTGTGTGCATTTTGTGTTTCAATTTATCTTTTTCTCTCATGCTGTGTATCCTTGTATGGCCTACTGTGACGACCCGCCATCGATCGTGTGTACCATTCAACGGCAACACATTTGCTATGTGATTGAAATACAGAAGAGCCTTTAGCCGCTAATGGCAATCACTTGGGATTCGAAATATATCAAAATTCCGGTTACAACAGAAACAACAATAATCGAAATAATGGATTTTATGCAGCGGATGTAGAAAGCAGCTACAGCAACAGCAACCTAGAAACTTCCGATTATTCTGATGATAAGTACTCTGAGCCGAACAACAACAACAAACATCGGTAAGTAGAATACACCTATACATGTAGTGAAAAAGTGGGCAAGCTCGGCATCAAATACCAGTAGAAAAAAGTGTTTGTTGGTTGCGTTTTCCTGCTCCTTGTTTCGTGCAATATTCACATTTTCTGTACACAGAATACGGCTAACTTCACTATTGACTACAGCGAATTTGCTCGCGTAATCCAATTGAAATGTGCATTGTGTGTACGCTGTACGTCTCTGTCTTGGTATTCGAGAGCCGAGATTTCATTTTCAAGGATTTGTTTTATTTGAGCTTTTGCCGCAAGCCAAATCGGTATCGCTTTTCATTATTATTTTTCTATCACGATTGCAAAATTACATGAAAACTCAGTTTCAGAACGTACAAAATATTTCCTGCAACATTTTTTTTCCATTTAAAATGTGTGTTGAGCTAAGTTTTCTTTTGCTGTTCCGACGCTTTCTGTTTTTCATTGAATTTTTCTCCCACAAAATAAATGTAGTCTCGGAAATCAAAAAGCGAAATCAGCAGCAGAACCTATTCACGGAATGTAAATCTTATTCAAATGAACAGCTATTTGACGGGGCTGGGTTGAATAACCTTCCTTGGCATTAACATATATGTATGGAATCCTTTTTCATTGCATCCGTTAAGGTCAATAAGTTCGGTAACACGAACGCGAGCTTTTTTCATTCAATACCATACGCTTCGTTCAATGGAACACTGGTTCTCGCATTAATTCAAGCTTTATCTTCTGATAGAAGAAACAACAACCGCTTGTTTTCGATGAAACAATGAGATTGTGTAAGCCCATTTGTGAATTCCCTGAATTGTGCTCTGTAATATTCAATTTATGCACAATAATTCAGCAATTTTGCTTTGAACAAAAACGATTTGTGCACAGTAAAATCAATATATTCGATGAGTAAATTGATTATTTGATTGTTCGGGTAAACAAATCGGACACAATAAATGCGGCACGACGGATGTACCCATGGCTCAATCTCTAACGCGTGATTGCGTTTCATTAAATTCACAGAACATTCTCAATGAGAAATTTTCACATTGAATTCACACCGTTTAATTCATGCGAAAAGCAAAGCTAAATCATTTCATTAATCGGGAAATTGGTTCGAATGTCGTAAATTCATGAATTCAACACAGTTTTAAAGTTTTAAACTATTTGCCACTACTTCCAATTAAGAATCTCACTAATTTTCGCCAAATGCTTACAGAAAATATTGAACTTGCACAACCATTTTTATTGGGTACGTGCGAGTGGAATTCCATAACATGCATCGCGTCTGACGTTTTTGTTGAAATGCTCCCAAGTCGTAATCCATAGAAAACACTGCAACCAGACGACAAAATGAGTGCGTTTCTGAAATCGTCAGTTTATTGAGAATTATCATTCCATCGGTTGCGTTTGGCAGTGGATTTGTCACAACTACAGATTTACTTAGAATTTATTGCTGATAAATTTTGAATGTAACGTTTGTCATGCGACACGAACCAAAAATATATCGTTTTGTATCCGGTCTCACGATCGAATAGCATTCTGCTGATGTCTCAAAATATAGTCAAAGTTTGAAATCCAATTTCTGCAATCGAACACAATATCGAATGTTAGTTCATTTTCACTTTTCTATTTTTATTTGGAAAGAAAGAGCAATATGTTTTCCGTAGAAAAATCGTTCTCTCTAAATGATTTTTGATTATCTCTAGTGCGCACGAAAAGAAAATTGCTGATGGGAAAAGTTTCGGTGGAATGTTTGAAAAATGACCGTTTCGCATTACATTTTCACTCAAAAATGTTGGTTTATTCCGAAAAACCACGAACGAACGAAGAAATGTGATGATTTATTTGTCTTGCTAAGTTCCCTGAGCAATCAGTTTTATTCATGATCAGAAATTCATATAAAAATCACCCGTATGAATGCGGGTGCAAATCGTAAATAAAAATATGGCGCCAGCAACGAAAAATACGTTGACGTTGCTTTTGATCCTCTAGCGCAATCAATATTATGTTTGCCAAGCAAAACAGTATTTGTGGAAAATATTGGAAAGGCTTTTTAATCCAAAGCAAACATTCGGCATTCGTATGTTAACAAAGATATTTGCATATATTGGGGTAAACATATCTATTGCTCGGAATTCAAGCCGAGCGCTTGAGACACAGCGAGAAAACGCTGTTTCTCTCGATGGGCTTCGATTGCATTGAAAAGAGAGAAATACAATCCTTTCTGGCCGACAAACATATCGGAAAAAGCTCACTATATTTTCACTGAAATAACAATTCTGCAATGATTTTAGACAAACAAGGGAGCTTCATGTGATGCGAAAGATACAATTCGATGCACCATCAACGAAAGCCCTGGAAATCGTCGAGAAAAATCAAAAGTTTCGAGAATTGGAACAAAAACTATGAGAAAAAAATATTGTTTCTGTAAAAGATTTGTTTCGTGAAAACATTGAAGAATTTATCGAAGAAAACACTGGAACAAATACAATATGTTTCAAAGTCGAACCAAAAGGTGCATAAAAGCGGACTCAGAAAATATGATTCGCTCAAAATCATTATGCAAATAAACACACAAAAAACAATTCTTTGAATGTGAAACACTAGTCATGTGTTTCAAATCAATAAATATCTGTTTGAGAATCGAATTTATGAATGTTGCTGTGGCAGAAAATGTTCCTGTTGCTGCTTTGGCAAGAGCTGAGAAAAACCCCACGTTCTGCTTTTTTCGCAGGTGTGTTATTAAACAATTGATTTATGGGCCCCACATTTTTTCTCCTACCGTATACGGTATTACGCTCTGACAAACCATAGCATATTATCCACCATCCATATCCGGTTTCATAGTACACGTTTGGACAGCTCATGTTTGGGTTTTATTCAGTGTTCTTATACAAAATATAGTGCGACAGACAAATACAAAAGCAAATAAATGACTCTATTTGAATCGCTTGGGCGTACAACTCGATGATGTCGCTACAACACCGATAAAATCTTACTCTAACACCTGTACAAATCCAGCCGAAGCGGTCAGAGCACAATGTAAAATCACTGGAAATTACAATTGTTATCGGTGTATTTGTTCTTTTCAACCATTGGCATTCATTCTGTCCATTTCTACATGACGCTATCTAAACGATATTACGTTTTAATTGTAACGAATTGTTCGGAAGAATGGAGCACAAAAAAAGAACAAGCTGTCTTGTCGAGATTGCGATTTGTAACTTTTCTAAATGCTTGTTTTGCATTTGCTATGCAGCGGAAAACCCTGTGCACATAACGTGATTTAATATTTTAATTCCCTCGCCGAATGTAGTATTTTGGAATTCTTTGATGAGCACACACAAAAAATGTGCTCAAAAAACTGTGCTTAGTTAATTAACACCGGCGGAAAAAAGAAGCGGTCTTCAAGCAGACACATGTGATGTTTCACTACATTTATTCGTTAGTGATGATGCAAGCGTGAGCGTGTGATAGAATTTCGTTCAGCGATGCAACAGTCAAGACTAATCTACTTCCACAATTTACTTATAAATTATGCATTTCATTCATGTTGCACATTATTACCATACTGTGCGCGCATATGCAACGTTGTGTGCTCGACAGTCAAAATAATGATAGCGTCTCATTTTCATGTAAAATTCATTTAAATATCGTCAGCTCTTTGTGGTTGATCGAATACGAAACTTTGGAAATCGCTGCTTTCGCATCTGCCTTCACCTTTTGCAAATTACAAAAAGTTTGAATCTTCGCTCGGTTGGCGATGCTCCACTTCTTCGGTCCCAGTTATTTTATGTTGAAAGCTTCTCATTATCTTTTGCAGCGCAATTTGGTGCTCTTTTTTCATTACTTTCATTCCAAGATGAAAACCAAAAAAGTAACACGTTCAAAAGATGCACGGGAACATGGAAGAAGTATCTTATTTCATGCAGTTTTTGCCACCCTTAAAGTTTTTGCCGGGTGATTTCAATAATATGCACGTTGAAATTCATTTGGAACATTTAGGACAGCCACTGATTGGAAAGCAGATTATTATTTTGTGTTGGTCTACCGGAAGTGTACGTCGAATAGTTTGCTTACCTGTTTTATTTTTTCAGTGAAATGGCCTAATTGACGACGCGTTGCAGATGGCATTAACGAATTTTTCAACACCATTATACCATACCGCCGGTATCTAATTGCTGTTTGTTTCGGAAATAACCAACGCAAAATCCACTTATCGCAATTAAAAAAAGCATTTGCACGCGCTTTGTTTGCATGCCAAATCTTGCATAACCCGCTTTTAATTTATTTTATTACTAGCAGTTATGCACGTTGGGCTAACAACAAAATGCTTATCTATATTGGATTAGCTGGAAAATAGTCCGCACACATTCAAAACTTCGTCATGACGAATGGCGGCAAAATGAAAATCAACGTACGAAGGAAAAGCGGCCATAGCCAAAGCATCATGCGTTTGCAAATTTATCCCGCTCACACGTTTAAATATATATCAAACGTGTATTTCTCGACGAGGTTCTACACGGCAACGTGGTCCATAAAATCAAATAAATGAAAAAGTCCGTCATTAGCGCAAATTCTATGGTTTATTTCGGCAAAATTTTCTTCAAATTAACGAATTTCTTGGAATTCACGGATTTTTTTTCGTAATATTCAAATTCGCTAAGAATTTTCGAATTTGTCTCTTAAACTCGCGAATTTGCTGGGAATGTTCCAATTTTTTGCGAATTTCCGATTCTTTTCATCAATGCACGTATTATAATAACTAACGCTAAGGGGAAATTCGCAAATTCGTTGAAGATTTGAAATTCGGAACAAAATTCGTATAAAGCTATTTCCAACTTTGATCTGCAACTTTTATTTATTGCTTATTTTAATATTATTATGTAATAAATCGTCGGTTATAAGAAAACTTCTTTGAAATTTAAAATCATGAAAAAAAAATGAAATTGATACGGAGGACGCATTCTTTCATGATCTTTCGAAAGAATTCTCATTCAAATTCAAAGCATTCATTGGATAATGCCAACGACTTCTTTGGTGTCGTGATTGAATGACATGAATAATGAATATCTCTCTTACTCGCTCTCTCTTTTTTATGAAGGATCTTTTAAAATTGAGCGCCGAATTTTCGGTTTTGTAATCTAGCTTTCATCTAAATGGTGAGGGTCTATTGTACGGTTTTTAGCCTATTTAATGCGATCATAAAATTTATGGCGACATTTAGCGAATCTTGTAACCCAATAACAATAGACACAAACACACGTGCACGCAAAAAACGACTCAGCACTATAGAAACTAAAAACTTCTAATGACATATCAGATAAGAATAAGGGTTTGGCTCTTGTTTACTCTATTATCGGCGTTATTTGCGCACGAACAATGGGTTCGAATCTTACACTAGTCATTCAACCGCTCTCTTTCTTTCCCTTATTTTCATCCTCACTCTAACTACTTGTCGCTTTTTATCCGTCAAGACATTTAATTTTCAATGCGCTGTAGTAGTGTGATAAGCTGAACAAACCTCAAGTGCTCATCGACTCTAATTAAGTTGAATAGCGGTGAAGGTTGTATGCTAGCGCGCAGACATCTTATTACATGTCATAATGGAATTGATGTTTGTTTTAAGTGAATCATTACGACCTCTGATCAGTTTTTTGGGTCATATGTTCTCAAGCTATTGAAGCAAACTGTTTTCTTGCCAATTCGCAGTATCCAGTCCAGTGTACATAAATAATTTAATTATCTTCGCAGAGATTGCAGTATTTGACCTATTTTGCGACTGGTTTATTCTTGATGCATTGGCAATAAAAGCTTTAAATAGGCACCCCCGAGAGCACAATTGAAATTTACACCAGTTCAAAAGAAAAACAAATGAACGCAAATTGATCCTTAACTTAAACGGAATTTTATAATTATTCAGGCAGTCATTTAATATGCATTCCGCTTTTTCATGAATCATAGAAATAAAAATAGCTTTCAATGGAACAAGTTAGCAAAATTTAAATTTTTAACACGAAATGGTGATATTTATTCTCATTTTTTCGATCGTCGCTCTTCATTCTCGTCTATTCTGCAAAAAAAATTGGAATTTCAAATTTCAAGAATCAAATTTAATTTTGTTGCAGCGCAGTTTAAATGAATTCACCATCTGACATTAAACGTTAATATTTTTAAATAAAGCTTTCCGATTGCAAAAAAACAAATTAACTTCCATTTGGGAAAAATGGCTTTGACGACTCTGGAAAAGTTAAGTATGCTGTCGAATGGCGCAAGAATGGTGCGCGACAAGAATGCATATTGTTTTACAAATTTACAAGTTATTCACAGGTGAAAATAAACCATGTATTCACGATTCTAAAAAAAATTTGCTTGATTTTTGTTGCTCACGTTCTACTACTATCATAATTCGACAATTTTATCCGCCGTTTCCACTTTTTTCCTTCCGAAATAAAGATTTTCGATTTCAGCTACTTCTTTTCTGTTTTGGTGTTGCTTTCTTCAAAATAATCTATTTATTTATTCGATTATTTGCGACAATCTTGGTACTTTTTATCTTCAATTCTTCTATTGTTGGCTTTTTTCGATTGTTACATTGGTTTCATACACGCACATTCATTCAGCCTTGACGTCTGTATTTCAGTTTACACAGTCAAAGACGGATGAGCTTAGTGCGTGTGGCAGCAACAGAACGACGTTAAGTAATTTTTGCTTATCGATATATTTCGGCTTGACTTCGTCTGCCGTAAATGCGGCTGCAATCATTTAAACCACCATGAGCAACACGTGGCCAAAGCCGAAATTTATATTTGTCGGAACCACAGATTAAGATATGCTCACCACTCGAGTCAACGCACACACCATTCCCTGTTGTTTTTTTCATGCCTTCTGTCAAGCATAAGCCAGATTAACCTGGCTTTCATCTGCCAACATTTTCCACCTTGTTACTTCATGCTATTCATTCTACATTCTCCAGGGTTTTTGGCACGTTGAACTCACCCTATTAGGCGCTTACCAAAAATAATACAAAATCAAGCTTCTGAACTGTTTTCTCATCCTTCTTGCATCTTCATAAGCGTATTTCCTAAAAGGATCAGTGCAAATGATTTTTCTACCCGCTGAATCTACATTTATAAATAACTACATGTGGAAGGAAGAAATGAAGAAGGAGAGAAAAAAGGGAAGAAATAGATCAAACGAACATAGGAAAAATGAACTGTGGAACTTCGGACCTCTGGCCAGAATTTAATATCATTTATCGAAAGTTTCAATCGTGCGAATGAAATAAATGAGAGCACGTTGGCGGTTTAATTACCAAGTCGATTGCGCGTTTCAAGTTTCGGTGATGACGTTAAACAGTTTGCAAATTCCTTGGGGCTGTTAATTTTGTGCAAATTTCTGTTACTTCGAATGTAAGACTTAATTGGTTCGAAACACAACAACAACAACAGAACCGAATAAAGTTGTGGCAGTAGTTTTTTGCCAAAATCGACGATGATTTTAGTATTTTTGCCGTGAACCAAAATAATAAATTCCATTGATTTATTCAAGTTTTAGACGTGTAATAATAAATCGAAAATGTTTGCTTGTTGTTGGGTATGTAAGAGTTGTAAAATCAACATTCAACTTATTCATAAAGTGGAAAACAAAACGTATGAATCGTGCGATTCATGTTTCGAATGCATTTTGATTATGACATGGGGAGTAAGTTTTCGTGTTTCGCTACGTAATTTTCTAACAGTATAATCAAAAAGAGAGAAAAACGAAAAAAGTAATAAAGAAAGAAAAAAAGAGAAAAGTCACTCCGAAATGAGTATGAGTCGATGTGGTGCCATAAAATTGGTTGATTGTGGCTTAATATAGCCCCTCAAACAAAAATAGAAGAGATTCAGCTTCGTTTAAATACACATGAATTATTTGTGATTGGATTTTCAATTTGAGCCACGCAAACACACACACACACACACACACACACACACACACACACACACACACACACACACACACACACACACACACACAAGTATGGAACAAGCTTTCGTGTCACATCTGCTGAAATCGTAGAATATCAAAATTGGGTATTGCTTGCGCAACGATTCCCTTTGAAATTTTGTCATTCCGAGCAGAAAGTGATGAATGAAGTGAACTTACTGATTTTGGTCTAATGGATAAAAAGTATACAAACTTATACTTTTCCGCACATACAACTGAGTGGTCAAGGTATTGCGATCGGTCCAAAAAATTCAAAACGCTCGGAATAAGTTTTCTATGCGTTTTGAACCTAGAAAAAACGATTGCAACCATTCCAAAAACGGAGCAATTTTTTGTCCGTGTGTGGTACGTTGTCCGTTGTCCGTTGTACGCAAAAATTTGTTAACACGATAACTCAAACATTCGAGATTAGAATTGATCAAAAACTTACACACGCATTGAACTTCAAAAGGAATAGAAATCTATTAATTTTCAGCTCAATTAGATAATTTTTTAAATAATAAAGAAAAATTTGTATGAGGACTATGTCTAGTTCGCATTGTATCATTATGACACTTTCAGAATATTATTATTTTATGAACAAAATAAGTTATGCAAAATATCAAGTCATTCCGATGAGATTTAGGACTACCTACCTCCCCTGCAAAATTTTCGATTTTCTGGGTCGAAATTCAAATTTTGTCATTAAATTTGGATGAAGAAGTATTTGTGATTTTCTAATCTGTGTTAATTTCATCAATTTGAATGCTCATTAACTTTCTGACGAAAGTTATACATAACATAAATGTAGAACCATATCTATCGTTGGCATGAATTGAAAGTTCAGATCAGAGTGAACTAATTCGTAATTGTTATTACCAATTCAAAAATAGAGAAAGTTGAAGTAAAAATTAGGAACTGAGATGTTTATTCGTTTTTTTATTAACATTTAAATTTGAATTACATGATGTGTAATGACTCGAAATTCGATCTCATCGTAATGACTTCAAATTTTCTGTGATTTATTCTCAAAGTTGCATGATGATTCGATAAGAAATAAACATAAATCCAATACAAATGCGTAGCAATCAATGAAAAACTCGTAAACCCCAACAATTTCGGGAAATGTGCGGAAAAGTTAGTTTTACGTACGTAAGACCATTGATTTGATATACAAAACAAATGGCACCTACGTCAACAACATGAATGAGCGTAGGAAGTGGATAATTCGAGAAAATTTATGATTCTTAATAGTTTCAACAAAAAAAAATACATCGTATTATTTTACTTTTTGCAGAAACCTACATCGTTCACCACATCGCAAGCATAGACGGCACACCAACAACCTAAACAGCTCGGTCAAACCGAATAATACAATTCGTCATCGTTTAGTGGCAACGAGTAGTGAATTAAGTATTGAGGTATCCGAATTGCACGCACTCAATGGCCGCCTGGAAATTACCTGCCTCGCAACCATTCCAGCGCGCGTGAAACCAGGCGAACAATACGCCGACTATAAGACGTATTCCGTGAAAAGTAAGTAAAGAATCAAATTAAGTCAATAAAACACATTTGCGTGTGTCACTCAAAATCAATTTTCCCAACCTATCGCCGATTACTTATGAATGTTGACAAACGTTCTACATGATGGTTTCAAATCCAAACGTAACGCATTAAAGTGATTAAAGCGATTTTCCTTTTTCGCAGAAAGAAAATCTGATGAAGCCGCATATTTTGCATTAAACTTTTTCATCTCAAGGAATAAAGTTTTCACATATATTTTTTTTTCACGGTCATCAATACCATTTTAACGTCTTTTTCAAGGGTTTCCCTTACTTACGACTCGCTGAACTGAAATCATTTTAATTTAATTCTTGTATTTTATTGGAAACGCCGAAGCCATTACCGGTGAAACGTGTAGAAAAGAAATTGAATTATTTTCACTGCAAAATATACACTTTTTTCACTTATTCTTTTTATCAAATGGGGCAAAAAAGTGTATGATGATTTCGGGTGGTGGGGCTTGGATAGAAGAGCTTTCTGTGCACTGGCAAATACATTCAATTGTGATCGATTTTTAAATTGTCGCAAAATTTCGATTCGTTCGATTTTGATGTGATTCCCTTTCGCAGATCATGTTCGAACGAACACGAACGCATGACTACACACTCTTTAACTATTATAATAATCCAGCAAAATGGCACTCAATGCTTCAGTTCACGCGCATACATTTACATAAATGTGTTTATATAACAGAATAATATGCGTAGCTCTTGAAATGAAATTGCACAACTTCTTCGGCGATGCTCATAGCAGCTGAAGTAGATGCATCAGTAGCAGTAGATCGAGCGCTGATTTCTTCTTGTTCTCTTATTATGTTTATTACTTTTATGTGAATAAAAATGCCACCATTTACGTAATAATATCAAGTGGCAGGGAAAAACCATCAAGAGTATGCACTGAAGAATCACATCACTACTCGTGTATTTGCATCGTTTACATATTTTACACTCGACAATTTTCGCAGTAGCGAAAAAAATACGGATAGAATTTTTCGTAAAAACAACCACTAGACTATATTTGACGAGAGACGAGAAAAAATCCAGTGCGGCGCATTTGTCGTCAACAAGATGACGAGTCGGGCGGGAATAGGTGCTCATGAATCGTTTATAAATCTCGCATCAAATTATTGTATAAGGAAAAATTAGAATTACATCAATTTTCCGTTTTGATATGTATGCCGTCGACGCGACTTTTATCTGTGTGCGCGAAAAATAACTGTTTCGGTAGGTGAGTTGTGGGGTTCTCTCTTTTGTGTGAATTTTGAAGCACACTCGCATGTGAGTGTTGCATTTTTGATTTATTTGCCACAGCTGTGGTTTTTCTTTTTGGTTTCTGGTCTCAACAAAAGTTGCTGCAAGGTGCACCCGAGATCCCGAAAGCAGGAAGGAAGAACAATCGCAACACTAAAACGATGAATAATGGCCGTTTAATAAGATTTTTTTATCTTCACCATTTGCATATTACAAGAGATAGCAGCTCTTTCATCAGGCAATAACTCAACATGTTGAGCAAATCATTGATAAATTTACTAGTCGAACTTTCCATCGTTCTCTGAAAAAAAAGCATGAATACTGAGAAACAATTCGAATTTTATTGAAGTGCTTGTGTTTTTACTCGTGTGCAATCCAATGGTAAATTTATTATGGTATATTAAAATATGGCTGAATTTACGGGATGGCGTACGTTGTTTTCGGCACGATTCAAACTTCAATGAAGAAACTATAATAATGTATTAAAGATAAAAATTGAAAAAAGCTTGCACCACGTAGCAACTCCTTTGGCCTGTATGCTGTCTCGGCTCGAATCGCATATAAGTTCTGGGTTGGCACGGCTTTTTTCACCCGACCGATGATGGCGGCATGATGAGAACGTGATCAGAGATCTTTCGTGACTATAAATATATTTTTCCATCGAATCATGACTCACGTTCATGGAAATGAAGGAAGCGACTTTGTAGAACCACGCAAAAAACGGTTCCCTCACAATGCAGTTGGAATAGGAATTCATCCTACACGAAATGCTCTACGTTCAATTCAATGTTGCAAATCTTCAACTCGGTCCATTTGAAAAACGACGTAAGAAGTTTTTTGCATAAAGAATAATGAATGTAAACTCATTAAATTTCTATCATCTTCATACTTTTGAACGTGTCAATTTCAAGCAAACACAAATGCGCACCCGGCAAACGAGAGATTGCCAAAAAAACATGAAGGTCCGGCGAGAAAATATGGTGGCATTGCACATACGAATCCGAAGTCTATGAATGGAAAGGCGATGATATTCATGAATTGGCTTGAATATTTGATGCAAATGTTGAATTGATGAAAATCGCTAAATCCGTTAGATCAAAGCGAACACATTTTAATAGAGTTTGAACATGCGACTTGAATTAGACCGGCGTCGATGAACTAAACTACATTCGCAGAGAAAGAGAAGGGATATACACGATGGACGCCATTTCGAACTTGTATTTGTCCCTAATGCGTCTTTTTCGATGGAATGTTGGCAGACGAATAGAAAAATGATCGGAACATGTTCAACAAAGTTAAAGTCTCAGAAAACAGCATAAAGTTTTAATATCTCTATTGCTCTTCTGCAAGCTAAAGCGATATATTGCATTGAATGGGCCCCGTGCCATGTCAAGCATAATAATCGATCGGAAAAAAATACGAGCGCTTTATGTCAAGTGATAGCAGAATGGTATCGAATCGAAGAACCGGTATAACGGGTGAAAGAGTGTGAATAAAGGGTGTTCCGTGTTGTGTGTCTGTTCCTAGTGTGGGCCGGTTGTGACTTTGTGCCTCAATCGTCACCCATGGAAAAACCGTTGGACGTTCAATGTGAAAACTATCGGAAAATAATAAATTTAATTTTGTATTACTTCAATGTGTTGACGTACACGGAACACCCAATCTCCATCATCTTGCTCGACCAAAGCGAAAAAAATGCACTCTCCATGACAACTGATCACATCCAACTCAACTCAAGTTTCAAGTTTGCATTCATAAAACGCCAACATGTCTCGCACACATTGAATTTCAAGAAGAATGTGCAATATCTATCTTCATCTCTTATTTGCATAGCATTTTCTTTCTGTCCATCTCGATAAAAGAGAGAGAAATTCTTGCCATGTCTTTCAAATTGGCGATTGCTCTGCTCTTGTTGATTTTCTGAATCCCCAATGGCGATAATATATGATCGCATCTATTTGAATGAATCGCAAATCAAATTCAATGGTTTTCGTTGTGAAGCAAACAGTTTTCTTCTAACTATGTATGCATTCGAGTGCAATTTTGGTTTCAAGATAGCAAGAGAGATAGAGAGAGAGGGAGAGAGAGAGTTTGCTGACTTTGAATCGGAAATTCAAATGACGTCCATTAAATCTAAGAACTGCAATTAACCAGAAGTCAGACTGGCAAAATGAAATGTAAACACAAAGTTTCAGCGCAAGTGCACTCTCTCTCTCTCCCTCCTATGAGTGTGTTTGTGTTGATTTTCATTCGAATTTTTTAAAAGTTCTGCATTTAATTATTTGAATAGTATAAAATGATTTGGTACATCAAGAGTAATCGAATTTTCATTTTGTTATTTGCATTTTGCAGTTGACATCGATCCAATGGAAACGACGACATTACGACCAGCAATAAGCGACATGGCTGCACTGGGCAATTCATCGAATCGAAGCGATTTCCAGAGGCTTCGCATTGCATCGATTACACTAAATTTGCCAATTCTACTGATAGTCTTGTTTTATTTTCAACGTTCCTTCTCGATTCCGTAAAGAGGTGGGAAATGAATTTCGGCAATCAGACATGAGAATCAAATCAGACTGCTTTTCAACGCTTGGAAATGAGTGAAATGAGGAAATGTTAGTGAGTAAATTATAAAATAATCGATATTTTTTTTAAAAAAGATAGACGGACAGACAGTAAATGAATACTTGTGGTTTTGTGTAGGTTATTGAAACACTCATTGATTCTTTATGAGAAAATACTTAGCTTAGGACATGACAAAATAGTTCCGAAATCAATTATTTAAATTACAAAAATGTTCACTTTCAGTACAATTCATAATAATAATAAAGTTGAACTGCATGATTAAATATATTCTATTTTCAAGAAGAATAAAAACGACGAAAAATCAGTTCAATAACGAGATAAGAACAAGGAAATGGAAAATGCAAAATAGAAACAAATCTAATTGGATGCATGCAAATACCGAATAATATAAATGTTTTTCAATATCATTATGAACCAAATATTTGTGTGACATCCACAGCAAATATTATATGTGCAACAGAATGCTTGCAACATTTATGGATTGTGCCTAATTTCCAACGTAAACAAAATTCAGTTCAAAAAGAAACTAAACGGAATGTTCTTCATGGGAACTGATGAAAAACGGCGCTAAAAGTAAATAAATATAATTGTATAATGGCTATTATTTTTGTGTAATCGATGTGTATGCTTCAGCTATATATTTATGTGTTTAAAATGAGCACATCATAAAATAGAGAGAGAAGAAGAAAATGTGGTAAGATAGCTAAGTCGTTGTAAATAATGTACATTTGAATTTTTAATAGAGTGTAAGGGCAAAAAACTAGCATATAGACATGGAAAGAGCGATAAAAAACAGTTGAAAATATGGCAAGTCTTCATATTTTTCGATTTCGAAATGTTTGATGCTGGCAAAAAAACCATCATCTATTCAGAGGGTTTTTTAATCAGGTTCAAAGTTACAACATGTGACACATAAAAAGCACCGCGTAAGTGGGTACGAAACGAACCGCGCGTTCAGATCGAATGCAATGATACACTTTAATATACGCTTTTGATTGATCGTTTTATAGTAAAGATGGCAGATGTTCTTCGGGGATATTAGGAAAGCAACCGTGTTTCGACCCGATCTGGGACAAAGTCAACTGATTTTCGTCACGCAATAAAAAACATCCGCGCCAACAACAATACATGAGCATGTTGAGCACAAACATAACTGTTAGGTTGATGTGTCACATTTCCATATGATGATGCACTGCACTTACTATTGCATTAGCTAGGGTCTTTGCGATGTGTGTACATGTTTTTTTTTCACTTGAACCGTTCCACATACTTCCTCAGTGCCATTTTTCGCTCCGTGAACTTTTTTTATTTTCATCCTGATTTGCATTCACACCGGTCGTGATCATTTTCTCATCCTGTTTGAAGTTTCATCTTTGTTCACAACATCTATTTCTCCCTCATGAGCGAGCGCGAACTCACTCTATTTTAATTCTGTATTTTGCAAATTGTACGCTTCACACAGCGCGAAGAGGTCATATGTTGAAACTGAGATATGGGGTAAAAAGGGCGGGTGCGCGACTAAACGGAAAAATCGAGTGCAAGAGCATAAGCAAATCGTTCGAGGTCACGCTAATGTATATCTAGAACATACTAACAGAGCGCGAGAAAGTCAGAACCAGTGCCAACAACAATCGCCCAAGAACACAAAGGAAACAGGTTATATTAAAAATGCAACAGCACACTTTTAAACCGAAGCATTCTCTTGCGAATTAAAGCGAATGGCGACAGCATGGCAAAATACATGGCGTCAGCTATACGTTTCGCCGTCGATGTTCACCGACCGACCAGTTGCGATATACGCTGCGGCATTTTTGCCATTTTCTACTGAATGACGGTAGTGAAAATGAGAATAAAAAAAACGAAACAGTGGTAGAAAATACTGCTCGAAATAAGTGAAGCACCTCAGTTATGTATGAACATACAGCGTGTGTTTTCATTTTGGCTTTCGACGCGTTTCCATCAATGACGAACGGTATTCATCACAGACACACAATGATTTTAATGTTCGAAATGTGACTGCAAATCATTTAAAATATATTCAAAATAATGCGAATGGTTTATTTATGTGGGCCAGTCGGAAAGGACGAAATATATGGTATATTGCGCTCGGAAGGCACATCGGCTAGAATCACTCATGCTTACTCAGCATGAGTTTAGCACCGTGTGGAGTTTTCGAGCCGAAAACAAACACAATGCAATTTTTATGGATTGTAATGTGATCGCAACGATTTGAAATCTGATGCTATGGCATTCCTGTTTTGAAAGTCCATAAACGTTCCATAATTACATGCTGACAATGAGATGTATTTGATATGGAGTGTCCAATGTATGGAGTCTACCGCTGGAGTGTCATGCACGCGTGAACATTCATGCTAAAAATGCGCAAAAATTTTGTAATCTTGTTGTGCTCGAAAATAAAGGATTGTATATGCGTACTCATTAAAATTAATAGGCTGGCCTAGTGTGCTTGGATGAAAAGCATGCAAAGAGAGAGAGAGAGAGAGAGAGAGAGAACGGGAGACAGTGAAGTGAGACACACATGGAAATGTGTATTGTATTTATATTTTTCACCGATTTGCTCATGCAATTTGAAACAATGTCATGTTGCTTCCGAAACAGAAATGAAAATTGCACGCAAACAAACAGAGAACGGTAAACAAAACAATTGTAAAATATTGTGAAAACAAAAGCGAAAATCCAACAAGTATTCGTGCGAAAGAGAGTTAGTGATGTTTTGCAATGTGCATTCGCAAGTGCATCGCATTCCGTTTGCAAACAACATCATCAGCATATGTGTAATTTTCGGTAACAATTGCACTCCACCGAGTTGCCATATATGAAAAGCACCAAAAATGTAAACAATATGTTTTGTGCTACCTTTTTGGCCGTACGCCATCGTTTCTTCCACTCTTTTGTGCGGGACGAATGCATAGGATGGAAAGGTAAAACAAATGAACGAGCGAGCGAGAGAGGATTCATTCTCAAAACAGAGAGCGAAAGGGAAATATTGGGGATCGAACAAGAGAAAGGAAGCGGGAAGAAGGGGCAAGTTGAGTGCTATTTTTGAATTGTTTATGCAACGATCGCATCAATTTGAATTGCACGAAACGAACAGATTTAGCTGCTTGCCGATGCTTTTTTGCAACAATCGGAATGGGTAGTTCAACACTCGAAATGGTTGGCATTCGTTACATGAACCTTTTAGCTTAAATATATACTTGCGTCGCACATCCGTTCATAGATTTGACTGTCTCTGTGTGTGCGTGCGTATGTGCACGTTCAACACATTGTCAATATGCAAACATCGAATCTTCTTTGCATTAATAATAACATACTATTATTGAGTTACACCTCACTCTCTGTTCTTTTATTCTATGCGCCCGTATATGGGATAGCACCATTCTTTGTTGCAAAAACTTTTGAATTATGTTTGCTCTGTGTTAAACATGAATTATGCATGTAAACCGAGTAGTTTTTGAACTTTGTGTCGCAATGTTCGTACAACAATTTTTTAACGTTTGCATGTGGCGCGATGGTTGAAGGCTTTATCCAAAGAGATCTTTTCGTGTGTGATTCTTGCGATTTAAGCTCATGTTGGGCGGTAATTTTTGGATTTCCATCCACCAAATTTTTTTTCACATCATAATTCACACGCCATAATAGAAATTGTGTAGCATGAAACTTTAAGCTTGGTCACTTCGCACTCTCAATCCCATAAATTGTATTTTGCAGCAACAAAACGCGCACGAAAACTCCTTAAAGGACAAATGTTATCACACTGCATTAACATCGTCAGCTGTAGCTAGAGTTTTACCAACTTATAGATAAGTTAACTTTTTTTTACAGCATTTAACTGTTTGCCTAATGAATTTTTCGGAAGTCGGTGCCGCCGAAAATCATTATCTTTCCATTTGCATAACTTGAAACGGACCGATAAAAAGCGTATTATTTTTAATGGCGAGGGTTTCTCATTTTGCTTCGAATGAATGAAACAATTTTGTGCATTGGATAATTTTGGACCGAAATGTAGATTATAATGTTCCATTTGAAGATGAGTGTGTGTTGGAGCCGAGCGGAAAGCAGTTATGTTGGACCCAGCAACTTGTATTTTTCGTCATTATAAAGATATTTATTCAATTTGAGAACTTTATAGCAAATGAAATATCTTCCGTTCGATACGCTCAACAAAGATTAACATTTCGTGCTAACAATAAACTTTACTGGGCCACTTTCTAAATCACATAAATTCCTTCATATGTGTATTGTACAATACAGTAGAATCTCAGAAAACGCAACTCGCACAAAATGCAACTTCCCAGAAAACGCAACCGCTCTTGAGCTTTAATGCTCTTCCCTAAAAACGCAACATTTTGGTTGCGTTTTCAGAGACTTTTTTTAAAATGTATTTTACATCAACCGTTTTGCAATTTTTGCGAAGATTTTTAAGACAGAACCAAATTAACACAGAACACAGTAGCCGATCATATTGCCCATATCTGTGCAGTATGACTACTGGTGTCAATATTCATGCGATGCGTCCCGTTATGTATTTCCTTAATCCCTTTTTCTCAGAATTGTATTGAGAGATATAGATTCAAAGCGTGAACACATTAATCAAATGGTGTGAAAGTAACAATGGCACCGGTGATTTAGCCAACTTGCTTAACTTTCGCGCAAAGATTGTTCAACAATTTTTGTTAAACCAAAAACACAAACTATAAGCTATTCTTACGAGCTATTTCAAACCAATGGAAACTGACTAATCCTTTAATTTTTGCCATAATTTGTCGTTAAAAAGAAATAAATCTAATATTTATTCGTTGTTATGGAACTTTTCCCTAGTCGAATATGAGAGAAATTACTTATTATCAATAAAAAGAGAATGTTTCAATCAAAACACCTGTTTTTGATGGTTTTTCAAATTATTCCAGAAAACGCAACTTTTCGGAAAACGCAACTACCACCGGAACGCTTTGGTTGTGTTCTCTGAGATTCTACTGTATTATTTTTCTGAGAGATTGCATAAACTAATTCTCCGAAGAGAATATGTTGCTGAAGCATAGTGATTTTGATTTTGGCACGTAAACCAAAAGATCCTTGCAATTTGAAATTCAGATAACATAGAACATGAAAATCTCTTCGCTCTTTTGTGCAATTGTTATCTCAGCTCTCAAAAAAAATAAGTGGCGATATAAAAAAGGGTGACTTTGTCCAGATCCATTGAAATTTTGTCACAATGCGTACTTGCGGACGAATGTGTATATATGATTTGCATATTGAGACGTATGACCGACCGGACCTGTTGTCCACCCAACAACCTTTTTTTACAATCGACAATGGAGAGAAGCGAATGTTTGTTATTACGTTGACAATTTTTGTGTATGATTTTTATTATAATAATAATGATGATACATCTAAACATATTCATATGAAATATCAAATTGTTGGCGGCTGACAATTTAGATTGACATTTTCATTGTCCAGAAAAGGATGTTAAATAAAAACACAAAACCGAAAAAGATGCACGGAATTCATATTCATTATTATTAGTTGTAAATGTAAAGTCAAAAACGTATTACGTATTCAATTGTGTCGGCTGAACGATCGGCAGCCAGTACAATACATTTTGACCCTTTTTGGAAAGCGGAAATCAATTCAAAATCACAAGCAGTTTCAATTACATATTGCATGGGCCAACAACATATTTTCCAGTCGCTTCGTTATGTTTGAATATATTTACCCTCTTCAGTTCAATCAAGCTAATTTGTTTTCTGTTTTTTAATTCCGTTACAAGCGCCACACACACACACAAACAATTAGCTCCGTTCGCAATATGCAACGGCATTCAATTCAAATGATTGTGCGTATACTATTTCTGCTGGTGTGCGTGTTTATGCAGTGGCGTATAAAACAAAACACCGGTTCGATAAATAACAGCATGTCTTTAATAGATTATTGCTTCAAAATTCAAATTATACAGATTCGCAGCTGTACATGGCCCAAAAGCTGCCTCATTACAGCACTCCAAATCAGTTGATGTTGATGTTTACATTCCCTTACTCCTTCGTTGATTAATACTATCTCCAAATAAAACACAAATAAGGACGAAAAAACTGTGTCAACTGTGTAAGTACCAGGTACTTGTATATGAAACCGCGGTTGACATCTAGCGGTCAATAGCTGGTGATCTGTCAAACCATGTTGTTCATGCTTATTAGTAAATATGACATCTGGCAACAATACTCGACATCGACCGCAAGGCCAAATCCGGCCAAATCGGTTCGGACGGAAGACAATGCTGTGTGTTTGGTGGGATCAGAAGGGTGTCATCTATAATGAGCTGTTAAAACCTGGTGAAACGGTTAATACTGATCGCTACCGACAGCAAATGATCGATTTGAACCGCGCATTGCTTCAAAATCGGCCGGAATATCAAAAAAGGCAACACAAAGTGATTCTCTTGCACGACAATGCTCCATCACACACTGCAAGACTGGTCAAGGAAACGATTGAGGCGCTTAGTTGGGAAGTGCTACCGCATGCGGCCTACTCACCAGACTTAGCACCGTCAGATTACTTGTTCGCTTCGATGGGTCACGCACTGTCGGAGCAGCGCTTCACTTCTTACGAAAATGTGAGATAATGGCTCGATGACTGGTTTGCGTCAAAAGACGAACAGTTTTATTGGCGCGGTATTCATAAATTGTCCGAAAGATGGCATAAATGTGCGGATTCGAATGGACAATACTTTGCCATCATACTAAAATAAACGTGTTTTTTTAGCAAAAATACAGCGGTTTCATATGCAAGTACCTGGTATGTATGTATTATGGTCTCGAAAAGCTTAGATTGACTAAAATAATGAGCAATGCCCAGGGAAATTCCCAAATATTAACGGATCAGGTATAAAAAGTGATGTGGTAATGCTGAATCACAATGCGATAGGAACAATTGTCTAACGACATTCTCGTAATAATGACCAAAATACATGTTTTTGTCCATTATTCAGCTCAGAACACAATTCAAGATAATGATACACAATTCTGTAATACATGTCACCAGAGCAAACATTGTAATCAATAATCAATGGCATATATGCCGTACCACCGAAATAATTTAATAAATATTACGACAAGTCAATCACATTTCTGGAAACGTTCCGATGTGCGGCAACATATCGTACCATATAGTAGACAAACTTAATAATAGCCAGTCTATTGTTGTTATTGACCGACGTAAAAAAATCTAATATTCCCAACACAGGAAATTTTTTTGCAGTACTTGCTACAGGGAAGTCGTGTTGAGCGAACGTACAGCCATTTTTCGTAATATTTTATGTTTCTTCAGCGATTTCACTTGAAAGTGGTCATTTCAAAGCATTCTCATACATCTCACGTAAATGCCAAAGACTTTGAATCATTCGCGTCGTCAGTTTCGTACAAAGATCAATTATTATAGAAACATCATGTAGAAATTCAAAACATTACAATCTCTGTGCGTCTATGCCATATGAAAATACTGCAGCAATTACACGAAAAAGGTTCTCTGTGAAGAGATGTTTTGTAATAATATCTGGTGAAATGCTTTTACTCAATGGCATTGAGTCAATTCTTTCGATGGAATCATTTAATATGAAGTAGGTATCGAATGACAGATGAATGCAAAAGCAGATAATCGACGTTCGAAACGGGACACATTTACAAAATGATTTTTTTTTTTTTTGTAATTTATTGAAGTGCAATCGATAATAATATCCAATAAGAAGGTTCCCGGTGGGACTGTGAAAATATCTCGGTGATATTAAGCGGGTCGGGAATGTTCAACGTCATTTTAAGAAGATAAGGAAATGAATTCGCAGCTGAATTCCGTTTGTATGATGAACTTTTTCATTGTTTTTTTGTGAATTCTATCGATATTTTCATTCGTAGTGGCACCCGATTGGTTGGCTCAACGAAAAACCATTTTTCTTCTTTAAAAAGTAATTATGTAACAATTGTGTGGGAATTGAAGAGGCCATTTTTGCAGCAATACCCTTCGTTTCTCTCTCATGCTCTACTCAAAAACAAATGGAATTTAAAAAATTTCACATAAGAGCTTGTGATGATGGCGACTCTCTTTCTTGCTTTAGCTCCTTGATATATGGCTTATTTTTGCTTTCCATCCTAGAAACGTGTTCAAAATTGCGTTGTTCAGGGCACATCAATTGACTCGCACCAAGTGCTTTCGCTCTGCTCGGAATTGGAACGTATGTTTTGTGCTCACCAAACATGCTCATAAAAAATGAAAAATTGTTGTCATGGGAAACGTGCGCGGAAAGGTAAAGCTGCTCAACCTATGGATTTAACAGAGAGAGAGAGAGAGAGAGAGAGAGAGAGAGAGAGAATGTGCAAAATAGTTCCACTTCATTCTTTCGCTTTCCTTCTACGCAAGGAATGGGATCTTTTAACCTACAATGATGTCGTTCATGTAGGTGAAATAGACGACCAAACAAGAACAACAAAGATAATTAATAGATAATAAATAATTTATGTCTTTTAATTTGTCTTGAAATTGTTTTGCTCGCATTTTACTCGAGCTGCGGAGGTGTTATCATTTTTAAGTTGACTTTAAGTGGTTTTTACTCCATCATTTTAAATCAAATAACGAACCTCCTTTTAAAAGCCCACGATACAAAAATGGCTGTTGTGGCAGGAAAAAAAACCAAAAATTAATTTTAGAAATTTTCTAAACGCACGCTCTTGGGTTCCTTTCCATTATTTTTGCTTTATGTGCAAATACCGAAACGAAGTGGAAAAGGCACACCGAGAGACTCCAGGTTATGCCAACGTTCACATGATGTAAAGTTTATAATTAAGTAATTGTTGAACATCCAAAAAAAGAGAAGAGTAAAGTACATACATAGACAAAACTCAGCAAAATATTAAAATATTCAAAACAAGATAATGCTTGAGAAATTCAATTCTTTTAACTGTAGATTACAGTCGACTCTTTCCATTTTATAAAGACTAGAAAATAAAACCGTTCAAAACAACGGAGCACGGATCAAAGAATGAAATTGAACAACAGAACAACAAAGAAGCAAAACTCAGAAAATGACATAACAATTTACCAAAATTAGAAATAAAACTAGAGCTCTCTAGAAATAGAAATGGACATTTTTTTCGTTCACATTTTACACAATAAGAGGAACAAATGGGAGCATATTTTTGACACGACCGTACATGTATAGCGATTGAAAAACGAATGAAATAATATAAATAAGAAAAATAGGCGGAACAATAGAATTAATTGACCAGGATCGACCCTTCGACTTTTTCGACATAGATGCAATAAACAGATCAAAAATGCGTTAGTGACCTGATGCTGGCCGTATTGCAGCGCCACATGTTCCAGTGAAAATAAAAGAACGGTGGAAAAAGATCGAAAAGCGATTGGGAAATTTTCCAAATGACATTCACATGAAATGAACATTGAAATTTAACCAAAGATGATGTACTCAGCGAAAATAATCCGTTGATATAATCTACGGGGCATCAACATTCAAAATGCAAAGCTAAAATACTATATTCTGATTGTGTATACCAACCAGACATTTATACAAACCTAGAAAACTTCCTGATCAAAATGGGCAATCATTTTACCTGTGAACTTTCAAGAATTTCAATACAGAACACATTATTTAGTTGTTTGGTTTGAAAATGCAATTTTCAAATCATTATCCATCAATTCATTTGACTTAAATAGCAAAATTATGCGTGAAATGGGACATTAAATGCCAACGATTAAGTGGTGAAAGCCAAATGTTGGACATTCTTCGAACATCACACGAAATATATGCAGACAGTTGTCGAGCCACACACACACACACACACACACACACACACACACACACACACACACACACACTCACACGCTCGGAAAATTCAAATGGTTTGCGTTCGGTTGAATCACAGAAGCTTCGAGTTGCCTCATCAATTATCAAATAAATAATTCAAAGGTGAAAATTTATTTAAGGATGTAGCATAGATAAGCGTGTATCGTGCTGGCTTCGGTCAAGGTATCATCATCAATGTATATAAAAGTAAAGCGATGAATGGTGACTTCAACAGACGAGAGGCATTATCGAGTTTTTTGACCGATTGCTTTTCCGGCTGGTGATTACAAAGTCGGAGTAACACATTTTGAAGCACCTAATATACAGAAAATAAAGTATCTATGAGAAGTACAAACAACGATTGGAATATCCTATTTTTATATGAAGGTTGGAAAATAGAGGTGATAGATACTTTATTTTCTGTGTATGCAATGATCCATTCAATTATATGCCCACAATAGATCATCTCCATTGAATTTGGGAATAATTAACCCAGCTAACCGTGCACGTACAATTGCGGCAATTTCAAAACACCAGTAAAGAAGGATAGAAAATGATCACGATGTTTACCAAAAGTTTGAATAAAGAAAAAACAAGAGCATGGATTGATTGTCAAAACCAAATGTTGGCGTATTTATTGGCGTATGAATGTACCAACTATTTCGCATTAAATCGGCCATAATCAACGTCAGAATGCCAAAGCGTCTACAAAAATCGATAATGTCCGCTCTAAACATTCAGTATGTGCATGTTTGTGTAATGATATAACTTGCTCAAATCTTTCACTCAATCGAACCAGCATTAATTTCGCATTTCGAAGCATAAATAAATTAATTCATTAATTTTTCATTGATCAATCAAAATAGCATTCGATCCAGTCTCACCTTATCCATTTCATGCTGTTGAATTTTCCATCGTAAAACACGTGATTTGAGGAAATACGAAAATCGATTTTCCAATCAATCGAAACATTCGGTTGTGTCAACTTAATAAGCATTCTCTCAAACGGAATTCAATTTCATCTTTCACATAAATATCTATCATGACATTAAAACGATTCCCATCATTCATTTTGTTGACAGTCAGAAATTTAGATGAATTTGATTGTTTGAGCTCACTCTCCTCACAAAATATCGAGTCAAAAATAACAACAACATCAAAGTGAATATTTTCAAAGAAAAATGTCAGTCTTTTCAGTCAGAATATATTTTTCTATAAACTTCCTAGAAGACACCATTTATCTATGTGCTAGGTAATTCTATTGATATAGTTCCATGTTATTATATGTAGTCAATTGTTTTTTTCTTTTTATGTATAATAGGTAGGGAAAAAAATGTTTATTATAAAATTTGATAAGCACTTAAATATGTGCTGCGTTTTCTTCTCGAACACGTTCAACAGCCAAAATTACACACCCACAAGATGTGGTTGATTTACGTAATCTGTTGCAGCCGCATGTCGATGTGGAAGAAGAAAACGACAATAGACAACAACACAAACTCAAAATAGTTAAAATTTTAGTCAAATAAGGGATTGTAAATACAGTAGATTAAACAGATTAATGCAGCGACAATGAATACCGATATCGAAATCGAATGAAGTCACCCGACACCGAACACGGATGGATGCGGTTTTAGACCAAATGAATGACTTCATTCATAAGATAGTAGAAAATGTTTAACTATACAAACAAAATAACTAATACATTTGATTTAAGTCATATTATTGAGAATGAAACCTCTCGCACACCGAACGAACCATACGAACTCGTCAATGGGAGGATTACGACGGATGTTTGATTCCACAAGCGATACTGATTATATGTACAAAGCAAAAAATTTCTCTTTCAAAATTAAAGCGAATGTGTACAATGTTATATTCTCTGTCACAATATAAACCAGCGTCCGCCAGATTCCCTTAAAACGCTCTTTTTTTTGTTGATGAGTGGATTTTTCTGCGCTCAGCGCTTCAAAATGCATTTGATGTTCCGGAAACAGATTCAAATTACAAACACACAAGTAAAAAAATCAATTCGTTGTGTTCCGATTTCAATTAGGTCAACTAGTTCTCCCATTTCATTCGAAGTATTTCACATTTCAAAATACAAAGGATAAATGTGGGATTTAGTTCGGAACTGTGTTCGAAATGTGCTGAAGCGCGGTACCGATGTCACTCGCTTTTACTGGCTGCGATTTGACCCGACCACGGAAACGATTATTCCATTTAGTTTTTTCAATCTGAAATAATCTCGGTAAATAATTGGAGTAGATTTAAAAGAGTTTTATTTTTCAGAAAAATGAAAATTAATTGTCACGGTCGCAGTACGGAAATTGCGAACTAATTGGTTAGTTCAGAATAGTTATCAGTGAAACCTTCTCACTTAAACTCTCTTCGTTCAAACATTCACCATCCACAGCAAAAAAGGCAAATCAATTTTTATTTAAGCATCTCACACATTTCAAGAGCTATTTCCCGCAACACACATTTAACATTATTATTGCAACCACAAACTATTTTATGAAATGTCCTCAATGTCTAGAAAATACAAGTCTTTTAACCAATTTAATAACAAAATACCAATTTAATCATTATAAAATAGCTGAAATCAAATATCAAACGAAACAAAAATGGAGAGAAAAAAAACCGAAAACATTTCGTAAAATTAACACAAAGAACAACAACAAACACTGCAGAAGTGAATCATGAAAAAAGTTTAACCATTTAAAATGAGAAGTAAAAAATGAATATTGTAATCCATGTCTTATGCAGGTATTGACGTCTTCCTATTGCTACGCTGTCTATTTACTATTACAATTACCTATTATATTAACATAACGTAATTTAAATAACTATAAATTATACATTTACTTGATTAAACTACACCACACAAGATGGAAGTAAGCAAAACTATAATACAATTATGATGATGAACTGGAATGTACTGTAAATATGCACACGATTCCAAAGAATTGGTATATGAAAAGCAGATAAAAAATACAAACGAATTCACCATTTTTCCTATGATCAGCACCAATCTTTTTTGCAAACAAAATATTTGCGCATTCAATGAAATGATATAATAGAATCAATATAAGTGTCTTTTGTGAATTACTTATTTCGTTTGAAATACCGAATGGGATTTGATTTGAGGGAAATGAAAATGTTAGATCAAACGCCTTTCGTCTTGATTTTGGAATATCAAATGAATGATCTCGAAATGTGATTTTTGAACATAGTATTGCGGTTGCGAAGAAATGATTTCTTTTGGTAGCGTTGGTTCTTGTCGCCGGTGCAGACTTTGGCATTTTCGGTCATTGAGTCGAATAAATCACCATGATTTACTTATATTTTTGGCTTGTTCGTTCAGCTGGAAATGAAAAAAATCGGCTTATTTGAAAATCAAACGCTGCTGGAGCAAGGAGTCGTCATATCTATTTCTTCGTGATATTAAATTTGATATGGTCTTTGTTTCGCTTTCCGATAATCGTCATAATTTGCGAGCGTCGAGCGGTTTCTTGATTTTGCAAAAATCGTACAAAAACACACACCGAATTTCAAGTAGTTAGAACGGCTTCCCGTAACGAAAGCCGTTCGATTGCTAGCTCGAGCAGCAGAAGCAACAGCGATGGAGGTAAAAGTATTCGGCTGCCGGTCAATCAAGAGAAATGGTGTGAACAAAAAAAAAACCAGACTCACAAAATCGAGTCATAAAAACAACTGGTAATCTGCCAATTCAAAGTGATTCCATAAGCCTTATGCTGAGTGGCTGCCGTACAATTGTTCGTATGTGTGTTTCGTTCTTTCGTAGTGCTCCATCTTTGTGCCTCAGCTTTAACGCAAAAAATATATATATTTATTATTTTCCATCTTCGCTTGCGTTTCGCTGTCATGGAATATGGTGGTGGTGCTCATTGGTTTTGACGGAGCTCGACTCAATACAAATATTGCTTTGTCTTCGATGAGCCATCAAATAAATTACATGTGGTCGTGAAAAGTTGAAGCCAGCACCCATACACACTCGGCCACCCGTCACGCATTTATGATTTATGAAGAGGATTCTATGAATCGGACTGTAAATCGATGATGCACAAGAGCCAATTTCCGGCCAATAAAACGGACTGATGTTTGAAATTCGAACACACAATCATCTTCTTTATTTTGACGACTGGGTGCGGGACACTGAGAATGAAAAACAACTGCCAGCAAATGGTGTCTTCGTTCCGATAATCAAATAACATAAAGATAAATAGCACCGAAAGTGTATCGGTGGTTTTAGATTAAATTAGCTGATGTCATACGGCCTGCCTTTTTTCTTCGCATTCTGTTTTCATTCAAGTCAAATCATATTAAAAAAATTATTCGATATGGAAAACAGCACTCCGGCCCATAAAAAATCTGTCATTCAATAATGGTGTTTTGATATGATTAAACGGGTTACTCATGTTTTTCTGGCTCGGCACTTAAAGTTAACAGTCAGACAAAGACAGAGAATATGTGTTATGCAAATGTTTGTCATTGTGATCATATTCACAAATCGTTTACAACCGGCACTTTTTTCACTTTCTTTTTCAATCGAAAGCATTTTTGTGGCGATATTTCTCACATCCGATGCTTGTTTCCTCACAAGAAATATACAATTTTCAGCTTGCCAATTCATTTGAGTGTTTTTCAAAGTGATGAAAAGCGACAGCTTATGCACTATGAAAGGCAGACGGCTTTCTCGCATCACTCGTGCAACGTGATATGTGTGGGTAAAAATTCTTTTTTTTGTGGCAAAACCAAGACGGTTGTAAAAACATGCTGCTCCATTACATTGTCGTTGCAGAATCAGCAGAGAGGCAATTGAAATTGAATTGACATTTGAAAAGAATTGGCGATGAGAAAAAGGAGTAGCTGAAATGCAGGAAGAAGCGATTTTTCTTTGAAATGAACATCAAACTTTTCGAAATGATTCATGAAAATTGTATTTGTAAAATAATCAATTTCAAGTCGCCGCCTCTCTCTATCTCTCTCTATTTTAGATGAAAAGGAAAACTCATTTAAAGCGCAAGTGACGTTCTATTCCAGAAGAAATGTCCCAAATTAATCATAGAATAGAATTACTGGTATTTTAGACTGCGAAAGAAAACAAAAAAATGAAATAGATGAGAGTAGTTTTCGCGCTGCAAAAGTAAATTGGTTTGAAAGTGTTAAATAAACCCTCCTAATGCTCTTCGATTCGAGGACATGTGCACTCTTCATGTATAATCGCGCGATCATTGCCAAAGCTGGGCACATCTTCAGCTAAATAAATTCGTCTCAAGACGCGCGCAATAAAAGAAAAGGTTCTGCACTTCTAAAGTTTGGGGTTCCGGATAAAGGGAGTAAGTAAATAGAGTGAAAAAATTGAGAAAGAAAGAAATAAGAAAAAAAATCAACGTTGACTGGATTATGCTGAGATAAAGCATAACTACCTCTTTACAAATGAAAAATAAGTTCGTGAAGTGCTTAACCACGAACACATGCACCATGTATTACACACCATCGCGTTCAGCGGATGAGAGGAAAGTAATAGCAAGACAGTGCTCCATATTGCCAAAGGGATAAGCTTGCCCTCTTCACCATTTTCGAGCGCCGTGTGCGATTTTTCTATGTACAATTTTGAAGGACGCCTAAAGTATTCGAACGATAAAAAGTGAAAAAAAGAGAAAATTCAACGCACTACCAAAATTCGCGGAATGAAAAATGGGTCTTAAGTGTATAAAAAGAAATCAGAACAGAAGAGCAATGTGTCAGATAACGCTCGCGCACATGAAAACGATGTCTGATAAGATTTTATTGCTATTTGGCTTTTACCCGGATATAGCCAACAGCTTAGACTTAACAATTTTTCCAGTTGCATAGAGAGAGAGAGAGAGAGAGAGAGAGAGAGAGAGAGAGAGAAAGAGAGAGAGAGAGAGGGAGAGAGAGAGAGAGAGGGAGGGAGAGAGATAGAGAGGGAGGGAGGGAGAAGGAGAGGGAGAAAGTGAAGAAAATGGTGCAGCGCTAGCGCAGCAAGAAAGGTATCGGAACGAATGTAACAAATCTCCAGCCAAAATGCTTATATGAAACGTATAATGAAATTATAAGATTGAGTCTTACGTAATTGCTTTTTCTCCATAATGTGTGATCCATGATAAAGTTGCTTATCGATATAATTTTATCTAGCGAAAACTTAAATCCAAAGCATTTTCGATAAAATCGACCAGCAATTCTGATAGAAAAGTAAAAAGTATTCGATACAGAAATTTTGTAAGCGCACGCGTGGCAATCCAGATTCTACCGTACACCACATTTAATTATTTTTAATCGATATCACTTCAATAATAATTAAACGAGAATCAATTAACAGAACCCATCAACTTGGAAAATAAAACAATCACGTTTGCGAACGCCAACGTTACATTGATTTCTATCCTTTACGAAAATAATCAAGGCGTTGCAAAGCAATTTCAAGCAAGTATCGAACGAAACGCTTGACATAAAATCAATTTTGAGCTCACACGTAATGCAACAAGCACTTCGCTAGCAATATCCTGTGTGTTTCGAGCGTTTGATGAAAGAAAGAAAAAAATGAACCAAACGTGCAACTACTCCGTTCAATTTTATGTGTTTCTTCGTGCAGCTATGAATTATCGATTCAATATTCGAATTGCGTTGAATTTTAAGGCTCACGTTGCACTCGCTCTCGCATTCACTGTTTTTTAAGCCCGTGCAAGCAGTGAAATGTTGATGATTTGAGACAAGTGAATAAGCATTTAACGAGCGTTATAAATCGAGCTCGGCGATGGAGATTCATCAGTCTGGTTCGATAAATTTAAAAATACATCTTTTGACGTTAAATTGCGTATCAATAACAGTGCAATACAATAATAACACACTTGATATTTTATGATTGCCTGGGTTAGCATACCGCGAAGAAAGCGAGCAGCTGGAAAATGATCCCAATGATAAAACGTCTCAACCAGACCATCCATTTAAGTTAAAGCCAAGCGAAAGGAAAATTCCAAAGAAAGCTTATTACGCAGCACATGAAGTATGGATCTATGCATAAAATCCGACCAAAACAATTTTATTGAATTGAAATTGAAGCCATAAAATTCGACAACAATTACACTTGATGTACGTTTTTGGGCTGGTGTATAAGTCGCTTTTATGTGACAGTATTATGATTATCCTTTTTAAATGCCTAAAATATTGGCATCTGTTTTTTTCTTGCTGTCTATAAAATGCCAGATTAAGGCATCGCTTGTGATCTTGAGTGCTTCGTGAATGTAAGCTTTTCGATTTTGGTCTGCGAATTGATTCACATTAAAAATTAATCATAACAAAGTTGTTTGTTGCACGGAGACAAAGTATGCCAAAGACTCAATAAATATCTCGTATGGGCTGTGCAATTATATGACTTTACATGGGATTACATGCGATATAAAATGGTTTTGTAATCTGAGTTGCAAAAGTTCTGGCATCTGAGTAAGCCTCAAGTCTTCAATTTTATTTGCTCTTTGCATAGATCAAGTGAAGTGAATGACATAAAAAATCGTTCCGTTGAACTCGCAAACTTTCGAAGTGCTCCACTGCGAGTTATTCGAGACTAATTGAAGGTGTTTGAGTTATTTTTCCATTAATTTGATTAAATCATCGGATGGTTGGTGTTGCGGAAGTACTTGAGCAACAACCGAAAATACATATGTATAGTGTTTTGTGCCAATTAGAGTTGTTTGGATTGACTTTTTCGGTGTCCCAAGTGCAGCAAATTGACTTAGTCTCAGTATGTTACTTTTCTGAAAACATTTTGCTGTTGCAACAATTTGCATGTAGCATCGAATGAGCTAACCCTTTCTGTGTGCTGTGTATCGCGTGCATATGGACAGATTAACCTGCAGCTATATTTGTTTTGTCTTCAGCAAATATTTATTAAGCTCCAAAACAGTGTTTATGCGCACAGTCGATTACACAGCTCATTTGCTCGAATTAATTGACAAAATTGTAATTACATCGGCAGAAATCGATTTGCAATATTCAACGGCGCGCATATTAAATACACACCCAGGTAAATTTAATCAACAGCCAATTTAGTATGTAACACTGAATACCGAAAACGAGAACGAGCGAAAATGAGTGCGTAGCCGGGCATCGGCACAATACTGCTTAAATATGAAGCCAACCGCAAAACTAATAATTTGCCAAACATCGCCCCCGAAAACGATGACATAGTAAAATGTAATAGCTCGGCACTGTTATGAATAAAGCCACCACCTGGCTGACAAGAGCGGAGACAATTTTCGATGCGATTAATCATTTCAATGTGCCGCTTTAAATAGATTCATATTTAATTTGTGGAAAATGAATTTCACACCTTTCTTCCCTCGTTTCGCTACTCATCATTTTTCAGCGCATTATCAAAATAAAAATCATAATGATCGGATTAATTCAATTGCCGCGGCAATTTTCGAGCGTCATCACGTAGTCCATTTAAAATCGAGACAACTCATCGCCGATTATTATTATTGAAGAAATTACCAACAAATGATTTATGCAGAGCTTTGCGACCAAGGCCAATCTAAATCCAGCAGCAAAATATATTCAATGAAATGAGAAACCAACTGCCGAAATTATCCCCAATTAGTGCTAAATAACGAGTTTCAAATACTTTGCAGACGATCCTCAATGGCGGAAAAGTCCCAGAAGAAATGTTATCGCTCTCGAATAACTCGTGCATTTTTCGCCGAAATTCATCGACTTGCTCAAAAATATTCGGTGCAACAAGTACAAATTTCACTCGAAAATCTGTTGTGACTATTGTTTTGGCACCATTCCATGGAAATCATTTGGTGGCGTTCCACACATTTTGCATCTATTCTTGTCTGTCTGCAAAGTGAGCGCTCGCTTTGATTTTGTTATTCGTGGGAAAATGCATATAAAAAATTGGAATAGCCATGGTATTAAAGTCGATCAAAGTGAACCGAGAGGATGGGGAAGCACATAAAATGATAAGAAACCAAAACAACCACATAAGCAGCAGTGAACGAGAACATATTTCAATTTTAATCACATGAAACATTTTCATTTTCCTAATGACTGTGAACAATTCATTTCGAAAAACGATGTGCGCATTTATTTTTATGGTCGACACTCTCTCGGCAAATGATGCTGAGAATATTCCTCATTTGTATGTGGGGAAAACGAAGAAATCATTGATTGAGTAGATAAGAACCGAATGAAATATAATTGTGTGTGTTTATTTTCTAAGTATTTTCCAGAATTTTTGGCGCGATGCCACATTACAAATATTTTACAGCAATATTTTCTACATATTCACACTCTCACACACCACACGAAACATATCATGAATGTTGTAAACGCATATGTTTGTATACACAAGAATTTAATCACACACGAACATGTAAAAGAAGAATATTATTGTAAGCCCTATATGATAGATAAATATTGATTTTGTGAATGTTGTTGAATAAACGATTGCACAGTGCACACTTATATTTCAAATGAAATGAGACATTCACACAGAGTGAGCGGAAAATATTTGATTAAATTTGGTTGCGGTGAGTGTTATCATTTCATTTTGTATTACACGAACGAAACGAAATATGTGAAAAATATGTTAAATGAATGTGAGTCGCGCTTCTCTACAGTAACTGAATATGGTGTTGTGTTAATTTAAGAGTCTCTCCACACACAAAAACAATTTGGTAAAATGACTTTGATGCGTTTATTTTTATTCGCCATCATCCCTGTGTAGCAGTTTGCGCCAGTGCAATTAATTCGATTATTTCATAGTTTGATAATTCATCAATCCATCAAAGTGTTTTTATCGAATTTGTTTTGTGTATGAATGTACTCAATACATTAAATAGTCAAAGCACTATAGATCTGAAGGAATGTATAATGCTAGGTATAATGTGCATATACTTCAGACGATTAGCCATAAGATCTCTATTGTTTGTTTTTTTTTTTCTAAATTTCAAAGGAAAAACACAAGCACACACACATCGAGCGATGGTGGCAGCATTCCATTGCTCTTTTGTTCCATGTTCATTGTTCAGTATTCAAGTTCAAGGTCATTCAAAACAACATTTAAGTGTCTTCTATTATCCATAACCATATTAAATCACCTTATCAGTAACTGGATATGTACTCAGCTAGAAACGAATTGTGAATCAGATCAAGAGAAACAGAGATTTTCAGTGGGTACAAAGAACAATTTTATCGTTATAAAAGAAACAACGTGTATACTATAGAAGTAGTGCAGTGCTGTTTTGCATGATATGTAAATGAAAATGTGAGGATACTTAATCAGAAATTTTTCGAGGGGGAGAAAAGCATTATGCAGAGCTGGAATATTCACACTGTGCGTGCGTGCACGATTTAACATTTACACACACACTTGAATGTGGGCCGCCCCAACTCTTTGTGTTTTCAGTCTTCACGCACATTTGTATTGAATTTTGACAATTTTTTTTTCATCAATGTCAAAATTCTTCCAAGTGTTGTGCGACAGTGTGAATATTCCAGCTCTGGCATCAAGAGCACTCGTGCGTACGTCACGGAACCTTTAACTATCAAGCGATTAAAGGTGATTTCTTGTTCCATTTGTCGCAATCGCAGCAAATACAAGAGGAAAGAAGCGCGAATGAGTTAACGAGTATGCTTTTAAAATGGATATAATAACAAGAGCTACACACACAAAATATCTTAACGAAATTGCATGATAAACAATTATTAATGAATAGAAATATGAAAAATGTAAGAGAAAGAGTAAAACGAGCGGCAGTATCAGCAAGCCGCTTCATTATTTGCATAGTATATTTACAACTAGAGGAAAACCCACACTCACATACGCTAATGAAAAATAAATAAAATTAATATGAATACTCATCCGCGTTATATATTCGATTTTTGTAAATGCGCTGAAAATGCTAGAGGGAGACACAAAGAAAGAACATAAAAAGTCGAGTGGAAAACGAGTCACCAAGGATGGAAAAGTGAAAAACGGCCGCGAAAATTTGTATTGAAATGAGTTGACAGAAAATACAGCGCAACAAAAAACGGCATAAAAACATAAATTACTATGTACATTTATAAACTGAAGTCGTTTATAAAAATACGAGCCGAGCCGAGCAGCGTTGTGCCAGAAATCAACGATTAAACACTAAACATCAGCCCGAATGTGTAAGCGTGCTCGCGACATCAACTATAATTTCCCGTCGAACGGTGAAACATGTTCGTATTTTACGTTTGGCAATTTTCGTTTCATACGTTTTTTACTTCCAATTTTTTTTTATTCATTATTATTATCGTTGTTCGCTGCTTTGTATATTATTAATTAAAATTATAGCCGCGAATCATATGACGGCACAACAAAAACGACAAAACCTTGCGCACAAAAGCTACACAAAGAGAGCGAAATTCGACTGCAAACAAATGCGTCAGCGCGTGCAAAAGAGAGCAAGAACAAAAACACTCAGCACCCAAAAAACTACTAATTGCTTAATATATGTGAGCATCGAAATGTTATTTAATGTTCTTCGGCGTCAGTTGCGCTTGTGCCAGCCATTTCATGCGCTGAAATGTAATTGATGATAACAGCGAAAATATTTATTTTTGCAATTCTTACTAGAACGTTGTTTGGTTTTTTTGTCGTGGATGAGGAGAGGAAAAACAATAATAACAATCCTTTAAATCGGCTCAAACCAAATAACGCGGACAAATATAAAAACCGACATAAATCTGATAACTAAATGAAGTTCAATGCAAATGGAGTCGACATAATTCGAATCACACGACAAGTGGATTTAATATCAGGCCATTTGTAAGGTAATGGGCGACAAACACTCGGCAATAAAAATCAAATAATCAGGTAAATGATATTTCAAAGCCGAAGAACACACACACCCACAAAATACATGGTTATTCAAATCATATTTTTTCTAAATTGGCATTGTTTTAATGATGCATAAATGAATCGACTCCAGAATTGTGCAATTCCGGCCCCAAACTTTTCTGTTCCTTGGATCGCTCCAACCGACAAATTTTCCCCACACCAAGAGAACCAGATGTTCTGGTTCAGAACAATATTTGCAAATTTTATCCTAATGAAAACAAAAATCAAACCGTTTTACTGTGACAAACATTTATGAATTCCATGCGTTCCATTTAATCGATTCAAATTCGCATTCAATTGTTATTATAATTTGCATTATAACAAAATACGATTCAAAACTTTTCCGAAAATGATTTGTTTATAATATATATAGAGATGACACATGAATGTGACATACAAACAAATTGAAATGACATGAACACATGATTATAGAGTTTTATGAAATTAGTCTTTAAAATGGAACACGTTTTTATTCATTAAAAAAAAATGATGAATGAGATGCAGAAAATTATCTGAACTTAATATTACTAATAGCCGTAATCATCATGAATATAGCGTGAACACAATTAATTGTATGGCAAATTAATATCCAATAAAACTGAATAACAATTAATATATATGTTAGAAATTATGTGAATTGTTTTATTTCATGCATTTGGTGGGCATCTTAGGTCATTTGCTGATCCATGACCTTGACCGAAGATCTCTGAACACTTCATTTTTTGTTTTGGATTAAAAAAAGACATTTTGGATAAAGTGTCATTTAGAAAACCAATATCTCTTGACCCGGGCTCAATGTGAGCTCTTATTCCCCAAAGTTTTTAAACATGGAAAGCTTTTGAGTGAACGTGCTAAACTTAGCTCGAAATTTGAAGATTTATTGGCATGTCATAACTTTCTAAGTGGTAAGTATCCATTTCATTATCCTAGTTGGAAGTGTTGGCAATCAACAGCTAATACTCGGCATTTTGTTGTTTTTACCTCGATTCGAATCGATGGAACGTGAAAAAACGGAGAGAATATCATGCGCTTCATCTAATGAATGAAATTCGGCAATCGGTTTTCTTTCGTTGAATACCACGAATGGCCAAAAACTGTAAATATTTATTAGTATTGCACCGATAAAATATGGTCGATGGGTTTTATTTACGTGACCAATGGCAAATCATTTACGGATACATCGGCTCAAAATGACCGCGTTCGAACAAACCGTATGGAGCATCTCTCAAATAAGTAATCGCTCCTGTCTCATTCACCATATATTCTCATAAACTTAGGAAAATTCCCGGATGCTGCGTGCAACATTTTAAGCATTTCAAAGTGACAGATAAGCTTGGTGGATGAGCATTCATGCACGAAGATGTTGAAGCATAGAAACACAATCCGTCCAAAAGCTGACTTGATGTTCACATGAAATGATTTTCTTCGTTCGAATTAATGTTAGCGAATTGTATAGCGGCTAATAGGATCTAAAAAGTCATTTATATAAATCTTTCTATCCGAAATAAAAACAAAACAATGCGCCGTAAATAAGACATTTGGACTCACCTCGACCATACGGCAAAATAATGGCTTTGGCACGTGTATCACACGCTATTTTTGGATAATATAGACACAAAACACAATATGTTTTGATTATTCTTCTTGTTCGTTCCATGTTGTTTACGAAAATTTCCAAGAAATTTAATATCACATTGGATGCTGTCGCTGCTTCGACCTTCAAAACATGCAATAACCTCAAGGATTTTCCCAGTTTATTGATAAATGAAGAATTTCATTGGATTTGGCTTTATATTGGCAATGAAATGTTGGAACACGCGCTTTCGATCACTTTCTAAAATGTTTATCAAATTTTAAAGACAATAAAATTTATCTCATTGCAGTACAATGCGAAGCAATGAACAGACAGAATATTGCGTTGGATTCTCATTTTGCGGTGATTGATGTTGATGGTTGCAATAATAGTGAACGCGATGACGCACGAGCAAAAAGATAAATGCATCAAACGTGAATAGAGAAAACATCATGCGTCAAGCTTCTCTCCTGATCCGATTTCGATTTTAATTTAAAATTTAAATGGAAGTAAACATTGCAGACAGAATTCACAATCACACGGAGAAATCTATGCCATAATAAACATCCGAGGGGAAACTTAAGATCATTTCACTTCCATTTCACAATTTATTGTACTGAAAATGTCGCACAATAATTGATAATGGAATGTTGCGAGCGAGGAAGAAAATAATGTGCAAGATATTCATTGCGATTGCACCTGACGAAATTCCCCTTGTTGCATTTCGGACTGGCGGCGGCACAATGCAAATTTCATGCGATTATTATTGTTCTTTTCGCTTTCATGCCATTGTGTTTTGCGATGTGTATGCTTTTGCAACAGTTGGAATTTTCTGGAACACAGATCCAACCAATATATGCACACACTCACACATGCAATTCGATGAACAGCAAATGGAAAATGATAAACCAAATGATGGATGCTTTAAATAAGCGACTATAATTATACAAACAACGTGCCAACTGTGCCACCGATGCACCACACATTGCACACTGCATATGACATAGATTGCTAGCCTGGCTCGGAGTCGAAGCAGAGAAACCGTAAAGCGCTATTCACATTTAAACTTTCACCCATGCAAGCTACAGGAGGCATAAATTTTATTCTTAAATGGAGCAAATGCCATTTATTCATGAGCATGACGTTTCAAATGCCGCGAAAAGGATTTTTATTATTATTTTGTTGCTGCTACGCCTTTTTTTATTTGGATTTTTATTTGAATCGCAGACGCTGCTACTATTTTATCCTGTACGCTCACTATTGCAGTGGAATAAGGGATTGGTGTTTGTTTCATTTTATTTGAACACCTCCTTGCATCCGCGTTAATACTCCACTCGAGGCTGCAAGAGGAACAAAATCCCTAACATTTACTCGTTTAATTAAAATCTATCATGTTCCTTTTTTTCTCATGTTTTTTTTTCGTTTATTGCGGTAAAAACAAGCGAAACCAATTACAGATTGTTCTTTTGTTTGCTTTAACTTGCATAAGCACAACGCCAACACACAATCATTCGATAAGCTAGCGACAGAGCACATTTCAAGCTCCAGCTGAGTAATTCCATTCAAAGAACTTTGAGTCAATTATTCTTTGTGCCGTGCACACGATGGCGATTGCAGATAAATGCCGCTTTTATTTTCATGCTATCCATTTTTCAACGCCGATTCAACGGCCATTTTGATCATCATGCAATTATGAACAGATATGTTTGTATGTACACACGAAACGCTGACATCAATTATCGTTGCGTATGAAATTTGTAATCGCCAATTAACATTTTTGAACTTTTCGAGAAATAGAGCAGATACGATAGACATTCCAGTAACATCATTACACATCGATCAATATGCTCTTTGAAAGCTACAATACGCACACAAAATGACCAGCAATGAATGGTAACGATGTATGGTGAACAGGAGGAGGTTCGTGTGAGCTAATTGGAATGTTTGATCGATAATTGACTCCCTTTGCACGAAATGGAGCCATATTTTTCTTGATGAAGCTGATAAGGCATTGTCGAAAGCAAACATTACAATTTTAGTCAAATTTAAGACCCAAAATCACGATACTTTTTCCAAATATCATTTAATTTTCATGAAATGTTATCCATTATTTGAACTTTCAAAAATGGGGTGAATTATTCGGTGGGGCTTATCAGACCGAATTCACGTCATTTACGCAATTTTCAATTTAATTGTCCACTTCCCAAACAGTTCTCTGATTAGAGAAAGATTGCATACGCCTACCATCAAAAATTTCTATATTTTTAGACGGTTTTGCGTCACAGCAAATGTCTCATTGTGTTTTTGTTCTGTGGGTGTCGAAACTCCAGCTGTTTGATGGTCTGATTTGATGAAAATAACCGGTGCGATAATTATTTCCTTCAAGTTTCCACAACTCAAATGCAATTTGGAACTTAATAATAACAGACTTTGCGTCTATCAACCTAGCTTCTAATAGTGAAAGTCTGTCGTATTTCTAATTTATATTGCTGACAATTCCAATCGATGTTGCTTCTGCCGCAAGTAGTTCAATTTCAAATATTCTGCTTCAACACTTACGATAATGGAATACTTTACCTAAGGTTGGAGCCCGTCCATCAATGTATCCTTTTGAATATTTATACCAGTTTCCCGTGTAACATTCTTCAACACAATAATACACCATTAAATTGGTGTTAATCGGTTTATTTGTTGATGTTATCATTGTTTTGATCAAATAAATGGTGGATTTTGTATCGATATCACGCGTAATTAATTAGTCGAAATTGATCAAATTTCCGACTAATTACATGAAAAAAGCACGTGACTTTGATACATAGTCCGTTCCAATAGATTTCACAGTTAGATTTTTATGATTGTTCTCGCTGTTGACGTAGCAAGTTTATTTTCGGTATTTCCGACGTCCCTGTAAACAAAACGATTGTATTTATAGTCGAAAATTTAAATAATGAATAAAACATAATATGCTAAAAATGGAAACTATTGCTCATTGTTACCAAATTAGAACGAAGAACGGAAAAAATGTCTGTTGTGCAGAATTGTCACACACTTTTACTGACATTCCATTTGAAATTCCGCTCTTTCTGTAAGAATTCTTGAGCTTTTTTCATCTATTAAAAAATAGATGGTCTTACGTACGTAAAACTAACTTTTCCGCACATTTTCCGAAATTGTTCGGGTTTACGGGTTTTTCATTGGTTGCTACGCATTTGTATTGGATTTATGTTGATTTCTTATCCAATCATCATGCAACTTTGAGAATAAATCACAGAAAATGTCAAGTCATTACGATGAGATTGAATTTCAAGTCATTACACATCATGTAATTTAAATTTTAATTTTAATAAAAAAACAAATAAACATCTGAGTTTCTAATTTTCACTTCAACAAACGCTTCTTCGCTGGTTTTGAATTTGTATTGGCAATTACGAATTAGTTTACTCTGATCTAAACTTTTGATTCATGCCAACGATAGACATGGTTCCACATTTATGTCATGTATAACTTTCGTTAAAAAGTTAATCAGCATTCAAATTGATGAAAAAAAAACAGGTTAGAAAAACGCAAATACTTCATACAATTTAATGACAAAATTTGAATTTTGACCACAAAAATTGAAAATTTTGTAGGAGAGGGAGTCTTAAACCTCATCGGAATGACTTGAAATTTTGCATGACTTATTTTTTTCATGAAAAAATAATATCCTGAAAGTTCCAATCCGATACAATGTGAACTTAAGATATTCGCCACACAAATTTTCAGTTTTGACCTCGAAAAGACCCCGAAAATCGAAAATTTTACAGGAGAGGTAGTCCTAAATCTCATTGGAATGACTTGAAATTTTGCATGACTCATAAAAAAATAATATTCTGAAAGTTTCATTATGATACAATGCGAAATAGTCATAGTCCCCATACAAATTTTTCGTAATTATATTGAAAAACAGCCCATTTTTCCATTCGACTCCACTAGAGCTATCCGAAAAAATTATCCGATTGGGCTGAAAATTAATAGGTTTCTATTCCTAATAAAGTTCAATGCGTGTGTACATTTTTGATCAATTCTAAAATCAATTTTTTGAGTTATCGTGTTAACAAATTTTTGCGTACAACGGACAACGGACAACGGACAACGTACCACACACGGACAAAAAAATGCTCCGGGAATGGTTGCAATCGTTTTTTCTAGGTTCAAAACGCATAGAAAACTTATTCCGAGCATTTTGAATTTTTTGGACCGATCGCAATACCTTTACTACACACAGTGGTGTGTGCGGAAACGTAAAATTGATATTATAAAACTTTTATTCGACGGAATTTCAACGGCAACCTTCTATTGATTTCAGAAATATACATCGAAAATATTCAATGAATTCTGGAAAAAGTGGCTTTTGGAACGAAAAAGGTCTCATATCGACATACGACATTCGAAGTGGAGCGCAAGCGACACACTCGCGTTGCTAGTCTTTTTTTCAACCTATTATAAGCGAATTTGTGCCCGTCCAAACTCTGAAAAATATTATTTTCCACTAACTAATTTAAATAATGTATGATGTAGTTCCAAGAATTTATTCACAGCGAATTTCGAGTAAGAGGGTAAATTCATTGAATACTGGTGAATTGTTCTCTAAAATTCGGTCCAGGTTTTCAATTAATTTGTGAGGATGTAAAAACCAAATTGCAAATTCAATCATTCACTTTGAACTGCCACAGAGACGATCTGTGTGTATGGACCACAGCTGTGCATTCAACACGATTGTCTCAAACACAATCGGAACAGCTATGCCATTTCACTTACGGTTTTCCACCAGAGTGATGAAAACACGGATAATTCGGTGAATTACCCTGTTAACTCAAAATTTCTCCGCAGCTGAATTCTCGGAGATTACTGCCCGTAAAATTAAATGCACTTGTGGGAACCATGGTACAACGTTTGAGAGTGACTCAACTTATAAAATGCCATTCATGACCAGAACAGAACAGAAGAGAACAATTTTCATCATTCATTTGATGACGAAGTTAAACAGAGTGGTAAATGTCCTTTGGCAAATTATATATACTATTATTTTTAAACTGTGCGAGTGCCTGAAGTTGGCTGGATCAAAAAACAACTATCCGAATGCAGAGTGCCCTCTTATTTTTATGACAGAATTCTAAAATCTCTCTCACCCACTTCTGCTCTGACACTGTCCCAACGCATCTCTGCATACATGTTATAGATATCAATAAATTAAATTCATGGTGAACAATGCAGAAAAACCACAACAAATTTCGCTTTTAAAATAGCCTGTTATTGAAACAAGTTGATTGATAGACAGGCAATCATTTTCATTCGCCGAGAGCATTTAGCCGCGATACACAGAGCGAATGCAACAGAAACAGCGCAAAATATTCAATCAGATAAGAGATTATGAGTTAAAATAAGTTGTATGAGCGATATTGTGTGCCTTATCATTAATCGTTTTATACATATTTTTGACGAACGAGGCAGAACGTGGCAGAAACCAAATGAGCTTTCTGCGCTTCCGTTACAAAACAAGCAAAAACTGGAAAAGGAAATTTGATATGTTTTGTAGATCGTCATGATTTTGGTGGTTTTCCCTGCTCGGCTGCATTTGTTTGCATACAATTCATTCCACTTTGAAATTGTGTATTTTGACTTTTATTATGCTGGTGATCGAGAATGCGAGTGGGTGTGTGTGTGTGCATTTGTTGTGGCAGCATTTTCGTTCTCACGTGCAATGATGGTGCGCCAACATTTAACCTATTTAACAACGTTTATCAATCAATTTCCGGCCAGTAAAACCGCAAAGAGAATGAAAATACAGTCAAAACCATTGGAACCAGCAACAACAAAAACGACAAACACATGCACACTAAAAGCCACCCCTTGCCCATCCAATCGAACGCGCAGAAAAGGAAATCGCCGCTTAAAACACACAACCAAAAATGAAATCATGCGAAACACGCTTTTTTTATCATCGAATCAGGTTGGAATTGTGCATGAGCCGCTGCCATTCAATTGAATTCAATATAAAATTCCAACACATTTATTGATATGCAAATGGAAAATCGGCGATAAAATAATCGGTTGACGTGCCAAATCGTCGTGAAAAAAGCATTCCAGTTCGAGGGTGTGGATTTCCAATATTTAATTAGCAAAATTAATTTGAAAATAGTGTGGAAACGAATTGGCATGCTCAACATCATTAGGCTATCGAACATTTTCATGCGATTTCAGAATTTTCATTAAAATATTGCTCACATTAGTTGAGTTAAAATGATTCTAGGTTGCTAATTGGATCGATTAAGAGAATGCGCCGAACAAATATTGGTGGCAAAAAATATCGATAAATTATTGGGTTGCATCGCGTCGAGCATTTGCAAAATGAAATTATTGCAAGAGATTTTGCAGATTTTACGAAGTCGATTAAATTAATTGGCCTGATTTCAGTTTCGGATTGCTATTTTTCGATGAGCAATAGTTTTTTACAGAGAAAAAAAAATGGGGTCATGAGATCTTTTTTAAGCACCTTTTATTCTTGCACACAGACCATTAAATACAATAATTATTTCCGGCCGAAAACAAACCGTGATTGAAGCGAAAGAAAGCGATCCGATTCGCTTGTAATCCAATCAAGTCCATATTTTCCAGTGCAACTCCAATGAACCGAGAACTCTGTGTGTTCACGATAATGACTCGGTCAAGTCAGCGACGCGGTAGTAAGTGTGTGTGTCGCTCAATCAGACTGAACAAAATGGAGCTAAACAAAATGCCTTTAAACATTTTGAGAACTCTGAATGAGGGACGTACAGGTACACACTCATTACTGTGAGAAGCATAGAGTTCACGTACATTACATCGTTCACTTGGCTGAACCTTAAGATGAACTGAGTGTTATGCTTATTTGCTCTGATATTTTCCATCAACTGAATTATGGATTCATCATACATGAATGTAATTCTAACAAAATTTGCATAATTTCTTGCAATTTATGCAAAATTTGAAATAACATGTATTGTTATATTCTCACAATAAATCGAGATCTATTGAGAGTATTCATCACTTGTGAAAATTCTGCGTCAAACAGTTTTTTTGGTCGAAATTGATCACTCATTCAAAACATGCATCGAATATATAAAACAATTTTAATAGCCACGCGAAATTCTAATAAATGAACATAAATATTGCGGTAAAACAACAATGTCTATGGTTAATAAACGACTTTTAATTCACGTTTAACGCGTTACACCAAATGTTGTGTGTTCCGTTAACACTCAATCGTTGTAAGAAGGTACCATTATTTGCCAATTTGATTCACTTTAATTTCCTAAATGTCATTTGATCGCATTTTTCGTTTTAATTGCGCTTATTTTTGTGCATGCCAATTTTGGTGAAAACATGTTAAGGTAAGCTTATTGAAATGAAGTCGAAAAGTACATTTAACATCATCCAATTTAGTTTTAATTATTCCAGAAGCCGAAAGCCGTCCAACAACCAAAATCTATCGATATAATTGAATGAAAAGAAAATCAATGAATCATTTATTGGTTTATTTCATTACTAAATACAAATTTCATTCCATTTATATTCATTACCGATTTCATTCTAATTTTCATCTCCCGGAAATATCTTCAAAAAAACTTCCACACAAAATCATTTAAACGATCTTTGATCGTAATTGAATATTATTTAATCGGACCACGTATTTCTTTGGGCATGAAATTTTGTTATGAAAATTATAATTGATGTTTGGTTGAGTAGTGTGGGGAAGGCGGAGCGAAGGGAAGTCCAGTTGACGGCGCTATCTTAGCGCGTCGATGTGGGTTCAACTGGTTGTACGCGTTCAATTTCCCATCGACTGTACCGTGGAATTTGTATGAAAATGTATATGTACGTTTACGAGCGAGCCACCACACGGAATATATTATTAAACGCGCTCAAAACTCAGCACTGACGCAATTCAATATTATATCCCAATGTTGTGATATACATTGTGTGTGGCTTTTCAGTTGGTAGCACTGCTAATGATCTACATCGAATGTGCTCATTTGATTTGTTCCTTAAAAATGTCCAGAAAAAGAAGAAGAAGTGGTGAGCACAACTAAAGCCGCCGTACGCCATCTTCAAAGAACATTGTTCCCTTCATAGCTACATGAAATTGATGAATTACATTGTATATCGGTGGAACTGGCGCCCTAAAGCCAGTTCATTTCAACATGATATGCTGGCGCGCCGCATTTATTCTTTCTATTGAATCGTAGCTGCTTTTAATGGCACTGCCAATTTGTATTTATTGGCAAAAGCAAAAGTGGAACAATCAAAAAGCTGGAATAAAAGTTAAACAAAGTGACCGAATGAATGAGGAGGGAAACGGATATGAGGAACTCGTATTTTATACAGGAATAATCAAATCGTTATTCAGCCTCTTGAATGGCGAAGGAAACGGAATGAGGCACGTAAAAGCGATGAATAACCCAAATGATTTGCTCATAATTATTGAGCAAGTGAATTGCGGAGCTGGTTGACCATGGTAGTTGTCACGATTTGAAATCAAACAGATTTCTCGCATCAGCTACTTTCCTTGAGAAAGACGATACAAATCAAAGCAAGTCGTTCGGGTCGGCGTGCTACACACACATCTCAATCACAAAAGCTTGTTTTCGAAATATTTCGTATGGTTGAAAAATCTGGCAATTTGGAAAGTACCAGCGAGACTCAAAAAAATGTGTCGGAATCATCGCATCGCACTGACCTTTATTCTATTGTTCACTTTGGAAATGCGTTAGATAAAACACAAAGGACATACGGATGACTCAGCAGAGCAATCGTCTCACAGCAATATTGCGAAGCATTTTTTTCTGTTGGGGCAAATTTTTGCAATGCGAATATCACATTAACACAAGAATTCACCGCATACAGAGAATAAAACTAGCAAAAGCATCCGAACGTGATGCAATAAGCGCTCAAGTTCAAGGTACGACAAAACGCATTTCACTTGACATTTATCGAAGGAAGGAGAGACTTGCCTGTTCTGTTGGAGACTGTTTCGACTTCACATGTCCCGGAATGATAGATTGTGATCAAAAATCAAGTGCTCACATCATCATTGTTATTATTGTTCCCGAAGTAAACTACAAGCTGGGATCGAGTGCGAGTGAGATAGTGCACAGCCTTCCGATTCAACACTTGCCCACTGGCAAACACAATGGCTCATTATTATTTTCGTTTGGACGTTGACGCTTCATTATTAAGCATTGTTCAATGCGTATTGCTTTTATTGGCCATGATTCAGTTCTTTTTCGGACGTATAAAACCAATTTAAGATGATAAGATTTTGAACATCAACAGCAATTCTGCGCACATTTTCCATCTCTTCAAAAATCAAATCAGATATTTTTAGACATGACACTAACGTTTCCGGGGCCATTGCTTAATGATTCTTACAGGTTTTCAGGACACAATGAGCACCAGTTTCCACTATTTTATTTCATTTATTTTTCAGCAACAAGCGAACAAATTTCAATGCGAGCAATTTGCCAAATCTTTTCAGTAACGATTAGAAAAAAAGGTCTAATTCTATGAATATGAAAGTGTTAAGCGACCACTCACCTCCGGCTTACCTTTTTATTTATCCATCGTCCATTCCGAATAATTAATTAAACATAAATGATAGCCTCGGAAAGAAAGCATATTCTATGGATTTGCTGAAGAAAACGCTAATACAAAAATAATATACAAGAGACACTAACGAAAAGTCGACTAGTTAAAGGCAAACAAAAAACACTCAGCGTGTAAGCCAAACAAACCTACTTGTTTGGTTTTCACTCTTGGCATTCGAGTATTATCGTCGAAAGATAATAATAATAAAATTCAAAGAGTGAAAACCAAACAAGTAGGTTTGTTTGGCTTACTCGCTGAGTGTTTTTTTGTTTGGCTTTTACCCTCGACGATTTTTCGTTAGTGTCTCTTGTATTATAATACAATTAGCGTTTTCTTCAGCAAATCCATAGGAAATGCTTTCTTTCCGAGGCTGTCAAATAAGATGCAAGTGAAATGAAAATTTTCTTGTTTAGCAATGAAATGATGTTAGAGAAACCCCGATATTTTTCTGAAATACATTTTATTCAATAATTTCTTGTAGCTTACTATTTAGAGATTTAGAATGTTTTTTGATAATTAAAATAAATGAATTTGCTATTTAAACAAGATTAAGATAGAATATATATAGTTTTGTATCTCTGTGTCCGTTTTCTCTTGGATAAAGCCATCAAATATATCATAAGGCAATTTTTAGTGAATAGCAAAAGAAGATTAAATTGTTATAAATGCACCTTAAATCATGTTTTATGATAAAATAATGAGACTGAAGAAAAGGATCTTCTATGTTTAAAAAAATTATTAATTGATGTTCGTATCATAATCGGAACTTTAAATTGTGTCGCTTCAATAGAAAGATTGCAAATGTTCACAGAATGTGTAACACACTAGCGCTTAATATCCGCTAAAAGCTATCGTTATTGAATCTTTATGTTCGAAACAGTTGGGAAATAAAAGTAAAGCGATAAGGAAGGGTGGCGATGCGCACAAGGCGAACGGGCGGGAACGGCTCGCGGCGGAGCCAATTCATTTGCAATGTGGAAAAATGGAGCAGAGAATCGACACATATGTGATTTCGACGAATCGATTTATGTACGTGTAATGATTACTATCGATGTGAATTCCCAAGCGACTAGAATCAGTGCAACCGAACTACACTAAATATTCGATTTGATTCGAACGATTCAAAGCCACCGTTCAAGCACGAGCGTCTCCCTTGCTCTCTTTCCCTCTCTGTCTCCAATGAACGGTGCATTGACCTAAAACTCCATGCACTCATTTGCCATATTAACATCATAATCATTGCATTTCACTTATATTTACAGGTTGATTTTTCATCGTTTCGTCTATATCATTCGATGCATCGCTTCCTTGCTCAAGCTTTTTTTCGTCCTACCTGAATTGAGATTCAATGCGATTCAATTTGAACTGTATAAGATCAATTTTTTCTTTATTTTTCAAACAAACGTAATGGATTTGTGTGTTTGTGTGTGCATAATACCGATTTGACCAATAACTCGAATGTGCGCCAATTTTCATCGAGACAACGACGATAAAATGCATAACATTATTTTAAATAGAATTAAATGAGCACGTATTTTTTCGATAAAGCATGTTCCATTAGCTCAATGTTCATCTAATGAAAACACCAGGAGTTCAACAGTCTTATTAACTGCTTTGTCTGTTTTTCTGCCATTTTTTTCTGGAAAAAGACATGAAGAATTCAACATTTTATACGCATATTGAGCATGAATTGGTACAAAACAGAAACAATATAAACTGAAACCTAACGAGACAGCGCATGAAATTCGAATGCTGATAGCGACATATGTGCTCTCGATTTTTTTGTGTGCAAAAGTTATGCACAAAAAATGGAAGAATTGTTGAATAAAATAAAATGATAACACAAATAACAGTAAAAATAGTAAAAAAATGAAAATAAACTTAAAAAATTTCAAATTGTTTGAAATAGTATTGTGTCTGATGCTATATTTTCCATTTGCCTCTGGATGGAGCGCTCATTTTTTGTCGTGGCAAGCACGCGATTGTTGTGCAGAGTGTATTGCACTTCCTAAATATATGTGAATGAAAGAACAATGCGCACATTTTTATCGTTTGATTGTTTGATATCTAATGAAACTGAAATAGCACAAAAAAGCGCCGTTGTCACCGCATTGTCTCGCACACTTTAACAGCTCCTGTTCTCTCACAATCGACAAACTCAATTGGTTGCTTGTTTTGTTTTAATATTTTCGAGCAGTTTTTTTCGCAGAGGCGATACAAAGTCAAATCCGTATCTAGACGCAAACAATAATTTCCGGTTTGTTTGAAATGAATGAGCAAGGCAAAAAGTAACGAAAAGGAAGCGCGCGCCGTGAACGCCACTGTCAATGCCCAATTTTCAATTTTGTCACAAAATTTCTGTGTTAAAATTCAGTTAACCGTTCAGATGCTTCAAATGGTCAATGGATTCCTTCAATTTCCCTATTTTTTGATTACCAATCTCAAATTAGACATCACATCCAGTTCCAACGCACACATTCATATCGACTTTTTTGACGCTAAACATTGTATCTACACGATTTTTTTCGTCAACTTCACATAAAAACGAGCACATTCCTTATGCATTTAATTCTACAATTCCTTAAACTATCTGCCATAGCTGTTTTTTTCGAACTATGAATTGTTATTTTACGACCATTTTTTTTATTCTCTCTTCTCTATTCTGACTACTTTCTTCTAGCTCTATTTTTTCGCTTCTTTCGTTTGCCGGAGCCGGTTAAGCTGATGCTGTCGCTTTTGCTGCTCGTTTCAGTAGGTGATGTGGGCGCTGAGAGGATTTCGTCGTGTAGTGAAATTGAACTTTCCTCTTCGTCAAGTTCTTTTGTACTTTCCGTTGGTGGCGGAGGCGTGCGATTTGTTCTCATGCCCGAAGGTTTCACACACAGCTCCGCCAATAATTTCTCTTTCAATTTTTCATCACGTTCATTTCGTGCGGCAGCGACACTTGTGCTCGCATCAATTTCATCAGCAGCCATCAAAAAATTGGGGTTTGTGTAAATAAAGTCATCGTCATCGATGATGTTGGCGTTTTTTATGTCCTCTTTATTACCGCCACCGTTGATGCTATCACCTTGGCGCTCAGCGACAACGACATCATCGTTTGCATCCACCCCCTCGTCATCGTCGTTGACAATATTAAGCTGTGCGATAACAGAATCATTGCCATTTTCTTCCGTTACCGGTGCCATAACATTCGACGAGTTAATGGCGACGGCTGATTCATCACCGCTACTTAATGGCTCATTTGCATCATCGTCCGTATCATCGTTTTGTTCGCTATCACTGTCTTCGCCTTCGGTGATGCTTTGTGAAAAGCTCAACCGTACCCGCTCATTTCTGACTAATTCCTTCAACACATTTTTCATTTTGTCGCTTAACGATAATTCACTATTGGCCGTATTGTATGCATCGAGCGAATCGTAGTTTATTTCAGCCGTATTCACATCATCGTTTGGCTCAAACGATGGATACGAGCTATCATCGTTGCTCCGGCCAATTGCGATCGTATTTGCATAGCCTTGACCGGATATCAATGGATTTACCACTTCGACTATCGTTTGCATACCAACGCTCGCGCTCGAATCGGCTACCGTCAACGTTGGCTGCTGACGTGGCTGAACGGCTTTCAAAAAAGATCCACCAACAGATCCACGTTGAGCCTCAACACAATTTTCCGTTTGATTTTCATCTGTAGCCAAATGTAATCGCACCATATTTGCATTATTATTGCTTGCATTTGAACGCACCGTGATAATTGATGAGTTCTCATCATCAGATGGTGATATTGTTGTTGTTGAATCGTGGATTTTTGTCGCCAACAGTTGCTCTTCGCTCAATGTTGCGTTTGTGATTGGATCCTTTAGTTCCAACGTAATTATCTTCTCTTGACATGTTTCGACCTGAACCAGGAGGAAAAAAGAATAATAAAATGCATGATTGAAACAATGATTGAAAGCAGTTATTATCATATTTTCTTTTTATTTCGCAATCAAAACAACTCCAAAAGGTTCTTCCACCTCAACCTCTGCATGTTTTTCCTTGTGCAAATGGCTCAAAAGGAAACCAAAAATGTGTTTAAAATGATCCTTTGAGCGTGTGCAAATGGCGAGAAATACTAGAAAAATATACAATAATTGTGTACAGCATGCGATGTACAATAGTTTGAATTACGTAAAAAATGGAATTGAAGCAAATATATGTGGAGAATATGTACAGCTCGCTAGAAATGACAAACAGCATACAAATCGAATGAGTTTGTACACCTCGTGCGAAAAAAATCCGGCAAATAATCAACGTTCAACGTAGATCTCCTTTTTGCCCGCAAAAAAAGTAAATGTGGGTGTGTGTGTGTCTGAACTTTTTCACAAATCAGCCGTATTGTCAGCGGTGGTGTAGCAAAGCTCACTACGGAAACATGATAACAAGTGACAACAAACAAACAAACAACAAAACGCATTGAAAAAAGTAAAGACGAAAAGGCGCCCAGAAATCGAGTGAAAGAAATATGTTTATGTGAATGATGAGAAAGCAACAAACAGCAAAATATAAAAAGAAATTGCAATATAAATCTCGCAACCTGCGACCCACTCCTCTCGATCTCATCTCTATGCTGATTTGTGTGTATGTGTGTTTCCAACCGATATGAGAAAAGAAAATCGATAAAAAAAGCAGTGCTACGAAAATCAGCCAAACATTCAGCTGATAATAAGACTTTTATATCACCTCTTCACAAAATACCCAATGAAAATTCGTACCACAACTTTTACTAACGATGAATGTATATTTTTCGCTCAATCTCTATCCCTCTGTCTGTCTCTCTGTCTCTTTCATTTGACCGAGGTGGCAGAAATGCTGGTGTTTTCTTTGTAATCAGGTGCTAATGCTATTTTATCTTTTGCCACAAAATTTGTGTACAGAAAAGAGCACAGGAACCGAAGAGAGAAAAAACCAAATTGCGATAAATAAGCTGTTGATGCTTTTCAATGCAGAGATAGAGAAATACGATGAAATGAAGTTTTGGGATAAAAATGGAAGGCGACAATCCGAACGGAATGTGGGCAAGATATGTTATGGTGCAAACAAAGTTGGTCTTCACTCAATTTCCATATTTCATATCGCCGTGAACGGATTCAAAGTAGAGGAAGTGAAACAGCAAACAGTTTCAATAGAACCGTCCGAATAAAAAGTTTTACATGCGTAAGATGAACTTTTCTGAGATCAAATTTTAACTTTCGCTTTTGGAAGATGATTGAAGTTTTGCAAAATTTTGCACGACTCATTTTTTTCACAAAAAATAAGAATCTGACAGTTTAATAATGATACAACATGAACTAATAATATTCCCCATACAAATATTTCGTAATAATATTGAAAACCTTCCGGTAAATGACTAGACCCCAATTGAACTACCCGAAGACTTGATCCGAATGAAAATCAATTGGTTTCTGTTACCAATGCAGACCTATTTGCGCGTTCATTGACGATTGATTTCAATCTTAATTTTTTGAGTTTAAGAGTTTTTTTGCGTATAGCGTATAGCGTACAGTGTACGACACATCTACATTCGGACACCGAAAAAAAATTGGCCCATCATGTTTATCTGTGCCCAAAATGGATAAAAAACACATTTTTATTTTATTCCAATACATTCCCACTTGGTATGTGCGGAAAAGTAGAATGAGGTGTACGTAGAATAAATTGAATACATCCACAAGTTTTACAAAGAAATGATGAAGTGCCGTAAAAGCGCCATAAAACTAATTCACAAGTACTCAGTGTGTATCGCTGAAAGACGCCGCATTTTCATCTGAATTTCATTTTTGAATAGTAATCTCAGTGATAATCATAATTTGAATATGTCTTCCCCTAAATGACAAGACCATTTGAAAATGGGGCAAATTTGTCCAAGCGCTATGATTGGTGCGCGCGCGGACGCTCGCAAAACTTCATGCATTTTATTTGAGTCAAAAATGAAATTTCAGTCGGCTGAAATGTGCCACAAGCACGCCGACAAATCCGTTATGGTTTCAACGTGAGACAGTCATTATATTCACGGTAAAATGACACCAAAAGTAAGAACTTTATTAAAAGAAGGAATTATAATTCCAGAGTAACAATATCATTTGTAGTCGCCGGTTAATCCGCAGATTACCTGAGTCTAACAACTCAAAAAGAAATGTCCCAAAATTAATAATGCACTCAGAGAGCATAATATAATCAAGTGGATTACATGACAATCTGCTTTTAACGTCCAGTTCACGCCAACACAAAACTAATGTAAATTCTGCTGCGAAAAATACAAACATCTCTTGCGCACACACAGCATTTTAACAAATGCCATTTTGTCATTCACTTTTCCACGCTTTCTCACGAGAGAATATTTTACTCAAATTAAAGTTCAAGTGATATATTTCAGCTGTTTGATCTCAAGTGTCATATTCAAAGAGCAATAAATATGCGCGATTATCGGCGTTAGCTGGGCGGAAACTCATTCCAATTCACTCGCATCATCGATCGCTGAATAATTTTGCATTCAACTAATATCGACTTATATAAAAAAAACATTGTGAGAGTTGTTGCGATATTGAAAATTCGATGGTTCGATCGTGCGTTCGCTCCATATCGATCTCACATTTCCGAGTCCGATTTTCCAAATATGAATATGCAGTTTCAGTTTATTTCTCATTTTCATTTGAGTCAACACAATTTTGTTGAAATTTCGAAACGTCTCTTTTTCCTCTCACAAGCATGATTTTATTTGGGGAAATGTTAGAAAATGTATGCGAATAGAAAATCAACACAATATATTCAACGATAAAATTGATTGAAATTCAACGGCAAACTGTGGAAAAAAATAATTTTTATATTCAAGCATTGACACTGAAAATGGCGAAGACGTCGACAGCGACAACGATTCATTGTGCGCAATATGAATCATGACAGTTACTATATTCATCGACAAAGAACTTCTATCGTTAGAAATATCACCGTTCGTTTTTACTATTATCGTCATCATTATTTATTATACTTTCTCTATCTCGATTCCGGCATGTATTTTCGCAGAGATATGCAGATTGAATTTTGCCTTTGCGCAAATCAACAAAAATCTCTTTTATTCACATACAACTAAAGCGCTCGATGCAAATAAAAACCTAGCGATATTCCAATGAGAATATTGTGAACAAATGATAACGAAATCATTCACCTTTCACAAAACTTTACAATCGAAACGCAATGAAATAGGTTAGTTGTTTCTATTCAATTGAATGCACTTTCTGCTTCTTTTCAACATTTTATACTTTTTAGATTCCTTTTTCCGTTTCTTACACTTCTTCTATTTTTTTTTTTTTGTCCTGTTTACTTTTTCTTTGCAATTTTAAATGTGAAGAACGACCTCATTATCGATTTTATTGGCACTTCGAATTGATAACCACACATTTTCTGGTATTTTCTTCAGTCGAATATTTCAAATTGCACTTCATTTGAAAAGCGCTTTGATTTTCGTGCCAATCCATCTGCCACACTCAATAAAGCTCATCGGTATTATTATTAAATGCGCTCTCCAATTTCTTTAAACTCTCGCAGACAATCATCTCAATCATTTTGAAGGTATGCAAATAAATCCGGTCGTGCCATTCCATTTCGTCTCTGATTTTTTTCAAATATATTTTAGTGAGCAGATATTGAAAGAAGACATTATGCATGATTGCATTGAAATCATACGTTTCAATCCTTTTAAGTGCATATTTGAGTTGATAAAAGCCATTTATACTCACATATCTGCCGCTTTTTCAAGGGAGAAAACGATAACAAGAAGCATGCATATTATATTTTCAGTGAAAGTGTGCGTTCTGTGAATGCATTCTGAATTGATGCATTTTACAACTTACTATTAAATAAAAAAAGATTGTTGCAAATTAAAATGGGTGTGATTGATGTTGTTACTTTTCCAACTGGATCTTTATTGCATGGATGATTTAGGTCAACTAAAAATCAAATCCGATAATTTTTTTTTCACTAGTTTTGTGTGGGCAAGAAGAAAAAGCTACACAATTTGTTTTAGCTTTTTTTCGTGTTTTTCTCAAACTTCTCTCATAAATTGAGTGGAGCGTTCCAATAAATCATTTCATTTTGTTGAGCAACAATCCTGATGAAATTGGCTCGAGTACAATGTCAGCTCTATCTCTAAACAAAAATAAAAAGAAATTGGTAAAATCCTATAAAAAGTATATGATATGACAGAGATCCAGCCGAAAGTGACAAAGACATTTCGTTGTGTGTCAAACTAATCATAATATTGGATATGTTGTTCTATATTTTAGCACGAATGACAATATCATCGGATTGATAAGCAAAATGTTTATTCGAACAAAAACGTTCGTCACATTGAATGGAAAGTAATCTATTCAAAGCATTCAAGTGAAATGAAATGACGCGTTCCATTTCATAGTCTACAAATTCAATGTACTCGTGTGTCAGCGAATAACGTGATTTTTCGAAATGTAACTATCTACATTTTTTTCTGCAAATGATTTTTCATGTACGGAAATGTTGTTCAATGCATTCGATTTAGCATCAAAAATCCCACAAAATAATATATTACCAAAAATATTTTTTTTCGAAAGCATGTCACTTGTCCGCTCTTGGTCATACATATTTTCTACATTTTTATCTACATGACATGCGAACGACATGAGCGCACATGCATCAGTGTTCAATTGTGAAGCTCTGCACTAACAAATATCATGTTGACAAATAAAAAAGTGCATCATGTAGAAATTCGAACAACGAAAATGACTTTCTTTCTCAGTCGAACTTGTGCCAATATTTGTCTCGATTCATTTCAAAAATCTTCAAATACGTTTGCGATAGACGTTTGAAAAAAGAATCGAAAGCAAGACATGCTCGACGACGACGAAGATGAAATTCGCTAATGAAATCACAAGTGGGGCAAAAAAACTTTCACTTAAATTTTTACGAAGAACCTGAGCATATTTACTCTCGTGAAATTTAGGTCATAACATGTATTCAATTGAAGATGGTATCAATTTTGATGAAAAAATCTGTATTTTTTCAAGAGCATTTGTCTCGTATGTATAAATTATTCTGCATACATTTATAAAATATCTGGTTGGAAGCCAAGAATATCATAAGCCGTTAGGCTTGATAGATCAATTGGTTAGCACGCGATGGCAAGAGATATATATTCTCCGACAGACTTGCTTGCGACTCGCCTGAATGTGGGTGTTTGTTGGGAATGGCTCATTTTGGCTCGAATGCGTAGGCTGTGCGTGGGCAAATTCTTGCTTTGTAATCTGTGTATAAAAATGTTGTGAGCCGTTAAAGAAGTGATATCATGTGGCTTTTGCGCTCTGCCATCACTGATCCACGTAAAATTGGATTAGAGCAAAAGGAAGCCTGAACAATTTCTTGAATTCAATTGAGAGTGAAAATCGTAAACGCAGCAACTTTGTTACAGCATTTTGAAACGCATCTTGATTTCTATTAAATTACCATGATTTCAAAAGCTTTCAAAACACAATTTCAAATGTTTGAATGATGCCGGGAAAATCTATTACGCTGTTGAATTATGTTTGAATTGAGCCCACGATAATGGCGTCTAGCATTTTCATTCAGTCATCTTTCGCTTGAAATCATCTAAAAGTTGTGGTCTTTCATTGGTTATATGTATTATGGGATCGTTCCAATTATCATTTGTACAAGTGCTGAAATCTAATCTACAATTGCGGTGCAAAATCAAAAGCGAATGGAGCAAACAAAGAGAGAGATTCTGTATGCTCTGGAAATTCAACAAAACTTAAGATCTATTGCGTGACATAAACTCTATCTTATTGCGGGTGCATTTGAGTGAAGCAATCAAAATTTACAACAAACTATGTACACAAAAATGATGGTCGACTTCAACCGATCAAGCACACCCACGCTGAACGTCTTTTTCGGAGTAAATTACAAACTAAAAGCCAAACCGAAACCAGTCAAAAGCCGAGCCAATCTCTCGAAAAAGCGACTTTTATGTGTGTAATTGTGTAATTTCGTGAGTGTGTGCGCCGGAAGCATGTACCAAAAAGAGAAAAGTAAATGTATATATGCAAGTGAATCTTTCGTGCGCCACAAACATTTGCCCATCACACGATTTTTTTTTGTATCAACAAACAACAGTACCTCAGTTTCGATGAGTTTCTCAACAACTTCGACGGTTCGTAAATGAGGAACACCGGTCACTGGACACGGCACTTCTTCAGTGCGTGTTGTTATCTTTTCGCCGAGCACTTTTTCCGTTTCGCGAACAATCAAAGCGCCCGGATTCGTTCTGATTGCGATTCGTGGAAAAACGATGGCCTGTGGAAAGTTTCAACAATTTAATCGAATTTCTAGTATATACTTGTCGATAATGAGCTCTCTCTCGAGCCACACCCGGCGTGCTGTTATTTGTATTTTTCCTCTTGATTGAAACTGAGAGAGAGAATCCAGGGCGTAATTTATTGCGATGAAGTTCGACGATCGTTCATTATGTGCTGCGTAAATTAAATACTACAAGCCAGACAAATAAAAAGGAATAACGGTTGTGTCAATTGGCGCACCGAAACAACAAGAAAGCCAATCGGAAGAATGATGGCAAAAACATCCCATGAAACAATAATAGAGTCTGATGTCGGTTTCTTCGATACAATCAACCTCTCTCCGTAAACAATAAAAACCGATTTTGGCAACAGTCATCCACTGTAAATGCCACCGCCACACAACGACGATGGCGACAAAGAAGGAGAAGAAGAAGATAAGACGTATAGCTTGCATGCTACTTACAAATGGCTGCGATTCATATGGAAATTGAAGATGGAAATGAACTGAGAGATAGACAAACAAATGTTAAGTTGTCACGACAGCAACCGAGCTATAGATTGCCCAATAAAGTAAGAAAATAATACGGTGGATTTGTGATAATCCTTCCATTTCCAGTAGATACTTTCTTTTTACAATAATGCCGAAATCATCCACATCAAAATCGATTGATCAAATGTGCACAAATATCCACTTTACTGAAAATTTGATTGGGTATGCAATATCCGAACGCCGTTCGTAACGCTATTATGCCCGTTCCTCTATTCAGCCCGACCAACAAATTTTAATTCTTGTCTTTCATTCACATTGACGTTGGACTGTCGTGTTTGTTGTATTTCATCATGATATGCGGTCCTTGCATAAGCCGAGCATAACTCAACTCTCAATTCTCCCAAGAATAACTTAACAAATTCACAAATGTGATTTTGAATTCCTTTGACGTTCGGCGAGAGCATACCGCCCGAACATTTCCGAAATGTTCAACATTTTCACATGAACAACATTACACACTAGCGAATCTATGAGCAATATTCACGCACATTACTCCACTTATGCATGATATAAGAGCACTTCATCCTGGAATAACACCACTTTGGTTTTTTACCAATTTGCTCTGCTATTTTTGAACTTTAAGCGGCAAGTTTGGCATTTATACCGTACTGCACTACTCTTCGTTTCATTGTATGGCACACACGGGCCGTAGTACAATCGTACTGCGAAATATATACGACGTGTACACGATGCCATTCAAGCCGTAGCGAACATTGTCTACGGTCCGTGTGTACCGTACAGCGAAACGAGAGTATCGAGTGCGGTAAAAATTTGAAGCTTATCGCTAAAAAGTTCAATACTATCGCACCAAATCAAAACAAAACCAAAACAGTGTTACTCCACTTTGGAGTGTTCCTTTATCAAACATAACTGAAGTAATGCACGTGATTATTGCACATAGATTTGCTTGTGTGCACTTAATGGAATTGTTTTGGGAACCTACAATCCAAGTACTTTGCGTATGAAAGAGAGAGAGAGACAACGTGACCGCAAATGTAACGATTGAATGTTGAATGGATCAAATTGATCTTCTCAAAGCGGGTAAAATATCTGCCTGGACATTGACATGCATCTCTCTGAGCAGAACGAGCCAAAAAACATAAAATAGAAAACGAGCATTCCAATGTATATTTAGGGAGTGAATATATACTCCCAAAGAGAAAGTTGATGCAGTGCGTTTCCCCTTGCATTCGCAGTTTCAGAGCTTAATATTTGGCGTTCCCTGATTTTCTGAACAGTTTAAATGTTTTCCATTATATGTATCTATCAAAGAATATTTTATGTGTTTGGTACGAAACATGGCGGCGATGCCATACACAAAGTCCTAATAAGCCAAACTTAAAAGCGCAAAACAACAGAAATTACTTTTCAAATGTTTGCTTTCTCTCTATTGCTATAATGGTCTTAATATTTGTTTTCTCGAATTATTCACATTTTTGCGTCTGATTCGTCCGAGCCAGAGACACTTCATGTATAACACACCATACGGAAGATGGAAAAATATTCAGAACTCTCTTAAACTGCATCGAATCAATATTAAAACTTTCTACTTGTCCGTCATTTTGAAACACAGTTTCTCCGTCTGAGATTTGCTACGCAAAAATTAACCTTTCTTAAAATTTAATCAGTTATCTCTTTCCTGTGCTCTCAGTGTTTCTTATGCTTGCACCGGTTTCTTCGATGCATTGCATCACATTTATTCTCTAATTCAAATTCTTGGATGCATTACGATGTAAGTTTTATCGCAGCAAAGAACATTTTTAATTCCGTTTGAATTCATTAAATTTTTAAATTGTGTTTTCCTAGATTTGGACGATAATATCATATATTCGGATGTGTGTTCGAGTTGAAATTTAAGAATGCACAAGAACTGGAGATATAATCTTTGGTAAATTGTCAAAGGTACAATGAAAACTTCACAAACTCTTCACCGCGCAAAAGTACGAGATTTTAAGCTTCTGCAAGGCCACAATCAGAAAATGAAGTACTTTCGTTAAAAAACGAGGCTAATGTGTCAATTGAACGTGACACGAACAACTTACACAATTACCCACATTTTCATTCAATTGTGCCAAATGAATTATATGTGATTAGTTTTGATTGCAGCTGAATGTTGAATATGTGTCAACGCAACAAAGTAATGCTATTGAATGTAAACCAAGTCGCATTGACGCTTGATTGGCTTAGACTGAGTGTCTCGCATATTGACGATTAATCAGAGTGCTATTGTGGGAAATTGTAATTCCAATTACAGATTTTTTGAAATCTTTGTAATACTCACTCGGAGAAGATAGAAAATAGCGATGGCATAACAAAAATGACAGACAACAAGAAAATAGAAAAAAATCTTAGTTTGCAGAACTAAGAAAGGAACATGCAGAAACTCAGAGAAGACTATGCAAACGTACAAAAAACAATTTGTTTGTCCTCCTTTAACTTTTCTCAAAATGGAGATAACTTAATGTTTTCCCGGAACTCGACGCATTTTTCACACTTTTTCTTTGAAGAATTTGTTAGCATATTTTTTCTTTTGAATAAGCGGATTTATTCGAAAACTGCACAGTTTTTTATGACTGGAAAATGAAGCCGAAGTGATAACGCAACGTGTGATAATATTTTGTATTTTCAGATAAGTTGCACATTTTGTGTCTGCCTTTTTATTTACTTTTGTAGTAATAAGCACGACGCTAATGGTTTTTGGTGTTTTTTCTGCAAAGTCTTTCAAACTTTTTTATCTTTCATTTTTTATTAAGAAATTTTACATTGCAAAAGGCATGATACGGCGTAGTAAACGTGTAATTTGCTGTGTTTCAGAACGGTTTCCGTGAAAATGAAAAATCATCCAACATAAAAGTCGGATAGTCCGAGGGAATTTCTCGAATTTTGTTGGACTCATAGAAAGTTGAAATATACAAGAGAAGAACTTTTTTTTTTCAATTTTGTTTGAATTACTCAAAAGTCTTGACGATTTTGCATATGATTTAAAGGAACCGTCATTATCTTCGTTTTCTAGGGTAATCTACTTTTGCTCGTCTCATTTGTGCGAATTTCCTCTCAATTATCTGCGATTCGTTGTACAGGTGCAACATGCGTTAGAGTGAGTGTACGTTCCAAATGCTCAAGATGACCGTTTTCAGGACATTGTTCGTTCCACAAAAAGTTCATCCATACACTTTTAATGCTTGGTATTTTTCCCTAGAATTTTCCATTTTAAAGTAAATTTAACACTCAAATGGTAGTTTAGGTTTGAATTGATGAAATTTGTTGGCGCGTGTTTGGCTATTTCTATCGACTTAAAAAGAATCAGTAAATCTTGTTTTCGTGGCAAATTGCACACCATTTCCATCAACTAGTACCCGTTTTTATTTACGCACTCAAATAAATCAATTGCTGTTTCATTGTCCACAAAACGATGACAGTCATAAAATGAAACATTCTTCGACATCATGTGAAATCAACAATTATTTACGATGGCAGTGCGCAATGGAATTTTATCGTCGTCTATATATTTCATATTAATCAAAATGATCAATTTTTCGCACTTTCTCTCTCTCTCTCTCTCTCTCTCTCTCTCTTTATTTCTTTCTTTCTTTCTCTATCGTTTGCAGAGCGAAACAAATTCGCTTGATGAAACTGTGTAATGAAACTGTTGATAAACAACTGCATTTGTGGCATTTTTTTTTCTCTCACGCATTCAATATTCCATTGTGGAATTCCATGAATTTCGTTTTTACATTTTATGACAAAAATGAAATTGTGCGTCACACATTGTGATTCCGCGACGGAACTCCTGAATGATTCAAAAATACTTAATCTTTGCACATGTGAAAGCATTAAATTGTTAATTATGATTGATGGTGTTTTTTACGCAGGTGTTCGTAAAATCCTCGGGCAAATGGCACTTTTTGTCAATAGCCGAAATAAAACCGCTGATCTAATTATGCAACCGAGCAAACAGTCGTCATTCGGGAACACGATGACAAATGTGGATAAATGTAACATTTCGATGGAGTAACGCCGATAAACGCGATGATTTTTTTCGACGCCAAATCACTGCATGCGATTATGATAATAAAAAATCCGTTATCCTCATCGAGTCACGTGTATTTAAATCCAAAATATGTTAATGAAGACAAAACAGAAATAGATTATTGCGGATTTGGGTTATGTTAAAAACCGGATGTTTATTTGTAATTCGAACATGAAAAGGGTTTGTGTTGAATTGGTTGTATTATTCGAAAAAGGATTGCCAAAGCATATTTGAATTAAGTTGTCAGTGTGATGTTAGTCACGCCCTGTCAATTATAATCATCGTCAATGCACACACTTACCTCATTTTTCTTGGTCAAATCATCGGTTGGCTTGTTCATTGAGTGTACTGCTTGTTGAACTGCGGCTGCTTCTTGCTCCAATTGCTTAAGTCGCTCTTGACGCCAGGCTGCACGTTTTTCAGCTCTAACATGAAATGAAACGTTTAAATATCAACTGAAATCCACTCTGCTTATAATTTTTATTCATTTTTTCAGCTAGTTCTTCATCGAATAAAAGAACAGATAAACGATAAAATATCGACCGAAAAATCAAAATCTGGGTTATTTGCTGCTTTTTGAAAGCGCAACACTATCCAACGACAAGTATATAGCTTAAGTCCATTAAGTTATCCACTTTATGGAGCCGATTCAAAAGAGCGCATAATTTTATTGAGTTTATTCAATTCATTGCATCATATCCATTCTCTCATTTCCTGCAAATGATCCTTTTATATTGTTGAAATCATGTCGCTAAACCATTCATTATTTTCCTCTCTCACACACACACTCTCTCTCTATCTCCCGGAAAGAAGGACTCTCTATTCCTGTCAAGCTCTTCGCTTTTTCGTCTCTCACATGCTTTGCATTTCGTTTGTATTTTGCTCGTTGCCACTCTTAATGCATATGTACATTTTATTGTAGCTCGTTTCGAAAGTGGTTCGAGTTCAAGCGAAATTTGCCACACAAAAGACTTTTTTAAGTGCTGAAAAGTGAAGGAAAAAAACAGCGACGAAGAGATTTTGGTATCGAAAAACCAGCAACCCAATAAATATTCCAAATGCATTAGAAACGCATTCGAGCTGCATGCTTTAGCTAGATAAGAATCTTTGGTTGTGTGCGTATCTGCTAAGCACGAAGCATCTGATAGCCCGTTCAAAGTGAAGCCACAGTCAAAGGATCATGTTAGACAATGAATGAATAAGAGCGTATCAGAGCGCGCAATCAAAGTAAGCTACAAAGAATATGCTTAGATTACACAAAACAGATGATTTTTAAGTACGCTAGGGATTTTTACATCGCCCATTTCATTCTTCCCCCATACTGTCAGTCTCAATTTTCATATCCCGATTACTTCTTTGGATGCAGAGTAGCAGCTCTCTCTCTCTCTCTCTCTCTCTCTCTCTCTTATTATCTGCTGCTTCTGCTGCTTTGAATGCACGAGCACAGAGTACACATCATATTGAGTTTAAAATAATGTTTTCATTCCTCTTTCTTGAAATATTTACATTTATATTTGCTTTTGCATACAGTGCGTGGGTACAATTCAGTCGAGTGCTCTCTGTTTTTTTGTTCCATGCAAAACAAATCGAAGCCCACAGTGGAGGAGCGGCACATCGTATGTACAACAAAATCCTGTGCGATGCAAATCGTGCTGACACGCTCCGCATCTTTTAGAAGGACATATACTGTGCAATCCAAAAAAGTGTTTAGTAATCATTCTCACAAATGCTATAAATAAAACCATTCCATAAAAAAAGCTATAACCATTTATTCCTATTGAAATTGCCTCAAATAGCGTTAGTATTTTCTTGGTAAACATTTGTTGAAAAGGTGCCAGGCTCTGCCATTTGTCGATGTCACACCGATTTCTGAGCGCGGGAGATATATCGAAATTCGAGTATAATAGAAACAAGCTACTTACTGGATCGCCTGCAATTCTAATGGAGATAGGGCGGCATTGGGTTTGTCGTTGTTATTGGAAATGTGATCGAGTGTGATTGCAGCCGACGATGATGACGTTACCTCGGTATGTACGGATGTGATGGATTTTCGATTTGGATTTGTTCGTATCGGAATGCGACTGGGGGTCGTTGCTTTTTGCCGTTGTCCGACTAAATTGGTAGTCGGTGACGTGAGGCTTTTGTACCGCAAAATAACATATCACATTGAATACACAGACGCAGTTGGTGCGATGCGTTATTTTCGCAATTTTTAGGTTGTGTGACAGGGAGACAGAATTTTACGTGCATCATTTCAGTTTGAGCGTGCGTTTGGAGGCAGGGGGAAGTGCAAGTGATTGAATTATGATTGTTGCATCAAAATATAATAAGAGAAAGAAAAACAAATATTATAAAGTGCATTTTCATAAAGCAATTTATATGGAAATAACGGTAAAAATAAATATGATGAAAAGCAAAATACACGTGCGAGCTGTGAGTGCACCAAAACCACTGTATACATTCCCATAAATTCAGTTTTTACGACTAATATCACCTTGACACACTATTATTTGCATATTTCGAATTCAATGAAGGGATAAATGTGGCTGGCTGAGGCTAGGAATGCGAAATATCAAATCGTCATGGTGATTTTCATCGAATTTTCAATGCATTGTTATCAATAAGATTTTCTCTAATGATGTTATTGTGAAGTGGAAAAAGGTGAGTTAGGGAGTAACTATACTATGCGTTGTACGATTCGTTATAAATTCAATGCTTGAGTAATCATTTGATCGATTTTCTGACAAAACATTTTGTTTGAGAAAAAAAAAAACAATCATTTTGATTGATTCTATTCTTTCTAGCCGCATTCCTATTGTTTAAAGAAGAAAGAGCATTGTGTATCTATGGCACCTGAAAAATACGAAAATAAAAAGGAACCCAAGCCCCAATACCCGACTAATGATTAATAAAAGCGAAGCTACTGATTAAAATTTGTAGCTTTTTTCTCTTTACATTCTGAATCGAATTTCGATTTACACATTAAATTACGTGAATGAGATTGATGCCATGGGTCAAGCAAATGTTGATTTGCTATGTTTGATTTAAAAATCGACATTTATTTGATTGAATTTACAATTCGAGAATCTCTCGCAGCGAGAGTGTCTCATAAAATTTTTATGAGAAGAATCGTTTTTTTCTTTTTTTTTCTCGTTGATGAAAGATTCGAATGCGCAGCGTATTCCATCGAGTCATACAAAAAAAAAACGAAGACCCAGCCATGATTTAGGCCCCGAGAACATCCAGACAATTTGATTGAAGCCTGACAGACTACCACAATTTTTTTCTATTTGAATAATTCATGACTTCGGTGTTTATTGATCTTGTTTTCTTTTCCATAAATCTTTTTTGGTCCTGGCACAAGCCTCCACGTATATTTTGGAATGCTTATGTTTAGAAAAGTGAGCAGATTGCCGACAGTCGTTGAAGTGAAACGGTCGAAAGAAGAAAAAAAGATTTGTTCAAATTCTTATTATTCACGCCTGTAATGGCACTGCTGCTTCCGATGTATTCCACTCCACTTTCAAAATTATTTTTCAAAACGATGACCACGGTTATGCTTGTGATTCGTTAAGACACTCAAAACACCTGGACATTTTATCCCGTCGAACTTTTCACACGGAAGTAGGCGTTTCAACTGACAAACTTCTTTGATTACTGGCTTGATGTTTTGCGTACTTTACTTTGTAATTTTGCTATTAATATTCACACAAAAATGGGCAAACAAGAATATCAACCGCAGTTTGTCAATCAGAGAAGCAATGCAAAAGAATTGTCTATGGAGAAAATTGAAAAATATCGAGAGCGAAGAAGGGAACGAAATTCTGTTGAGGAACAAATAAATATAGAGGAATGCGAAAAAACGTAAATTTACGGACATTTTCGCTTTTTCCAGACTCCAGATACTCCTTCACTCGAGCGTAAAATAGGATTTCGTTGGAGCTGTTGCGCGACCGCGTCGAATGCTTTCAATGTAATTTTGTCATGAATCCTGGACAATGTGGTGAGTATACAAGTTTGAAATACGGTCATTGTAGAAAACAGGAGCAATATGAACAATGAAAAGCAACATGGAAACAATAAAAAGTTTGTCCGTTCGACGTTGATGGTTGCGAAAGGCAGAGGGAGAATGGACGCAAAGGGACAGAGAACGATAGGTTCAAAAAGAAAGTGAGAGAGAAAAGAGGATGAATAAAGCGGAGCAGTAAAACGAACCGGACACTTCTTATTGCCAACAGGTCGTTTCGTCATTGTATTGCACAGCATTGGCACAACAAAACTAAACAATTCTGTATTAATCAAGTTCTCTCTTTCTCATTCTTCGAGCTAGTTTGGATTTCTAGAGCGCACGATAAATGACGAAAGTTTACTGAGACAACTACTTGAGCTCAGCGAAACACGCAGCAAGAGAAATGGCGAGAGAGAAAAAAAATTTGCGATACAAAAAAGGGGAAGTTAAAGTTGTGCAAAAACTTGGCGAGAGAGCCTTGAGCACATTTTATTTCGTTGAAAATAATATATTTAACCACGTACGAAGGTTGAACAGGAAAAAAAAACTTTATTTGTTCAACTTTTGTACGCCGTGTATTTTCGTTATAAACAATTGCGTATAAACTTTTTTTTTTTGCTCTTTTTTCTTTGTCAGCCGTAATACGTCTTCAATATTTTCTTTTTTTCGACGACTTATTTTTTTATCCGTCCATTTTTTTATCGAACAAACATTTATACATTTATTAAATCTACGCTTTTTATGTATTATTTCATGCATCCAGTTTTTTCATCAGCCGAAAAAAAAAAGAAAAGTTGTGTTTGTATCCTATCATTTTGATGTTGTTGAAACAGAAAATTCGCTTCGATATAAAAGTTGCTCGGTTGATGTAAAAATAGAGGGCTATGCCGTTTCATCCAGCTCAAAAATGTGGAAGCTATTACCGTTTAGCAAAATGGTGGCTAAATTATATCTCACCTAAGTTTCACGGCGAATTCAATATTTGCCAGTTTCAAAATTCACTTCAAGTCCTGATTTTGGTTTGTTTTAAAGGAGCATGTGTGTTTTGATTGTTTGAAACAATGTAAATATTAATGTAGCACAACATACGTTGATCGCATTTCTTACTTTGCCATTGAGAAAAATGCATTGCCTGAAGAACATTTAGGAAGCATTTAATTGGAGCACATCCCATTTTTCTTTCCGTGTTTCTCTTATTAGTTCAAGATGTTCAATTATGTCTTACTTAATCACATTTTGTGCATTACATGTGAATAAATTTCGAGTTCGTTTCCTTTTGATTTAGTCACTGAATCTTCAAAAAGTTAAATTGCATGAATACGGTTGGAAAGATATGACATTTTGCTCGGAAGGTAAATATGAATCAAAGGCACGCACGTGCGTTTTCCATTGTGAATTTACCTGGAAGATGGACACAGATAATAGAATAGCTACTACGGACAAATTTTTATTTAGTTTTCATATTTTGTGCCTATTTGCTTCTTATGTTCCCATTATATTTCAAATTATTCTAATATGAACAAAAGAGAACCATGATTTGCCAGAAAAAGGTTCAATACAAATGTTCAAATCTGCGTTGTTGTTGTTGCAAACATTGTATTTCTTTGTCCATAAGACGTAATGCATCATGCTTTCATTCGAAAAATTATAATGTGTGTATTCAAAATGGGCATTAGTTTAAACTGATGCTTGCTAATATCGTTATTTTTCCAAAAATTTCACCATTTTCAACAACATCTATTTGTGTCTAGCCCGAGGAACTCGCGCATTGCACTTCGTTACGCTTACGCATATGCTAATTTAAAATGTAAATATAGTGAATGTGTCAAATGGCATTACTATTTCAGCGAAAAGAAATCATTCGAGACGGTTTGGCATGTGGTCGCATAATCTACACAACGAACCATGGCATACAGCACAACAGAAAGGAATATGTATCGTTCAGAATGAGATAGAGTGCGACAATGGGAAATCTCAGTGTGAATAAGTGGAAATAAATGCAAAAGACATTTGTAGGGAGAGAGCATGAATGGAAAAACGTTCCAGTACAACTGAATTGGCATTGTGTGTTCGTTCATTCTTTGCACCCGATGGCATGTGCACACATAGCTTGATTTGAAATGGATAGCGAACAGCATCACGCAACGATATGAAAATAGAAGAAATGGCTCATCAAACCAACTTGCGAGACTCTCTATCTTTCTGGGCTCGTATTCGCCTTTTTCCCATATTCAATTCTCCTTTTTGTTCCGTTTTTTTGTTTGTCTTTCAATTGTAGTCGAGTGCACAGTTCGCAGAGTGAATTCGAGTGAAATTTTCAATGAAAAGCAAATTCAATATGGTAGATATGCTCGGCGCGCATCTTAAATACGACTAGCAAAAATGCAAATACAAATGAACGAACTTACAATAAATAGTGTTGTTCTTGCGAAATGTGTGCGCTCATATTCATTCGGTGCGCCAAGCACTGAAAAACCTCGAGTCAAAGCAAACTAATAGAAATTTATTTGCCGATTGTATGGAAAATGTTGTTCGATGTGTTAGTTCACTTCGCTTTTGTTGCGTGCACAGGGAATACTGGTTTTTCTCTGAAAAATATCGAGGAATAGAGAATGGAGAGCGGCAAATGGGAGCGCCTTGTTCACAAAATGTACAATACAAACGCAGATAAAAATTGCAATCTCCATGCCCTATCATATTCAACAAGCCTTTCTTCAGTGCTCACCAATTTTTGCACCGAGGCGACCAATATTCCCGTTAGAAAATGAGCTTTCCCATTTGGAAGATACACAATAATCTACTCCGTTGTTAACATTTCCAGGGAATGAAACTTTTGGAAGAAAGGTAAAGAATATTGTCATGGCGAAGAAGAGCAGCAACAGAATACAAAGCGAAAACAAAAAAATAAAAAAAAATTGCAAGATTCACGGTGGAATTCAACAAAAACCATCAATTTCGTTAGACAATAATCGCCAGGGTGATTTGTTCAAATATTTTCCGTCTGTCATTCTTGAACACGCGGTAGTGATCTACCGACTTCCACATCAAGAGCAACAGTACAATCAAAAGCGACACTCGACAATTCCCCCTCCGAAAAATATAACAAATTCGCTTTTTGAAGTGTATCCGTTGCTTGCGCTACATAATTAAACCCAATTTTTATTCGTCAAAAATGTTTCTTTTAATTTTATTTGTCTTATTGCTAACGACATTTAAACCTCGTGCGTAAATTTTTGGATGCGAATTTCTATAATGATTTGCATCAAACTGAATAGATCAGGCACACAATTTTCACTTTAATTCAAAATGGAAAAAATCATTGTTTTTTTTTTACTTTTCTTCTCTTGGCTCAGTGTTTCGTAGTTTGCCAACTGGTAATGCTCTCGCTGCTCGTTGAGTTGCCATAATTTCGTCTTATTTACTACGTATGTGTGTGTGTCACTTACAACTAAATCAAGATAAAGCCCTTAACCAATGCAATGGCTCCAGTTTTAACAGAATCTTAAGTTATTTGTTATGGAAAGTTAAACAGTTAACATAATTTTAAGGCTACATTGACAGAGCATACATAAACTTTTTCAATTGAATTTGCCCGCAAATGGATATTCAAATGCGTTGCCGTTGTAGCTGCCATTCTTTTGTATACTCGTTCCAGACTTGAAATTTGTTCGAAACTATTATGATACATATTTTTGGCTGAAGATAAGCGAAAATTTTCATTACGTTTTTCAATGCGAGCGCGAGGAAATTCAATTGAAAATTTAAATCATCAAAAAAATTATTATTAAAAAATGGTAACGAGCGATCATCAAGCTACATCAAATTGAATAAATGTATAAATAATTCAAGTTCAAAACAATTTTGTTGTGCAAACAACTCAGCTTTTGACTTGCCATTGTCACAAAAAATATAAACAAATGTTTTTGTTCCCATTTTCAGCTTTTTTATCACTTACATTCTAAAGAAAAAGGAGGAAAAATATAATATTGTAATTGTAAACTTACAAAGTGCCATAATTAAAAGAGTGCAAAGGGTTAGAGTTACAATCAAGTACATGACCAAGTGGTAGATTGGAAAAATCTAATGAAATAAAATATACAATCAAGATTCCATACCACTCCTTTTCTATAAATATGTCAAAAAATAAAATTAGCTTGGTTTTTATCTCTTTTTTACACATTACAAAAATAGATTTGTTTTAACAAAAAAATTGGTTTAGATTTGAATTGGTATTCGTCTCAATTGATTTTGGTTACAATAAAAAAAAAGCTTGAAAGAATTCATATATAACAGAAAGCATAAATATGGATATTAAAGCTAAGATTCATAACAAACAAAATAAATACAATGAAGAAGAAAACAATGGTTTTGTTTTGTTTTTCGTTATCTTAAACATTAGTCGATTCTATGCTAAAAATGTTGTAGATGGTGTTTGATGTCGGTTTTGTTTTTGTTTGCCAAGTTGCAGTGCACTAGAGAATTGGGGTGCGTTTGAGTGTGTCATTTGTAAATGGTTAGTAAAAGTTTTTAATGTGCATAGCGTTCTCATTCTAATTAAAAACAGCTTCAATTTCCGCTAATGGATTCCTATAAAATATTTAAAGAAATAAAACGGGAGGGAAAAAAGAAAGAAGAAAGAAAAGTAAAATAAATGCATCAACACATTGAAACACACAAGAAAGTAAATTGTTGCGCTTTTGATAGAATAAACAATTGTTAGTGAAAATATATTATACATGCATAAAAATACCCATGAACCGTTTTGTGTGAACAATAATATATTCCAAACAAACTGCATGCAAAAGCTACGAAGCAAGCGGCAGCCTGGGAAATTCGAAAAATTCCCCCATTTCAATTTATAAGAATAAATGATTGTGTGCATTTTGGTGCAATGAACCAAGTGAATGAGAGAGCCAAACAATCTGCTCACTGCATACATTATGAGGTGAAACGTCATCAAATAATAATGATTAATGATGGTTAAACGAGCGCTCAAATGATTATACATTGCAGAAAAATGTCGATAGTTTCGGTTACCGCCCCACCAACTGCTTCTAATCTCGTATGCAAGCACGCCACTGTGTTTGCGAGTAGCACTGAAAATCAATCCATCTTTCCAACGCGAGGAACTTAGCTTCTGAACGAAAGCTCAATGTTTATTCACAACACTATTTATCAGACCTCTGGTTTTGTTGAGCAGGTTGTGGCTGCTGAGAGAAGCTTTTTATGAACGAATAAATCCATCGAAAAAGATACCATTTTGCCTTCCATAAGAAACACATTGCCAGCGGCTGGATAGTCATAGTTGAGCAGCTTCAGCTACCAGAAACCGTTACCTGCTCACCAAAACAAGAGGACTGCTATTTGTTCTCATTCTATTTTCTCTCTCGACCAAACGATAAACTGTGCAACGATAAAGTTTCCATTAACTTTTTGAGATTTTTCTGCTGCTGCCATTTCCGCCTCCGCAGTTACTATTGTTACTGCACCAGCGACAACTTAAAATTGGTTTTTGCAACGCAAAAAGTATCAAACATATTAAGTCAAGAATCGCTGGATGGATTTCAATTGATTGGCTACTTTACCAGAAGTTCACCATCAAAAATAAACATTTACTGAAAACACATAAATGAAAATGGGAATCACGAACCACAAATAGCAGTAGCAGATGCAGTGCGCATCATAAGACCAACTAGTGTTTTGAATTCCACTTTTTTTAAGCGGAATGAAAACATTTCAATCGAAAAATAACGCTTATTTATATTTCAAGTATCTAAATACGTGAAGAATTCCTCAGCTCATTGCCAATGCAAATGCCAATTTATGAACCCAACAATGAGCATCCAGAATGTACCATTAAACCAAACTATTTGCGTTTATTATGCATGAACAAATAAAGAAATAAAAATCAAGAAGGAAAAAATGGATTGCTTTATTGCGAGTTATGGAAAATATGTTCGAAAAGCAGCGAACGAGGTGGTTGCTTCTTAACTCCAGAAGCTGAGGCCTTCAAATTTTTCCAGAGGCGGAAAAATTTTCCTCCCTTGAGCTACTGCATACACATTATTGCGCCACAATTATTAAAATCAAAATTGATTTCTGACGTATTCACGCCCAGAGCTGTGCCATCACTGAACCTTCAAGCATTGCAAAAGAGGGATTCTTCAATTGCAAATGAGCGTCTTCTCAATGATTCACACTACATAAATATTTTTATAAAAATCATAGAGAATTTCTGGTAAAGTTGCTTCCATCTTCCGTTGCAGGTAATTTGATGTGAAAATTCAGTCGGGTGCTTGAAGTTTTATGCATTTAAAATAGTTTGAATTTTTAATTACTTTTTCGCAGCGTGCACAAACCAAAGCCAGCCAAATATAAATATAAAAATGGTGAAAAAAAAATTAGCTTTTAATACTTTCATCGTTATGAAAAATTGTTTCGAACACTTCCGACGCTCGAGCTCCAGCCGCATGAATGGAAAAAATGCTGAAATGAATGAACTTTGAAGCCGAAACTCAACAGAACAGAGCTAGAAGTATTATTTTGCAGTCGCATTGTTTGCCAGCTCGAAAATTGAGGGATTATATTAAGAGAATATTAATGAGTAGCGAAAAAGTGTGAGAGATAGCGACGAATAATGGAGAAAGAGGAAGATAAATAAATAAATCATGAATGCCATTTAACACCTGTTCAGAGCAGTAAATTATCACCATAGAGGAAGGTGAATGATAAAGAACGTGAGCGCTGAGTGAATGCACTGTTTGCATGGGCGAGGTAAAAAAGAAATTGTACATTTTCAAATGTAGAAGTGTATTCATTTGATTATTTCTATTAGATTGACTGTTTTTTTTATCGCACTCACTTCGTGAACATTTATAATAACTGTGGCTGAAAATGTAATCAACGCTATGGTGAACGTAAGAACTAAGCGCAAGCGAGCGCGTCCGCGAAGATTTCATTTTCCCCGTCGACATTGAAAATGAACGAGAAAACATGAAAATAAAATAAAATTGCCGACGATAAAATTTACAGTGAAATGGCATGAATGCAATGAAATTGTGAAATAAACAGCAATAAAGACGTACTGGAATTTCCATTCGATCGTTCTAAAAAAAATCCGGCGAGCTGAATAATACGAGGATGTAGCGAGAGAGAACGAGAGAGGGAGAGAGAGAGAAAAGTGAGAAAAAATGTGCGCGATTAATACTGATGTCGATGAGTTTGGATGAGAGAAAGAAAGTGCTTGCTGTAATTAAACGTATGCGAATGATTTCGACATGAGCTAAGAGTTGGACTTCCTTGCATCGAATTGCGTTTTCTTCTTCAGCGCATTTGAATTATGAAGCTTTTGTAGCTATATTAAACGTGGTTACTTACGAAATGTGCCTATTCATAGCCGAGTGAAACGTGTTATTTATAGTGTCTAAGGCGGACCGAAGCACGTCGGCCAGATTAACGATTATAATGAAAATTATTTTTCTTTGCTGCGTTTAAATGGGATGTTTGTTTATGTGGGTGAGCGAGGGTGATTTCGCGCAACATGAACAAGCCCAACCATTTTGATGTAATGATTTATAATAAATTGCGTACAGAAAATGAAATTATATTGCGCACAATGAATGAATATTAGCTCTGCATGTGTGTATCGTTACGGTTACATTTTAGCAATAATTCGAAAGGACGTTTAATGAGCTAAACCTTAATCATTTGCACCGACAACAGAAAACAATGGGCAAAATTAAAACTAATGAAAATGAGAATAAAAATAGAGAAAAACAATTACCTGCTTTCTTTCGAATCGCCAGCATGGATGTCGTCGTCATCATCATCATCTTCTTCGTCGTCGTCGCTTTCGCTCGATGTTCCATTGACATTGTCGTCTCGTTCCTCGAAACTATTTCCATCGGCCGCTCTCAATATTTGCTTATTCCGTTTATCACGTTTCAATGTCTCGATTTTTTTCTCCTCTTCCTGTTTCAGTTTTTCAACTTCATCTTGTGATAAAAATGAGAAAACTTTCTCTGCATACGCATCATCAAATGAACATTCAAGTCGCGCATAAAGGAAAAACAACGAACGAACAAAAAAAAAAAAAAATACACAATAAATGAATAGTAAAAATGTATTCATGAAAAGTATTAAGTAAATTTTCAGAATTATAAGAAACGAACGATTTTTATGCGTTTTTCACTTTCATATATTTTCAGTTTCGAACATTTTCGATGGGTTTTTGTTACTGGAATGAGCCATTTAATTTTCTTTTCCTTTTGTTTATCCACAAGTTTGCGAATTGTTATTATTACGGTCGAAGTTTGTTCAAGGCAAGAAAGTAAAAATCAGACTGCGCATCAAGTTTTATAGGTTTGCAATATGCAGTTGAAAATTGGATTCATCGCTGTTAGCGTTGATAATTTGGATTTCTGAGTAGCTTTTGTCAAATGTTTGCAGCTGTGGTGAGTCAAGAGGTCCGTCTTTCAATCCGCGCTTCACAAGATTTTCCAAAATGCGACATAATAAAAACTGGATTTAGCAATACCACCAATTAAATTTATTATAACTTGAATAGAAACAACGATAATAAGCGATGACTGGCTCTCGCTTTTATGCAGCGAAAACATCAGCCCGCTGGCAATTTCATTGTTATCTTCTGAGCAGAAAGATTTCTTTTGTTTGAGCTGGGAAATTCAATTTTTTTCGCTCTGCCTGAGGGGATCTTCCACACTTCTGTTAATATTTCGCAAAATCACAGTGTGGCATCATCGAATTTGATGGCGGCTCAACCCCATTCGAAATAAAAAAAAAATCTGGAGACATATTGAATTGCGTGGTTTTTTTTATTCGTTCTTTCTCTCACCAAATTGTTAGCATTAACAAATATTAATAACGAGCATTTCGCTTTGTAGCCTTTTTGCTGTGTCAATAAATGTCGATGAGAGCGAAGACGTATGTCCTAAATATTTATAGTGTCTCTCGCGGTCTCGTTCACTGCGCATACACCGCACACTCGAGACAATTGAACACGCACCAAATAATAAAATTGAATTTATGCCTTTCGTCGTCTTTCATTGATGTTTTCTTTCCACATCATGAAAGATTTTTTTCATTGAAAATCGAATGAAATGGAATCATTGCGATGAGATACAAACATACACTACGCGCCACGCGATCCTCGTGCGTACAAGAAGGAGGCGAAGAAAAAAACTAACTGACGAGAGAGCTGTGGCTCGTTTCACTCGAATAATTCAAAAAGTCACAGGCGGCGTCTCTTTTTCTTCTTCGCTCTCTCCGCCAAAATTTGGGTGCTTCAACTTGACTTCCGAACGCAATGTACATAATTTTTTTCGGGCGTACTTCTGCTTCATATCGCATGCTTTTTGAGCAGAAATTTTGATTTATAATTTCGCTGTCATTCGATGCCTAGGCAGTCACATGGAATCGTTTTCAATGTAGAAGGAGAAGAATGACAAAAAGCCAGTCTCATATGCTTCACACACGCTTCATAAAATAGCGAGGAAAGCTGAACACATGCAAAACATCGTTTAACATCATTTCTTGTTGATGGAAGTTGGGAAAAATACAATTTTCAGCCATGTACGGAAGAAAGTAAGAAAGAGCATGGGTTCTATGAGCCGAAACATTGAATGGGTTCTATGAACAGGAAATTTTGCGTGCTTCAGAGCACATTTCGCCGAAGCCCGGATGAGATGATTTAAAAACAGAGACGTAGAAAATGCGTCACCGTCAAAAAAAATGGCACGGCAACGTAATGAAGTGGTTAATCATTGTTATTTAATACGATGCGTTACCGAAAACCTTATCTTAAATAAGTTAAAATGAATTCAGCGCACGCGATTTTCATTGTCAGTTCTTGCATAATTAATTTCCGTGCAATTCATCGCAAATCATTTTCAATAAATTCACTTTATTGCGTAAAATTTCCATCGCTGAAATTTCTAAATTGCGCCATTGAAATGCCTATCATCTGCATTCTCTTTACATATTTTCTATTTTCGTAGGAACGCGCTTTTGAAAGTGAAGCTTCGCAATTTTTTCGATGATTTTTGAGTTTTCCTTCCATCTCATTGGAACCTTGGTGTTCCAATTTGATTTGGTCAACATTCAATCAAAAAAGTATCGCCCACATTGATGGACAGAAAGTAATGATATTGCAAAAAAAAAAAAAAATAAAAATTAAATGGGTTCCATCAAAATTATTTATCTACTGGGAGTTACAGCCGAAATTTCCGCTTGAACTCATTTAAATAAATTATTTAAAAATATCTGGAAAATTCACGTTAAAAACATTGATTAACTTACCCGATTTCGGTGCCGGCTTATTGTGGTCTTCCATTGCATTTTCAAAGAATCGCTTTCGATCGGATACCGATTTGGGGACTTTGGCTGAAACTGGCGGAGACTGCAGGCAGACGCGGACATACACAAAATAGATCGGACAAAGAAACGCACACAAACAACAACACGGAACAGTTTGAATGACATAGACATGGAAACATAAATAAAAGAGAAGAAACAAACAAAAATTAAACATAAACTTAACTCGCTATCAATAGTCTAATTTACTTGGTGCAATCAACTTGATTGCTTTATTTGTGTTCTTGTTAATTGCTCGTAACACGTTTTTCCGCAAACGTTTTCGCAGCGATCGTTCATTTGTTAGTATCACAATATACAAATAGTAAAATTTATCGTCGATTTGGTATAAATATGAGCCTTCACTTCCTTTATTCGATATTTGTTCAGTGACGAAACCAAACTTCGAAACGGAAAAACTTTAGAATAAGGAGGAACAAAAAATGTTTTCACAAACAAAGAAGCCGAAAGCAGGTCAAAAACTAATACACAAATATTATAGCCTATTTCTTATAAAGCATGTAGGCAGATTTGACAACCCAATATATGGAGTGGAGAAGAAAAAGGAAACGTAAAAAGTTCGAATAGTTCGTTAAGGTATTTATTTCACCTTTAAATTTGCTACAACGTTCTAGCCAATAGTTTGAAAGGATAAAAAAGGAGCCCAAGTTTTTTTCAAAAAAGACCGTTTAACTGTCAATAAGGAAAACTCCCTCAACATTTATTGTTTTAAGTGAAATCATAATAAAAAAAATATAAAAACTTAAACGTTGGAATTTAATATTCCTAAAATGCCAAACTAATAATGATACAATAGCGCAAATTTAGAAATTTAATTATGGCGGGAAAATAGAGTGCGAAGTCATGACTCATACTCATTCGTTCGATACAGTAACATTGTCTATGTAGATGGTGAGGCGCTTTGCAAGCGTCGTGAAATCTAACGAGTCAAAGCAAGCGAGTTAAAGCAAGCGAGTCAAAGCAAGAGAGAAAGAGAGAATTAGATTCATGAGAATGAGAGTAGAACAAGTATTGTCGGCACTTATTTGTAAATGGTTTTCCGGGCGTTAAAAGTTTGAACTTAGTTTTGCGAATAAATTTGTTCGGTAGATTTACTGTTCGATGCCTGTGGAAAAAAGTACAAATCTCTCGCTTCGCAAATGTCGAGTTCGCTGCAAGTATATGTGCCTGTGCATGCTCAAGTGAATTTGGAAAATATGAATCAATTTAATGAAATGAAATGTGTTTTATTCGTAACATCTCATTTGCACACATTGCATTAAGCTTCCATTTCGACCGCTTTCTTAACGTAATGCAACGTACTTATTCGTCAGTCTACCTGCTTTATTCGGTGCAATAAATCTAAATCAAATGAATTTTAAGGATAGATTTTTTTTCAGGTGTTTCATAGTATCGGGCGCATTTTCCTCTTCGATAATTTCGGCGATTGTGAAAGCAAAATATTATACTGGTTTGTACATGAAAAACAACTATTCAGTGTTGAAATGTATTTATTTTTCAGAACCCATCCATTTCGAGGGTTTCGATGGTGCCTTTGGCGTAAACAGTTTCCGAGCTTGATTGTGCATACAAATAAATTGTTTGATTCTAGGACAAAGTTCTCGAAAGAGTTTTTATTTGCGCTCAATGGCACTCGCTCATGTGCGTAAAGTTAGCCGTCAAACATCGGGACAACACAGAAGAGCCACACTCAAAAGCAGACTCGGTCCAATGTACTAATGAGGAAGCGAATTTCTAAACGGTCAACGGCGGATTTATTTCCACACTAATTTTGCCAACCTTTCATACCCACTGCCACGGAATTGAGTAACTCTTTGTTTGCGCGGCCATCGTTTGCATTCACCGAGCGAATAGCATTTATTCTAATAACGTGCAACGCTTCCTCTCTCCTCAGAGTCTTTCATACAAATTATTTGTGTATGTAAATAATTAATTCTTCTCCAAAGTAATTAAAAAGTTTTAATGACTGGATTACAGTTTCTTTCTGTGAATGCTTAAAATTTCTCTCCCTCTCTCTTTTTCTCTTTCCATTCGATGTTGGTAGTTGCCTTTTTATTTCAATTTCACCGGATATTTGTGCTGTTCAAATTTAGATTTGATACGGAAACAATGTATAGTCGAAGGATGCGCGTCGATCAAAATAGACCGGGTGTTCGTGGCAAAATTGATGAAAAGAAAATGACATTGCTAGACAGAGAAATGCGTTTTGAATGAGATAAAAAGACCGCACCACTTTTCTATCTCGGTTTAATTTGTATGCTGTTGGCCTTTTCAATCAAATATATTCACATCCCATATCATTCATATATATATATAGCCAGCCGAATATACCAAATGTAAGCTTGTTACTTAAAGCGTTTTCGCCGGTCATTAGAAGAGTGAAAATTACACGAGTATCAAATGTGCGCGTATTTTCGCCATGAGAGGAGCAACTTTCGGAAAAAATTGCTATAAAATACTTTGAAGGTTAAATTCGAGCATGAACTAGACGAAGTTGGCCCATTACCAAAAATACACACTATGCATGAATGCATAATCCGAGCGCGTGTAAATAAAACGCTCACTGAATGAATAAATAAAAAGGGCGCTGAATCAATAAGCACGCGGTTTCATTCACTCGACGACGGCTGACTATCTGGGCTCTGAACTCATTTACTGTGTGTATATTTACTTTCAGTGATTATATTTCACGAGACAAACATACCGGCGGAGAAGATTTTTTTTCTATTGAATTACTCAGTACTTCATTCCATTTTGTTGAGTCGCTATGATCATTTGATGCGCTGCGCTGGTATTTATTGGTATTTAACGTTGAATTTTCCGCTATGAACAATAACCTCAAATAATAAACAAGCCTTTGAATGCCATAAATCAATCCAAATTAAAATAAAAAAAACCACAGCTTTGTTTTTTTTTCAAATAATATTAAAAGAAGAAGGGGCTGAATATTAAAAGACTCCACTGAGTACGCTTCCAATTAGCAACGGCAATTATTTTCAATATAAAAATATAGCTGCTTCTTTCTTCAAATCAAAATTAAAAATTATAACTTTTTGCCCTTTCGAGATGTCTTCAGTTCCATCCATAATGAGCAGCGAAAATTTTCCACGCTGATTTATTATTGCGTCTCCTCAAAGGAACAATATCAAACGCAACAAATTCGAAAAACAGATGAAAAGGAAATGCGAAAGCAGAAAAAAAGAATTTTGAAGTCATTAAACTTTTTCATTTGGAATCTCTTTTTCAAGTAGCAAAACGAAGATTTCACGAGAGAGACAAATTTGTATTATTTTTTTCATGTAGAAAGTTGAGCTGTCGGAAAAGATCTTAATCCTTTTCTGTAACGGTTTTCCTTGGAACATTCCATAAATTTTACTTGTCGTAGTAAAGCTCATAGCCTATTTTGCAAACACAACGAGAAACGGTCATTGCACAACTCTCTCGACCATTCTTAAGAGTTGTAAAAAATGAATAGTACGTTATTTAACTGCGGACCGGAATAAAAAAAGTAAACCTGTCGTTTTGCCAGGAAAAAAGTACTTGCATCGCATTGTTCGTTTCAATAATTGTTGAATGTAATCAATTTAAATCTTTGTGGCGTAGAGATTACTTTATCCAAGAAGCAGCTCGTGTTTTTGTGACGTTGTCGTCACAGCTCCCGCTTTTTACGTTCAATTAAATTGCAAATCAATATCAGTGTATCGGGTTTATATTTGTAATAAAAGTTAAATTGCTTTGGGAAAGGGGTTTTGCTTGTCCGTGGCGTTCGCAATTTTTTATGCACCGCCATTTGAACTCAGGTAAAGCTCATAAACCGAATGCCTTATAATGATTTTCAATGAACGTCGACCGACACAGCGCACAAATGCCGTGGGTCGTACCAATCGATTTCGGTGAAGCAATGAAAATGTTGCTTAATTATTTAGAAGACTCGATATTTCTAAAATGCGTTCAATCGTTTCGGATGTTTCTCACAAACCGAATTTTCCGTAAATTTGTTTAGCAAAATTCATTGTTTTGGCGTTTTCAACCGTCATTCACTCGCAAACAACGACATTCATTTCAACCTCTTCATCTAATAGAATGCGTCGAATGTCCTCAACGGAAGAAATAAACATCCAAATCAATGGGAAAATGAATGAAACGAGACGCAAAACTTCAACTGAAAATCTGATCGAAACCATTTTCGAGAGCAAAGGGAAAAATAGAGAATGCATAAATAAATCTAATGCAATTAAGTTTGAAAGCAACATGGTGCATTCGAAATTTGTTTACAAATGCTCAGTTGTGCCACGAAGAGAGAAACAAAGTCACAGCAAGACGGTGAACGAGAAAAACGCATTGACTGAAAAGTTCGAAAGCTTCGAGTGCATTTGTGCTGGTTTGCTCACAAATGGGATTTGGGTCAAATGCTATTCTCGCATTGTATTTTGCTGCTGCTGCTTCATTTGACAGCCGAACACTCCTTTTCGCTCAATCTCTTGCTTCGATGAGAGAAATTTCAAGCGAACCGTTCATATCGCTGCGGTTGTCGTTGATTTTGAATGACGGTCGTGATACGCAATCGTGCACACGCCAATACAATTATCGTTAATTTCTCGAATGCTTTTATTTTTATTCCTTTATTCATGTACCATTTACAAGTTGCATGCCATTGCTTTCGTCTGATTTTTCTTTTTTCTGTTGCTGACGCTGTTCGCGACAAACTGAATCCGACACTCTCTTTCGCTCTGAAGATTTGCTTATTCCAAAATCAAGCTGAGAAAATTTATTGCGAAAAAAAATGAGAACAGGAGAAAGAGAGAGACAAATTTTCTAAGAAAATTGTCGGCGATTTCGTACGCATTTTTTACGGATTATTATTTCCGTTCCAAGTGGCAGCGGCGAAGATGGCTATCAAAAACATTCTTGAGAAATGCACGTTACCCACCCGATATCATATTAATTCAGTGAAGGAGCTGAAATATATGCGATTTCATCAAAAAATGAAAGCTAAATGAGATAGAAAAGGCCAACGTGTCCAAATTGTATTCGCTCAATCGCAAAATACGGCTAATAAAAACACCGACAAAAAAGAATGAGCGAAAAAAAGTACTATTTGAAAAAATTGAAATTTTATATTGAAAAAAGAAAAAACCGAAGCATAATATTCGAAATTAGACTTCAGTTTGTTTTCCGAATGTGGTGAAGGTGTGCTCTTGGTCATGGAGCACATCCTCCGAAATTCGGTGATAATTTGATGAGGATTTGGAAATGGATGTTAATGATTTAGCTGATTGATGTACGGCGGCCGATGAAACCACATTGTCACTTTCATTGTTATTGTGGTTTCGAATGAGTTGTGAATCGACTACAGTCATCGACGAAGAAAATGGAGTTGAGCTATCACTACGATTAGTATTACTTTCATTATGAGTGCCACAATATTCGTCACGATTCAGATTATTGTGTAATGTTGTGCCCGATTGCGGAGACAATGTGAAATTTGTGTCTTTTTGTTGACTGGATAATACCGATTCAGTTTGATAATGATAATGCTGTTGTTGATGTTGATGCTGATTGTAATTACTTCGATAAACATCGACCGGCCGACCGGAAAAGTTATTTTGTGTTGTTGGCGATATCGACGGCTGTTGTGAGGCAGCTCGATTCCCCTGGATATTGATAAAATGTTGGCCTGGCACATTCGGCTCGGATTGATTAATACTATGAATTGTCGTCGAAATCGGTACGGAAATAAACTGTCGTTGGAAATACATGGGCACTGGATGAGGATGGCTCATGATGTTCGCTGGAATGTGTGTTGTGGTTTGCGGTGCGCTATTATCACTCACCATGAACGTACTGAAAGCGCCTGGCTGTGGCATTGGTAATACGTTGCAGCTCGCCGGAGTCGGAGGAGGAAATGTTAGAAAGTAGTCGGGTTGCTGAGGCGTTGGCAAGTGTGAATATTGCACGGGAAGTATTTGCGTAACTGGAAACACTTGCGTTGGCACTGTTGTTGTTGTCGTCGTCGTCGTGTACGATAGCTCTTGACTGTCGACATCTGAAGAATTTAAAGTGTTTTTTTGGTGTATTTTGGTTGACGGTGGCAATGGTGCCTTTCGGACTGGAATTCGACTTGTTTGTACAAAATTTTCGGTGATAATCTGCTCTTGCTGTAATGCGTTTCTTATTTCGTTCTCTTGTAACAGAATTTCGCGATGCGTTTCTTCGGTGACCAAACTATAGTCGGACGCATTTTCGTGATATGGATCACGATGGAATTTTCGTAAATCCTCGATACTTCTCGTGAGGATTTCCACTCTTGATCCGTCTTCGGTTTCAATCGGTTTTAGCTTGTCTGCACTGGGCAGCGTTGACATATTGACAGGTGGCGGCGGTGGACTGACATTTGGTCGCTCGCAACTCGATCGCCGCTTATACACTTTGGAATATGGTACATTTGGTTTGGGGATTGGTGGAAGCGGGCTGCTCGGATTGAATGTTGGCAAACGAGGCGCTTCTTTCGCTTTCTCTTTGAAAACCTGCTTCTCTTCGAAAGGATCTTTATTGATGTCGCGAAATGGCTTTTTCTCTTGAGCCAAGAATTCGGCGGTTTTTGCAATTGCAATAGGAATACTTGACGCCGGCTGCTTGATTTTTGTGATTTGATTCGTTTCAGTGTCGTGCACAAATTCGTATAAATCGCCATGCAGCATTTCTTGTTGGAATGTTTTTAGAGCCTCGTTTTGTTTGAGATCTGCCTGTTTAATGACTGGTGGACCTGATTTTTTGTGGAAAACGTCTGGTTTTAACGGCTTCGGGGGCAATGGTGGCTTTTGTTTTGGCCGATCTGTATGCAAGGTGCCTGTCGATCGAGATGTCGTTTGTGACATTATTTTACTCTCTGTCTTTTCGTCTAGTAAATCATCATTCGAATGATGTACTTTCGATAGAATGTGAGTGTATTCACTTGTTTCGTCAACAGCGTACGCTGACTTCGGTCGCTGTTTCGGTAGATTCATTTTGAATGATTTTTCTTCCGTTCCGATTTGTGTAGTTTGTACTGTTTTTACTGGAGTTTCATCTTCTATTTCTTCATAAATACTCTCATTTGTATCTCGGCCGAGAAATTCATCACGGAAAGGATTCTCACGTTCGATTTCATCATCGGAATGATGCGACACGGTATGCACAATGGCGGTAGTAACTGTATTTTGACTAGGTGGTGACTGTGTGTAAGTCGTTATTAAAGGTCGATCTAAGGAAGATGGTACGTTTGATGCTTTAGAACTGGGACTTGGCGATCGCAAAATGCTTTTCACTTGTTTTGGTTGTCTTGTGTTCTGTTCACCCGGATATTTGATTGGAATTTCGTAGCCATCGTTTTCTTCATGGGAATTCTCTCGGCTGAATTGCCGCAAAAACAATTCGCCTATGTTATCCGATGGTTTTGGTTCATCGTGTGCCAAAACGGGTATATATTCATTGTCGGATAGATCGAAGCTCACTGATTTTCGATGTGGTCTCGTCATTGTTGCTTGTGACTTCATTTGTGGTTCGTTTTCAAACACCTCGATTTCGATTTCAGTAGCTTTATCGACGACATCTTGAGAGCGGTGTGGAACGGGAGGTGGTGGCGGTGATGGAGGCTGCGGTGGCTTTTTCGAAATCATGGTATCGCCTGATGAAATACTTTCGACCGACGATTTGATTGCATCGTAATGATGATGAGCGAAACTAGAGGTAGAAATCGGTTTTATCGAACTTCCTATTCGGCTATCAACCTGTATACGATTTTCATTTGTTTGTTTGTTTTGATTTGTGATTTTGGGTTTGGATTGTTCGATTGTTTTTATTGTGCCAATGTGTCAATTGCGACAGGAATAGAAACAGGACGGGACGGGAAAAAAGAAAGAAAGTATATAAATCTGCATTAAACGATTTGATTTAAATTTCAATTTCCTTAACACGAATTCATGAGATTGGTGTGTGTATGTGTGAAACGGTGGTTCAAAATTGACATGTGCACAAATGTTTTCTTGTCTGAGAATGGGTGTGATGAAATGTTAAACACAAATAGTTATGACGAATACAAATTTATTGTTTTGAAGGACCAAACAAAACTACAACCAATTGCGCGCACGATTTGAGCAATTTGTGAATTAATAAATCGGTCGATGAAAATTGGTATTAGACGATTTGCCGGTGAACAAAAATGAACCACAATTGAATTCAACAAAATGAACAATTATTCACAATGAAAATTCCTTGGTTGTGTTTGTGATTGAAATTCGATCGATAATTTGGAAATGCAATTATTTTGTTAACATCGTGATTACATCAGTGAACAATTACTCACAAACTCACGCTGCTGGTGTGTTTTTTTAGAGAGTTTAAAAATAAAATCAGTGCAATTGATTAAAAAGTGCAAAATGTTTGAAAAAAGTGAGTGAAAGAGAAAAAATCAGTATGTTAAAAGTTAAATATCAATCAAACGTATTAAAAATTCAAATGGTTAAATCTGACATGATTGCAATGCCGAGGCATCACGAAGGGAAAAACAATAACCAACCAGTTTAACTCCAATTTGCATTTCAAAATTAAAGTCGAATGGATTTCTTTTTCTGAAACACATGTCAAAAGAAGTGGGAAAATACGCAATGAAATTCTAGATGAAACTGTTTCCCGCTAAATTGACACCAAAAAACGAAACGAAACAATACAGAAGCATATAAAAATGATGGAGAGAGAGACAATATATAGAGCGAGCGTCACACGGTTGTTGTATTTATTTACTGAATAAGTATAATACCAACCACTCAATCGATGGTGTATGCCAAGTAGATTCAACACAAAAAATCGAGAGCATTTCAGCAGTTTTAAAAAAGTTGGATGGGGAAAAAGAGCTTAATTTCTACTTAACGAACTACTATGAAAACAGTTGCTAACAAATCGAAACTTTTCTCAAAAGCCAGCGATAATTTGTGAAGCTTTAAAAGAGAAAGAAAGAGAGAGAGAGCCAACTAAAAAACATCATTCAGCGAAAGATAAAAAATGTAACGTAAAAGCATGAAAACATGTAGCGAACCATTTTTTTTTTTATAATCACCATCTGATTTTTATTTGAATTTTTATAATGATATACGACTTTTTGTTGTGTGTCGGAATCCATTTTCCCTTAAAAATTAGGATTTTTTTCAAACATGACATAAATATATTTATTTGTTATGTATCGAATGAATTTTAAATAACATTTATACATTTTGATGGGTTCTATATTGTTCCGTTTTGATCACGTCCTTTTTAAAACAAAACTGTCCGAATGAACGGTAATGTTTGTTTTGATTTGTGTTTTACACGCGAAACAATTTGTAAACATTTTTTAATTGTGTGTTAGATTGAATAATATAACAACTTTTAATGATTTTACACAAAGAAGAAAAAGAGACATGAAACACGAGATCAAAATTTTCATATAAATTTTAAGATATAGAGTAAAATGATATTGTGTGTGTGTTGATTTTAGACGTTCGAGAGACGCTTGTGTTTGGAAGAAGCGTAAGTTCGTGCTCTCGAGCTAAACGCTCTTCGGCTAGCAATATCGTCTTTTTTTCGTCCAAATTTGGTTCGGTTGTGATCACAATTATATTTGGATTAGGAAAGAGGGAACACCGAAATTTTTTGTAAATCCCTATAATAATTTTGCTGTATAATTGATTTTTCTTTAAATATAATAAACATTTTCAGAGGCATTTCATAAATAAACAATTTATACACCTATTACCCGATTATCCGTTGGTTAGATCGTTCATCTAATTTCACCAGATGTCATAACAATTATATCAATTTGGTTAAACATTTATGAGAAATAGTTTTCTGTTTTTGATAAGTTTTGCTAGAAATATAACAAATTCTACGGAATAGTTTCGCCTGCACTTAGGAATAATGAGTTTGGTCCGATGGCGTTCCGATTTGCACCTGCCAATGAATTCTCTATAGATTCATTCGACATAATTAAAGATTTGCACATTAATTTCGTGGATGCCATGTGCGTGTAAATTCATTTTTGGATAATAAATCACTGGTTGCATCAGCTCGAGTTTCGATAAGAATGGAACATTATTAAGAAAGGGGTTGCGCGAGAGCTAGAGCAAGACAGAGAACTTGAGAACAAATCATTACTCATCGTGTCTATAAATAGCTCTAATCACACCTAATAATTCAAGTTGATGTGTCGGCGAAGTGGCAACAAGCGGCCTCAAAACGCCATAAACGCTCATCGCCCACAATTTTCATTGAATGAAGACTTATTGCAAGCTTCTTTGCGAAAGTATTTTATATGAAAAGTTGGATTTTGTGTCGTACACGCGCAAGCTGTTTATTCGAATTCAAAATATGATATCTTGTCATTTATTATGACTTAAAGCTCGTACATGTGTAGTCGTTGTGTGTGTCTCGCGCGAGCGCATCAAAAAAAGTGAAATGTATTCGGTGTGTATTCTATGGGGAATGCTACAAAAATACATTTAACAGCTGAAAATCCCATGAGAAAAATGTTAACAACATGTTTCATAAAGTAGCAGTACAATTTAATGAATAAATACACACAAATAATAATGTCAATGCGACACAAAACGAGTTAACTCTCTCAACAATGTAGCTGAATTTTGCTCATTTTGCGTTCAAGGAGAGAGATGAAAAAAAAGGTTGAAAGACAAGAAAAAGGTCATGATTCGAGTCCTAAAGGGAAGATTTCAATCGCAAAACATAAATTTCGATCAAAATGCATCCAAGAGCCAGTTCATCCGAAGTCGTTAAAAAGATAATTTATTTATCCATCGTCGCTCTCTAAATGTCAATCGAAAGTGTCTGCTTGGAAAAATTACATTGCAATGGATTATTTTTATCGGCGGCTGCATGCCAGTTACACTGTTCAAAGTTACCGACAATATTTTTTCTATTTAAGCTTCCTTGTGCTTTGCTTTGTTGACTTCGAAAAAATGAATGCTTCTCATTATAAAAGTCGTCTCTATTAGAAAATGCATCAGGGAATTGCATTGTTGAATTCACACTCTTTATCATTAAATACATTTACTTCGAACCATTTTCATATGAATTTTCGGTTAGTTAGGAGCGAATATTTTGTTAGTCGCAAACAAATACGAATTTGATAAAATGAAAATGAATGCATGTCTGCATAAGCCCGGTGAATAGAAATATCTCATTCGGTTGTAATTTAATATACTGCTGGTGAATTTCTTGCTGTTGTTGTTTTGGTCGGTTCGCCGAAAAATAAATACGATATTGGGTGAAAAACCAATTACATGATTTATTATGCACTTTTATTGTTAGCATATGGATAAGTGGGCCATAAATGCTGCTCATTCGTATGTTATAAACCATTGAATTTTCCCAATAAATTTATAATCAATTTTCCTTTCGCATTCGAATTGACACATGCGAATCATCAGAGCATTAAATCAATCTTATTCAATTTCTGTCGTAGATGCTCATGCAATGATTATGGTCCAAATGAACGTTCGATCTACGTTTCAATTCGATCTAGGTTGAATGTATGTGTCGAAAAAATTCAAGAGAATGATTGAATGATTGCGTAGATCATTGTGAGTTTGGAGGGCTTAGTGCTCGTTTTTCCCGAGGCATTCAATGTATCAAATGGAAATAAAACACAGTTGCTTACACAAAAATCGACGGGAATGGCACTTTCTCACTCATAAATTTCTTCGTAAATCCAATTTCGATGGAAATGCGCATCGAGACAAAAGCCCCAAATATTTCCCGTAAATGGCCAACAACGACAAATGCAATACCGTTTTTGTTCTTAGTCTTGTTGGTATTCGAAATATTGAACGGAATTGTTTATCATGGTATTGGCCACATGTCAGACGAATCGAACACGGTTGATATGCAATCCATTCGACGTTATAGTTTTTGCGTAGAATCGATATTGGCATCAACGCAAAAATGAATGCCGTGTCAACATAAATTCGATTACGGGCGTTTTCTTCGTCTTTTGTTTCAATTGCTAATCAAATTCGAATGGCTGTACGATAACCGATAAAATCAACATAGCTTTTGTGGTGATGAAAAACATATGGCATCATGTATGGCCATTACCTTCGCATGCGAAGAAGAAAAAAAAAAAACAGCACAAAAAAGCTCTATGTTTTGCAATCATATTATTATGGCTGCCTTCACAAGTGCCGTTAATTGAGTCTCTCACATGAAATTGAGAATAAACATGATGTAGTCAAAGCATATTTCTCATTCAGCCGTCTGTCAGAAGTCAAAGTGCTCAAAACCGCCGATAGCTCCTATTGTTACACATCTTCTCTGACGATGCAAGTCATTTTCGTTGAGAGTTCACAAGAAGTGGTTGCCTTTGTTAAATTAAAGTCTTTTCATAAAATAACGAGACAAGTTTTTGCCGACGCAGATGAAATACATAAACTCCTGAATGCACAATTATTTGTATGATCGACGAATGAGCGTATCAATAGTCGACGAGTCAACGACGACGTAGGTAAAAAATGAATGCACAGCATAATGCGAAGAGACAAACTGGAATCTAAATATTTCGGACCGAACGAATCGTGGAATAACAGCTTGAGTGATACCTGACCTTTTGTATATCAAAGGTCAAAATGCATGCTACAATGAATAAACATGATTTATTTTTTATCTGCTCGATCGAATGCAAAAAAAAACAACAAACTCGATTTTGTGATGGGGCGAAAAAAACACGCGAATGAAAGCATCCGAATCCTCTTTTAATATTCGTTCGGTAAACAATTTTCGACGCACGAATAGAATTTTGATTCGCGGTGTATTTCGAATTAATGGAATCTATGCGGGTTCGGGAGATGATTTTTTCTATAAATATCAGGTTTGACAAACACATGAATTCAATACAAAATGCAAATAAACTTGCAACTGATTGGTAAATGAATATCGGGAAAAACAGCGTTTGTTGATTCGCAAATATTTTTGTTTTCTCGCTGGAATTATCATTGACCGGCCCAACGGGTAAATATAATTTAATATGAAAAATAAATGTGCCAGCTATAATTCAACGGTGGGCTGAAACTCATGAGTTTTATAGCGTTTTGCCGCAGTTGCAATGCCATCGATTCAATTCCGACGCTCTCTACTCTTTGTAATGGTGGAATCAGCTCATATTTTTCCCTTTAGATAATATCTAATACTACTATTTGAACTGATAAATATTTATATTTTCGGTTTCTTTGATCCACAGTACAACTTAACATTTTCCAACTACTGCAATAGTTTTTCATGTATAAATTCATAATGTCATTTGACATTTTAATTTGTTGTAAATATGAAATATTCAGCGTGAAAAATAGCTATCTGTTCAAAAACTAGTGCTTTTTTTGGTCATTATTATCGTACACAGGCGGCAAATAAATAACTGTTGGTTCATATCTGCTCGATAAATCGATTGGCTTTTTTCAGTTCGAATTTAGATAAATTGGCTGTGGGAACGCTAAAATCCTCTGAACGCCACTTCGACCATTTCCTGGGAAGGTTTTTACACACAAATTCAATTTGGAATGTCATTTTTTGGTTCATGTATTATATTTTCGTTTTATAATTCAAACAAGTTGCAGCTTTAAATTTGTAATTAAAATTCAATTTTAGGTAAACTTCCTCTTTCGGTTAAAGATTTTGATTTTAAATCATAGCGTTCAAAATGCATCCCTCGAACTTTGTTTTTGTGGAGAATTTTACGAAATATATTTTCTTTACTAGCAACAAAGACGATTTCATTTGATTAAGCCGCCGTTTTTGAACTCGTTTAATTTCTGTTCATTGAGACATTTAAACAAAAAAATAAACATTGGCGAAAACTGTTGATTGAAAAATTGTTATTGGATCAAAAGAAATAAAATCAAAATCAAAATCTGTTTAGTTATTAAAACATTATCACGATATATTCTGTTTAGCTCTCGGTTGGTTAGATTTCGTTCAAGTGATTATTCGAAACGTTTCTAATTAAATGCCATTTTTGCATCATCCGAAGATGGTCCTTTCTTCCTATAGAATGACTTTTCGAAGTCATTTCCAATTTTTTTATTACAATCGATATGCATCAAGCAAATTCTGATGCAATCACATTTGCGTTGTTAGTTCAGTGTCAATCAATACTTAACTTTTAGTGGGAATAACCTCTGTTTTGTTGCCATTCAATATTCTATTCTCGAATGGAATTTTTCATAATGCCATGATTGCGACGGTAAGAATCACGGCAAAGTTTTCACATGAATTTCATAGTTCAAATAATGTTTTATCAATAATTTCTCTGTATGTCCGTTTTCCTCTTAACATTTTTCTCATCAAATATTCAATTGCTATATTACGAATGCTCGTCACAACATTGAAATTTCACGTTCAATGAGGACTTTTAAAAATAATTGCTTTTGTTATTCCTTGAAAGGATTGCGATAACAAATTAATGAACCAAAAATGTCAAAATCCCGTTATTCAAACTGAAAATCTATAACACAAAATGAAGAAGAAATGCGGCTTGCTTTTCAAGTGAAATTCAAAGAGGAAACCTTAAAAAATTGCATTAATATTTGACTATCTCTTTTGTTTTTCGATTTATATTGAAAGGATTTCCGATGTGTGCGCGCGCTCACTCACTTCCATTTACATTGAAATGTTCATGTTCTCTTATTCGGTGCATACTCAATAGAATTGCATCGGGTTTTCTTGTAAATATTTAAATCGATCGTTCATCCAAGATCATATATGAAGCTTTTTTTCTCTTTTTTTGTGTCTATTTATTTTACAATAGTAAATCAGTCTTTGGTACCGTTACCGCGTTTGTTTAAGAGGGATTTTTTTGTGACGTCTGCAAAAAATATAAAACAGAGAGAAAAAGAACGAACAAAATTGCATGAGATTTTTGCGATTTTCAATTGTCTGTTTTCCGAAAAAAAGTATTGTGTGCGCAAAATGTGCTGATCTCTCAACGCTTAAAAAGAACATTCGTAATGTCATCGGGGGTGAAAATTGGAATCACCCACATTATGCGACCCAAACTTTCTGCCAGAAATCGTCTCAAAAATACAGAATGTGCCTTGGAATGATTACGGTATAATTGAATTTGTTGTTGTTTTGTTTGTATTTTATTATGGAGTTGAACTACGAACAATCGAACTCAAAATGTTGATAAATTTACAGAAAAAAAAAACACTACGACAGAATAACATAATACCATATCAAACACTTGATTATATGTACACAGATGGAAGAGACGTCTATTCTCAAGGAAATAAAAAAGATAACGCAAAGATGATAATATTATGTCCAAGTGGATTTGCTGCACAGCATGCTAACGCAGCCAACAGACTAAAGCATAACATCAAGGAGATAAAATTTCAAATATACATATATGTCGAGAGTATAATCGCACATTTGTGGATGTGCTATTTATTGAGAGATGATTGCGGTGGTGGGAGTGTGTTGAAAGCCAACCTTATTTTGCAGTATCTCACCAAATATCTGATATGCTAAGCGTCGGCAGGAGATGCTCTTTAGGCTGACTGTTCGTTTGTCAACGTAAAAGTGGGTATTCTTTGAATATGACAACAACATATGAATAATTATCAAGCGATGACAAAAACAACACAAAGTTTTAAATAAACGATTAACTCCACACTTCATCTTACATTCAACATTTCCAGATCAATATAACATATTATTTTCACAAAATAGTCCAATGATCATTTTATAAATCAAGCAAATGTTTGAATCTAGTTAATGCGAATCGATAAACTATCACTCGAATTGCACTGTAATTAGCAAGTAGTCGATTGATTGGATAATTATATGCACAAAAAGCTTTGAAAACGAACGACAAATTGATGAGTCTGTGTGCATACAAATTAAACAATAGCAAACGATACAAAAGTTTTGAAATCAACCGAAAATCTCTCGCGTTGAAATCACTCCTAGCTCGACATTATTGATTTGATTTAAAGTGAAAATAGAAGTTGTCTCATTTGATTTCAAATAATTTTAGAATATAAGAAGAATATTCAATTGCTCAATAGAACAATATCTGTGATTCAATTTAAAATTTCTAAGACTTCAAGTGCTCTCGCCGGGGCGATTCCCTTGGGACAAGATTCTTGGTTTTTGTAACTAATTGATAATTAGAGTTGCAGGCCAATTATTATATCGAGACGATATAATTATGCTAAGCGGTAATTGAAATTCCATTCGAATCCACTGTTTCTTATTCAAAGAAATGAAAGTCAAAAGGTAAATTGTTCTTTTTGTATTAGTATCGAGAAAACGAATTTATTCCATCATCTGCAGGTAAAATGGCTTGATTTATTGTATAAATGCTTAATTTGAGTAGCGTGTATACTGTACAAGGGCATGCATTTCATACATAATATAATTAGTACGAATACTCTCGTTGCTACTAACGTGCAATGATTTCGCCGAAACAACAACACCACCAAGAAAAGTAGCACCACCAAGTATGTGGCTCGCATACGCTCGCAACAGCCAAGAAAAATGGAAAGCGAAAATTTATTTGCAATCCTATGGAAACTTGCATTGCTAAACTTTAATTTAAAATGTATAAATAATTAATTTACATAAATAATTGAACGCTATAAAGCGAAATCGCAAATTGCATGCATTTCCACATGAATGGCGGCGGCGGAAGGAGCGGAGTTGGAAGATGAGTGGGGTGGGCGAGCGAGTGAGCGAGTGAGCGAGCGAGCGATCGGGAGGTCGTGAGGACGTGCAAATGCGATAAATGGAAAATGTGGTTCGCGCAATTCCTCAAACCATTTAAGCTCATTGTTGCATGTGTGATTTTATTTCTGGAGTGTGTTTTTTACTTCATATAAATTATTCGGAATATGTTTGCACCCCTGATGGTCGCTTGTCAAAATAAAGCTGAAAAATAGCAAATTCAAGCCAGCAGCTGCTTTGGTGCAACATAATTGAATATATCATTCGTACAACAGATGTGTTTACTTTGTACGATGTTCCATTTCTTTTATTATTATTATTCGAACATCAGCTTAAACGGTATTTGCTGCCAACACGTAAATAATCTTCGCAGCTTAAATAAGACGCAAATTATAAAGCGCCAATGAATTTGGTGTGTTCGTTGAAATAAACATGTTGAATCGTCGGATTTCATAGGATTGCCTGAACAATGTTGAGCGATATTCACCGCCGAAAATATGCATATGATTGGACTATGGATGATGCTTGATGCACGTTTGAAAATAATGTTCACCACAAAGAAAAAGCAACTGTGCGAAGGAAATGTAGAAAACACACTGGTTGCCGCAGGAGGACACTAAATTATGATTACTGACTGAATGTCATTTAACTTTCAGTCAAAATTTATTCGCAACCATCACTTTGCATTTTGTGTGTATTGTCGGTGCGATGCCGTTCGTATACATGTTCGATGTAGGTAGCATCACTTTTCGGATGGATAACGTAACTGGCGATTAAATTACGACGAAATATGATGAATAACTTTTTGAATGCAAACTACCGATGAATAATCGTTGAGTGAGCTTTATTATTCCATGCATAATACACTCAGACAGAACAAAACGAACATGCTGCATTTTGCATCAGAGCATGCAATATTTTGCTTTGTATTCCGCATGCGATATTCGAGACTACCCACTCTCGCTCGGCAAGAATATTTACAATAGATTGACTACAGATTATGCAGTAAATTTGACAGCATTGAATGCCCAATGAAAGAATTTGCTGCATCAATGCTGTCAAATTGTCTGTATTTTCTGTAGTCAATCCAGCTTTTCATATGCCAAGTAAATTAGCATTTTTAGTAAATTCGAACTTCAAAACAAAACATTTGCTCAGACAATTTCTAATAAAGCGAAAGTGCAGAAGAGGTTGAACAAGAAGAAGAAGTGGTCGGAAGAATGCATAAGAACAAAAGCAGAATTAGAAGAATCTATGCAACTGCACAATCATATCACATCCGCTGGCTGCACCATAGCATCTTTGATACATGTACACAAAACAAAGTTAATCAACGCAATTTCCATGTAAACTCAACAATGAAAGCTTGTCATATTAACTTCAGAAATCATAAACAAGCTTCAATTTAAGCTGCACCAGATTTAGAAGTTGCGATGAAAGCCCGCATTGTGGCTTGATACGAATGTTCCGGCGAAAATCGCAGCCATTCACAATTTTGCGATGAAATATCGTCGTGAATATTCGAGCCATCAATTCTATTATACAAACACGAAAATGGAAAATTCTAAGCGGAACATCTACTGAGAACGAAAAACAAGCATCAAATTTTGTTAGCCGAAAATTGAATTCAAATTCACTTGCACATGTTCATTTCATGTTAAAAATGTTTTCTAATAGTGATTCAAGTCATGTTTGATTTTATTCGGCGTGACGATTTGTTTTAATATGAGTGAGTATATAGTTTCATGACGTGTGCATGTGTTGTGTTGCAAATCAAATGATTTGTCAACTATAATTAGTCATCAAAAGGTAGTTTCGTATTCATTCATCGTGACGATGGATTCAACATGTTGAATGCCTCATTTTGCGCTAATGATAAATTCATTAAAACACATATTATCACATTATGAGCGGGGAAAAAAGCAGTCACTCTGCGGGAAAAAACGTAGACCCATGTGAATATATGAGCACCATTAGGGAAACTTGTTGCTTTGGCAGCTCTAGCGTGTTGCATAATCGAAAATATCATTTCCCAATTTGTGTGACTACGCTGAAAAATCGGGAATTTATCGTGTCCTGGCTAGCCGGCTGACTTGCGCTGGGGTGCGTGTGTGTGTGTGTATCATAAAAACGTATGTTCATGCAAGCCACAAAATGTAATTTTCTTGTGGTGACAATTTTCGGTGGGCTTTTTGGGTGTACGTGTATATGGCGGACGACGAAAATTCCAGTGCAATTTTAAACTTGTCGCATTTCAATCGCAATGCACACACACACTGTACTGGCTGGAATTCACATTTTGATGTGGTAAATTCAAATCGAATTAATCTCTGAATGGCAGATATAATTCCGAATGCTACAGACTACCAGTAGCAGCACATGCACACTCTGAATGAGGTTTTATCGATTAGTGCATTTGCATACATTATTAGAAGCATTCATGTGCACATTGCACGCAGGACGTCGCGCTTTTGCAATCTTATGTGATCAAGTCAATGTATCTCATTTCGCAATTTCGAAATTTAAAATGTAAATTTTCCGTTCTAGTATGAAACCGTGCATTTGAATGATGTTAATGATCAATTGAATGCAATGGCACAAAAAACCTGGATAATGAATAAACGGACATTCGTGCGGAATGGAGCACGTGTGTCCGGGATCTTATTGTTATGTGAATTTATGTCTAATAAATGTGAATCAAATGCTAACGGGCTAAAACAAAGAATTAACAAAAAAAAAAAACAATGTAAACACTGAAACATTTTACTCAATGTGGTGGCAATACCAAAACCTAATCTATTAATAGTGAATTATTTGATGAAATTCAATAAAAAAAATTAGCAACACAAAACAATATGTATGTGAATGTAAAATTGGTAACGAGTCTCGGTTAACGTTCCAATATACCGAGATGTTCGTTTTACAAACACATACAAAACAATGAAATGTATGAGTGATTACAAATGGGATATTATATTTATCGAGAGATTGAACAACATTCAACAGGGGTCTTCTTTTTTGCCGAAGCAGGAAACGGTGTGTGAAAGGAAAACATACCTGAGGCTGTGTGTCCAATGTGTGGGCCGACATCACAATTGTGGTTGTTTTATGCATTTTGTCTTCGTGCTCGACTGGCGATTTTGGCGGATGACTGACGACCGTTTCGGTATTCGCATTGCTATCTGACACATGTGTTCCTAAGGCTAATGACTCGGCGGCACGAACGATGTCCAGAACCTACAAAAACACAAACACAATGCATAAAATTTATCTCGTTGCACGTACATTTGAATTTCGACATATTTTTCAATTTATCACACAGCTGATGTCTTAATTTAGGCATTAGATTTTGGCCAAGTGATGCAGCAGTAACACTACGTGTTACCAATTGGCTAGCTCTGACTCACCTTATCTTTTGTGCTCTTCTCCTTCGTGCTGACTAATGTTTGTTCGGAGTTTAACAGCGCAACATCTTGCGATGTTTCGGAAACTCGTTCAACATTTGATTCGCTGTGTGGCTCAGGTGTGTGAATGCGTGCTTCATCTTTGCTACTCTCGAAAACGTCATTTGTCTTGAATAAAATGGCGAACCAAAAATTAATATTTAATTTGATTCTAGTTCTGTGTGGGTTGCGCATCGAGCAAAAAAAACTGGGAAAATTCTTACCGATGCAACTCGAAGCGAATCTTCAATTCCATCATCTCGATCGAGACTGGATACACTTTGACTCAATTCGGAACCAGTTTCCGAAGCTCTTGAACCGAGACGATTGTTGCTGCTGTTAAAGCCGGTGCTCATGCCACCCGCACTCCCAATTGAATGTATCAAACTGGATTTATCATAGCCCTTGCACACGATTATCTGGATTTCGTTGCCAGCCTCACGCAGAGCATTCACAGCTTCCTGATGTGTTGCACCCAGCAGCGAGGTACCATTCACTTCTAATATACGCATACCGACCTTTAATTGGATTTACATTGATGATTTTCCGGCATTCTTCTTTTTCAATTCAATTGAACCTTTGCTCTGGCACTCTCTCGCTCTCGATTTGCTCGTTCGCCACCGCATTTTGTGGCCTTGATCGATCGAAATTGTGCCGAGTTTGATAAATTTCATGTTTCACATACCTTTAGACGTCCATCACGTCGGGCTGCACCGCTCGAATTGATTTTTGACACGAACACACCTTCGTCAGCTGGATCGATCGGATTGCCTCGTTGACCGTTCAAACCACCTTTGATATGCATACCGAGTCGTTCGTTCTCATTTTTCACCAACAGGATATTCTGTGAGTGTGCGTTTTTTTACGATTCGTGCAAATTTTTTATATGGTTTTAGCATCGAGTGAGGAGGAAGAAGAGAAAGGGAAGAGCGATTGAAACATTAATATGGTTGGGATTGAAAATTTGCATGCACAAAAATTTAAAAGTCAAAAAGACACACAAACACAATTTTGGGTGAAAGAGATAGAAGAACGGAACGGAACAAAATGACAACAAAAAGAATTTGTTTCCAAGCGAGAGAGGGATTCTCTCCATGAGAGTCAACAGCGCACCGTAAAATATGCGCTTTGAGGTCACACACGTTTTAAAGGCTAAAAGTTTATAATGGCTCGGGCCGGAAACACAATGCAATGCAATACGAAAAGCGAAAACAAATAAAGAAGAGAGGAAAAAACCGAAAAGGAAACAAAATCGTAACGTAGTTGAAAAATGCATGCGACGTGAGATAATAAGGAACTGCTTCACCTAATTGAACCGCAAATGATACGCTTCAGTTCGTTCTCTCCATATTCATTTTAACGTCTGCACTTTTAATTTGAAATGAAATCGCACACTTAAACACGAACAAAAAGAGGATACGATGACTTTAGCATACACACATATATACTTTGACACGCACACTTGCACACAAACAAACTGGCTACGAAAAGAACACACACGATTCACAAGGTGAAGAAAGAAGATGCTATTGAAAAACTCAAATGATATGGAAAAAATACGAAAACTAGACCAAAAGCATTCACGATGATTTCGCGTAATTTAACCATCGTTTACGTACCTCTGTTTTTAGGTTTTCTATTTCGAAAAGCTTTTTATAAGTTTAATTTAGTGAATACGGGCAGAGAGCAACAAAAAGTGAACAAACGTGAAAATAGAAGAGAAAAAAAATAGAAGAGAAAAAAAGAAGAATGATTCTTGTTTCAATGAAATGTGATTTAAAATGTTTGCGAAGGAAAACATAGGCGAAGAAGAAAATGAGGATATTCTAAAAGCGGGTATGTGTGTCAATGGCATATTTTTGGGATTCCATTTCCAAATGGTTTGCAATGAATCTCGATAAATTGTGACCAAAATGAGAATGACAAAGAAACAGGGAATGTGGAAATGGAAATTAAAAATGTGTAAAATTAAATTGTAAATTTGTCGAATAACCCCAAGAGAGGAGAAACTTTATTAGTACTATACTATTTTATATGGGAAGAGCATTGAAAAAGAAGAGTGCAGTGTAATTCGACGTCTCAATATAAAAAAAAAATATATATATTCCTTGAAACCTTCAAACTGAACAATTACCAGCATCTTTTCTCAATAACTTTTATTTATGCACTTGCAGTTTTATTGGAGTTGATATTTCTGCGACGCTTATTTTCATGAAGCAAGCAAGCACAACAATTTGCAAACAAAAGTGAATTCAATGTAGAGAAAATGATGGAAAACGAAAACTTAGACTTTCCAAAGATTTCGATGGGCACGAGAACAAATTAAAATTATGGTTCAACCACCACCAATTCGAGCACGCACGCACGTTCAGCCAGTGCAAATGCCATCTCTGGCATTTTGGGGCATACTTACTTGGAAACCGGCCGGAAGTGGATCATGCTGAATTGTTAATTTTATTTCATCGCCAGGTCGTAACAGTTCCATAACTGCTTCTTGGTGTGTTGCTGTTGCAACGTCGGTGCCATTCACTTTCAATATTCTATCTCCCATTCGTAATTTACCACAATTTGCAGCGATGCCACCAGGAACGACCTAGAAGTAGATTTGTGGCAACGTGTATAAAAGATTGAGTTAGTTATAAATTTGAAGTCGTGGAGCTGAGAGTAAAACGGGTGTTATGTAAAAAGCAAACACAAACACAAATGAAATCGACTCGAAAATGCAATGGATAGACGACGGTGAATATGCATTTGGTTTATTCAAAACTTTGCAACGTGTTTGTTTCGTTTAAATTGAACCTCGCACCGATGAAGATGAATTTGGCTTTGGTTTTGTTGCTAACATTCGCATTAATCTCAACACAAATGGAAAAGTTGGCACAATTTAAATCAACAGAAAACTTGTGTCAAATGAATTATTTCGAAATGTATTGAACATGAAAGCTTTTATAAAACCATTACACACAATAAGCAAATGAATTCAACAAAAACAAATTAATCCCGAACGGCTTGAATAGCATCACAACGCACAACATTGAAATAAAAGTTGATATTGATCTTGGTTGCTTGAGTCCGATGTGTGCACATTTCCAACATTCATATGGCACATTCGTTCGAAATATAGAAAAGAATCAATCAGTATTTGCTGAGAAAAAATCGCATGAAAAGTCACAAATGATGTTATTTTCCATTAGTTATTTGGCATGTTGAAATAAGTTTGATGGAACGAGCAACAATTTCTCAATAGAATCAATAGCCGATAGTTTGTTTTCAACAGATACTTACATGTGATATAAAAATTCCTGGATCATTTGCACCGAATGGCACACACGAATGGTCTGTACCGCCAATGATGCTGAAGCCGAGTGATCCTTTATTCTTCGGGAGAATTACTTCCTGCAAGACAGAAAAAGTAGACAAAAAAAAACACAACAATATTAATTTCAATGAAAAATGACAAGAATCTCTTTCAAAGTGGATTGAGACATAGAGAATTGAATTAAATGTAATAGTGTGAAATGAGGCAAACAGAAAACGACAAGTGTGCAAAAAGCAGATAAGCGAAAGCTACAAAAAACAAAATATTTCCATTAAACCGAAAATAAGCGAAAACATTAAACTAAATTTGAAACGATGAAACTTTGAAATGGTGTCTGTGTGATGGAAAAGGCGAATGGAAAAGAGAGAAACAGAGAGTGAGTGAAAATGTATGGTGCGCATTATATTATGTACGTATGTGTGTGTGGGGGGGCTATAAATAATGAACTAAATAAAAACAAAATCAAACCAATGAAGCAAAACCAAAAACGAACCAGAGACAATCTCCACATGAACTTTTCTCCGATCACTTCGATCCAGTTCAATTCAGTTAAATTAATGGTCTAATATTCTAACCGCATTAAAAGACTATGATACACATTGATGGTGGCGGTGGTGGTGTTTGGGTTTTCAAACTAAAGGAGTCAAACTTTAAAGAGCCGAACCATGAATTCAAACGAATGTTGTGGGAAGTGAAATCTCTTAGCGAAATCTATAAATCGCTATAATCTCAGACACAACGGAGTGCAAATGAATAAACATATGGATTTCGGGAAATCAGCATTTAATAATCTCGGAACTACGCACCAGTGAGTAGATGGAAAGATTCTACCCTTCGAATTTGACTTTTGAACGATCGTTTTAGCTGATTTTGTAACGAATTCACATGAATTATTCCGATTTTAAGCCCTTTTACATAAATTTAACGAATATTTTATCTTTAATTCTATAGATAACATAAATATGTAATTCTATTCGAAATGAAGTTCAAGATCTACAAAATTTTTTCGTTCAATTCGACATGAAATCAATTCGATGTTTATTCAAGTCCTCAATTATTTTCAATTGTTTGGATCTTAATGAGCAGCGAGAAACACGATTTTTGCCGACAGTGGGCATCGGGCCGCCGTCGAGACGCACATTGATCAGAATTAACTGACGAAAAAAACACGGTCTCGATAATGTTTTTACAGATTACAGACAGTATAAATCAAAAATTCCGACATTCCGTGGCACATTTGGCAACGTTTTTTTCAAATGAAACAGATACAATCAAATACGTATTCAAAGAACAATTCATTTTGAATGCATGTGCCGTTTCGTTATTGATTTGATATGGCATGTTTCATAAAATTGTGTTTTTTTTTTGCGAATGGTTATTTGCGATTCGGTGTCGAAAACCACATATGCTCATCAGAATTGCTGCCTTACGTAATTCATTCATTTATTTATATATTTCGTTTCGAAAATATCACACAACACTGATGCCTATATTAAAAACAACTCTCTAAAAACAACAGGCAAATATGCGCCAAACCCAATTAAAAGTTTTTTTTTATCTTATTATCGAAATTGATAAAAGTTTCAGATTTCTCGAAATCTCGGGGAATTTACAACGTCACTGCGGTAAATTATGTCATTTGTATTGCTGCCTGTTTTCTCCTTCTTGGAAATTTCTTTCTCCTTCAAACTATTCCAATCGTAAGGATGCTCACAAATTATGGGGAAAGTTGTACTGTGAGCTGTTCCGCAATTTTCAGAGGGGAGAAGAGGAAGAGAGAGAGAGAGAGAGAGAGAGATAACGTTATGCGAAAATCGAATTCCAAATTTAAATGTTTAGATATGGATTCGGAAATTGCTCACTTCTTCTCCATATACATATCGTGCTTTATTGCCGGAGGCGATTGGCGAGCATCTTCTAGCAAACAATAAAACTCTGGTTTTTTGATATTACATGCTTGGTTAAATTTCCACGAAGTAGGCATTATTTCCTTTGAACAATATTTGCCGAACGTAACAGAAAATCCAGTGGCTTTGCTAGACAGAAGAAACTGAGCAACTTATGAGCAGTGCAAGCTATTCGAAATGGCAAGAATTGTAGTTTTTTATGACGAGATAAATTGTACGATTTTATGGTTGAAAAGAAAGGAAATGGCATTTAAAGTAGTGGGTTATAAACGAGCTAAACGATGGGCTACTTTCGAAAATGGGCTTTTGAAAAACTTGATTCAAGTTCATCAAGTTCAGGGATTTTCATTAACTTGGTTTCACTGCTTCGCCGTTATAGGGATTAACCCCATTCTGGAATATGCAAAAATCGAGAGCCTTCTGTTTCATTGTCTAACATTCCCTAGTGCAGTGAAACTGAAATGTTCGTTCTCCGAATCATTTGTAAAATGGTTTGTTGTGTCTTTTTGACCATCACTGTTGTGTGGCTTGATTCACCTCGGCGATCAATGGTGAGAACTACGTGAACATTTTGTTGAAGCTCTCATTGATTAACATTAAGTTTTCGGTTTTTCTCTGACTTAATCACTATGCTCTTAAACATAAGTATTTGTTGGGGGAAGAACCAAAGGTTTAACAATCAGAACTAATTCTCTTGAGCATTAAATAAAAGACCAACCAAAGAATAAAAATCAATAAAAAAGAATAACTCAACTTCAAGCAAATTAAACATAAGAACTAAATATTACGGGTACTTAATATCTAATGATAAACTAAAAACGCAACTGTTTTAAAAAGCGACAACAAAAAAGAGTGCAAAAAAGATCCACACTGAAGTATACCACAAAGAAAAAGAATTACAGTAAAATGGCAAACATAAAAAGAACCATCAAATGCAATAAAACATTAATTGAAAGAGCAATAACGACATCATTTCCGATTACTTTGATTATCATTTCTTCTTTTTTCCCAAACATTCCGTTTATCTAAAAATAAATTTCTTTCTTTTTTGCTTTCAATGGGAATGTCGCCCGTCGCTCTTTTTTTTCCATTGCGAAACCGTTTTTTTTTTTTTTTTGAAAGTTGAGACAGAGAGAAAGAGAGATTGTGTGTGCGCGCTATTCCATTTAGCGGCTTATATTCACCTCACTAATTAGAGCTTCGCCCAAGCGATTATCAGTGACTCGTGTCATAACCGTTTCAGTGAATGTTGATTTGGTAATGGTTTCAGTGACTTTGCCCAATTCGGTTGGAGCTGGCGGCAACATTGGCAAATCAGGAACACCTTTTTTCACTGTGACCGTGACCGATGGTCCTTGTTCATGCGTTTCAAACACGTAATCGGGCTGGCTGCCGCTTAAGAAATGTGCGGGAATCATGGCTTGAAAATCTTCACTTGTTAATGGTCGTTGCGCTGGTGCCTATAAATAATTGTCATACAGAGTATACAGGTCATTTGGTTTGTTTGTATGTTTTGTTTTTTTTTTTGAACTGATTTGAGACTTGGACCACAAAAAATCACGTCTCATCCAAACGATGGCTTGAGCCAACATCCAAGCCATCGTTTTGACAATTGAATGAATCTAGAGAATCAATGTGTGCAAACAAATTTGAAAGGAGAAAATTCATAATGCCCATTACGATTTTAACTAGCAGTAGAGTTAAAGCCAATGTTTTAATGTAAACGAGGTTTTGCTGAGTCGAGGACAATCTGTGTGCGAGGTTTGGGCAGAAATGATTGGTTTTTCGATATCCTTATTTCACTCGAACTAACTGTGACCTATTGATTTATAAATAATGGTGTGTTGATTGAATCCAAATGAAGTTAGTGTGCTGCGTCTGTGGTTATGTATTATTAGATTATAAGCTATGGCTAAAACCCTATTCATGACACATTAGCTATGCTGTATTTATTCTAAAAATTTCCTATTTTTATATCATTTCCATTTAATTTTATTTCGTTTAATTTAAGCTTTCGTTTTTTCCCTTTTCGATGCCCAATTCTTTTGATAGCTGATTTAAAAAAATCCATATTAAATATGTCATATAAATTGCGTATAAAATAGCGATGCGGATTGCGGATTGCGGATTGATAAATGATTGAAAAGACCCAATTTTTCGCGAAGCAATTATAAATGGCGGCGGCGCAACCATATCCAATAATTATATTTTACGGAACGCGGAAATTTCACAAGTTTTAACTGAATAAATTGACCTTTATGTTGCGCGGAAATGGAATTTATAGTTCTGGCCCGGTGTAAAAGAGAATGAAAATGCAAATCAAATATGAATTGAAAATTACTCGGACAATTTTATGCTGTGAAATGGGAAATAGCCACCGATGAATTTCACCGAATGCGTGGAAAATATAAATTCAAATGAAATCACAACACAAAAATACATAAAATAGTTGTTGTGCAATGGGAAAATGGTTTTTGATCAACAAGCGCACTAATACTCGCGTGAAAATGGCATATTTGATGATGAAAAATAGCGGAAATGTTGTTGATGATGAGAAATACGAAGGAATGGGGGACGGGGAAGAGTTGAAAAGGAATTTCACGAATACTTTGGAAAAATGGTCGAGTTGATATTTTGTTAGCCACAAATAGAGAGATGAATGTCGGACAATACAAGAAACGAATATTCATTGTAAAATAATAATACAGGAACCAAACGCAAAATAGCTCAAATTTACCGATGCCAATTCTTGATATCTATATCAATCGTGAATAATGGGAAATTTCACATGGAAATTTTTCGCTTTAAATTTAAATTGCCATGATATGTTGAGCTACGCGTGTTTAAATAAATCAAAGAGATCATATTTTCATTTCCCACTGAAAATTCGATTGACTGAAGATTCAAATCTCTTTTAATTACCTGTTAATCCATCAGTATAATGCGGGTAAATACCTACCGTCAGTCCGATACACTTATTACGTCGCATCTATTCGAGTTTGAGCATTTTGTTTTATGCGATTTAAATCACCAGTCAATTAAATGCGCCAGAGATTAATTTATTATTATTAGAAGCTTATGAGCCAATTAATATTCATTATCGAGCTGGGTAAAAATGTGATCTCTTAATGCCCGTGTACGAATGGAAAATAGAATCGAAGAGAAATAGCAGAAATTACCTGAACATCATCGTCTTCGATACGATTGCCATTTTGTGTGGCTGCTTGTCCATTGATGGCCGAACCGAAGGAGCTTTGTGAGGTGAGCCGTCTCGGTGCTGGCACCGGCTGTGATGCTATTGCACCGATTCCGTTCGTTTTACTGCCGCTGGTCGGTGTGCTTTGACTTTGTGAATTTGATTTGATTTGCTGTGGCACAACTGGTGATGTGTTTTGTGAAATAACGGTTTTTGGAGATTCGACTGCGGATGATTCCACGAAACTCGAGATGCTTGGGCGTTTGTAGCCTGGCCGATTTGCCATATATCCCGATGGGCTCAAACCTTTATACGATGGACTGTGTGGACTTGGCGGTTCTAATGGTCCCTTCACTTCTCGCTGCACCACCAAACGCACGAAACGCTGTTGATCGGTCAATGCTGCAACCGCATCGTCATGTGTCGCATTTGTCATATCAATGCCATTTATCTAATGAAAGAGCAAAAATCAAAATGCCAAAGAAAAAAAAATCAAACGATTATAAATAGAAAATGGATCACTCAGCTTCATTCACTCAAATTGCTTGTGCATGTGCATTGTCAATGTACGAGAAGAGTGAATAGAGCACAAACAAAACGAATAATGGGCTCATAATAACATACCACCAGCACTTTGTCGCCAACCAAAAGCTTTCGATCTTTATGCGCAAGTCCGCCTTCGGTAATGCGAGATATATAAATGCCATCGGATCCATCTTTGAATGGTGGTGAGCCGTTTCCACCAGCAATGCTGAAACCTAAACCTTGACCGATTTGATCCCTTATCAACGTTGTATGCAATGTTATTTTGTGTGTGATTTCCTGTTTAAGAGAGCGAGAGAGAGGCAGTGATAAAAGTGGGTAAGCGATTTGCAACATGTAAAACTCCAGAACGAGAGACTGACGTCAATATTTTAGTGGGTTACTGCTTGTGCAGTGAAACTAAAAATTGCATCCATTTTCAATAAAAATATGAAAATAATCTGGAGAAAAATGTTTTGCTTGCATTCGAAATTACCCGTCCATTTTCTGTGATTCCGTTGAAATGCGGTGTAGTGGATAAATGTTGTTGCTGCGGCGGCGGCTGTTGGCTGTGAATTTGAATGGGCGATGGTATCGATTTTGCGCTCGTATTAATAATTTGTTCGGTTTGTTGGATTGGAATCGCTTGAGCTGGTTGTTGTGATGTTTCCAGTTTTGGCCGATTTGAAACGGCAATCTCTGCAACGGAGCCTTCTGGCGTGAACACTGGATGACCGACTAAGCGCGTAACTTCACGTTGCACCAGCAATACCAATACCGATCCGCATGCTTTCAATATGTCCACAGCATTATAGTGATCAGCTCCGATGACCGAAATGCCATTTACTTTAAGCACTTTATCGCCCACCTTCAATCCAGCTAAATCGGCAGGACCGCCTTCGGTGACTCGCGATATGAAAATACCTTCATCGTTACCCTTGAATGGCGTTGAGCCCTTGCCACCAGCTATGCTCAAGCCCAAACCGGCTGATGTTCGTTCAATGTGAATTTCATGATTTTCTGCTCGAAACTCCGTCTGACCATCCAAAACTTCTGCAAAATAAAGAAACGAAAAAAAATTTGAAATGAAATGCAATCACATTATGAAATTGTCTAACTCGATTGCGCTGAAACACGTGTCGACCTTTGCGTGGGGAACAGGTGTTCTCGTTGGAATATGCCAAATTTGTGGCAGTGCTGCTTTACACGCACACACATACAATGGTGGCAAATAATTCAAAATTCAAATGAACGATGGACACACATACACACACACACACAAGACGAATGTGCAAACATTAACTTATCCATTTTAATAGCTTTTTGTGCATCCACCATGTAATTGGGTCAATTGCGGTATGCGATTTCACAGAAGTTCTTTAATTAAAACTAAATTCTGTCGTTTTGATCATGTCATTACATGCAAAAAGGTAAAAGTGGTTTAACACACGCTACTATACTGGGGGAGCGGAAACAGATAAAGTGTGACTGCAGAAAGCAGAAAAAATGTGTGTGCGAGCCTGTGAATGATTAACGAATGTTTGCACATGCATATGCTAATAGCATTTAGTTGAATTTCGTGCTCGCTTCACTCTGTCAATGAAGTGCCAAATGTTATTGCAAATGGCAAACGGCAAATACTTAGATTTTGCAAGGCGTTTTACGCGTCGCCTGTTCAACCACTTTACCAAATATCGCCTGCGCCAAAATATGAATCTTGCACGAAATGCCCAACTAATCGTCACTGTTTTCTGCCCGCTTTTGCATCTGTGCGATTCGGTGATGAGAATATTCTCGCATCCAATTATCGGGCATTAGTTCAGAGTGGGCATCAGAACAAAACCGCTAAATTCGTTTTCGCTAATGACATATGATTTATGTTATTAGCAGCATCTGAATAAAAGTCGAAGTGAACCGAACAGGTACCAGAAATAGAATTGACATGAAAATCAAGCGACAACCTCTCGGAATGTCGTTTCGTTTGTTTACGGTTTTTATCGTATTGCACGCACAAGAAATGCTTGGGCGCGTATGCTATTGAGCGCATTCTCCAGACATATTTCATTCCGCACAACATATTCCGTTGGGTTTTCGCTACGAAATTTTACTATCCAATTTTCCAATAATTACGATTCATTACATTTCCATCATGCGCTTTGCACGACACAAAGCCTTGATATAAATTCTTTGGATATGTCTAGTACACCACAAAATTAACGATCAAATGGGATAAATCGGCTATAGTTTATATCCCAACATTCAAATACCTAACAAAAGATTCAACTGAAAACACAGTTTGTTAGCAGCTAGCAATAGCGAAGATAATGATCGGATCTCAAATTTCACGTCATTTTGGTCGGTTGAATCGAATCGATTGTAAATTTTTCTCTTGTGTGTGCATGTAAATTGTGAACATCCCACCCAAATGCGAATTAAATTAACTTCATTGTATATTGTTTGCGTAAATTCAAATGACACATTAATTTCCCCCCTCGTTCCAGCGCAGCGCAGCACTAAATCACTGAGTGCATTCGTCGAAAGGTCTCTCTAATTACCGTATTTTAGTTTGCCGTCGACGACAGTCGTGATTGTTTTGCCATTCTTTGTGATTTTTGTTATTTTTGTGCGATCGGCGGAACGCGATCGCAGGCTTCGAACACTCGATGGCGATGGCGAACGCTGTAATGAGCGCGATGATGACCTTGGCAATGAATTTCGACCATCTTTAACTTTGAATTTTACACTAAACATTTTATTTCTCTGATTTTTTGGATCTCTCGATTTGAATTGGTTGACGGTTTTGCGTGTTTAAAATCAATTACAACGAATTCATTTGAATGTCCATTGGCCAATTAAAATGCTAATATTATTGTTGTTTCTGTCTTCTGTTTTTCTAAATATCCAAATAATTATGTTATTTTAATGATGATACAAATTTTTTGGATGTTTCTATTGTTTTTCGAATAGACAAAACACCGACGAAATTGAAAAACCATGCAAATGACACACGATGTATTTTGAATATGTTTCATCGAAGTTTTCCCATTCATTTGTTCCATTAACCTGTTTGATTGTGTCATAAGCGAATGAATGGTTTGTTTTGGCTTGACATCACCGCACTTATTCCACTATTTTGTTGTTGTTTGCTTCGTGTGCTTTCGCTTTGTTACATCCAATAGGCACGCTTATTACGAAAATATTTAAACATGCTGTCGGTGTAATTGCTTGTTATCGAAACCAATAAAACTTGTTGAATTGAATTTGTGGTAATCGTTGCGTTACATCTAAAATTGGCAGTCAAATCGCGAGCTCGTGTATTGGAACTCAGTTTCTCTTCGTTTGATTGAGTCATGAATGATTACACTTAACATTACCCATTACAACTGTCAAATGCAACTGCACGATTTCAAACAACTTCGCCCACGCGTCATCATTCGCATGAACAAACTATGTATCCTAGATGAATGAACTTGCGTTCCGAAACAAAGTCAATCGAAATGATGACCTTCTTTTATTAAATTACAACTGGAATATTTGATTAGACTTGAAATTGATTTTCACTGAACAGCTCGGCGCTGTGATGGAATTTATAATGATGAAATTGTCGACAACGAACGAATATTGTGCTTTTATCAACCGATTTGATTGAAAGATGAAGTGAAACTAACAATTGCCTTCGGAATCACGCCGCAGCCCAAGTTCGTGTGGCTATTTTCGACGCGGTGCGGAGCGAGTGTGTGCAATTTAACATTACGTCGAATAATATCTCATTTTTCAACTCTCCACACGCCGTGTAATTCGTTCGACGAAATTTCGAAGCAACGGTTATCACAACACAATTCGCCGACTAATAATGATCAAGATAACATTCAGCGATAAGATAACAGGAAAAAAGCTATTGTTTTGAAATATTGCAATGCTGTATGGAACTTGATTCGCTCGCTACTCGGCAAGGCGCGCATTACTATTGCTGATTCGCTCACTGCACGAATACACAACTGAACGAGTAATGAGCAACGTGTAATACATGCTACAACACAATTACTTTGTGCTTTAGTTCTGAACAGGGAAAAAATTGTATTGAAAAGGTGTGGTTTGTACTAAAATAAACAAACGTTGGTGATATTCGACCGTGATTTATCGTTAGTACTCACAAAAGCTAAATTGCTATCCATTCAACGAAATTAAAAAGATGTGCAACCAATTTTTTATGTGTGTGAGAAAAGAAATGAGAGAGAGAGAGAGACAGAAATTTGCAGTAAGCTTATGGCTTTCGTGATTTATCGAGCGAAAAGTCTGAAATGTTTGACGCTACATCCGAGGTGAATAACGATGATATAATCGCACGAAAAGTTACGCAGCTCATACGTGAAGAGAGGTCGTCGGTGAATTTTGATGGAAATCAGTGACAAAAATGAATTTAACCCATTCGTTGACGAACCTTTTTAATTTTCACCAATTTATTTTTCTTTTATAACACTCACTGAAATGAGCAATTAGAGTAAGCGGCCTCTAGAATCGACTCAAATCCGTTTACTAGAATAGCTATATCTTATCCTTCTATTCGCCGATTAAATATGCTAAGTGAGTCAGATATCAAGAAATTATCATGAGAGATGCGTTTTATATAAATAGAAATGAAATTTGGTCGGTGATCAAAGAATTCTTGCTAAGAATCCGTATCGAATGAATATCATCTAAATAGATGACATCTATATGTCCATCATAATATAACAAAATGAATGAGAAATATTCATGCTGGACGCTATTTTATTTCTGTTTGACGGAGTCGAATGTCAAATTGAATGAGTTGAGCGTAACATTGCAAGTTTCAAATGTTAATAATGTGAATTCGCATGCGATGCAAATTCAATTTGGTTTTAATAGATTTTACCGAAAAGAGAAAATCCAATTTCATCGTGTGCTCAGAGCAAATTCAATGAAAATGAAAATATATTTTTTTATATTTAGTCGTGTGTAAACAAAAGCATTTTAAGTAATCAACAAATTGTTGATAGTTTTGGTTAAATGCATGTTGCAAAATGTCAAATTGTAATTTATCGATTTGCGAATGTTTCAAAGGACAAAATTGGTAAATTGTGCGGCATTCATGACCGTCACATGTGGACCGAATCGGTAAACGGACCCCCACCTCTCAGGAGAGACGAGAGCAGCGAGTGTAAGAGAGGTTTATGAGGATCCTCAATCGAAATGTCACGGTTCAATGGGTTCATCAGAACAAATCAGCAGAATTAATGATGCAAATTCTATTTTCGATCGAAACGAACGAACTTTTAGAATTGAAAACATACACACAAAATGGAAACAGTTCAGCATCAAATACAAAAGAGCAAGAACAATGCACCATAAAAGCTGAGCGAGAAAAAATAGCAGTGCAGCTTATTTTTTCGTTTCAACTTGGCTTGACTTTTTCATGATTTCTTGTTTACATTCCATTTGTTCTGGCTATGCACGTCCCTATCCCGTTTCCTCTTTGTCATGCAATCGAACTAGAAAAACGACAGTACACACAAGTTGTAAAGCACGAGGTCAATTAAATAAAGTATGTGTGTTTGTATGGCTGTCATTTAATTTTGTCGGTAATTCATCACCAACTGACGGGTCGCTTTCTTTGTGCACTAAAAGAACGAACCAGCGAGTGAATGTACGTTGTCGATGCACTGGCATTTGACGTCTTGCACACATTATGCACGCCCCAGCGAATGTATACACTTTTGTTTGTTCATTCATTCATTTGATGCGAAAAAGCAACCATAAATGTTGATACAGTAACATTGTTTCCAGTTCCTCTTTTTCTATTCTTCAATCATTTCAGAGGAAGAGAACGCAACACTGCGGGATTTTAGTCTTGGTAAATTGCGATGTACGCTTTTTTACGCTCGCTTCTTTTGACAACGAACTATCGGCGAGTTTTTAAGGAGAATGCAACAAGCTGGATGCCACATTAAAGGGAAATATTCATCAGATAAAATTGCAGTGCACAATTTTTTTTCTTGTTAACATTCTCTTTCTCTCTCTCTCTCTCTCTCTCTCTCTTTTTCTTGCTCTCTCTCGTTCTCTATTTTTCAAAGACTCTCTTTTGATGTATTCTATCTCCTTTTGCGTCGGGAGCTGGCTAACAAACCAATGGACCAAGTGAATGAAAAACGCAATATTTTACGCAAAAAATCTGTTTACACTGTCAGCTCGCGCGCGTCTGCGCATCGAAATGAACGTGCTGAAAATAAATGAGCTAATATAAGAGCTCAAAAAACAATGGGCTTTAATGAAAAAGTAACAATTTTCAATGCTCTTTAAGCTGAAATTAAATGGAATATCTAATTCGAAAGTTGAATTTCGTTGTGCGTTTTCAAATGAGTCGAATTACGCATAAATACATTCACACACAACTAGTAGCCAAGTGTGTCGCCAGAAATTCTTATTTATTAATCTCCACTTATGATCACTCGAATAAGCGCACAAAAAAATTACGAATTATGAAGCACGCAAACACTTAGAACGCACCCAAATTTCATTTAAAATTATTTACGACCAAACAATTGCGCGCATCGAATAAACGTGATCTCATAGAGATGCGGTTGATTGCTACGATGTGGAAAAAATGACAAATATAACGCCGCAAATAAGTCATTTCAATCGAATCAATAAACTTTGGAATGAAATATTACGCAATTGATTCGGGCTGTGTGCATGCCACTGTCATCATCATTCATGCAATTTTAGCATTTTCACGCATAATAAAAACCGACGGATGAATTCATGCGGCCAGCTATAAATGGTTCATATTGTCGCAATGACGTAATATGTGTTATTTTGCCTTAATAAGCAACATCAACTCGGGAACACTTGAATCGCAAAAGATGACAACGGAATTTCAAGATTTTTTACCGTTTTCATGAATATCAAATGATTTCAGTATCTAGTTTTTGTTTTGGGTAAATAGACGACCAAAGCTAGCATTAGTCGCGAGCATCTGCAGTTACAGATACTGTTGTTGTTTGAAAACTTGAGTTTTGCCTATAAATTATAGGTTTTGCGTTTCATCAAGGTTTTCGTTGCTCACATACAACTAATGTAGTCATTTGAATGTCCGTTCGCTGCCGAATTTTCGATTATTACTTTACATTTCACGCGCTTGTGAGCGCGTTTACATTTGTTTTTATTCATATTTTGTGTTCCGTCTCATTTTAGTTTCATTCCAAAGCCACGAAGCTCACGTTCATGGACTCTGGCATGAGTTTAGTCGAGTGCTGAAAGGTGCGCGCCCTCAGAAAAAAAACCGACTGTTTGTATTGTTATGTGTATCTGATGTTTTTACACATTTCCTATGCGAATTCATCATAACATTGCGCACATACGAAAAACGTTTAAAATATGTAACTGGATCAACAATACGTGCCGTATTCGAATGCTTTTAGTGGATTTTCTTCTGAACTTCCATCTTCGTTCAATTAACTACATCAATAGCGCCGTAAATATCGACGATAACGAATTGGTGCGTGCGATCAGGCAATTAGATGTGTGTTGTTTATGAATAAACACGGGCCCAATCGTTTCAATTACAATAAACGGGAAGCATACAAATCGTAAACATTCGTAATTTTTTCCATATTTCAAGCACGTTTCGCCAAATATGGTGAAGAACGAAATATTTTCTCTTTTTCTTCAAATTTTTTTTTTTTCTTTTGCGACGGAAATAAAAAATTGAATAAGCATTTAATCGCAAATTCAGCGTAAGTTTTTGCCATTCGGATAAAAAGAAAAATGTTGCCCAATCTAGACAAGTTGTGTAGCTGATCCACATTTCAAAATGGTAACTAGATGCATGTTCGAGACGAGAAAAAAAATCGGTTCAACGAATTCATCTGAGCGCTCGGGCAAATTGAAATTGTGTGCGCTTTCAGAAACACAGTTGTTTGATTTGGTTTGTTATTTCATTTTTTCTCGTTTGGTTTGCAGCGAAAATCTACGATGCTATTGCAACGATGCACAAAAACCACCTGTGTCAAATGCCATTCTTTCTCATACAAACACACACACAATTTTCCCACTCCAAACCGTTTTATGTGTGCTAACGACTTGCTCCTCTGGCATTTGCCAGCTCTCACTCTAAAAGATTAGCATTGTTATCGTTGACACAAATTCATGCACATAATTTCTATTTCGTTGGTCTGTTATTGCACTTTTCGGGAGACTGTTTGTTGTTGTTGATGATGCTTTTTTTCGCACTCCATTCGTGTGATATGTGCTCTATTAATATCATCATCATCAGCAGCAGCAGCAAAAAATAGCAAAAATCCGGAGCAATATCAAACAGTTGCGAACGCGCGAATAAATAAGGTGTCAACATGAATAACACGTCAAGACAATACAAAGTGCACTCTCGTTGGCATCAGTGCGCACGTAATCCAATTTCGTAGGTGAATCGAATCGGAAAACACACCAAAAAATCCATTAAAAAAATATGCACACGAAATATTCTTGGAGATTGTCGCCTCTTCAGCAACATTCGTGTTGAACGATGATATTTTGACGCAGTAGAGAATCAAAGTTCGGTATTGTCGCTTCTAGAACCTTGTCGCTTTTTATTCATGTGGAAATGATCAAAATACACAACAATTCAGCTGGAGTGTGTAAGCCTTTAATCGAAAACAGAAACCACAACAATGCACATCGTCTTTCTGTCGGTTTTTATGTCGCTCACTAAATACGATGACGACTTTACGAAACGAAATAAATATCAGCAAAATGACTGATTTGCTCTGCCTACAAATCGTGAAAACAGCAAAACCAACAAAAACGAGTACTATCAAAACGAAACGAAAACTGTGACTGAAAAATTGCCTGTGTGAATATCATCGGGCTCTCTGTTTTCGTGGCCGTTTTGTATACACAAACGATGAAAATGCACGATCCTCTGTATTGGTTCTATTAGGAAGACACACTTGTGTGTGTGTGTGTGTTAGCTGAAATTAAAATAATCAATGTGTGCAATTGCTTTGATGTTTGAATGGGCTCAAACGAGGCAACAAAAAAAGCAACAGCAGTAGCAATGGAACAGATATATTCATATTATATTTCAAGAAACAGAACACACAAAACCACCTTCGAAAAACTGTCTCGGTATATGATATGTTTGCTGTTAGGCATGTGTATCCGACGACAATACAGGCCAGACAGTATTAACGTAGCTGCGGGTGATTCGCTGAGCGTTTGTGTATGTGAAAAAAACAAATGTTTTGAATTCGTGATATACTTGGACAGAAAATTAGCGAATACAAATGTTAGAGCGCACGTAAACACAGAGAAAGAGAGAAAAAAAATGTCCATTGTGCTAGTTGATTGCAGGTGACTTGTTTTGGTGTTTTAAGCGGCGACATAAAGTACACACAGCTTAAATGGTTGCTGAAGGTGAGTGAGTGATATCGAAAAATACTCACAACATGTTTCACTTTGAACACCGAAACCGTTCGATCGGTTCGTGCCAATATCGTTTTGTTTGTTTGAAAATAGCCGAGCTTCCCAGCAAGGTGCCATTATGTATGTCTTATCTCGGCATTGCATGAGCACAATGTCAATAGAATAAATGTAGGCTATGTTTCATATTTCGGCATTCCATATGTTATCTTGTTCCCTTTATCACTGTTGATATTTGTTTTTCTTCTATGTACAATGGTCGTGTTGTGTGTCGTAGATAACACACTGGTTGACATATCTCCGGAACAAAAATTCAAAAATAGATATTGCCCATTGATAAATCAAGAAATACCAAAATTTTGCATATAACAATGTTATATTATATATATTTATAAACACATTCCATTCGAACGTCATAACATCATAATAACAAATTCGTAAGGTGAATATCTGTGCAAATGTGACATATGACATAACATGTCGCATTTACTGCGAGTTAATAATGGAATCCGATTAAAGTCTAGATGCGTCATAAAATATGACCGTAATCTCACTTTGAATATCACACAATATCTAGTTCAAAGTACTGGCATTCGTGCGTTCATTTCGCTCTCAGTTTCACATGACCCGAATTTTGTCTCTTTCTCAATCTATCGGTCTCACTCGCTCTCTCTCTCTCTCTCTCTCTCTCTCTCTCTTTCTCGCTATTATTTTATGGATATAATTGGATTGGACGGTGTTGTTTGAAGAGTATCGAGAAGAAATGCATGTCGTTTCGTTTAATAGTGATGAATCGCATTCTGTTGAAGAGATTCATTAAACGGCCTAATTGTTCCATCTTCAACACGATAATAGTTCACGTTGGCGGCGGTGAAATCATGGGCACCGCATATTCGATCATTAAAATGTAAGCATATTATCGTCATTAAGCGTGTTTTTGATCGATCGACGAGTAAACCAGAAATTCATTTCGCACAATTGGATGATTTATCGATGCGTGCTATTCATATGGTTGCTGTGCCACGGCAAGGGAAAAGTGTATTTGTTCTCCAATAGATTTTTTTCGCTGACCTTGGAATGTATCTAATGAGCAGTCGATAATTGAATTATATTCAAAGTGTTGGAATTCATGGTTTGTTCATATTTATTTGAATTTGGTGTATGGCTTTTGTGGTCAACCTTCGGTCAAATAATGAAATATTGTGTTTTATCATGGCGGTACAAATCCTAATCATTCTTTCGTTCGAATTTTTTTTTAAATAGCTTAAAATGATGCTTCATAATTATGAGTATGAATTATAACTTTTGTCTCTGGGAGAATAGCGATAATAGATGACCAGATTAGTATTATTAGTTCAATGAGAGTATGAGAGCGAAGAATTAATGGGCACAAACACACTTTGAATGTGAGTATTTTACTGGGAATGAGTTGCGGAGGTGGAATGGTGCAAGTCAAAGAATGCCGTTTGCTTGCGAAAAACACAAAAGCAATTGGATATTTGCTCAATGAACACCGTAAATTGGATACCAAAAATACGATACGCGTCTGACTCAAGCGTAATGTTTTCGAAAGGTTTCTTGGCAAGTTACTTTCTTCGCATGTGAAGCACTTCTATGTGTAAACAGCAACATTTTGCAATGAGAAATTCTCTTCTTGATTGAACATTCTTGGACTAAAAACTAGAATTCTCACGTAAATAGATGTGTATGTGTGTGAAATCAAAACTTTTGCTGTAAAGTAAACTTTTTGAAGTTCAAAAACACAAACAACCAAATATGCGCGCATTGAGCCAAACAATGAATGCATTTGAATACGATATTTCCAAGATGAATTACACCAGAAGTTTGAAAATTGCAAGAAATTTAAAGGCGATGTATTTAGTGCGTCGAAATGCAGATAATTTCAAAGTATTTCGAGCGAAATCGTGCAACTTGATCGGGAATATTCGAAAATGAAGACAGACGTTTATGATGAATCGTCGTCAAGTGGCCTATTATGTTTCGAATTTGCGCGCGTATCGTTTGCCTTGCTGCTACTCGGTTCAACCATTTCAAATAGTAATGCAGACGCTAGAACGACGGTTTGGCGAAATCGATATCATGCACTGTATACGTAAACGCTACAATGTTCAGCACAAAATTCAACATATGAACGCATTCATCGGTGAGATATCGACAATACACCAGAGTGCACCATACATTCCAAATCGATTGCATTCTCTTAGTTATTGAAAAGTTTTTAATCGAGGTGGTGAAATGTATATGCGAGCGCAAAATTTATTGAATAAAACTTAAAGTTCAGGTCGTTTTCGTCACTTTCACCGTATACACACACATTCAATTAAACGGAACGGAACGAAACAAAAAGCATTGCGATTGTTTGCAATCTAGCGCTTGATATTCGGCGCGAGGGTTTAATTAAATAGAATGTGGTTTGCCGAAAACGAAGAGACGGAAACAAAGCGATTAATAATTCAATTAAAATCTATTGTTTCACATGCAATGTCCTTGACCTTTTTGATTTATCACTTGCGTTACGAGTACGATAGTACGAGCGTATTTTCAATGAGAATTCCATTAGATCAACATCGCGCTGCGTTCCGAAAAAGGGGATGGAAAAAGTCAAAAACTTAATGCATTTGCAATCGCTTGAAAGTGATTTCGAAATGGTCCGCATTGTTATTTGGTCGACAACGAAAGACGAATCAGATTACGAAAATAGACACCGCACCGAACCGTATGTCCATACACATGTGTTACGTTCAATGAATATCAAATCATGTTCAACTTTGTATTCACATTAAAAATGTGTGTATGTTTACATTATTCGCCGAACACACCTAATTGAACTGTTTATTTGCGTGGCAGCGTTGTTTTGTTGTCGTTAAATGTTGAACTGGCTGTGCGAAATGAATGCTGATTAGCATTTACATGTGATTTTTGCTTCGGTAGCTAAGCACTCTCTTTCAAAAGCTGCACTACAATTTCGATACTATTTGCTTTGGTTAATTATCTCGAGATGCTTGATTTTCGGTAATTAGGATCACCCACTCGAATATCACCTCTTACGCACGCCATCGACGACGATATTTGATTGTTTGGTGCCAAATTGGATATATTTCGATAGTTGTTCAGAAATGTTGTAAATTGGATGGAACAAAACTTACCACAATCATTCAAATGGCTGGATATGTGTTCGTAACTGCTGTCTGTAATACTGGTGTCGTTGATTGCGTTCGGTGTCGCCGGAATCGTTTCTAATTGCCGGGGCACACTTGCAAGCAGAATATTTGCAGCTGCTTTGTCGATAGTACCTTGTTGGACTCGCTTGTTCTTCAAATGATGTGGCGTATCACTGTGAAATATATAAACAGTTCAGCATACGTATGGAAATTCGAAGATTTTTGGGGCACTCACCGCCTATGCAATTTAATTGGATGCAATTTTTCCACTTCTTCACTTTCCGAATCATTTTTTTCCGAACCGTGCTCTTCTTCCATCGCGAATCCTACTTTACGCTCGTTAAATCCCTAAAAATTAAAATATCAAATTTTAATTTCTGTCGGTGAGATGGAAAGGCGAGCATCTCTACATTATTTCAAATGTACATTCTCGCCTCTGACTAAATTTTAATCATTAATTTATCACAACTTTTAATTTATAATCGAAAATCGTGTGCTGTTGATAATGTTTTTGAACTTACATTGACTTCTCCATCGTCGCCGTAGGACTGTGGCCGGTCGCCTCCATCGAATATGGGCTCTTGTGAAATACTTGTTGGAACCGCTGCCGATACGCTGGATGGAGCCGCCGCAATCGATTCAACTTCTGTTCGTGCCTCGGATATGTTATCCATTGTTGTGGAATTGATAATTGTCGTTTTGCCCGACGACGGTTTGGATGATGACTAAACGTGATCCACACAAACACAAAAGGCACCATTTAGTCCATTCGAACTTTTGCATATTGTGAATTTTCGCGAAAAAGCTTTCGCACAAAGGAAAACACTCACCTCTTCGGACAAGGTGTCCAAATTCCCACCGTCATCTGCCTTGTTTTTCTCTTTTGAGAATAATTTGTGTGCTTTGAGTTTCAACTCTTTTGGATGTGGTGTATTTTGTCGAACGAATGGTGTGTCCTTGTCAATCATGCCTGAATCGTCTGAAAACTTGACGGAATGTGTGCGAGATGCTTCACGCTCTTCCCAATCTTCGGAATCCGACGATTCCTCGCGCTCATTCCCATCTGTAAAATATGATAAAATGCCGCGATTAATCACACCGCACGTGAATTATAATCAAATTGGTTAGTTCGCAAGAAACAATCATCAATTATGTCAAATGCAGTTAATCTAAAATCACAAATGCAATCTTCTACGCACATATTTGCATATGCAACGAAATAATGCGCACAATCCACAGAAATGTAATCAAAATAATCCAAATTCATGCTGCTCGTTAGTTCGAAGTGTTATGGACACACAAGGAGAGAGAGAGAGAGGAATGTGAAGACGACGATTGAAATCAATGATTCCATTGGTGGCGCGCTCGATTAAGTTTCACTAGAAATGTTTGGACTGGTTGTAGCAATTATCTTCACTGGCATGTTGAATAGTTGAATAGACCAATCGGTACCGGGCTGTCAATGTGACATATGCTTTTGCAAGGGAATTTTTCTGTCGACGACAATTCTTTTGATTTCACCACTTTCGGAGCAATAATATGATTTCAAGTTTAGTTACAATAAAATTGTACTTAATCTTCTTAGAAGTCTTTCATTCTCTCTATTCGATGCTTTCATTTCAATAAATAAACATTCGTCCCATTCGAAACATTGTCGTCAATTGGACGGATTATTTGCTTTGACCACTTTCGTTCTTCATGCATATAATTAATGGACGGTTAATTAATTAGTCGAACTCTTGTTAGTCACAGTCGATATAATGCAAAGAGCTATTGAAGAGCGAGAGAGAAATTAGCCATGAATTTGACGAATGTGTGCGGCATCACCATTTCTCTCCATCAATGGCGAATTTTATGCATTTGAAATGGCATACTCAAATTTGATCATGAATCGCGTAATAGCATGCTCATGCATTCTTTTGTTAGTTCTATTAGCCGAAGTATCTTTGTGTTATGCGCCTCGCTCTCACTTTATTTCAACGTAGTATTTTTAGAGATGAGATTTTTGTGTGTTCAGCATCGATTGAAATATATATTTGATGCGCAATGTATTGTAGCTATATACATTCCGCATTAATTCTAAGAAATTAATTTTCCGAGGTGTTTGCGCATTGGATTTTTGCGATGGAAAATACTTTTTTGATGGTTTTTCTTTTTGTTTCTGAACTTGTGGCAAAGCATGAAACAAACATGTAAACAGAGTCTTTATCTCATCAAATCCATGCGAAACGAGAGAGGAAGAAGTAATCAATGCAATATGAATTTTTTTTTCACTGTTAATTATTGTTTACAATGGCTATCCATCAACACCAATAAAAAAATTTGAAGCATTTGGCAAAACGGTTGTTTTAGTGGGGAAGAGAAAGAGAGGGAGAGCAAGGCATGATAAATTTATGGGCATATAGCTAAAGAAGGAAATTATAGTTCGAGCATGAAAAATAGACGTTTTTGTGTATAAATGCAAACCTTCAATTTGGGATAAATCCATCGAATCGAATCTTTGCTCATCGAATCTTTGATTCGATCGATACAAGCGGCCAGGCAGAAGAATTTCTTTAAAATAGAAATCCTATCATGTAATCATTGAAATACCAATTTTCGTATATAAATGCTTAATTATTTGTTTTGGTTTTACTTCAAATGTAATGGATGGATATCTCTGTGTGTGTGATTCTTGTAATGCATTTCATCGTTATTTTTGGTTGAGGTTCGAGAGCAAGATTTATTGACGATGAATTTGTTTGCGGTAGTTCAAAGTAAATGTGTTAAATGTCTATAAATAAAACTCACCTTGTGGCTGATATTCCAATTGGGGCAACAAGAAACATGTCAATACCTGTTGTCATATGAGACAAAATAGCGATGAGTATGAGAAAATAAATCGATTTGACAAATTTTCTCGGCAAAGTGACACCGAATAACACCTGCTCCGGAAGACAAGTGCATTTAAAAGGTTATTCAAATTGTTTTTACCTGTTCGCCTGTGGTTTCATCGGTGTCGGGTTGAAATGTGAGCAACGGTTGTGCCTGGTTCTCCGATAGCCAAACCGCTTTTAACTGCAAATTGACCAGCGTATACGGTAGATATTGTAATTGATTGCCCGATACATCTAGTACATGCAGCTCCGAACAGTGGCCTAACTCGCTTGGCAATTTCTTCAACTTATTGTCACGTAAACTGAGCACACCCAATGACGTGCATTTGCCGATTTCTGACGGTATCGATTCTAAGGCATTCCTATCCACATTTAAATTGTTCAGCTTTATCAAGTGGCCGATCGATTTCGGTAATTTGTTGAGAAAATTCTCGGTCAATATAAGCTCTTGCAAATTTTCACATCTGTTTCACATGCATGATGATGATGATGACGAGGAGAGGAAAAGATGAAGAGATAGAGAGAAAATAGTGAGAGATTAACGTCTGATTTTTACAAACCAATAGACAGAAACAATTGAATCGATTTGTACGAGATTCATAACACAAGATAAAATATCCCGCACATGGGAATCGATTATACTTACAATCCGATTGATTCATTCAAAACATCTAAACGATTTTGATCCAATTTGAGAATGGTAAGTTTGCACAGCTTCGACATGCCGTTCGGCAACGTTTCCAGCACATTTTGTGATAAATGCAAATCGGTCAAATTCTCTAAGCCGCTAATTTCTTCAGGTAATTCTTCTAGTCTGCACTCATCGATAAATAGTGCAGATAAAATAGAGTGGGAGAAAAAAATGTGTTATTTCATAGCTTGAAATAATATGGAGAGAATTCACGGCTTGAAATAATATGGAATAATGAATTGCCATTTAACTGTATGTCGAAAGCAAGTCAATGACATCAATTTACGCGATGAATGCATAAGAGGCTTTTTCTTTATACGATTCTCGCACAACGCTCGCTATTCACGAGAATCCATAGGCGATAGAACGAATGAGAAGAGTCCCGTGAGCGCGCGTGTAATATTTCAACGCGCTTATGTTGCTACGTCACATTTTTTTTTTTAATTTTACTAAAGAAATGGACAATAATTTCAACATATTTATGCTAAACACGCACGCATTACTCTCATACAATGTGTAGTGTTGTTTTTTTCAACAACTTACTCCGTGCGCGCGGTTCATTATGTGCTGTGCCTTTTTTTTTAACTCAGTGCACGCATTTAATTTGTTTTAATAAGAAACAATGTGTAAAAGTGGTCTGGTGGAGTTATGCGTTTTCATTATTAGAATTTATTCTCGTTGTTCCTCGTGTGCGTGTTCTTGAAAGGTCGAAGAACGAAAAAGTGTGATTAACTAGCAAAAATTCATTATTTTTTTCCCCTATCGCTTGTTAAACGGATCGCTCAGGAACCATCCGATTTTCCAATTTCATAACGAAATCTTTATTCGGGTCAATTCACAATCAAATCAAATACAGACGAATGGACATTCCATAGTGCGCATTATTTTTGTGTCATACTCACTTATTCTCGGACACATCGAGACATGTCAAATTTGTCAAGCGACCAATTTCCGGTGGTAATCGCTGCAACTGATTGTGATCTAACCATAGCTCTTGAAGTGATGGCAAATAACCTAAATGCGATGGCAACGTCACAATGTCGTTATCACCCAAATCCAATCGTTTCAATTTGGTTAATCTACTGATCGATTCCGGTAAATCCTTTAATAAATTCTCTCGTAACTCCAGTGATTCCAATTGTGTTAGGCTATTAAAATAAGTAGAAAATAAAAAACATTGTTATAAGTCTAAATAATAATTGACGAAAGAACGTCCGGCGACGGCAATAAATAGAGCTCAGAATTGTAATTCAAATGGCAAATGTAAAACAAACGCCTTCAAAGGTTTATGGCGTAGATTTAGTGGAACCAAATGTCAGAAATAGCCACAGTTTATTATGAGATTTCAAGTTCGTTTACGACTTTCGTTTGAAATTCGCATATTTTATCTATTTAAGATTGAATTTGTTTTATGCAAAGTTGGAACATCAACCATTCGAGAGAGTTGTGCGCATATCGAGGGCAAGGCATATCAAAGAGACAGAGATAGAAGGAGAGTGTAATATGTCGCACGATGTTATCGATTATATTGTTAGTGACTGACTAACCGGTGGAGGGAATGCAGCTGCAGCTGCTAAAGAAATGATTTGTCACATGTTCATCATCAATTTTGGATAGTCGTGTGCATGATTCACCTTCCTGTCTCTGCGCACTCATCTCCTAAATCGCATAAAAACGAGAGCCTGTTGTGTGTGTGTGTGTGTGTGTGCAAAAAAAACAGTGAAGTGCGAAGTGAAAGAAACATGTAACTCCTAGCTGAAACGAATGAATATCATGTAGCGGATGAGATCGATACCGTTTCGCATTCTACACCGGAAATTTTATAAAGTATAATCGTTTTCACCATATCAGAGCCTCCCTTCGTTTGTCTCTGTTTCTCTTTCGTGCGTGCACTCTCTCTCTCTCTCTCATCAACGCCATTCATGCGGCGATTGAGCTTTTATAATCCAATTATTGATTTTCATGTCGTTAGATCTGTGCATGCAGTAAATGTATTAATATTGTAATCGCATCTATCCCATTCGCATCAAAAGACTTTTTGCGTGTCAATCTCATTGTGGCATTATTTAAAAATAGATAATTTGGCCGTGTACAAAGCAGCAAACACTAATCTGTCGCATGAAATGTATGTGAGCTATCTCCATGGTGTGAATGGTCTATAAATGAACACAATATCATCGCAGTGCAAAACATCGATTAATGTTAATTGAACATTTTCATACAAATTGCCACAAATTGATTCATCTTTCACACACATTTTATCCACATCAGTGCTCTTTTGTTTCTCTTCAAATAAAATAATAACATTTTCAATGCAATAATACTTGATTTATTGATTCACACTGCCAAATTTCATTGAACACACGGAACACAATCGATTGAGAAAGATAAAACTAACGAACAAAACGAGAAAATAAGCCATTGAAAGTTGAATGTGATGCAATTAATTAAAACAATCCAGCGTTCTTGCTATTTCCCACAAATTAATTGGTGGATGGGGCGTTCTAAACCAGAATAATAGTGTTACATGGATGATGGTTAAGCGGAGTTCATTTCAATTTTTTGTTTGCTTTGCGAAATATTTTGGGATTATGACACGAATTCGCGCTGAAAAAAAGGCGGAACAATAATTTGAATGACAATCGATATCAATGGAACTGGTTAGCAAATAATACCGTTAATTATTTAATAAAATACTATCTCCCAATTTTCAGGTATCCGTGATAAAAACTTTGAGCGACTATTTGATTCTTTTCCTTCTAATCACGGATTTTGGCTCTTTCTCTCATTTTCGAAAGAAGTTTTTTGCACGGTAAAATAATTTCAAACGCTGAATGAAAAGAGCATGCAGCATGAATTCGCTATTTGATCTGAGAGATATTTAACTAACGGTAACTGTGTGTACCAGCGACGAATGGCTTATGTTAATCGTATGCTTTCCAGCGTCCATGGCAATGAATTCAACTTTGTATACGATTATTTACGATTGCTTTATTCCATTTAAGTCGCGAATCGCTTTGAACAAAACATTAGATGCTTAAGAAAAGGTCAATTTGCCTGTTCGATCGAAAATGCCAATCTAGAATGTCAATATGGTTGTTTTTCGAACGGCGATGCGATTCAATCCCGGAAAAGCGATGCACAAAAAAATCGAATAGTTTCCTCCTGTCTCTTTTTGTCCACGTTTTTTCTTTGTTATTAGCAATTTCGGACCAATATGATCAATTACGCCAATTAAACGTTCATGTTCTCGGCTGAATTTGCCTATAGCGAGAGCTTTGCTCGAATTCAATTTGATTTATGCTGCTCATGGAGAGTGAGAAGCTGATTATTTGTTTGAGTTTTGGATTAGTTCGATCACGTTTTGGGTAAAAATCTGTAGTGTACCAACAAGATCGACAAAATCGGATGACTGGCATTTGATTCATTGAATTCTCATCTTGAAAATGGGCACGTTCATTCAATTCAATTGAATTCAGAGCATTGCATGGATAACAACAATGGCGGCAGAACAACGGCGGAATCAATTATGGCCCATAGCTAAATTTAAACTCTATTCAATACTTACTTTCCGAAATCCTCTGGAAGCGATGTTAATGACATATCATTCAATCCTAATACTGTTAGGTTTTTCAATTGAGAAAATCCGGGTGGTAAGCGGTCGATTGGATTTGAGCTAAAATCTGCCGTATGCAAACTTCGAAGGTGCCTTATTTCGTCCGGAATGTCGGGGATTTCTGCAGAAACAAATGTTAGAAATTAAATTCGGTTATGAGTTTTAAAAAATCAAAATGGTCGAAAATTTTCTATGGGTTTGATATTATGACAACGTCAATGCATTCCCTCAAGCATTCAGTCCAAAATGAATCCCCCAACTAACTTCTTAACGAAAAATATTCGGCAAGCATTGTTGTCGCCAAATTTAACCTATCATTCTCGCAAATGTTTTTTTGCACATAAACGGAAAGCATTTACATGCGAATTATGTGGCATAAACATATGCCAAGGTAAAATAATTTTGTTTTTAGAAAGAACAGACATGTAGCTTCTCATTCATAGCCGATATTCGCTAAATCTTCAAAGAAATTTTCTCTGTACTAAGGATTGGCATGCCTTTATCAAATTCAATTCAATGGCAAGCAATGAACACGACTCATATGAATATATTGAATAGATATACATAATACAATAGAAATACACATTTTTATAGAATAAACAAAATCATACTCCTTGAACATTCAATAGCTCTGGTAACTCATATACATGGATTTAGACTATTAGAACAGGTAAAAGACAATCTATAAATAAAATTCCGAAGACACATAAAGAAATTCATGTGCAGGAGTTTGTGATTGTGGCTCAACCAGTTCCCTTCTGTTTTGCCTGTGCTGTGTGCTTCTATTTGCGCAATTTCGTTTTCAATTGATATTCTTTGTGCATCTCGAAGATTTATTTTCTACGTACACAATAATTTAAATCAGTTGAAGTGGAAGAGAAATTTTATGAATGGTTTAACTACTAAATGGGAGTTTCTTGAGAGCCGGAGAGAGAGAGTTTTTGTTAATGCGCGCAAGAGATAAGAACGCATGAAATGCCCCAAGCGCACCAAAGAAACAATATCACAAGAAAGAATCTGACTCTGTGACGAGCCAACAACATGTTTCGCATTTTTATATTCGATAAAATGGCCAACATGAATCGCTGATTTTATTCACTTTTTCATATTTTCATTTCTTTTTGTTCTAACGGAAAAGAGTTGGTAAGTAAAAGGGTGAGAGCGAGAGAGAAGCAGAAGAAAGAAATTTAACGTTGTGCAAAATTACGATTATTACTTACATAAATATTATTTAAGAGTGGTTTGAGCAAAATGGAAGAAATAAGAACCAATTCCGTGGAGAGAGAAGGAAATTACATCAAGATTAGTGCGAGAATTAATGTTTATGAGTGTTGACGGTGATGATGATGTCAGATGTTGCGAAATTCAATTCAACACAGCAACAGCATTGTCGCGCGCTCTAGTGAGAGATAGAGCGAGAGGGACAGGCATAAAAGAACCATGGCGAACAGAAGAAATGAAGAAAGTCATTGTTCTCGACCTTGTCTTGTTAAGTCGCACCAGGAAACCGCACTAACCAAAAACGATACACCAAAGACACCATATACGGGGACGATGTGTCGAACATTGTACGTTTTAAAAGGTGCACAAAAGACACGAAGTATTATTCCAGCATTCCAGCAACAATGATCTGCGATTGGTTTTCCTTCCGTTCGAGCGCGTGAGGCACACACAAGAACTGCAAAACACACCGAAAGCGACAGCAGAATTCTTGCGTTTTTCAAATAACGAGGTTACATAAAAAGACGTTTCGCGACAAACGCAAGAATTTCAAATAATAAAAGAAAAAGATTTTGAAGTCGCTACAAATGAGCGTCAAATTTCAATGCCAATTCGTCGTCAGCTGGTGTGATCCGTATTTTTTCTCTCCTACTTCACGTGTAAGGGTGAGAGTTAAAATCCCTAGTTTTGTAATAATGCTCAGTACGCTTGATGAATAAATTTCGTAAGAAGAAAGGGACAACAAGAACGAACAGATGCCAAGTGGCATGAACTTGATATTCAAGTGATTAACATTTCTTTAAAAATAGATTTAGTTGATCCAATGCATAATGCATATCAAACGCCACATTAAAAAAAAAGAATCGATCAATTGCTATTTATAGACGAGCAGCAGCATAAAAGTAGGTTTAATAGAATTATTTAGAGGTTCTATTAGAGATTCTTTTTTCCTTTGCTATTTGATCAGACATCTTTTTTCCATTTCATGTTTATTGAACACACATAAAGACCACTTCGGAATTAGACGACAGACAGCCGCTCGCTCGCTTGCGCTATCGATCGTGGAAAACGAAAGTAATAAATATTCTTGGTTAGTTTGGCTGCTATTCCCCATTCAGCATCCGACGAGCGCACAGATGACGAGCATAACATGTGTGCTAGACGTAAATCATGAGCATTCGAGCGAGAGGAAACACGAAAGAATGAGTACGCGATTCATCAAGGAAATTAAACAGAAGTTAAAAATGTCTATCATGTGTGTCTGTTAATACGATAATTTAATTTCCCCGTATGCGAACATGTCCTGGCCACCATTAATCACATCGACGAGAAGCTCGATTTACGAAAATCAGACAACGAAAGAGCCAAAATTATCGTTCCAATTTCGTTTGATGATAAAATATAACAAATGGATTTCCCGTTCGACACTGATACTGCTTTCACTCGATGACGCGTGTTTTCCGTACTTTCCAGCAGCTCTCGACATTTTTGGATTGACTTATACAATTGTTGAATGCGCCGCGGCACGTTCATTTGAATGTGAATAGGAACGAGCGCGGGAATCATCAGTGTGGTTGAGGTCGTGTGCGTCTGAATGATTTAGATATTTCATTGGTTTGATGGTGCACGCGAGAGAACGTTGTGTGAGCGCGATTTAATCGGAAGCAATGTATCGGGCGTAACATTAATTTAACGGGGCACAAAGCATATTTTAGCAAGAAAGGGTGCAATGTTAAATATGGCCACTACGATGATTGATTTCAGCCGACAATCGGCCTGACTTATTTCGTCAGCTCAACCGGAGAATATACATGATCTTTCCAAACGAAAATCAGCACAATACAATATATTTCATGTTTTGAGACGAAAAAAATGCGCTCAATATGACAGCTAACATCCACTTTGTACATCGCGCGGCCATATCTGAATTTTTTTCGCATCGCTGAACATCAAAAATTATACACACAATGTTCACTCACATTTGTAGATATCTAAGCAGCCTTCTAACAATCAAAATACATTGCTTCATTTTCTACTGGTTTTTATTAACTTCAGTATTTTCATTAGGATTGTGTTTGTGCGTATTCGTTTCGGTGTTGGCTGCCCCACACGTAATTCAAACTCACGTTGGAGAATAAACAATTTACAGATTAGAATGATAGTGAAACGAAGAAAAACGATGAGAAAACGGAAAGATTTGCCGGTTTTTTCGTATGCTCTTCATCAATTCTTTAGCTCTTTTTACTTCTTTCGACGTTCCGCTGATCGGATGGAAAGAAAGAAAGCAAAAGAAAAAAACGAAAACGAAAAACAATGCGAGAAACAGAACCGAAACAAGTTCAACGACCGATTCGAGACCGTGTTGTATTAAATTTTGTGGCTTACATTCTAGCTCCGATGCGTATGATGCGAAGCATACCGATGGATGATGCTTTCCAACTTTATAACACTAGCGCGCAGAATAATCGCTTATTGTATAACTGTAACACAATCTTTTTTTTGCCAGTAGCTCAACGCTGGAACTCGACCATATTTTTATTCATATTTTTTTCTCTCATAGCGCGCACTCAGAAAATGCAATATATTACGTAATAACTGAATGTTTATCCCGTCAACTATATTTACAACTCCTTCGGAAACCCTAACGAAAATAATAGGAGCTTATTTCCATGTGGAGGAATTTTAATATCTAACGAACTTACGTCGCTTTTTCCGAAAGGTTAATGAAAAACTCTAATGCTCATGCACTGTAATTAGATTTTCGAGAGAATTTCAATGAAAAATGCATTTCAATCCGATAATCTTATTAAATCTCTCTGACGAATTCTTGTTAAATCAAATGAAAAAAGAATTTATTTCAGACATTCTCATTATCTCGCTCTTCCTCGCATCTATCAAGTTGAATTTAAATCAGTTGAATTCTATTGTGCAGAACCGTTCATTTAAAAACTGATATGGACTAGAGTACATTTTGAATGTTGCGTTTGTGCCCACTTTCCATACGTCTCGCAGTGCTCGCGATGATCTGAATGGAGCGGAAAATGCCTTGTATATAAAGCTGAGTTAATAAATTGGTTTTTTTTAATTGAATTGCAGTCTGCAATGTAAAGGCCAAATTCAGTCTCTGATTGAATCATACAAACATCTTTTGCCCATTGTACTCAAAAACGAGCACATGTGAATTTCTTCTGACGACTGTTGCTTGTGCATTTCGAGTGCATGCCATTTATCTCCCAAACAATTAATTTAGATCACTACATTTATCAAAACCAATAGAATGGAAATGAAAATTTTCTTCGTCGTTTGTTGGCTGCTGTGTGCCAAGTCAATGACTTTTATTCTATTGAATCAAATTTGTATTTGATTATCAATTGAACAATCTGTTCAAGTTGAATAGAATGTAGAAAAGAAACAAGCAAAGATGAGTGAGGAGAAAGTGCCATTCAAAGAGCCATCGAAACTATTCGTTTTTAACTGCACTCGCTGAACTTGTTGAACTTAAATCTTTGAAAGAGACAGATAGAGTGAGAGAGAGACCGGAGAAACGCACCACTTGAATGTCGCTATCTTCATTTAAAGTTAAACTTCTTGATTGAGAATTTCTTTCATAGCGCCAATTTATCATATGCTTGTAAAATGTCATAATGATTATTTTTCGGGGGACAATTACAAAACCATCATACCTGCCGCACTCTAGCAATAAAATGTACGTTCTTTCCTATGCGAAACCTCGAAATCGTTTCTTCTTCCTTTTCCCTTTGTTTATTATGATAATGAGCAAACAATTTACCAGATGGCAGCGCATGTACGGTCTCCAATTCATTTACCTTGCATCTTATGGGTAGTGACTGCCCCTTGTTTCTCTTGTAATTTTCTAAAGATTGTTTCCTATAAAAATATTAGGGCTTTTGTGGTCGATTGAGGCCGACTTAATGTGAGAGTGTTAAAAACCCTTGATAATTTAATTGAGAGTCAAGCCTTAGGCATGAAATTGCCATGTTTAGTGTGAATTTTGTTGACTCAAGCAATGTGAATTGAGTCTGAATAATTCATTAGCTATGTAATTAACAAATTCATTGAGATGACTTTATCATAAGCGCACTTTATCTCGTTAAAAATCACGTTCTACGTACCACAAGACAAAATCCATTATTCACTGACATCATTCTGCTTTTGAAATGATTAACAAGTCATTGTTATATGTAAAATCCTCCTCTGTTCATGAAATTTCTGCTGCAAATTCCAACGTCCATATGAATGAACACGAAGTCAATTTATGCTCAACGGAATTCGTTGCAAGATTTGAAACTCAATTGAATTCGAGGGATTGCATTTACATTTCTGATAAAATATCGTACACGCAAACCTTAAAATGATTTGGATTTCACTTGAATAAAGGTCAATCGACTCAGCTTTCAAGAATGCATGCAATTGTTTCCGCCGCAGCATGGACATTCACAATTTCACACAATGGTCCACTTTCACTTTGTCATTCAATCCAAGAATTACCGAATACAGCGCGAATACATAGAATAGCTGGAAGGCGTTCATTCGAACCCATGGATAGCGGTGTATACAATGTTTTGGATTGTCAGTTTCTATTTTGATATTTCTTTGGGAAGTTATTTGATGAGAAAATGACATAGTGAAGAGGGATTCGTTCCATGAAAGTGAAGAGAAATAGGAAAAATGTGTATCATATGAAATATTTTATGCTGCAAAATAGAAATTGCTTCCTCCTGCTGTAGATAAGGCACAGTGTTTGTGTTTTGATTGAAATTCCGTTGCTCTAGTTACTCACAGTGTTTTGATCAAGAACATTTTGAAGTGATGCAATTCAATTCAATCACTTCACTTCCAAGATTGTTTATCTTGATGTTGATGAGAGTCTTGAAGCAACGAGCATAAAGGGCGTATAAAATGTATACCAAGATCCATATTTTTGATTTGATTACCATAAGCATTCTATGATAAATTCATAACATCAAAAGAACTTTAATAAATAAATAGAATAAAACATTATACGTTGGCTGACTTTGCGAGTTGGACACAACAAATATTAATTGTGTTCGTTCATTCGATGCACCAAACAGGGTCACAAAGAACATTCAATGTTTGACATTCCGTTGCTTTAAATACAATGTGTGTGCATAGCAATCGTATATGGGTCATGTGTTCAAGTGTCAATTGTGTGTGTGTATGTGGAATATTGTGCTTTGTAGATTCCCGAGGCATGTTATACCAATATTCCCACTCTCTCCTGATTTCAATCGCTCACTCTCACTCTTTCTCCGCGTTCTCACTTTAATGCAGATATTTTTTATGATTTTCCCTTTGGCCAGAATATAATTTTTCCCATTACAACATCGATAAAGAACGACCGAACTTTTGCCATTACAAATACACGTAAATCGGATGAAATAACGGGCGATTTCTGCATTGCTCTCCGACGATGTTTTTCGTTGCCATTATTATTAGATATAATTTGATACACATCAGTGTTTAATGATCGAACAGACGGTTGGTCACTTGTCCGTGTGCCCGTGTGTCCGTATGCGTTCGCTGTGTGAATTTAAGTGCTGCACAAAGAGATAGACCAATATAATAATGGTCTCTATTTATTTATTAAATGACAGTGTTTTCATACAATAGATTCGCTCCTTATGGAGTTGATACAAGCAGTAACATTTTGGTAAATCGATGGCACAGATCCTCGTCGTCGTCGATGGCGCAAAACAGAAACAAGCACATTCTGGCCTACGTTTGTATTCTTCGACAAGCAACATCAGCATCAAAAAAATCGACGAAACCATAGGGGGGTTGTTGTTATCAGCTCGAGTATTCTGAATAATTTAAGAAGTGCACACGATTTACGAGCTTTCCATCGCCATGGTTACATTGCATGCATAAACAGAATTCAATCGAATTCCCCGTTGAGCAGCACGTATGAAAAAATGTGTGCGAAATTCTTCGAATTTTTTCCGGCTGCTGTAAAATTGTGTGATTTCAGCTGATATCAGCGATTCCTGATATCGGTGTACGCTTGATAATTACTAGAAATTCGATTGCATTATTCAATGGGCGCCACTTTTTCTAGCTCCTAGAAATTTAATTTGATTGAAAGAAAATTCAATTATGTCCAATATTATATAACCAGCTAATGAAATTTTAAAGCCTCACACAAAATATGAAGAAAACGAGCGGATGCGAGCGAGCATCGAATGAACATACACAAAAAACATTCAACTGGCGACCACGGCGGTGACATTGGCTCTGTCGATCGACACGGATTTACGATGAAATAATAATAAAAGTGTAACAATACGTTATTGTTTTTGAGCTTTGTAGACGATTATGAAATAATGGGGCTTAACAAGATTGTAGAGAAAATATTGAGCGGGGCAAATGCATTAGCAGTCGTAAATAATAGTGTGTGCACAAGTGACCTAAATACATGCACTAACGAAGTAAACAGTCAGGCAGGCAGGCAGGCAAGTAAGCACATTATTTGTTATGTCGCTGAAGTGTAGCGTTACAATTCAGAATGAACAAGTAAATCGTGAGCATCGGCGGCGACGGCTGGTGGTGGCAGGTAGCAGTGGCACATTTGCCAAATATATGCAATTCAAATATGGTCTTTTGCGGTAATATTCAGATTTAAATGAATATATCACCGTAGAAAAGAACAAAATTGTTAACAATGAGTCCGGTTCGGTTGGGTGAGGTTGTCATCATGAATTATTTGCAATTGACAAAGTATTCCACTTACCAAGTTCCGGAATCATGTTATGCAATGCCGAGTATTTGACTTGAACTGGCCACATAACAGTGCCAATGGTTTGTAGTGTGTCTGAATAGTGCCAATGATATAACAGGACACATTTTATGTCATTTGACGAGGTGGGAATAAAATCTAAGCTATATGATAGCAGTTCTTTAATTTCACCGTATAAAATTTCACACAGTGACATTTTACAAGGATATTATGTTGAACTTCCCAATAAGTGGCATTCAAAGAACAGAATTCAAACAATTTCATTACTAAATAGACGAATTAATTCGCAATATCATTAAAATTTATTCTACTTTCTATTACGTGGGCAAATGTTAAAGTTCTTTCGAGCGCATCTCGTGGGCAAGGCTTGATAATGAATGTCATAATGTGGAAAATAATCTAACTATCTGTTACCTTACAGAGAGAAAGAGAGAGAGCAAAAAAGAGATTGTAATGTATGCGGTTTATGCCACCAACTTATGGCTCGATGAAAATTTGCAAAATCATCAAAACTTGCAGGTCGTCGTGCGCGAGCTAGCGAGCAAGCAAGAGAGCTTCGAAGACAGGCAGAGAGAGAGAGAGAGAGCAAAAATAGATAAAAGAGAGCTACACTCATTGTGCTTCATGAATTTCAATTTATTAAGTTGGAATTTTTACTGCATTAGGTTCGGGTATAACGACACAATAAATACATTTATTTTTATGCTTTTGCTTCACAATGCACATGCACACACAATGCACCAGTTATAATCGATGTGACGATGATTCACCCGGCAAACATATAAACATGCACGAGCACGACAAACAGAAAGAGTGAGTGAAAAATCGAGGCGAAAGGCTAGGCACAGAGAGAAAATTGCAAATATGAGAACAGTGAACTTCCATTAAAGGTAATGAAATGGAATGTGTTCGTATTGTTGGTACCAAATGTAAACATTTATAACATGGCATTGAAAGATCCAATAAAAGTGGTGAACACATATTGGTTTTGGTGCTTGGGTGTTGTTCAAGTGTTGTTGAGATATGCGAAAGTGTTTTCCATTTAGAGTGAATATTGCGCTAAAATTAAAAAAAAAAAAATTGCATGAATGCTAGTAATAAAAAGATGAGGATTCAAAAAACGTTGATAAAAAATTTCCAGCCGCATATTTAGCCAAAGCACAGCGAGAAAGATACAGAGAGAAAGAGAAAGATAGATAAAGTTTCAAATACATTTGAAGTAGAAGGCAGCCAAAAACGGCATATGCAAGTCAAAGAATAGGAACCTTTTTTGATTGTGAAAAGTTTTTGCATTATGTTTGCCGCTTTGGGATTTCAGAGCACGTTGCATGAACGCAAATTACGAAAATTAGTTGCGTTTAAGGATGGTAAACTAGAATAAGTGCTATTCACTCTCTCGCCCACTTTCGCACAGAGCAACAGGTATTTTCCATTATTCACATATTTTACACAAGGGCCTCCACTTCACCGGTATTTCTTTCGCTTTCTGCAAAACATTTCCCTGCAGTTTGCAATATTTATGGAAATAAATGAGTTTTCTGATAGTCATGACGTTCATTCGTCTGCTAAAATTACTTTTAAATCGCATTATTATATTTACTCTTCATATATCGAGCATGTTTACTGCTGAGCAGCGTTCATCAGGCCGTTTGTTTCAATGTAAAACATTTGAATGCATTCGAAATGTTTGATCATCATTGTTAAACACATTTATTCTACAATCAAATCATCAGGTTTTTGCTATTGTCACTTCTGCTGCAGACACTGCAGATGGTATGTGAAGTGGTGTTGATGCGTTTTTTCTCTCTATCTTTCTAATCCATCTCATTTAATGGAGTTTCATATTTGACCATAGTTTTTTTATGAGTATAATCGTCGCATTTATTCTTTTATCCCTATTTTGTACAGAGATTGCAATTTATTCATGTTTATCATTTGCAATTCACCATTTTGTTCAGGCACATCATTCATGCTTTGTGATGTACTACACCATCAACCAGCGAAAACTGCTGTACCACGACGATTTGCTGTTTTTATTAAATGTTTTTAATGTGTGTGTCACCAAACACATCGAAAGCCCTGATCAAATACAAAAAACAGTTGGTTTGTTGCTGTGTAGGAGATTTGCCGAAATTGAGCGTCAAGTCAAACGAACTGTGAATGGTCCTAAGTGCAACATACTGCCCGAATTAAAATAATAAAGAAATGAGTGTATTTTCAAACGAAATATTCTCTACTGTACAACTCTGAAGAGTACATCTGAATTTCTTGTTTAAAACAAGAAAAAATATTACTTCCATTTTATCATTGTTTACCTAAAATCAACATAAAATACATTAAATTCATGATTTCTACAATATAATTAGGAAACTATGTTATGAAAGGGACCATTTACTGGCTCAGCCCTTTTTTAATCCGCCTTTTGTTCGGAATAATTTCATTTTGCTCCGTATTTCGTCGTATTTCCGTATATCGGTTCAATGAATTTTAACTCTATAAAGATATATGTATTTCAATTAAGTGCGACACATGAAGAGCATAAATCTAATTTTCAATATATGCGAAATGCGAAACATTGAGCGAGCCACAACTCAAACACCCACAAGCGTTCGATCGGAAATGTATGATGTTTTATCGGATGGCGATTTTATTCGTTCACATAAAACCGAATGAAAGCGAGTAGTGTATTTAATTAATGCAGTGATGCGAGCCAACGAACAAGTAAACGAAAACGACAACGGCCGATAGGGGGCCAGCAACATGAATGCAATTTCATTCCACTTGTAATTAATCAAGAGGGGCTGTCATTTTTAATCATACTTTTATTTTTCAGCTGGCATTCGCAGTACGCGGCAAACGGAACCAATACGCCATTTGATTGATAGAACGCCGATAAATCTCATTTCATTCCAATGAACAAGAACTGAACGCGCATCAATAGAAGATGGTGCAAATTCCCTTGATTAAATTGAAATATTAGATCGATTGTTTGGTATACACACATCGCACATTGTCATTTTGTGTGAAGGATGGTGCACATATGATCGAGAGTGTATGAGTGTGTGGTGTGTGTGTGGCATAGTAACATTCAAATTGGGTACAGTCTAAACCGCAAAAATGTAGCATACGCTTGATTGTCGTTCCGAACATAATATCAGAATTGAAAATTCGAGGCGACAAAATTGCATTAGACCAAAAAAACATATATACACACTTACGAGCGCTAAAACCATATGGGGCAATGGGTATATGAAACCTTGCTATTTATGTTTTATTGATGTGTGCTTTACGGTATCTGTTGGTGTTGGTGTGCACGGCTGTGTGTTTTGTTTTTGTTATGCATAGAAATATTAGAAAATGGAAAAAGAGTGATCGAAAACACTAAATTATTGAGCGCACACGACACTAATTGTGTCGATGTTGTAAGCCATCGTGTGCTGTAGAAATCATGAGACACACTAGCATGATAAGATATTCGTTTCAATACGTTCGAAATGCCACAATATTAATAGTCAACTGCTACCTACTTTTCGGAACAAATTTTTCAGACAAAAATATTCACAGCTTCGACGGCAAACTTCAGCAAAGCGAATGTTTTGCGGTTTCTTTCAACATATTTTCATAATAAAATTGATATTTCAATCGGAATGACTAACTGAATAGCAGGAATTCCATTGATTTTAGTACACCTGATAACAAAAATTCTTTCGAAACATCAATAGTTTTGGACATATTGCATAATCTCACCATCTCATGTTGCCTACATGAATTCCGTTCGCACGCGCGCTCATTTTCAAATCTGCAATTCATCAAGTGTGTTTTTCATTTTATCAATTGCTTGTTGGATTTATTGGCAGCTCAATCTTTTGGAATACCTACTTAATCAAACACCGATGATAACCGATTTTTTTACACCTTCTTTTTATTTTTGAGTCAGCCACAACTATTGCAAAAGTTTTGGAGATGTTGGCGTTATCAGCGTGATCCATTGGCTTCCGACTGAGTCGATCTGGACCCAATTGCACAAATTATTTTCGCGCTAGCTGTCTTTCTAGCAAGAGGCAGGTCCCCGATATCATGAGAATCTGGTTACCCTTTCCTAAGTCAAGGGTCATTTTTCCGATACACGTATTTTTTATGAATTTTTATATGTCATCAATCTAATTGGTAAGCACTCTGAAAGTGTTTTGTCTGGAGAGCCAAGATTTGTGTGCCATTTTTTTTCCATAAATTTTTCTTTAAACTCTTAAAAACTGTTTTGATTGAATGTCAAGATTTGAAGCTATATATTAATATATACTTCGTTATTTCAGGAGATTATGTGTAGACTCAGATCAATTTTGGGGCACACAGCTATTTGGTTAATAGCCTCGAAGTAGCTCCTTGGGCGTGACTACGATCTAATAGTACTTCAAAGCAAGGTATTCGCTTCGCATTCATAATGATCGAAGAAAGATTCGTATTACGGCATTTGATGTGCAGTTGACATGTTTCTGTGCAATGTCGCTAAAATTATTGTGTGTATTCAAAACGGTTTTTACGAAATCCAATTGGCAGCACACAATCACATGTGCAATTATATACATGAGCGAGAGAGAAGCAGCTACTTGCTGTAATTATATCTAATAGCAAACAAGTCTCAACGTTATATTTTCGTCATCTATTCTCGTGTCTCTGGGTAACACCTATGTTTGCTTACATTCGCGCCACTTTTATCTTGGGGCGATAGCTCATACTTGAAGATACGTTACGATACTTTACGAAAGATAGGCAGAGGTACTTGGCAGCGATAGGGTGAGAACCGTAGAGTAAAAGAGATAAACTTCGGACGAATAAAAAAGATCTGAAATTGTTTGCAACAATATTTGGACTCAAAACGATCCATACGTAGAGAGCGAGAGAGAGAGAAAGAGAGAGAGAGAAATCAAATGAAATTGGTAAAGTAGCCATATAATTCAAATAGTAATACGTTTTGCGTTAAGACGTTTGCATGAAATTGGTCGTAAAATAGCATAGAAATGCTCCTCACGGACTAATTGCAAGCCCATGAGCGCAGCTAGTGAACATTTTGCAAGGCCTCCGTCCGCATTGATTTGCACTTCAATCAGCTCTGGCTGAAGAAAGTAATTTGCCATAATAATCATTCAGCTCAGGTAGCCATTCGAAGGAAATATTCCGATCGATTGTGAGTTCCGTTCACCTTTTTGGGAGCGGCTGTATCCAATTTCATTATAAACACTCAATGCAAACATCAAAAATAAGTATAATAATAATAAAAGACTCACTCGCTCGCGCGCTCATCATCGGCCAAATTAGTAATGGAGCAAATTCAAAGTTGCCTGTCAATTTTACCGTGTGCTTGAACTAGAAAACTTGAGATATTCTAATTCACCACAACACAATTTGTATCTATCTCAGAATCTCATCACAATATAATTGCAATAACAAAAATGCCATGGTAATGCATTTTATATCGTTCGAAAATAGTATGTGCAACAAAGAAAACGGAAAATGAAGCACAATATGCAGCAGAAATGGAGAGATATATCATTTGCGATCGCTTGGCGCGGAATCGCCAAAAGCGAAAGATGCAAAAATATTCCGTCGTCCACTGGAAAACTAGATCAATTGCGCTGATAGAAGAAGAAAAATTGTTTGTCAAAAAGTCAGTGCTTCCACCGGGCAAAGGGACGGTTGGTTGAGAGCAAAAATGAAGTCACTTATGAGTTAAACAGCGTGGAAAACAGGCTGATACGAAAGATTTGGTTGAAGCCACATTCGCTGAAGCCCTTGGTGTCAACTAAACAATATATTTTACATCAATTGACAGCTGTCAAGACTCTGAACGCTACCGACGGAATAAAATTACACACATCTGTAATAACATGGGGCCCGGTTTTTATCTGCGATGTATATCATGATTAATTTTTCTGCAATTGTTAGTCACGTTGGCCACAATCACAAGCGGCTGCATCGCCTGGCTCTGGCTGTTTATTGAACGCTCAACGGCATAAAGAAAGGTAGAACAACGAGCAAACGAAAAGTGTTTCCAAGCAAATGAATTGATTCGCGGAGTCAACTCATTTTTGCTGACTGCAACTTATTTTTCATTGATTCATTACATTTTGGATTTAGGGATTTAAAAAAGTCCAAAGTTCAACTGCTATTCCCGCTGCATTCAGTGTTTTGCGGTTTCTAAAAACGTTTGGGAAACGCTGATTTATCGCAGCTTACCATAAATTATTCATGCAACAACAACAACAAAAACGCAAAAAACCGTGCGAGAGCGAAAACGTCCTGTCAAAGGTTTCGCTGTGCCTTGATTCAAAACCATTCATCTGAGATATCATTGGTTGCAATCTATTGAAGTGCCTTCTGTTTAATTAGAAATGTTAATTCTTCGTGTTGATCATTACTATTAGATTGGCGTTGTGTTTTCTTTCTCAAATCAAATCGATTTCGAGTGCTTTTCGCTTCTTGAGGATGTGCTCACGTGGCGCGCAAATTGCATGCAAATATATTCTCTCTAGCTGAGCCAGATTTGAACAAATCAAATGCTCATTGTTAAGTCTGTTAGGTCGTAAATTTACATGTGATTGGAATTTGAATAATTTAAATTCTTGTAACTGACTCGATGCCATTCGTTCGCCGCATGAGATTTTTGTAGTTGTTTATTGTGTGCATTTGCACGTCGTCTACTTCATTCGCTTGTTTAAGAACTTCAATGGCTCACAGATAAAACTGCACGTTGCCAGATCATTACCAATCAAATGCATTCCCTTGCTGTTTGCTCTCTCTCCCGCTCCATCGCAAATGCAATTCACTTCATTCAATCTGCTCACAGCAACCGCAACTGATTCAACATTTTAACTCTACCAATTTCATTGCTGTCATTTATGTTCGAATAAAATTCGAATTTATGTTGGTCGATGATCGTTATCACTTGTACCATGAAACAGTACACAACATTTTACTGTACGATTGTCAGGGTGTGGTCGCTACCAGCAACTTTATTTCAGAATTGTCTGCATTTCAAACACTTTATCTATGCTATGGTGCGCACTCCTTCTTCCGAGAGACACACACACAAAATAAGCATTGCATTGATAACAGAATGCAAGTCAAGAGGATAACGGACAGAATTTATTGGCATCGAGAGAGAAACGGAGATAGCGAGCGTCAAAGACGAAGATAGACTGATCGAATGAATGGTATTCTTCATTGATTCATTGCCATTTGGCAAAATTTGGAGCAAAACTTTTCGGAGGTATTGAACGAGAAAGAATTCGACCGGTTGATTTTCAAACATCTGGCTTTTCAGACTTATTTCAGTGCACAGCATAGCAAACATACACACTCGTGAAATCATCAATCGCCAACGGAACGGGTGCGTTTAAAAGAAAAATTTACTGCATTCCTCGTTCATTCATTCTCTCATTCGAAATACAATAAACTCTTTAACAAAACAATAGAAACATTTCATTTATTACATAATAGCGTTTCCATTTTTAAACACTTTATTATTCTCACTTTTACCATTTTGCCGCATTTTTTTCGCTGCTGTTTTCATTTGCCGATTTCCATTTTTACCGTTTGGATTTTTATTTGCTCTCGCACTGTTTTTCGAATCTCACGCGTGTGAGAACGAGTCGAGACAAAAAAATGTGCCGAAGGTAATTTTCGAGTTTTTCATGTTCTCTTCAATTGAAATGGAATGCATCGTTTGTTCGTTTGGGTGTTGCTCAGCCGAGCATATTTCCGTTTACGATTATCAACATCAAATTATCAGACGAAAAGTAAAACGAACTTGTTATGCTGTTGGTACTGGTGCTGGTGCACGTACGTTCGTTCACTGCCTGCCAACTTTGTGCAACTTGTTTCCTCTCAATCGGCTTATTTTCAAGTATTTTGAGAAGCATTTTTATTTTTGTATTCGTCTTGTTTGTTCATTTCGTCATTATTATGACTAGATAGCAATGTGTTTCCATGGTTGGTATGGTATTTTCCTGCTAGATAGAATCTATCTTAATCTCCTCTCACATTGAAGATGTGAAGAGACTTTAACGGAAAAAATGGTAGCATAAAAAACAGCAACGCTTCGCGTTATCATGGAATAATATTAAAGTTGATTTTTCGCCCATCCTGCTATCAAAAGCCTGGCGCTATCCAGTAAATTTTATTCCAAAACAGATTTCACGTGCACTTGATATGTGAGTGCATGAAAAAGTACAACAGATGGTGCTAGCATCTTGTATTCAACAGCAACAAAGAATACGCATGAGAGCTGTGAGTTTTTGTCATGGCATCGGCAGCACAAAGTTGATTTAATTATAATTTATTATAAGTATTCCGTTTATCGCATTTTCTTTGAGCTGCACAAGAGTCTATTGGGACATTTTGTCGCAAATCGTGCGCTCTCTCTTTCGAGAGGACATCATCACAATAACTTCTCTCACAAATGATGTCTTTGACTGATGATGTTTACAGAAAACCAATCGCAGGAGGAGCTTTAAGCACTGCCGACGGTTGAGAGGCCTGTGAATGGATCGATACCTGATCGAGAACCATTCATTGGCGGCCGCTTTCGATTTTGTTTTGATTTATTTGAGCTGAGCCAGTAATTTTTCTCCACATCTGTATTCATTTATTCGGTTCGCAAAAGTGCCATTCGGCAGAAATGCGGAGAGGAGAATGCTCTGTGCATCAAAAGTTGGGCGGACAAAATAAACATTGAAATTGCTAGATATTATCATCATCATCATCATCGTCATCATCATCATACACATTGGGATCAAAGAACGGGCTCTCAGCAACAGACGATATTTCGCATTCATGAAATGATTTTGATTGCTTAGGCATAAACAAGCGTTCATTCGTCCAATCGCCCACTGTTTTTACTGCGACAAATTGAGAAATAATCAAAAGTCCATAATTTCGAATCGACAAACATACGCCGAATGAAATTGATCCCATGAATTGAACATCATCGACAACTTAATGAATGTGCAAACACTTACCATTTCTTGACACATCCAACTCGACCAAATTCTCGAAGTTCTGTAGGTCTGATGGCAATTTTTTGATTTCATTGTCACTCAAGCCCAATTTGCGCAAACGATGTAATCGAAAAAAATTCTGAAAGAAGAAAGAAAAACAAACTGAATTACTATTTGCGTTCCAGCATATTTGCGCACAAGAGTATTTTTTTATTCTATTTGAACAATTCAGGGGGATGAAATTTGCAAACCGAACACCAGCAATTGTTATTCAAGCTGCAATCGTTCTCATTAGCAGCAATCGCCGATGAATGCATTGAATGTTCCCCAAATTTGGCGAAACCCATCGACTAAACAACCTCCCACTCATTCGCCAAACTAACTGAACAAAATTCGTAATTGTTCGACACAACAAACTAACGAAGCAATAAAAACACAATGTTCTCAAATAAAAACAATAAGTGAGTAAATATACGAATTTCCACAAATACGCCCGACTTCATGCATAAACATGTATGAAATAAACGATGCGAGTAAATGAAATGGAGATGCAATTTTGAAAATAAATAAAAAAATCGGCAAATGTTTATTTCTATCATGTTTTTGTTGCTGCGCACAAATTTGGTGGAAAAAATAACGTATTTTTTGCCACATCGAACACACTCATCGGGTTTTCCGAATGAAACGCACTGAGAAAAACCGTTAAATTGAATTGTAATGTCATAATATTCGTTCAAATAAAGTTATTTGCATGGTACGTCGACGACGACAGCTTACTTGATTGTTCGCGATTCGTCGACATTGTAATTTTTCACACACACACGCATAGCTACAGGTGGCCATCGGAAACCAACAAATAAACCACACTTATTCAGATTTGTCGAATGCATTTCAGTCTGGTACACGAACGAAAAGTTTTGTCAATTTACAGCAAGCTGACATTGAACCACAACCGCTAGAAATGTGCAGCCATTTGGGCTGAATTGCATTGAATAGCGAAATAAAAAATAAATGGAAAAAACAATAGTTTCGAATTTCCATTTGTAAGTGAAATAATAATTTTCGATTGTTAACACCGGAAACCAAACCAAACAGAATCGGGAGTTTTTCGACTCTCTATGAAATGAGGCATTTCGAAAAATCATTTAACCGGGACACGGTTTTATGTTTGATGAATAAAATACAAATCCAACTATAATTGATCGACTGCACCATTTCACATCAAGCAATGCTTTATGTGTGCATTGTATTTTTGGTCTGTGCAAAGAACATCGAGAGAATGATTTCATTTGCATGCTGAACGCCAGAGACAGTGGGAATTGTTACATTTGGTGAGGTATGAAGAAAGAAATTGGTTAAAAGTATTTTAATATGTTTGTTTATTTGCAATAAATCAAATTGAATGCAATGTATCACAAGGTTCGTGAGATCACCCGTTCGATGGGGCTGTTGGCTGCTTCTCGTGTGGTTCATAAATAACGGTATATTTCAGCATGAGCATCGTCTATCAGCTTATGTATATATTATATGAAGTTAATCATATTTTGCGCTGCAACGCAATTGTATTCATGTGCCAATGTGAACGTGCCTTATCGACCGAAATTCATGTTAATTGGATTCGTCCAAACAACAATAGCACACTTGTTTACGCTAGTAAGAATAACTCGACGAATGTCGTCCGATGCAAAGAGGGATTTGTGGTTTATTTTGCGCACAACATACTTGAGATCCATTGTTGGGACTCCGATGCAATTATTTTGTAAGCACCAGAGATTTCCATCTGGATAGTGAGAAGACCTGCATTCAACTCCGAAATCTAAACAAGAAAGTTGAAAAACTTTCTTCATTTTCCCAATTGCTATTCAAAGTTCCGCAAAAACTTGAACAGCCACAAAAACACTTCAGCAGATTTATCAGATGCCAGAGTTTGCAAAGACAGAAAATTATAGCCACTGCATGAAAAAAAAGTCGTGCGATAGAGATAGCGAATTAGAGTGTTTCTTGCTTTGCATACTGTTAGCTTGCACTATGCACACGTCATCAGCGTTGTATGGGTGCACTCTCTTGAGGCACAATGAATTTAAGAAAGCAGTGACATAAATCTCTCGAGCTACGGCTAAGTAGCAATGGATTCATTGTTTTCACTTTAGTTATGAAACTGGCGATAGCGAACTCAACTAGATAGGAAAACATTTTCTACGATCTGGATAGAATTTCCACGTCTTGCCTGAAGCAATGCATTATTCGTCGTTAATTATGAGCTCCGCTTCATTCCATCATAATACTCATGGTATTGTTTACATGCAGATCAAAAACCAAGACACTGAATCTCTAGCAATATCTGAAACAGTGTGTATGAATTTGATTCAGGCATTTGGAACATAAATGACGCATCAATGCAAAATATATCATGAAATTCTAATTATAAATAATAAATATCGTTCGCCTGAACTTTATATATTAATTTATATTTTACATTGCAATTGAATAGTTCAAAAGCAGATATTGTTTTCAATATGTTTGCCGCCCATTGAGCACCGTTCAGTTGACACAGATATTTTACGCAATAATGCTGTACTTATTAACATGATCAAAATTCGCCCCAAATTTCTGATACGCTTTTTTCGTTTGATTGCTGATTTTCTGCTGATTGCTCGCATCGCTTCAAAATGATTCGAAATTTGAATTGTAAATTGCTCAATCACACTTTCTCTATACACGCTCGTTGTCACTGCTGTTTCGTACGAAAAATTGATTTCATTTCAATTTGTGTGAGTGTGTAAAGACCATTCGATAAAATTCTATGATTAATTCTTTTCTTTTTCCAGGGAATACTGTGCGGTGAAATCAATAAAGAAAGCTCTAAATAAGACGCACTTCGCATGAGAGTGCATGAGCGTGAAAAATAAATCGGCTTTTAATGGATTTCTCATTCAAACTCATGCACTTTAATATGAAACGTGTCGTGTTGCCTGAAACCTACTCGAGTAAATACCGCACATTATTCCCCGATTTTTGCCCATCTTTTGAACATTTCCTTTGAATAGAAATGGAACAAATCCATTGCAACCACCTACATTTTTGAGCTGCGATTGACGTCATGGCTTTCTGAGCGTAAAGAGAGCTCCAACAGAAAATGTATCAACAGCACAAATCAGCAGCTCATTCGAACAAATGGTTCACGTTATTGCGTAAAATGAAATGAGCGTTATGTTTCGAAAAAGCGCAAAAGTAGTATTTTTATTTAAAGAATACAAAAAGGAAAATCCAAAAAGCAAAATAGTTTGTTCGAAATGAGATGTGGAAGTGAGTAAATGAGTGAGAGCGAGAGAGCGGAGCGAATTTGGCCACTGTTGCGCTCCTGCATTCGAGTCGACGGTTGGTAATTTAGAATTCAAAGTGGCCGAGCATTCGAAATTGGGTCATCTCAAAATGGTAAATTGCACTCTCGAAAAGATTTTCCATTCTTCCAGCTGAGATTGTCCGAGAAATGTGCGCTGAGTGAAAACGACGAAATAAGAATAAAGTCATAAAAATATAAATTAAAATTTAAAATATTGCTCGGGCCGCCTATAAAGCTGCTATTTGAGCACGGATCTCTGTGTTATGATTTCAGTGGCCGTGTCGCGTGCACTCACGATTCAACCGCGAGAACATTTTTGAAATGGCCTTTCATTTTGTTATTGAAGCGTATCGATTGGCGCTCACATTTGCTTGCTCACGACGAAAATCAATTTCAATTTTAATGATTTAAAAAAGGGAAGCATTTATCGATAAAGTAGAGTACAAATTCACTTAAGCAAATAACACATTATTGTGTACGCAATTGTTTTCATCGCATTGTTTACACCTGAAACCATTGCTTGCAATTTTTTATCTCCCTCTCTCCCCCCCCCCCCCTCTCTCTCGTTCTCTTTCTCTTTGTGTGTGAAGGCACGTAATATGCAGGGCGTTGAACGACAAAATGTACAGCAAATCCACAAACACATCGACAATAAACGAAGTGTGTGCATGTGCATGTATTCAAAATACATCGGAGAGAAAAGTCAAAATACAATTTTGTTTATCAAATACATATTTATTTTGCGAAATAACTCATATTATATTGACGTGCCGTGCTGACGCTACTGTCGCCTATTTACGCATACACGCATTACTTCTGCTCAGATATTTTGCAGAGTCATGCGAACCGTACCGTAATATATAATTGTGAAATAAATATCAAAGCGATTAATGCAATTAGCATTGACACACAGGTAAAAATGGAGCTCATTGCACACAAATATGTGTCATTGTCAACGGAAAATGAGGTTGATATGTACAACGAAAAATAATAGAAAATCCTTCTGGAAAATTGACGATTATCCGGAGTCAACAAGCTGAAATCATCATAATAGCATAATTATAAAATGACACACAAAAAATGCGCGCGAACATGACGCTCGACGATGGATTCGGTTGCTGTGTTTGCTGTTCGCTGTAATGTTTGGTGGATGTCAAGCTTCGTATCGTTGGGACGGCACATTGTTTGAAAAGGTCAAAGGTACTCTTTCCATTCGAAATGTCAACTCCCTCATGATGATTTATTGCTACTATCCCAACAGAAGACTAAAAGAAAAAGTTGAAAGTGCCATTTTCTGTTCAAACTTGTCAGTCGTATTGACATTGAAAGTAAAATACCAACTTTACTGATATTAACTTGAAAATAAAGATTTTTCGAGCGTTTTTCCGCACATCCGCTCAGAAAAAGAACATTAAATGCTTCATGCGCCAATAAAAGAATAAACATTCGAAACCCGAACGTAAATCAAGCAAAATAAAACATGAACGACGAAGTGAAAAAATGAATGCACACAAGATGCATCCATATACTGACTGCGAGTGTCGCGTTGTGTTACACATTTTATGATAACGAAATGAAAAGTGGAGAGATATGTACATTGTAAATAAAGGTAAGTATTCAGTTGTTCAGTTTTAACCATGGTAATTTTCACTGCTTTTCACTGCAAATTAGAATGTGCATTGTTTTCATTCGTTCGTTCATGCATAATAATGCACACTTGCAGCAGTGGCGACGACGGCAGCGTGCACCACCAGAACTATGGAATATATTTTTCAGTATGCAATGCCAAGAAAAACGGGTCATATTTAGAATTTCCACACCATTGCCAAGTGAACGAAAAATTTCTGTTTGTTCGCCGTTTTTGAGCGCGCTCTGCAAACCAATACTTTCACGAGACCTCGCGCTTAGTAAACAGACATCGAATAAATATTCATTTTTTGCAGGCGATTCTTTTTTTGTTGATGTTCTATTCTTCAATATGCATGCCATTTGACCTCCCGATCGATTCGAATGCACTTGTTATGGATTCTATTAATGCGATTCACGATAAAATGAGATCAAATCAATTGCAATAAGTTGCTGTGAAATTATAAGTACGAGAATATATGCGAAAATCCGTCCAGGCTTATGCATATTAGCACGAAAATTGAGAAAAGGGTCAATTTCAAGAATCGCAAATTTATACTTAATCAATCTCCAAATAGATATTGAGAGTCAATTAAATACATTATTCTACTCAGCTGAGATTGAGCGGGAGTGTGTATATTGATCGAATTGAAAATTGACCAATCAATTTCATCAAACAATTAACATGAAATCGCATTCTGAAAAATGATTCGCAAACGAATTTGTCCGAATGGAAAATTGTTTATTCGATTTATTTGCAAAAGTAAACAGTTTACTTCTAATTTGATTTTATGATGATTTTATAGATGATACATATAATTCGCGTTAAATCTGTTGGTCGCTAGGGATTACACGCGCTCATCCAGTCGCTTCGAAGTCACTTTCGCAATAGCTTTTTTAGGTTTCATCAGAATTGAGAGGAGAAGAAGAAACGAGAATACAATAAATTTGTTTATTTGTTCGTATGTTTTCTTTCCTCATTACGCGCGCTCGTTTTTCGTCGAAATATTTTGTTATAGCGGCAGTTTCTTGAAATTAAAAAAGATGAAATTGCAAAAATGATGCTAACCTTTGGCAGCTCTCGCAAGTGATTTGCATCGAGAAGCAGCTCCTCCAAGCTCCGTGAATAGCGTAGAATTTCTTCGGGCACATTTTGTAGTGAACAATGTCTTTTGTCGACGAACTCCACTTGGCGATTACAGCCTTTAAATATCGGAATGCACTTGAACATGTTTAACTATTATTTTTTTCTTTCTAGTTGTTGTTATCAAATGTTGTTTATGTAAATTTCGTTTTAAAACTCCTCTCTCGGTCGGCACTCCGTGTTGGTTTTGTCAAATGAATAAAAATGTAAAAATGAAAAATGGCCGAAAGTCGAAGTGTGTACAAATTGAAATCATGGAATCGGCATTGATTGAAATTGATACGTTGTATTGATAAATGTGGCTTGTGGTTCTGTTGCTCGAGGAGCGATGACTCACATTCGATGCGATGGTAAATCGAATGTAAATTGTTCGGTCGGAATGCAAATTCCGAAAAGCCAATTAATTGCCTTTTCACGGGAAACAAAATGCGTCAACCGATTGAATCAACGGATACATATATTTATTGGGGTCACTGATGCGGAATCGCCCTGTTTACCTCAACACAAATCACTCAATCTTTATTTCTTATTTTGTTTTCAAATTTTTTTTTTTTTGTATTTTATTATCAATTTGTCCGTCCTTTGCGTCACCTCGGAAACTATCGTATGTCAACCATTCATTTTGCCAATAAAATAAACGATAATCTGATCAAATTCTTCATTTCTGAAATAAAAAGAAGCGCATTTTCATAAAAATTTGGATGATACGAAATACAAAGCTACCAGGCAGTAATTAAATTGGTTAGCATTTTTTTCCCATCATCATTTCACGTTTGTTATCGGCTAGCGATTGAAACCAGCTAATACGCGAATAACGAGCACTGTTTTAAGTTTCTTGTGTGTATGGAGCGAAGAGAAAAAATTAAACGAAAGCACATAGCGTGAAAAAATGATGTGTATATTCCAATAAAACATTGTATATAGACGTCAATATCGCGATTCATGTTACACAAACACTTGAAGATCGAAACACGTTGACGACGGACTAACGACGACGGCACACAAAAACGATTTCCACAGCACTGCCGCAACACATCACAATTGGATAAATAAACCCGAAATCTATCGTTTAAGTGAAAAAAAAGTAGATCCATAATATTTCATTTAATGGCACACCCTGTTTTCTTCGTTTCGCTTTGCGACGATACACTGAATGAAACTTTTTGCTTTATTTAATGAACGACAAGCAATGAGAATAATATCCAAACGACAAAAACTAACAGTTTTTCGTAGTAAATATGATTCATTGTAACGTAAATGAGTTCACGGTGGTGAGTCTGGGACTCGCACTGTCAATTCTCTCTGTTGTTGTCGTTTGCTTGTGCACTCTGTAAAATTGGCATGTAGTACAAGCTACATCACACCGTCATCGCACACCGTAAATTCACCGTTTGTGTCGTAGTAAATAACACACCATGGATTGGATAAATGAAATACACGTACAGAGAAAGAGATAGAGAGCGCGCCGCAAAAGAGATATAAGACATTTGACACGACTCGAGGGCGAGACAACGAGAGTGAGATGGGAGGAAAGTTGAAGAGCAAAAGAACAAACATATTCATGTTTGGATCGTGTGTGCATCTGACGCGCATCAAATAATTGCAAAATGCGATTGAACGAACGAGAGTGTTGGACCGAAAAAAAGATGACGAATTGCTTAAAAACCAACAGAATGTGATGATAATCATGAAATAGACAATAATCAATCGACACTCGGTGTGCGTGTGAATGTGTTGGATGTCAGAGCCACAAGCATAAGATACCAAGAGCCAACTGAACGAGATGAAATGAAAATTATTAAAATAAATATTTATTCACTCAATTTTATGTACACAAACAAAACTGTAGCCCGGCAGCGAATATACGATTGGAATTTCTTTTGTATTTATTATTATTATTATTTCATTCGAACTGTCTCCAATATATTATCATCACTAGTTTTATTCTCTTATTTTTTTTTATTGAAATAAGCTACGATTCGAAGATCGAAAAGACAAAATGCGAGAAAAAAAATCGCTCATTTTCTTTTGCGGCGTTGAATCATTTTTGAATTGACCAAACCGGTTGCTTTTGTATCATACAAAAATACACATTCTGCCGAGCCACACTCTCGGCCACTTCGAACATCACATACATGTGAAAACAGGCACCAAGAGAATATGAGAGACAACGAAACTGACTATGAAGACACACACAAAAATTGAACTATTCACACAACTATTTACATATATGCATGAATGCTGCTGCGGTCAATTAATTCTTTTAATTCTGTCGTGAATACACTGAATGCGTATGTGAGATGTTCATAGTTCAACTGTTCGCATTCTTCAATAAATTTCAACAAGAAAATTCTATTCGATATGCCGATTGAATCTGTTGTGTGTGTTTTTTTTTATCTTTCTTCTCTGTTGTTTGCACAATTTCTCTTTATTTTTTCGGTTGCACACTCAAAATACACAAATGCGAATTTACAAATCACCATCTGCCGATTAATTGAATTTGTTGATGGAAACAAATAAAACATTTGCCCGAGAAAGAGATTCAATGAAGAGGGATCACACAAATGTTCGTCCGGACATTTTCAACTCCAATGATTGAATGTTGGTTTTAGTACCTGTGCGCGGCACGTTAAACGATGGTAACTGGTTTCGTGTGTGTATGTATATGTGAGTGTTTGTATGTTCGCTTCTACACCATGGATACAACAAAAACAAAGTTCTGCTTTAGTAAACTAAAACACGGACGTTCGCTGGTGTGCGTGTGAAGTGTTGCCCGATACACAACATTCACAGTAAACATTCTACGGTTGCCGTGCTAACCGAATATCAAACATTCAGCTTGTGTTAAATGTACTTTATCGTCGAATACTCAATGCGGTGTATTGTGAACGCGGGAAACGCTCTGAGTTCATTATGATGCGTACATAGCGACACTTTTTCATATTGCTACGCACTTGGGATGTGTGTGAAGTATATTCTTTCGATTGAAAATTCAATCAAAATTGATACTCAAAACCATTTTTATAGAATTTCATATACTTCCGGCTGAAATTTCATGGGCGGAATTTCGTTTGAAATAATTTGAGTGAAAAATGTACGCGCTCATTTAACAGGAATCCAAAGTCTCCAGGTGAAACCTTACACATTCGCATGATCCGTTTGTTTCGCGTATTGGCCGAAACAGACGCAGCGCCGATATGAATGTGACAGAGACTACGAACGAAATGAAGAAAAAATATTCGTCAGTGAAGTCGTATGTGTTGTGTGTTGCGTCAAAATCAAAATAATAATAAAACATTCCCGCAAAAATGTTGTGCATATCATTCATCAATTGTAACAGTTTAATGGTAAACAAACAAGTGACGATCGTGCGTTTATGTTAATTGAAATGACCGCAAATTGAAATGTTTAAATGGATTTTTTTGCTCAAGTATCCCCAGTGAATTGAAATGACACCATCAACGTTGTTACAACCAGTTTAGTTATGTTTTCCATAAGTGTATGCGAATTCTGAAGATCCGCAAGAGAAGCGGCCCAAATAAAAATTACATCGACCTATCAACCATCAACTTACCGTCGATTCAATCGTTTGCTTTGAAATTGCAAATAAACTCATAAAAACATTTTTTTTCCGATCTTAAGCACACACAAAAATCATTGTTGCTTCTCAACTAGCATCATATAACTCGCAGACATAAAGCACTTTTGTTTAAGCGTGTACCACGAAAGTACGAAAGAATCAGCGATAACATGAAATACGTATTATCAAACGGGCACATAATTTTCATAAAACGTTCGCACTTTACATTTAGTTCAATCAAAGAAAATCGAAAAGAAAAATACAAATAAAAGACATACAAATTGGAAAACAAGGGAAAAAAGAAAAAAAAGCATTGAAAGGAACGAAAAAAATTCCTAACCATAGAGTTGAATATAACGAAGAAGGGGAACAAGTAGAGATTGTTTCGTAAAATAGCTGAAGAACGCTAGTTCGTAATGGCGGGGAATTGTGAACCATTCACAAAACGGCACGCATTTCTTCAGTTCATTGTAAATTGTGACATTTACGAAAGACAAACCGAAACATTGACAAATCAAATAGTTTCGATCAAACACACTCTAGTTTGCTTAAGTTTTCCATGTCGAATTGCCATTTCAAAACGTAGTTTGTAACGCATTTCTTTGAATAACTAAGTCAATTTATACTCTAATCATAATAATTGAGTCTGTTTCATTTTATTAATGTGATTTAGAATGAAGTATTACAATAATATTCGGAACAATGCACGATATACACTTATTTTTGAAAAAATTAACGGATTATTTTGATGCAAGCAATGCATCGGCCGAAGAAATTCGGCAATTATTCTCCAATCAACTACCACAACAATTGGACGTGAACGAACTTATCAACACGCTGACGGAGATTTGCACTGAATGTCGGCAGACGCGCGAATCAGATACTTTTGATAATACACATGATAGTTGGGAATATTTCACCAAAATTATCTCCATCGAACATTTGGTGGCATTTTTTTCGGGCCTCATTGAATTGGCTGCGAAAGATGAAACGTTCAAGTTCAAAAAACTTGGAATTTCCGTATGCCGTGCATATGTGCTGCTACTCACTTCGCCTGGAGCAAAGATTTTCGGCGCTTTTCAGCCTGATTTACTACGACAAGTCTACAAAATATTTGATATTTTAAAACATTTGGGCAATTTTCATGATAGTGAACGTGTGCAATTGCAAATGCTGATTACACTGTTGCTAGAGGAATTTCAATTATATCTGAAGCACGTGTCGTTTCAAGAGTATGAAGATCTACAAGTACATTTCATCGAAGCAATTGGTTCAATCATGGAATTTCATCACGAAAATGGCTATTTGAACAAATGTAAGTGCTTAATCGGAGTAAGGAAGTGCAATCAGTGAAAAAATTGTCAGGAATAGTTGAAATTTTTGAGAATTTCATTCACGAAACAAAATATTTCTATGAATGTTTTCTTTCATTTCGGAAATTTGCATACGAATGAAACCAATAAAAACAAATATTGATACGGTACAGTCACGGCTCCGTTTTTTATGCAAATGTACACATTTATTTTAACATGTTTCCATAAAGATTCCCAATATTTGAGTTTGTTTTCACGATTTAAACCCGTATTGCTGATAATTTTCGTGATAGGCTTCATGAGGCTACGTAAACAGTTAACATTAACACAGATGTAAAAAAAATTACATTCTTGCGCTCAATGAATAGAATGCATTTCGCAAGATAGTTTAAATTTGAATAGAAAATCTATCCTGTGCTGTGGCGATTGAATTGATTTGTGCATTATCTGAATTTTAATTGAAAATTGGAATGTTAAACGTTTTTCTTTCTCTCTGACGCAACAGATTCATTTGAAATACAAGAGATATGTTACACGACATTAGAAAATGCGTGTCTACCAATTCACAATACAGACATAACGGCAAGTTTGGCGATAGTATTGAACGGGACTGCTTGCTTGACACGTTTCCAACGGCCGTGTACTGGATCCATTCTAAAGCCAAAATATGCTTTGATTACCGATTGGTTTATCGATATGCTCAAACATTATCCACGTCAAACTGGTGACACGTTGAATTGCTATATACAAGCCATTCTAACGGACACGGATATCACGACGAACAAAGATCTAATGAGTCGATACTTGGACATTTGTGCGCAATATGATGCAGCTATGGTGCGTATTTGCGGGCAGTCAATTTGTGGATTTTTGCTGCAATTGGCCCTAAGCAAAGAATCAACGCATCGAACAAATTGCGTCGAACTAATCAGCCGCATGCTTATGATGAATACGAGCTGCGATTGGGAGCTATTTCGTTCTGAATTGCCGAAAATTCCACGTGAAATCAACTTGATTCGAATTCTACTTCAAAAATGCTACGACTCAAACAATGTCGTTGCAATGAAAGCGATTAATGCTTTTCTCAAAGTTGTCAGCGATGGAAGTAAATTGTGCAAGCAAATCATAGAAGTAAGCGCCATTTGTTGAAACTATTGTCAAAAAATCGCAATTAAAAGCGGCATGAATTGATCTTTATTATTTGTGTGCATTTATTTATTTTTTCAGAAATGTTTTTTCACGCCGCAAGATGAGATTGAGATGAATGCGGTCAGTGAATTGGATAACATAAATGAAAGTTCCGATTTAATAGCAATTCAAAATAATGCAGAAAAAGAAAACAATGAAGCGCAACATAATTTAGAGAATATGGAGGCAAACGGAGAACAAGGCAGTCGAACAGATGATGACACAGCATCGGACAGTGGAGTTAGTCGGAAATCAATAGAATCTATTGATTACACAAAATCCCCCGAATACAAAGCGCTTGTTAAAGAAATCAAACAAAATCTGTTGAGCGCAACAAGACTTCAGCTTAAGAATCTGTCAGCCTTAGTGCGACGAGTCGCTGTTCTACTACTGGAATTTTTAGGCTCTACAACGTTGGACATTAATGAGCTATTAACTTCCTATGTATGTGTACATTGAGAAAGTGTCTTTGGACATGTCAGATTTTTACTATTGATTAATTCTAGTTTTGTTGATTGGAATTAAGTCTTTTTTTCTAAGTGTTTTATCGATTTATTTTATTTCAATCTAAGGAATTGCGACAGCTTTTCATCGATCAATCTCAGCTAGTTCGACGACAACTAGTGTTATCATTGGACAAAATATTGAATTCAAGACCTTCAAATGAAGCGGCAATCAATGCTTACATCAAAATCATTCTTGATTTAGCCAATGATACTGATCAAAAAGTTATGGAAGTGGTTATCGACAGTTTCAAGCGCAACGTTTTCGATAGAATCGAATTCTACGAGAAATCACCATCACTCACGCATGTCCATCCTTGGCGCATACTAAAAAGTATGCTTAATTGCCAAGATTCTCCGGACTTTCGAATATCTGTGCAAAAATGGATGAATCGGAATCTCCTGAGGTAATTCATTAGATTTATTGGCTTCAAATTTTTATTTTTGATTGTTAATTTAACGAAATTCGAACTTCTTTACAGTGCCAGGACATTATCAAAAATTGAAACGCATTTGGACACAAACAATGCGACTGAAGCTTGGATTCTGTTGGCCATCGTTTCACCGAACATTCGAGGCCACAATCCCGAAAGAGTATCCAAATTGCTGCTCGCTAATTTAAAATATGACATAGTGAGTGAATCCAAATAATTAGCTCAGAATTGACGAAGAAACATTTTAACCAATGGCCGAAAAAATAACCTCTCAATTTCAGACAAACACAGTAGAAAATTGCTACATCCAACTGGAAGTGCTATCATTTTGGCTGCAATACTTGAACAATCCATCAAAGAATGAAATAAAGCGTATCATGACCGAAACACTAGAGACGGGCAGTTTAAGGCCGCGAAATATAAATCGCACATTTGGTATTTGCTATAAGCTGAGTGCCGAATCGGGTGAAAGAGATCGCAAGCATTTTATTGCGAAAATCCGGAGTAAATGTGAATCATACATTTTTGCTAATCAAAACTCAATGTTCGTGCAGAATCTCTGCGATGATAGATTTATAAGCTACGTTTACTTGTACTCGGAGATAGCGAGTGTTTTGCAGTCGACACTCCATCCAGATATTGTTCACTTCTTCTTCTCATTTTTGCACGTTGTCGGCAATAAACAGCAGCTAACGGGTGAGATTTTGAAATCCAGCAAAAAACCATTATTTTCGAGATAATACAAATTAATTCGAGTTCAAATCGATTTTTCAGTGCAAAATGATTCGATGTTTTCGGATAAGGTGAACTGTATTCTAAGTGTTTTGACGGGACTCTCGTCATTCAGTCAGGAAATTTGTGCACGATTTGTACCACATCTTGGAAAAATCCTGCGAACGATTGATCACAGTGAAGTTTCGTTCACAGCAATCAAATGCTTGGGTTATTTGTGCAAAAAGTAAGTGACATCGCTGAAATGTGGGCTTGATAAAATGTTGATGATTCAATTGTTATTTAACAAACACATTTGTTTTTTTTCAGGAACACGGCTGTCGTTGAGACAATTGTGCCATATATTTTATTGAAAACTCAGCACCACTACAGCAATATTCGGGAGTTTGCAATGAAGACATTGGCTGCACTGATTCTCGAAGACTACTTGAAATTTCGAGGCACATTACTCGTTTACATTTTGGCTGGCTTGTTGGATCAGCAGCGTGAAATCAAAGAGTTAGCTGTGGAGCTCATCATGAAATACACATTGGAAAAAAGTGATATTTTCCTGCGAACCTGTTTGGTCGAATGTCCATTTGTATTGAACGGTTGTCCCTGCTTCGGCCAGGGAAGCTCTGGACTGACGCGATCAGGCAGTATCTTAAAAGGTGCAGCAAAAAGAGGAGCTCGCGAGTATATCTATCAATATATAATTCGCAAGATTGAACCCGTGTACCTGTACATGTATTTTGGCAATATCGCACGTTTGCAAGATTTCATTCAGAAAGAGCCAGCGAAAGCAACATCTATTGACTTCCAATCTGCTATTGCAGATTTTCTTTTTATTTGCTCCGAAATTTGTGTTGTCAATGAGAAACAGAAGAAAAATCTCGAGAAAATTGTGAAAGAGAGTCATGATGGCGAGGGGATCGCAACTCATGAAGACGATGAAATGAATGTGATGAATGCCGAGAAGCCGAATGGCAATGAGACTGAGAATAAAGGCCGAGGAGCCAAAAAGAATCAGCCGACATTGAAACAGTCTTTGGCTGTGGTTGAGAAAATTGTGCCTTTAATATATATTATTGATTGTAGTCTAAGGTCGATGAATCAAGCAATGTTTCAGCCAATATTAGATAAGATTTGGACAAATATGTGTATACATTTTGAATCGTTGCTGGAATACGCACAGCCGCGTGAATTTTGGGCACCGTATCTCAGAAGCGCCGCCAAGAAACCACCGGCCAGTTCGGCGAGACAATCGAAGAAAGTAGCAGCCAAAGAAGTTCAAGTAATGCAAGCCCCATCCACACCCGCCCAACCAGAAACACCCAAACTCAGTAAAAGTAAGAGAAATGACAGCGGACACTTTACACTTGAAGATGATGAAGTCTCTTCGAAAAATAGTACTGCAGAAGCGTCGATTGCTGCGGAAAGACCTCCTTCGAGAATGTCTAATGGAAGTACGTCAAGAACACCAAGATCTGCGTCGAAAGTTTCACACAGAAGCGCTTCAAAAGCTTTCGAAAGAAGTTCCACCCAAGCATCAATGAGAAGTAACAAACGGTTGCAATCAATACAAAGTCAAGATGAATCCGATACTGAGTCTGTTTATTCTGAATTAAGTGACTTGACAACAGCATCACGAAAACGCAATAATACTCAACCAACAGCAGGCCAAAGTAACAAAATTACAAAACAAATTCATACACCATCGACACCAAAGACACCCGCATCTAGAAAATCATTCAAGCGATAGAAACAAAATTGCAAATAAAATCACAAACAAACACTCACACATGCAAATAAACTTTACATAAAACAATCAAGTACAACACCACAAATTACACTCACACAGATTCTGGTAGAAAGATGATGGTTGCGGCAAATTTTACGATTTTGATTGCGGCAACCACCAACATTTTACCAATTTCAACCAGAGAGATTTCATAAAATTATTTTACAAAAACAAATTATTTTACAAAATTGGTAAACTATTGGAGATTGCGGTAAAATGTATATAATATTCAGATATAATTTGCCACAAAGATATGTATTCTCCTAAAAATAATGTGTGTACAGATGTTATTTTATCACAATTGAATGAATGTTTTTCACCAAAAACAGATGATCGATTTCACTCGACGAGATATTCACCAGACAGTTCAAATTCATACAAAAACAAAAGCAAAAACAAAAACATGACAGTATTTAAATGCCCTAGAAATCCATAATTAAGCTAATTTATTTCTAATACATCCCATTTCATTGACTGTAAATACATTCATTTTGCATCAATTCAGATTATCTTTTAAGATTACTGTTTATAAGTTTTAATTATAAACGGATTTGTACAAATTAAATGCGATTCACAACTTTTACGTGAACCAAATTCAAAAGAAAAGTAGAAAAATAAAGACTTTTTAAAGCTGAAAATGAAATGAAATTAAAACTCATTTTTTTCATTTAATAGTTTTTCGCTCCATTTCCAGTTCATTTAGAAGTCATTGTATAATGCTTGATATGCAATGAAACCGTCTTCGTCGTTATGTTTGAATGTCAATTCAACGCCTTTAATGCAAGCCGGCACAAAAATAATGGAGCCTTCTTTCAATTCAAACATTGATTGGTCTTTGAATGTAGCAGTGGCATTCCCTTTTAGAACAATAATTATGGATCCCTTTGCACGATTATCAATGCGGTAATTTTCAACGCTGTTTGGCACTTTAACTTGTATCACGGCGAAATCTTTCACTGGCGGTTTAAAGAGCTGTGAATATGGTCCGATTAACGTTGGCTGAAAGAATTTCTCTTCAGCTGTGTTGCCGGTGAAGTCAAGCATTTCCAAAAGTGTATCGACGTCTTTGTGTTTTGGAGTGAGGCCAGCACGAATCACATTGTCTGAACAAGCCATACATTCGATACAATCTCCAGAAAGATAAGCATGTGGCATATTTGCAGCTAAAAATATCGCTTGACCCGGCTTCATTTGCACGATATTCAAAAAGAATATTGACAACACTCCGATGTCATTGGGAAAGTATTGATTGCAATGGTCAAACACTTTCAATAATAATTTATCTTCTTTGTTCTCTTTAAAAATGGCTGATAAATCAGCAATGCACTTGTCGATAGCGTCCTGCGGTGAGTGCATCAATTTGGTGTAACAAGTTTTGATCGAATCGCTGTTCGGCTGCTGCCGCAGTTGCTCGATTTGGTCAAATCCAATGAGCTCAGTCAGTGGATGATATTCTATGGAGTAAATATTGATATGAATTAATATATAAAATGAAAAAGAAGGTAAAAATGAAAGATGAACAACGAAAATATACAAACATTCATCAACTCACTTTTTAGCATACTGTAGAGCTCAGATGGTGTTCGAAAACCACATAGAGCCAGGAAATCAGTGAGCGCGATTGATATTTCAGGCTTGTGGTTTGGGTCTTTGTACAAATCTGGCCGACTTGCATGCAATTTTTCAGCTTGCTCCTGAAAAGTAAACCTTATCACAAATCAAGAACCACAAGATCACACCATCAAAACTCTCATGAGATTTCTAGTTCCATATTTCATTTTGTTTCTACCAGAGATTCTGTAAGAATTATTGTCATGAATATGTCATTATTTTGGGGCTGCTTCAAAAATTCTTCCTTTTCACTATTTACATATTCTCTAGATCTCGAGAGCTCGCCCTCTATTTACTAAATGTATTTTTCATTTGAACCACTATATTGTCGCCTCTCACCTTATTCGGATGCACTTGGATGCTCAATGGCTTTGTGATGCTCAGTACTTTGAATAAAAATGATAACGATGGTGAACCACCGATGGACGAGGTTTCATTGGAAATAACTTTTGAAAGTAATTCCCCCGTAGCTTTGACAACAGATGGTCCGCTCACATGATCTCCCATCCTATCCAACGAATGAATTTATTGTCAATTCAACGTTAAGAATAAGAAAATATCACTTAAAAAACTACCATAGTTCAGCGTAAGGTGTCGAATCGTTGAATTCTCTTGCAAAATTCTCATCGTGTTTCAATGCAAGTTGCGCAACTTTCGATTGACTTCCAACACTTCCCCAGTCGTAGCTCTTAATCGCGCCCAAAATTTCCATGTTTTCAATATTTATGTGTTTCCAATCAAGTTCGAAACAAAAATGATGAGAAAATCATGACACTAGAAGCTTTAAAACGATTTGATAAGAAAATTTGCCAAATTCAAGAAACAAAAGTCATTTAAATGTCATTTGTGTATGTATTTGACAGCAAATATTACGTAAAGATTCTGTTCTATATTTTATTACGTATTCATATTACGCATTTCGCCGCTATTTCAAATTTAAATTTCAATTCAACTGCAAAATTTGAATTTTTTTGATCTTTTTTCTGAAATTGTTTTATTTTTCGGTTTTTTTTTTAAATGTTCAAATTCAATTTTATTTGCCTGTCAAAATTTTATAATATCAACTTTATTGCTCAATAAAGACAGAAAGATATGTCGAAAAAAGATTACTTCGATGGGAATCGGAATATATCACATGAATTGATTGCTATCCGGAGACAAGCTAGTAAAACGGATGCATTTAAACCAGTTTTTGAACATCATGCCGATAATAATATTGTAATAAGAGACAGTCCGAAAAAAGCATGTCGATTATGAACGATACCGATAAAAAAATGGTTTCATGCAGAGTTTAGTAAATTTCTTTGGAGTGCGTTAAATCAAAATCGAATTTATTGAATGTAGAATCCATTAAGCGAATCGCTTAAAGCGATGACAAGAATCCGGAAGTGATATATACATATTCTTGAGGCACATCAACAACAGTGGCATCCATCTACACACAATAGCACAAGCCACTCATTAGCACTCTGCACGGATCCGACAGAGATCCAGTCATGATGTGTACATTAAGCAAAAGTGAATCGGAACCAATCAAATTAAACGAATAAATCCAATAAATTTGTAATTTGCACACCATCTGCGAGCCTTCGTATAATAATCAAAACCATAACACTGTTAATGAAATGGAATGGAAACGGAACCGAAAAAAGGAAGAATAATACTCAGCCACACACAACATATCTGAAATTGATTTTCCCATGTATTTGTGGTAAATAATTTGGTTTGCTATAAAAGAACGCCGCTTCATTCTATTCTCTATCAGATCGAAATTGATGTGTCAACGATAACATTCGATTTAATCGTACAAGTTTTGTGTGAGCCCACGCGTTTGTGATTTAAATTCATCATCTTCAGCAGCAAAAGCAGTATTATCAAATAGCCACTAACTCCGTTTCAAGCAGGTAAATAGCATAGCAAAAGATATTGACAGTGAATTGATGAATTTACAATAGCACAACGGAAATATACACCAAAAATTTGAATAAAATTATGAATTTGTGACGAAAAGTGTTTGAGCAATGACATTGAATTTTAATATTTACAAATTAAAGCCATTTGAACGGCATATTTTTCCCACAAATACTCCGCTAGGCATTCGGTTTTCTTCTTCTTCTTGTTTTCGATTTCAACATGGTCCACCGAAACGATTTCATTTGTTTTAGTGCCGAAGTGTTTATTGATTCATAAGTTAAGTTAATATAAAGTCGCCCAATGACTTTTGTCGCGTGCTCAACGATCTGTCTGTTTTCCGTTGTCTTTTGCAGGTCGCGGTGTGTGTGTGGTATAATGCATGCACAGCGCTCTTCCGCGCCATCAAAACCAACTTGTGAAATTGAGTGACTAAAATCCAATAAATAAGTCGATTACAAATGTTGAATCGCATTAATTGCCAATTACTTTGCATATCTCATTCTTAATATTCGCATTTAAATCGCATTAATTCCATCATTCGTGTATTTTGGACGGCAACGGTGGCCAACGTATTCAAAACGGTGATTCCGAATAACAGGTTCACTCGATTGCGTTTCGAATGATTTACAATCGCAAAAGCGAATTCATGCGGAAGTTCTTCGGGACTGAAGCTCATTGAAGAAGAAAAGGATGACAGCTTTCCCAAGAGATAATCGCCTTTCAATCATGAGAAATAATTACAATTATCCTTTAAAAAAAACTTTGATCTAGTTTATTTCTGGATAACAAGGAATTTTCCGTTATCATCATAATTCAAAAACTTTTCCATTTCCATCAGAAGATTTTCTACAGTTTTTTTTTCGTACAAATTTCATTAAACATCTTCAAACAGTTAAATATTCATTATAACGATATTAATAGATTGAGTATGATACATGAATGCGGAAATGTGGCAAAATGTTGACGAATTTTTTCATTCACATTTTTGCAAACCATAGAATTTTCTACACGTTATTGACCGCGCGATTCGTAAGCCATATTAAACCTGTTGATTGAACTTTATAATCTTCGGCAGACTCGTTTAACCCGGCCAACACCTGAATTTTGCACGTTTATATCGAGAAAAAAAAACCAGTAAATTTTGCAAAACTATTTGCTACCTATTTCCGTTTTCGGCTATTACTTTGTGTGAAATTACCCGTTCTCCAGGCCATGCCGGAAAAGCAAAATATTAGGAAAAAAGCTAAAATATAATAAGCTCAATCAACAAGAATCTTTATAAAATCAACTATGTGATTCATCTAAGAAAATCGCAACCAACCTGATCCAATTCGATCAAGAATTGGTAAACCAGTTCCATTGTGGTGTTTTCTTATCGCGAAAACGGGATAAAGTGTAAGAAACACGTCTTACAGTGAATAAAAGACAGTTCAATAGTGCTTCCTTCCACCTTTTTGCTACATTTATTCCACATAAACACAAAAAGAAGGCAAACAGATTATCATAGCGTGTTGCCAAAGCCGAATGGCGTCATTACAAGATCGCGTTTTGGTGAAAACGGTGCGAAGTGGCCCCACCATTTGCAGAAGTGCTGCTCGTAACCGTCAATGAAGCCATGACCACGAATTTGCGGCTAAATGCAAAAGTCGCAATATTCCATGTTCGTTTGTTGGCTCGTTGTCATCAACTGATTGTTATTTTCATCATTTTTCGTTATTGTTTTTTTCTTCAATTGAACTTTAAATAATAATCGTAAATGGTTATTAATTGCATTTTAATTCGTTCTCCCTTCTTTGAAGGATTCAAATAAACAAAATCGTTAGAGAAAAACCACTGATCAGAATGTCAGGAAAAATTGGAGCAATTATTTGCATCGTCTTCATTGCCTTAGCCATTGTCGAAATGAGCCAGGCGAATCCAGTAATTGGTAAATATTTAATTGTCAATTTTTGCATTTTTTTTTCTCAATATTTTCAAAAAGTCAAATAAAAAATAAATGTTTAACCAAATGGTAGATTCGGCGGGTGATTTCGAATTGGTTGGAGTGTGTTTACGGAACTGTGCCCAATGCAAGAAAATGTACGGTTCATATTTTGAAGGGCAAATGTGCGCGGATGGCTGTGTCAAATTCAAGGGGAAAGTAATTCCAGGTGCGTCATCGACTCATCGCTTATAATTATTGCGTCATGATTTCATTAAAAAAGCGGTCCTCATATAAATTACAATATCTTTCATTTGCAGATTGTGAAGACATTGGGTCAATTGCACAGTTCCTCAACAAATTTTAGGCTTGAAGAATTTCGTATTGGATCCAGCTCCAGCAACGTGATAGTTGACGTGTGATTTTCGTTTAAGATTTTATGGATATTTATTTTAAGTTAGGCGCTTTCCAAGTGTTTCAATCGTCGTTGTCAATCAGCCCGGGCTTTAAATATTTCGTAAACAACGCATTCAAATAACTCATGCTCATAGCTTCGTAAGGTTTCATCATTATTTATGTTCGCATTCGAATTCAACATTAAATAAAATCTTCGCACCCAAAAGCTCGCATTTCTATTGCTACAGTATGTTTGGTTTAATTCTTCCCGGTGATTTGTGTATTGTAGTTCTGCAATAAATAATGGAATTTCATCGATCTTGAACTTTTCTCTTGCCCAATTTATAAGCCACAACCTCTCTTCATAATTTCTTTTCACACATTTTGGGCTTTAGCCAACTTTGGATTCGGTTTAAACGATTACAAAAATATAAGTTTCTTTTTTTCAGCGGAACAAATACGAAAATTATATTTTTATTATTTTAATCAATAAATAAACTGTGCAAATATAAAATTAATTTCAACATGCACGCCAAAATTTGCAAATGGAAAAACCACTTCGGAAATTAAAAAAAAGAATACAACATTAATTTGAAAGTTTCGAAAGTGACGATGCACCGATCGTCGTTACTGATAATCAGCGACTGGGTGACGCTGCGGAACGATACGTAATTCCCAATGCGATTTATCGTGACCGTTCTTGTTGAAATTTATCATCTTATTTTCGAAAATCTTATCGATTTCTGCATGAAGTTCATCGGGAGAATTCAATTTTTTTATATACTTGACCTGTTCAACCGGTTGTTGGTGCATCGGTCGATGCAAAATAAACTTTTGATGATGTTTTTTTGGAGCAATTTGTGGTGGAGGTGAGAGAGTGTGTGCATTAGTTTTGCTTTGTTTTGTATGCGATCTGATTGGTTTGCGATGACGGCAGGATGATTGATGACCAAATTGGTTTTTATTGGGAGGCATTTTCATGCGATGGATCATATCATGCATTCGAACATAGGATTCCCTTGTATTTCCATCGTAAGCATCATGCATCTCGACATCTCTGTCTGGCATCTCCATTTCACCATAATCACCGTACGTATCCATTTCGGCCAGGTGAGTAATTCCGTCGTAATATTCCTCGGCCAGGCGATTTTTTTCTCCTTTTGGGTTGTTTCGTCCTTGAAAGAAAATCACTTCGCGGTTCACTTTGGGATGAACTTCATGAACCGGTTCCACATCCAAACTACTTTCGGTGGCTGGTTTACTTTTGTCCAAGTGATCATAAAAGAAATGGTCATCGGCCAAATCATCTAATTCGGACGCTCTAAATGGATGAGAGGAACCATTTGAAATTTCGCTAGATGTTTCATCATGCGTTACTTCAGGTTCTTTGATTCTTAACTTTTGTCGTTTCTTTGGTTCGGTTATTTTCTCCACCTCTTGTTCTTTCCCATTAGCAATTTCACTTCGTATTCTGTTTCCATATCCGCTGCTGCTTGCTTTATCTTTTGGTTTGTTTTTCTCCCTTCCTCGGATTATTTTTGATGATTTATAGTAAGCAGTTGTAGTGCCACGAGGCTTCGATGATTTCGTTCGACTCGATTCAAAATATTCATAAACTTTAACACCTTTTTTTGTTGGAGTTGACGCGCTAGCATGAGTCGCACGCTTGCGCCGCTTCAACATGTTGCTGACGAAGTCCTAGAAAAAAAAAATCAAATATAAATATTGCAAAAAATCCTAGCCCAAATGAATTAAACTCAACATTTTACCGAACAGGTGCTCCCTTTTCTGTGCATTTCCAAAGAATATATGCCAAGTTCATTGTATTTACTGAGTGTATTTACAAAAATATTATGTCAAATATATTTTTTTTTCAATTTTGTGGTTTTATTCGCAGTTTCAACTATATACAAAAATTCGACCGTTTATTTATAAATTGTGTCTTCTTAAAATCTAAATTGCTTATGTACAAAAAATCGTGTTTGATTTCAGTGTTTATATTCTCGAGCCACTTTATTTGTATGCAATCTCGAGTAATGTCGATTTTTCGTAATGATCATTTGAATAATTCGTGTGAAATTGTATGAAATAGGAGAGATTGCTGCAGTGTGTTGAAGATGTCGATAGGGTGAAAAGGAATTGAGATAGATAAATACTTATGAGGAGTAAAATTCGTGCAAATGGTTTGACGGAAATTGTTGCAGAAGATAGCACGAATTATTGCTTAAGATTTGTATGGCAAACGGTTTTCACGTAGCTTTATGCAACTGATTGGAATCTCTATGAAATTATAATTATGATCGGTGACGCAATATTATATACAAAACATGATAATTCGTATTTTAAATTTCAAAAAAAAAAATCCAGGTATGAATTTTCGCTAATATTTAAATGACTTTACAGAAAAAAAATGATCCTATAAACAAAATGTGAACATTCCCGTTTTGTGTGCTCCATTGTGGAAGTGATCAGAAGGAAGCGAACTTCATTTCAGGCTTACCACATTTGGGATTTCATTCAGAACATTCTATGAAAGAGGGATTTTCGTTAATTTCATTGATTAATTAAATTTCAAAAAAATGTGATTCATAGCATTTATAAAGTATAAAATGTAGTTACGTATTGTGGTGCTAGCTCTGGTCCATAATCTGCCCATTTCGTTAAATCTATTTTAGGAATAATTCCACTCTGGCATGGCACTCTTGGATTTCTGAAAATGAAATATTCCAGTGAATTTTTTGTCATTAATTTTACAATTTTTTTTCGATATAGAACGTTTACATTTCATGATCAGGCAGGACCATCGGGTAAATTTGAACCGTATCAATCAAATCTGTGTTTTCGCAGATCACTCGCGATAGTTTGACTTTACGAAGTTCCTGCAGTTGTTCTAGAGTGAAAGACGAGGGTTGATTCGGCAGCTCATACCAGAATCGATCACCACGACGAATGTAGCTCATTTGTGTGGAAATGATGCACGCGAATGTTGGACCCAGCATTGAACCTGGCAATGGTTTTTCCGACACACCGCCAGACCACAAATCAATATCAGCGGGATGCCTATAATTGATCATTTCCGTTATATTTATTCTCGAAAAAACCTTTTGATGTGATTCAATAAACCTACTCGAAAATGCTTTGATAGCGGTAGATAGTCTCATTGGACATTGTTCCAGCCATTTCTTCCCATGTGTTTGAAACGGACAAACCACAGAATTTCCTGAATTCCATGTAGCCGGGAAGACCAAATTCACGACCACGTTGCATGTTCAAGGAGACCAAATCCATCCCAAAACGATGTCCATCCTTCTTAAAGAGATGGTTGGTAACTTCTTGTGTAATTGAGTCATCCATAGCCTGTGCCACTTGGTTCATCAAGCCCATCAAATATTCATCGAAAACACCAGCACGGTACAAGTCGAAAGGACGACGAATCAAATCAGATAAACGTTTCGATGCTGTTTTGGATGAAATTCGAAAACAAAATATTAGATTTAATAATTATTTATTTCTCAAATTCTCATATATTAAGAGGTTGAATGACATACAAATGAATTTGTGTGCTTTCGACCATCGTTCAACGGCTGTTGGAAGCAGTGAATGACCGAAACGGAATGAAGCTGCAGCGAATGAATCGATGATGCTTGGATTGATCTTCGGGTCATAGCTGAAATCAGTGAGAATACAATTAAAAATTCAATTCCCGCTTCAAAATGACATTATCTCACCCATCCCAATAGCCGTCTTTAGCAAGCACCAGTCCAAATTTCTCCATAACTTCTTTGCCCAATAAAATTGGCAGGAATTCATTGAATGTAATATGTTGAATGGCGGCAATATTGATGCGACGCGCCTCTTGGAACAAAGTTTCATCATCCCAATGTGGATTGACTTCGGCCAATCCTTTGGCCATCAAATTGTGATTTCGTGCCATTAAAGTGTGCATGCATGACAGCACCAATTGTTCATTTACCCGAATTTCTCCAGCTTCGAAACAATACACACTTTTGTTTGGCCGTGTGCATCCCTCATCTGGGAAGTCCAATTTAAGTGGTAATAAGTCTTTCAATCCGTATTCACGGAAAACTGGATTCATGCGCAGAAAACCACCCTGGCCTTCTCGTAATTTTCGTGAAAATTGCTCTTTGACACCGTAAATAGTGTTTCCATCAATCACACCAGTCAAGGTATTGAATGGTGCTCGAGAGCCTAATCTGCAACCGGCTCGCGGTGAAGGGAAAGCACGCACAAAATCGAAACACTTAACATTGAATAATCGATAGAAATAATCGTCATCTGGAATGCGGATTTCATTGCAGTATGGATGTTTCAAGTGCAAAGGCCGTTGGCAACATTCTTCTGGGTCGTTGCGGTTTCGCGGATCCAACGGTGTTCCGGTTAATGTGAAATCATGATCCATGAATTGTCCCCAGGAAATAACCATGACTGTGCCAGCATGGTCGTGGAATCCTTCATCTGGATGAATGGTTCGGGAAACTACACGAGACAATGGCAAATCATGTCCAGTTATCGAAATTCTTGGCGCATTTATTCCGTCGGAGTAAAGTGGTCCGATCAAGCGTTGGAACGGGGTCATGGTTGCTCCCCAAGTCGGGTGCTCAAGGTTGTTACACAAACCATCGAATCGACGGTATTTTCCAGCACGACAATCGACACCTGACAAAAATGGTGGACATACTTCACGGATTAATGTGCGTGAGGTGTCAATTTGTGGCAAACCATTCTCGATATCTTCGTACGACAGTCCATATCTAACGGGGATAAAAAAAAATATTTTTTGATATGAAAGTAAAATGAAGTAAAATAAAAAAAAATCATTGAGTATTTTTTCCGTCAAATGTATGTTTATTTTCGATCTACTTCGTGAAAACTACCTACACAGTTAAAATGTTAGCTAATTAACCAATTGAATGGCCACTAGCTTTGTCTATTTGCAAGAAAGAAACAAGCGACCAATGAAACTAAGCATAAAGTTCATGCTCGTTTTATCTCTGTTCAGTTCAATTTATTTACAGTTCCGTAGAATGAGTTTACTTTGTGCCAACGCGAATCCAATTCACACAGAATTCGTATATAGATCATTTGATTTACGAGCTGTTTTATTCAAAAGCGTGAATGAATGCGTGATAAACAAATGTTAATAACAATTAAACATTGTAAACAGCTCGAGAGCAAACTAATCAAATAGCTGTTCGCTTTTTCAACTTTTTCAATTCAGCACACGATTGTATCACATTTTTTTCTCTCGATCATATCGATTTCCAATGCGAAAGATCGTTATTCATTTGGATTTGACCACTATAAAAGGTTAAGTTCACCGTTATTTAAATTGATTAATGAGTTTTCCATGAATGTTATTCCCGGTCAACACTCAAAAACACTCTCATTTCAAAGTTCGCACAGCTATGAAATGATAAAAAAACATTTTTTTAAGGCTTGTATGATTACGTGCTGGCGTAAGGAGTGGGCTTTTTGATGTGCGATCATATCTAGTTAATGCGTCGGAGTGAATTTACTTTTACTTTCGCCTACTGCTGTGGCAATGTCTTCAATTCGGCGGTTGCTCTTGAATATAGTGCAAGATGTAAATTGGAATAAATAATTTGGAACATTCAAATGCCGAACTATTTTCCATGGAAATTTCCGCGAAAGAGAAAATCCTGCGGGCATAACGCATGTGCGGTAGGGTTATCGATTAACTTGATCCAAATGAATGATGATAACTCTATTTAAAATACTTGAAGTGCAGTTCTAAATGGTGGGCATCTTGTAATTTTGCGGAATAGTCGTCGTGAGGCTGTGCGAAAGATTCACGAAGTCGATAAAAATAAATTGGATTTTAATAATCCATTTATTATCGAAATAATTATCTGTTTAATAATTGAAGACTTCGGGTGTGCACTCACATATTGAAATAGACAGTGTATTTGTCTATCGAATCAATGTATGGCCAGCGGCTAGAAATCTAATCGCTCATCTTGATCTGTTTGAATCAATCACTATTATTACGTGTACACACAGAAATTGGCTAGTTGCTGGTTGATAGTATATTAAATTACATGTCACATGATTTTATTACATGCTATATCGAGATCGCATTTGAATATTCAAACTGACAAATTGATGTTCGCTCATGCAATGCAACAGATGGAAACTATTGGCGAAATGTGAAAAACCGGACTTGCGCCAGCACCGCAAGCATCTAACCACGCTTCCTTCCTCTTAAACTGATTGCCCATGCAATTAGAATCATATATGCAAAGTTCAAACGAATATTCGATAAATATTCGCTGTTCATCGTGTTAATTTCCATAAAACCACAATTCATCCATTGGCAACTGCACAAAGAGATGAACAATGCCTTTTGTTTAACAGAGTGTTAAGCATGGGAGTTTGCAACGTTTACTCAGATAAATTGTGCATGAATAGCGTGTGCGTACAACAAAACTCACGCATTTTGAAATATCGTTTAAATTTAGTCATTCAGTGTTGTATTAATCGCTCGATCGACTATTAACCAATTTTGTTGAGATTTTTTAAATATAGTAAGCTACTTCTAAATACTTAATTAGAGTGATTCACAGCAAAGATCAAGCTTGCTAATCCGCCAAATTTTTTGTAAGCTTGCAGGCAATATTAAGCAATGTATTTAATGAAATAAATCGCCTTTTATATACAACGAGGGAATTAATTACTTCATTTTGCTGCATTCAATGCAAATTTCGGAAGGTTTTGAATTCAATACACCATTTTAAGAGTCACTCTTTCATACAGAAACTTTATTCACCAGCGTTTTTTTCTTGATCTACCACAGAATCAACGACTATTATTATTATGCTCATGAGCGCTGCAATTGCAACCGCACATGCAATGAAACAATGCTCAGGCCGTTAACGAAACTTTATGTGTGTACTGGTTCCTCAACCATTTCGGTTTTTACACCCGCTAATTATTGATATTATAAAATTAATTGCATTAATTCATAACAAATTATCGTGGCTTAATTGTATGCTATAAATGTTTTGGACCGAGGTAAATTATTGCTATCACCAAGAAATCGGACAAAAATGACTTATGACGAAAATCAAAATACAGTGGAACTTGGATTATCTTTCTCCCGCTTAACCTTAGCTCAATTCTCAGATTTTTTTTTTTTTTTTTTCATTCTGTTTTGACGAATCACTGTTCGCAATGCATAAATTCTTCATTTGGATCCATTTTTGGAATGAGAAAAGGGCACTTGTTGTTACTTCGACCGTCAATACGGCTGTGATGTCATTTTGTTATTGTGAACATCAAAGAATATTGGAATTTTTTACAACATTTAAATTGAAAATTTATGAGTTCTCAATTAACCGTCTTGTTCTCGTGCCTGACGGATAATCAAAGTTCCACTGTATAGCGAATATACAAGCAGAAGTTGGAAAATGTGAAAAAAACAAAACAAAATAGTGAGTAAAAAAAGGAAATCATATGATACAAAATTTTTTTGGGCGAACAGAAACCAAAATTAAATAAAATAAGTGAAGGATGAAGCAATCATGAAAATTTGAATGAAACAAATAAATGATTCAAATTGAAATACATACGTTCTGGCCAACTGAATAGAGATGTCGAGCAGAAGTTCGCCAACTGTAGCGATGTCCTCAGTCTTCCATTCGCCTTTCGGCTTTGACACATCTTTTAAATTGAAATTGATATTTTAATATAAAGCATCCACTTTTAGAAGCGACATCGAGCAGAGAGCCCTTTCTAGATAATGCAATACTTACGAATTCTTTTGCGTGCGTCTAAATAAGCTGCATTGATAGCATCATAGGTAATGCAAGTCTTCGTTGTGTCTTGAATGCTATTTCTGAATTAAAAAAATTAAATCAATAAAAATGTGCTTGAAAAAAAAATCAAATGACTTGTTAATGGGAAAGTGATTGGCACCTCAAAATTGAATGGCTGAACGAGATTTTTTGATCGCATATTTTTCAGTGACAATATTAAGTGAACTGAAAGCACCAATTGTTTTTGTCAAGGTGGCAAGGTCACTCTTCCAATATATTGTAGAATCAATGGTGTGAAATAGAAATAGAGTGGTGTTGAAACTCGAGCAAATATGTATTCACTAACGAGAGATGAAACCCCATTTGAAAAATCGATTCATGTATTTTAACCTTGTGGATTTTTTGTAATGAATTAATCACGTTTGTTTTTTTGTACTCATTCATTCGAATTGCTTGGGGTGACGTTGGTGACAAACGCATTTCACCTAACAGCAGTGACTTTGCTCGCCTTGGTTTCGATTTAAATGAAAAACATGTCGATAAAAATCCATGTGTTTTGCTCTAGTGGCAAAAACAGCCATTTATTTTTTTATCAAATGCCATTTTTATTGCGATAACTATTCATGTTCAATCCAAAAATATGAAATATGCAATGGGCTACTTACAATCCTCCGACTCGAAATAAATTCAGCGTATGATCGTATGCTGATGATCGCGCTCCACCAGGTAAAATCAACGCACATTCCGATCCTACCGTATTCAATTCAACCGGTTGCAAAAATTGAGCTAAAGTCGCCTTTGTCGTGAACACAAACGCAATTATTAGAAATCTAGAAATGAAATGGTTTGAATTAGCGATGGACATGGAAAACGCAGCTACGCTTCAAATTGAATGATGCAAAAATAATTTTGATGTTTTGTGTGGAAATTTTCGGCAGCAAAATTGAAAAATATTTTTTTTTTTGTATTAAATCTTTTTTGAATTTCCTTCTCTTTACTTAAGATTCATTATTGTCAGTTGATAAAATGAGAACATCTCCTTTCAAGATGCAATATTGACCGTATTTTTATAGCAAGTTGGAAGAAATTACCGGAAATTCCAGTTTAAAAATGTCAAAATTACGACTACTTAGAAATCATAAATATCGCCATCAGCAAGGCAATAATACGTTTTTCTCGAGAAAACAAACGTAAATATTATTGTGTCGCCAATGGTGAACAGCCGTTTCATTTTGCTGCACGAGAGCATCGCAAAAGAGTTTTGCGGGACAGCAAATACATATTCAAACATAAAACTCATTTATATGTTTCACGTTTAACATTGAAGAATAATAGAAGTGAATGCCATGGCACTCTGTTGATAGTTGAAGCTTTTCATTGCAGCTGGTACAATATTGGCCATGCATAACATCAGCCAAAGTAGGCTATTCAGATCTGAATCAAGCAGAATCATCAATCTTTTCAATTTGGAATTTCCCCTCAAAAAACAAAACCAGAAATGTCGACTGATTCAAATCAATTTTGAAGATTATTTTGTAATTTAAAATCTACTTTCACGCAAAATTGTTATATAAAAGTTCGTTTCATCCGTACATCCGACTATATTTCAGTTTTAAACCGCCGTTTACTTGCGCTGTGTACTTAATTAAAGATTGATCATATATTGTCTTTTTATTTACTTCAGCTGCTCAATCGAAGCGTGTATATGGCAAAACTTTCGTTCATTTCTAATCGTTTTTATTTTAATTTCTAACGAAGATTTCATTATGCGTCTATGTCAAACGCCACATGTTACAATTGATTGAGCTGTAGAAATGAAAATGAATTTCCTATTTTGATTGCAACGAAAATTGGAATATGAATGTAAAAGCTGCGAAAATGTGCTTGGCGGTAAGAGTCCTCTGAATGAAATCCACGAAAAATGAAAAAGAATTGGAGTGAAACTGAATGTGTTTTTGGTAGAGTAAAAGTAATCGATGAACCGTTAAAAAGAAGAGATTTTTGTAGATGAAGTGTTTCGCCAAATCACACAAACGGCGTAGAAACATTCGCTCACGGACTCGTCACTTACCGAACTCGCCGCTTGAGAAGCCGTTAATCCAGTTTCTTGTGGAATATAATATTGTGGCATTCTTTTTTCGATGTTTTCTGTTTGCCATCGCTGCGCTGCGCTGTGCTTCATCATTTCATACAGTGTGCTTTACACATATCTTTACACCCGTTTTCATGGAAGTCAATTGAAACGATCGTTTTATATTTGCACGCATCGTGTGTACATGCAGTTTCGCACACTGGCACGCAGTAAATGGCAAATCATTTAAGTGCGTTGGCCAACAGAAAAAGAGTTGATAGAGAAAATTTTCCAGCTCAGAAAGAGATGCTGTTGTTGAGATGATGATTTAAAATGCATTTTGCTTATGTGATCCACATGTTCGCAGCACGCGTGCAATTCGAAGGAGGAGAACCAATCAAATAAACGTTTGAAAAATCGCCCGGATACCTTACGACGCAATCAGACCTGCTAAAGAGCTCGCTCCTGTCTCTTCGGTCGAATGGACCGGCTTTAGGCTCGTTTACCGGGAAAATTATTATTTTTAAATGCAAAACCACCAGAGAGAGACACTTTTCTTCCGCAACGAACTCAATATGCAATCTAAATTGATTTATTAACAGCGCTCGGATTTGCTCACGTGGAAATGATGTTAGATTTGTTTTCATCTACCGGTCTTTTTCTGCTTTCAATTTCAATTTCAACTGAATTTTTGTACATTCCGTCGAACGTATTATTGCCATTGCACTAGTCGGTAGTCACAGCGACTTGTTACTTTTTCGATTTGGATTATTTACAATTTGAAGTATCGATCGGTTAAGCGATTAACGCAGCACACAATCGTGACCGCTGTCTAAACAGGAGATGTCAGTTGTACATTTGGAGCGAACAATTCAACCGCAACAACTTGCCGCACTTTTATCGATACGATACGATAAATTATATTAATATTAACTAAAATATACTTTACGACCACACTCGCATTGGCGCGACATTTGTCTTGATTTATGCAGTCCATTTAAACGCGAAAGGTTAAGGTCAACTTGCGATGAAAATGAAAGTTGCACGCACTTTTTCAGTTGCGTACTGGAAATACCGATTAATCAGAACTGGGAGAATAATTATATGCGTATTCACATATAATTAACTGGAAAAACGAGCAATTGTGATGTAACAAAGAAAGTCAGTTTTCTTTGCATATTATTTTCTCTTTGTATTTCATTTCAATCTTTTTCCAAGAATTCGAGGAAAACGTGCGACTGTTTTTGTGCTGGACCAGGAACTTGTTACCGCAGCTATTGTGCACCACAAATAAATTCAATTGTTCACATTCCTCCAAGAGATTTCTTTTCAATCGCGAAATTGATCTTTTTTCTCATTGCTGGCATGGCTAATACATTGTGCCGGAGGTCCGACTCTTTCATGGTGCAGTGAGCATTACTGAGAGTCTGTAATCATAAATCCATTGTCGCTTGGTGGCAATACAACATTGATTACGAGTTGCTGAGAACAATTAGCATATTTCTGGTATTTTTTTTGTCCATTTTCGTACGGGCATGAGTTCACCAGAAGCGATATTCAATCCGTATGCATTCAAGTATAATCGAATCTTCGAGATATCCAAAATTGCTGAAGACAATTACTTTTCCTTGGCCTGATTCGAAAGAAACATATTATCGACAGCTTTCGAACTATTTTCCGTGCCATTTAGATAACAATGCAAAGATGAAAAGGCAAAATGTTCTGTTGATAGCTTAATTATATGTGCTGAAGCTACATATAATTTTGTTGCTGATTGCTCAATTACACTTTTGTAACGATTTTATCATGGAACACGAAATGTTGACAAATGTCCAGAATTTTTATGATTACCTTAACAAAGTTTTATTTTTCAATTCGTTTCTACGTGACTACTGAAACAGAATCAATTATGAAACAAATCTTGAAAGAATTAAGCCTCGAACCCGCGCAAATTTTGAATGTCTTGTCAATTAAACGGGATTTCAGTACAAAAATTGTGCTTTATCAAATGATCACACATCATTTTATCGAAAATTGTAATTAAAAATAAATAATGGCATTAATTAATTCTGGTGCGCGGCCAGCTTTTCGCAAAATAACCAAGATGCGAGTGTTAATTAGCAATTAAATGTAGCAATGCGCAAACCAATTCGTGCATAAATTAATTGATCTGCATCGCACATTCAGATATGATCTGCAGAGTGTAAAATGGCCGGATTAGTTTTGCACACCGAAGAAAAATGATGAGATGAAATGACAACGACGACTCAAAGACACAACGATTAAATGAAGATTTATGTCATTTAATTATGGCACGTGGAAAAGTCGAGATTGAGCCGCAAACATTAATCGATTTATTATAAAGCACATTTCTACCGGTTATTAATTTCAATTATCTTGTGTCTGAATAATTGAAAATTCAACCGTTTGTTTTGCAACAATGTAAAATGATTTCGCAGCAAATATTCATTAGAGGTTGGCACCCAATAAAAATCTATTGATTGGCCAATTTCCAATTTCTTCGGATTTCTTATGCCCATCATTCTTTCACGATGTGGAGAAAGATTGCGAAATTTCAAACGAAAGATGTGAATGAGTCGAATAAGAAGAGATTATTGATCGGAAACCTCCGTACGTGCTAATTGAATTGGACAACAAACAAATAACGGTCAATGGTTTGACTTGCTAAAACGGAATTATTAAAGTCATGTCAAAATATTGAGCTTGAAAAAAACATCTTTCACTTCAGAGATATTCTCATTATGATCAATCATCAACTGACATTTTGACCAACTTTATGGTTATTTCACCACACTTTCGTTTAACGTTGCATTCTTTTGTGATCACCACTAATAAATTGGATTTGAAAATTTGGAAAGAAATTGATTTGTCAAGAAATGAAATTTACAAGCGAGATTTTAAAGAATGAGTTTTCTCTCATTTCCATTGTGCATTCTAATATTTTGGTTTTTTTCAATAGCTGATCACGCGCACTGAAAACAACGTTCGTTTCGAAACATTGAAAAATGATCTCCAAAATTGTTACTTACTCAAAAAACATTTTGGTAGTTGATGCAGTGAACATAAAAAAATTCCATAAATTGTCGATTGATGTAAAAAATGCCCAAGAAAATTGTCACTATTAACAAGCAAAACAATTACTTTGGCGAAACAAAGTCCCAACCAAATTATTTAATTTTGTTTAGCTCCAGTTCTTTTCATGGCAAAAAATGCATATTTATTCCACTTTATCCTATTTCTTCCACACTTTTCTGTTTACGTCTATATTATGTTGGAGTAATAGTTTTATTTGAGTCACTTCAGTTACACGATGTAGCTCGATAAGTTTCAGTTTCTGTTCAAAATTTAGTAAACACTGTGCCAACGCCGTGAAATAAAATCAAACACTTTAAAGAATAAACTGGACACAGAGCACCAAGTTGTGAGTAATTTTCTCTCTTTTTTTTCTTAGAAAAACCCGACTGCTTCGAGTAACGGTTCACCAGCAACTGAGGATTTGAAAATAATTCAAGAAATGAAATAGGAAAGCGTTGCTTGAAAATCTCTTACCCAGACCAAAATCTTTCAGTTGCCTTTCCAGTGCTTGGGGAACGATGGAGAGCCGCGTGCCATACCATTACGTGCCACAAGATCTATCTTGCAAACAACGACTTCCATTGGCAGGGGAAATCACGAACGTACAATTTCCAATGCACACTGTTGCAAAACGATATACACGACGATAGTCGCTTTCAGCACGCAGAACGGAGGTGTGATAATCGGCTCGCCTCGAAAGAACAGATGTATAGCAGCGTCTACATTCTTGGAAAATAAACGTGTCTGCTCTCGATAACGATACATTTGCGTTTATGCGAAAGAGATAGCGCTTCAGATCATTTGTAACGGCATTTTGAGTAAAAATTACAATGGATCAGATGCTTTGAACCGATTACTGTACTCTGCGAACAATTACGCTCGTCACTCGATAGCTTCACATGAGCAAACGGTAATGAATTTAAAATCATGATAAATCTAGGCAAGGTTAATTTGGATTTCAACTCAACACCTTTGGCTGTCGAAAGTCAAACAAATTATTTAAAATTAATCATATGGACCAATTTCCTTTATTTATTGATTTAAATAGACATTTGTTTCAGTTCATTCAATTTTTTGATTGAATGAAAAGCCGCTGTTCAGAATAGTGATCAATCGCAGAGCATTGAATACAAAATCAAATAAAAAGAGTTTCACATTTTAGTTGTTTTGATTGACTGTGATTGACTGGGTTTTTAGGTTTCTTTTGACAAACAACGAAAGAAAACAAAAAAAATGGTTTTTATATCCTTGTTCGCCGATATTATCAATCGGCCTATTTTAGTATATTTAAATAAACGCCATTTAATTTGTTGTTGTCATGCATAAAAGGGTCAATGTTATAACCTAATCGCTGGCGGCAAACCATTTCACGAATGAACGAATTTCCATTAATCTTTATTATCGCTTGTCTTCAGAAATGTTCAGGTGAAATGCTTCGACTTATATTTGCTTCAAGGCCTATTTGTCGGTTCGATCGATTATTGCAAAAATACTCTACAAACAATTGAGACTCGATTGTGCGTGTGTTTTGTCCGAGTTTGATCAGCATCATGTTTCTCAGATGATAATATCATGTTGAGTGTTTCGAATTCGATGCAAGAGAAAACTTTAAATACATGTCATTTCACAACTTGCCTTAATTTTTATCATTTACGCTGATTTTGCATATTGCACGTCGTCGAATGACAGTGTGCGATCAGCGCGATCGTAGCGATTAGTAAGTGTATAACATTATTTTAATGGTTTCGAATTGTTTTATTAAGCTTCATTCGTGTTCGCATTCAACGGCATTTCTTACACGAACCCTGATCTAAACACTCCGTTTAATCTTCCAGTTCTTTTTTTTTTGCTGCGCTCGCGTATCTTGGAATATTACATTACAAACTAAAAATTGTATTTATGAAAAAAAAGATGTGTGAATAAGTAAATAAAGAGAATTATTAGAATAATCGAAAATGTATGTACGATTTTTTGTAGCTATGATAATTTTTCATGATGTAGGTTGATATTTGACGTCAAGTCAGACTTGAGGCTGCATTTCATGTATCATTTTTTTGCAATCATTTGAAATGTAAATTAACGCCATTTGTTTTTGCTCTGTCGATCGATGTAATTTATGGAATTTATCATTCGTGCGTTGCCAATCCAAAAATGTCGACTGTCTGAGGTGTGAATTCAGAGAGTATACGCTTTTTTAAAACACGATCTGACATTCTCGCTGATGAGCGATTACATTTTTGTTGGATTCTATCCGGTCTTTAAAATCCGACCTGCCCAACAAAGTAAGTTATTCGATATATCGATTGAAGGCAGCGAAAATAAACACGTCAGAATTGGCTAGCCATTCGCTATTGACAAAGCCTTTGCCATTTACCAAAATTCGCACAAGAAACAAAAACCAATTTCATTTAATCGGCTCATAAATCCAAGCACTTTTACTTGCAGCTGCACCCGTTTTCGCCATCGGCAATTGCGATGCATAAAGTTCATTCCATATAGACAAAATCAAATAGCAAAATCAATTTTTCACCGCAGTCACACCGAAGCTCATTACAAATGTAACACACACATTTTTGCATCGATAGCCATTTTAATTAAAATAGTTGGCCTTTAATGAACATACGCAATATTCATTTGATTGCGAGCACATAAAAATTATTATTATTACACATAACCTTCGTCAAGCAAAAATTGGCAAAAATTTAATCTTCGGAGAGAAAAGTAAAAAAAATAGTCGGAATGGACTCACAATGCAGCTGAGTGCAGGGTTTTTGCCAAACTGTGAACACTAATTGACGATTAGTGACGACGGATGAAAAAAAAAAAATGTGTGCACTGTAATTTTTTTCGCCTGCTGTTCAATCTTTATTTTATAACTAATCAAATCGCTTATACACACGAGCACTGAGCGCACACAATATTTCCAATGCTTTTATATTCTAAATAGATTTTGGTGTTAGCAGAAAAACGAACGCCTATCGACCAGTACATTTGTTTCATAGAGATTTTATGTTTTTGCTGCAATTAACGTGATATTCATAAATTCTAACACGAAAAAACCACAAATGATAAAGCACAATTTGCATAATGAGATCCAGAGCCCAGACTTTGGTTTTAATTAAATCCACAATTTGTCTTATTTAATATGGCCAAAACCGATAAACGATTAACGCAAATATTATAATACCGATAATTCACCAAACATAAAATGTTGCATAAGAAAATTATCCCAAAATTGGTGCAAAAAAGAATCCAAAAAAACTAGATGAATTTTTTTGGAATTTTTTTATTTATTTAATTAAAACATAAGAATTTTATTAAACGAAAACTTGTTTTAAAGTAAAAAAATCCGTTCGATTCACGCAACTTTTCTTGAATTTGATATGGTGGAACAATATTGCCGTGCAATGTTAACATATGTATTTCCGATGTAATTCCAATTCAGTTTTGTTTAATTATTGAAATTGATCGATTGGGCCTATTTCATTCGGATGAAGCTGCATTTACATCATAAATTTATCTGTATTATTATTCATTTGTTTCGATTCCGAAAAGCTGGTCGTGTGAATGTAATATTCATTTTTTCCCCTAACATAACGATAATAATTAGCCGCAAAAAATAAAATTGGCAAAAAAGAAAATCGAAAAAAACGTTTGACGTATATGAGCTTAGATATTGATCAGTGATCATTTAGCTCGAAAGTGAATTACGATTTCAAAATTGGAGCCTATCACTTTGGGCGATCGCCGCTCCAGCCAAAAATCGCCTCAGAAATCAATTACTTTCGTGAATGCTTCCATCTAATTTTTTCTAACAATCCATTATAATATTGGTCGGCGTAGATTTCGTTTCTGTTACACGCATGTCACATTAAAGCAAAACATGTATGTCGAATCATTGGGCTTTCGGTCCAACTGAAAAACATATTGTAAAATGGTACATTCGCTACCAGCCTGCATGACATCGTCGAAACATGAATCAATTTAATGTTGCGTATTTCGTTAGGTGAACCGACAAAACTCCCACCTTTTTGAACCAATTGCCCAGAAATGATCACCGATAAAATAATAATTGACAGATTTTAATCTATTTTATCTTTGATACATCAATTGAACAAACACACAGCGAATGACAAACGATTTCAAAAATTCGCGGCGAAACGAAAGTGAAATACACGCTGAAATGAAGTTTGAATCACAGTTCGCAAAGGCTGGTGAAACAAGCTCCGTCAATTCACTCCCTTAAATTCCAAATTCCGCAGGAAATTGGTCACCACCACAAAGTTCACTCAATTTGTTTTGGTCAATTGCATTTCTTGGTGGGAACGTTGTTTTAGGTTTTGTTTTTGTGCTAATTTTTATTCATCGATGCGAAGGCTGATTAAAATATATAAAAGCCAAATACTTGACCCAAACTTACGTAAAAATTAAATTGTAGAACGTGAATGCATTTGTTTTTCTCGTAAGACACTGGCAAAATAGTTTTAAAATACAAAAAATGCGGTCGAATTATCGGTCGTCGAAAAATCGTGCCACAATCATAGAGCATAAAGCAAGCTGGAGTCGAAATGAGAATGTGCGGTCGCAGCGACAGCGAAAAACGAAGGCGTGCGTATTTGTTATTCTCCTCAGAATGAGCAATGAATTTAACCCAACCAAATACATTTGCTTTGTTTTTTCTACACATAGAAATTTCACATTCAACTTGTTGTCGATGTTTCTTTTTGAGTCGTTGCTCCAGTATTTCACTAACATTTGAATGTATTCACATCAAAAATTTATTCCATGGTGAAGCAAAGATAAAGCAAACCGTAAAAATGTGCGCTTTTAAATGCAGATCAAATAACTCAAAGAGCAAATCCCGTGGTGCGTGCATGCAGCAGCAGCGGTGGCGGCGGCTGTAGTAAATGATGTAGAAAATGAACGGCTCGTATAAAATCAATAAATTACACATTTGTTAAGAAATAATAATTTTCCAAGTTACTAATAAATTATCGTTTAAAAATCGGTTCTCTTTGCTTCAATTTTTTTTGCCTTCGTTCGAGAAAAAAATATGTTTATATTGTCACCAACACGATTTTATCATATTTAACTAGCCCTTTAAAACATGAACGCGTTTTTTCATCAGCAACAAGAGCGATTGCAGAGATTGCACACGCCATAGCAGGAATAAACCGAGCTTGATTGCTTAATCCTGTTTTGAATTTCTAATCATATGAATTAGCTATTGTAAACTGTACGCACACTTCTTTTTGAAAGCGTCAAAGAGATAGCCAAGTATGACATTTATCCACGTGTTATTTTACTTCGGCTATCGATGTGAATCTTATTAACCATAAATCATACTGGTGCCACCGAACATAAGCCGCAATTAATGCGACTGAAATATGCCGATAAGGGAATGTCATTTATGGGGAAAATGCTCATAAATCAAATATGAGTCATATATCTTTCCATCGTATTCCGAATAAAATTTCGCTTGAATCTGTGGGATATTATTTGAGAGTGAGTTAGATAGTGAATTTTTTAGGATGGAGGGTGTTGAATACACGTTCGTGTGGTCTGTCTGATCACGAATCACATTATGTAAATGCTGGCAGTGAAACACTTTCGAGTGTAACCCAGAAACAAATGATTCATTTGTCCGAACTTTAATGCTAGTTCAGTTGAAAATTGTCGCATTTGAATAGTGACCACTATTTGAGAAATGTGATTGATCGATCCGGCTTGCAAAAACTCTTGTCATTATTGCTTATGGAACAATGCTCGAAATGATCATGAAAAGATGCAGTACTTTCCATCTTGCTTGTACAATTTAATCGTACACTGGCACGATTCGCCGTTTTTAATCCATCAAAGTTTGTTGCCGAGCAACACGTAACGCGATCATAAAGAGTAATCTTTCACTTAACATCGTAATAATAAGCGATTCAATAAATACAACCTTCTCAGATATGATATTTCTTTTACCATCGTTTTACATTTTACGAGTTCGCACAGAAATGAAGTGCGATCATGTCACGTTTTTGTTAAATTTGCTTTTCATTTTAGCTCATTGAGCCACAACCCAAGACGCCAAAGCATTTAAACAAATGCCTAACCAAATTGAATTGCTTTTGAGCAATCAACTTACTTGAACAAAGAGACGACATCGAATTGATATAATGGCTTCGAATGTTTTATTTCGATCTGAGGATTCTAACCACAATCGACAGTTTCGATTTAAAACTTATTTGGAATAGAAATAAAAATGGCAACAGTATTGGAAATAAATGGGAATGAAGCAAATATATGATTCTTAAATAGGTAAATGGTGTTCAAAATCATAGATTCATTATCGTGTATGTGCGACATTTTGCAACGTTCATGACAAATGCCAACATTCATAATTACCATCTGCTGGATATTGCGGCTGGCATTGCCAAGCTAATTTTCCGTTTGCTGTACACGCTGTGTACATCAACGCGTCACAACAAACCAGACAGAATTTTTATGTTTATTTTGTCGTTTCAGCACAGACATTCGAATGCGCGCAATCGAAAACACGTTCTCCGCAATGCATATTATCATTTTCCAGTGATACACAACACATATTATTTTTCCTTCTTTATGTAACTCAACAATTGATCTCGACAGTTCAGCATAGCGAATTGCATTCAGCATTAAAATTGAAACTAAAATTTTTCACACTTTGGCCGAATTCATCAGTGCTATTAATTATTAAAATTAGATTATTTCTTCAGACGCATTCGCTCGAGCCAGATCACAAGTTGAAGCCACGCAACATGCTTTAGTAGGTCATCGGAGTCATATTTGCATATAGTACAGTAATTGGCGCACAAATGTAAGTCTTTAAGCAATGCTGAGTGCCTTTTTACGGCATTTTTAATTCCTCATTCGCTGAAAATATCGTTGATATTTGTCGAAAAGATCCCATGAAATTCTTTAACTTTCTCGATTGAAAATTTTATATTTAATCTTTAAAATTATGACTTTATGCCCCCTGACGACCGATGCTACTCGAGACACCTTTTCACCAGATTTCAAATTTCAGAATGAACTATCAAATGGATAGTGCAGCTGCGCATTTCCACATATTAGCTCGCTGCATAGTAATCAATTATTCGTTGAAATTTAATCGATTCTAATTCGAAGTGTTTATGTTAATTCGAGATGGAAATTGAAGACTTTTAACTCAAACCGGCAATTAATCACACTGTTGCAATCATCGATCAACTTCGAATAAAAAGCATTCTACGGTGAATGTAGCAGCAAAATTTCATTTTTCCTTACTGACGAAAAAAAGTATTGCACTTCTATCGAATTATTTATGCAATTTGCATTCGCGCAATTCGTGGCGTTTCGTTTCAGTTGTTACTCCGCTGATATACATTACTGTGCATAATCTATTAATTGTCTGAAATTTCGTAAAGAAAATATTTGCGTTGACATTTATCTTACAATCGCCAATCGTAAATATGAACTCTCGTTGTGCACAGTTCAATGAGCGTGTTGCAGACAGAAGAATCATAACTGATCAAAATGGCGCAGGCAATCGCATAAAACCATAATTACAAATCGCCCGAAGCACAAATCTTTTAATTAAATCCACAAAACGATAAAACACAAAATGAATGTACGCGTTCCACTTCTTAGATGCAATGTGAAACAAGAAGACGGAAAATCACGCCAAAAGCTAAACAAGACTTTCAATCCAAACGGAAATGATTATATATGAATTTATAATTGTTAGCCAATCTTTAAGTTACAATGATTTCGAAATTGATATAAAGAAGTACCTGTTCTGGTTTTTACTACTGCTTATTGTACATATTTACTGATTTGGTGTTTATCAAAAATGTATGCGTTTTAATGCGTTTAGAAGAATAGAATTTCATCTTATGTTGATACAGTTTCGACCAAGCCACCGCATGCATGCGAATTCCTTTGTCAAAACAATTGAATACTTGAATAATCAAAATCGGCGCTGAAACCAGAATAAATTAGCACATTTTTACTCCAATGTGAAGTGTTCCTTCAAATCAAATATTTTTCTCCTTCCCATTGCATTATTTACATACAATAGCCAACATTTGTGGAACGTTTGAGCCGAATTGAAATGGTTGTTGTCACGTAATGTGATTTTGTAAAGCTCTCCAAAAATCGGTTATATCATATCATTCCTTCGGCGTTCTGTCATCGAATCAAAAGCACAAAGCAAAAATCATGTGATTGCAAATTGAAACAAATAACTGATATTAACCATCTATCAATCTGTTGGTTTGTACAGTTAGCTGGCGCATAAAAGACATCAATGCCAAGAAACTAATGACGAACTTTTCTCTGTTTCAATGATAAATCATTTCGTACATATTTCGTTTGGGGCGACATGATTATTCGCGCCAATCGTGTTTTCAATGAAATTATGCAAGCGAACTTGTAGCCGTGCTTTCAGTTTGAGCGCCAATAAGGGCGAATAGTGTTACATTTTTAGCTGAAATGTTGGTGTCTCACGTAGTTTATTGAGTCGCTGTTTTATTTGATGAGATGGAAGATATTACTATTTTGATTTATCACATGATTTATTAGCTCAATATTATAAGCCTTACATTTTTGAAAGTTTGCCCTTGAAATACAGAAATAAATCTTCTGGTGCTATCTCAAAACCTTTATTAATTGAATGGGTGAAAATGAAAACCGACCTCTAACTTTTGTGAAAATTAAAATGAGACTAGAAAAATGTGAACAAAAAAATGAGACCCGGAAATTTTTTAAAACAAAAATATGACCTGGAATTTTTGAAGAATAAAAATTTGATCGTGAAAATGTTGAGGATAAAAATGAGATCAGAAAACTTTTAAAATATGAATGTAGAACTGATACCAGACAATTTTGAGACCAAAAATGAGCACGGAAAATTTGAAGATAAAAATGAGACAACCGTTAAAAAAGTTCTGGGTCTCATTTTTATGCTCACTTTTTTTCTGGAATCATTTTAATTCTCATTTTTTTCTAGTCTCATTTCAATTCTCACAATAGTTGGAGGTCGGTTTTCATTCTCACCCATTCAATTTTCGAACGATCATAAAAATGAATCATTGATTTATTGAATGGGATAACTTTATGCAACAAGTTTTTGACTGTAGTAAATATAATTATTGAAAGAGGAAAATGATTGAAATCACACCAGTTTACAGTCTCCTTCATTGAAAGCCCTTCAACTTGTGATATATTTCACACTGATAACTATCACATTGCTCGTCGCTGTCATCCTCAATATCATTGCCGGCGAAAAAACATGTATTAAAAAAAAAACTAGTTCCAGTTGGTGATATCAAAGTTCGAAAGTCTGTAGCCGATACGGTCATCCATTCATCAGCCGCGTCTCTCTCGATATTGCCTACGCAAATACCTATTGCATGATCGACGTCCTATCTCCAGATAAAAATGCATCTTCGACGAACATCAATGTTCATACGTATATTCGCAACTAGTCGATCTTCTCTCCATTGTCATGTAACACTGAAATATTTGGATCGCATGGAATCGTCTTGTCAGTGTTTGCCGTTCGATTGCCAATTCAAAAATGAAGCACAAATGAACTCAGAAGAAGTGGCGAAACAAGAATCGGAAGCACAATCGCTTCGCTTTCGAACAAATTTAATATCATTATTATGATATTCTACTGAAAGTAAGGAAACGTGACCAAAATGTCAGCATCCCATGGTTCATCATAATGAGGTCAGGGCGTTGCAAAACAGCTAGTTTTTACTTTTCCGCACACACCACTGTGTGCGTATAAGTTTCGCGATCGGTCCAAAAAAAACTCTTGGAATGAGTTTTTAATACGTTTTGGAAATAACACCATTCTCACGCAAAATGTTCAAATTTCTCGCTCTGTCGATACAAGATTTAAAAGCTTGTGATGATTTGAGAAAAAAAAGTTCTGATGTCTTGTATTTCACTACAAGAATCTATATTTTCACGAGTTTTTATAGTGTTTTTTTCAATACTAAAATCAAAGTGAACATCAATAATGGCAAATAGTTCCCGTCTCGCTATTGGTAAGTTTGAACCAAATACTAATACATTCGCAGACATTGCACGGCTGATTTGTTGTATTAAATAAAACTGAATCTCATCATAACGTGTGACTTATTCTCATAGTAACATGATGATACGATAAGAAATAAACATAACCTATGAACCCGTAGACTCTCGGGAAATGTGCGGAAAAGTTAGTTTTACGTATGTATGACCATTTATTTATTATCAAATTATTTTGATACGTATTGTGATTTGATGATAAAAACAAACCTAAATGCTAAACGGCTGAGAGTATAAATGAAGGGGCGAACTCAGTCTGAAAATGGTTCTATTACCAAAAAGTATGCCCATCTGGCGATATTTCGCAAGTGAAACAATTGAAAGGTAAAAGCGAAGAACAAAATCCTATGCAGAGACATTATTGAACAAGAAACATCGATACCCCACGATTATTACACAGCGTGCATTTATTCAAGAGACGAGTGATGCAACGTATTATGATCTCTCATCTATATGTTACTCGTGATCATCCAGCTTCTCTCAAGGCCAATTACGACATTGGAACCAACTAAACATTGAATGGTAACGTGGAGGAGTGTCATGCAAAGTGAAGGCTTGCTCCTGGCATACGTAGCCGCACTGTTCGAACAAAGTATGACGTGAACCCAGGACGCAAGCCAAAAGCACCAATGCACTACGAGATATCATCTAGCCTGAAATCATCAACATGGATGTTTTCGGATGTTGGGGCTATATGTTTAGGACATAATTTCGCTTCGATTTGGTGATGTTCATCCTGACATAATTCGATTTTTCAAAGAATAAATGGGCATAATTTGAAGTTATATTGAATGTTGAGTGATGCCGGCTTAATTTATTCGTTGGTTACGTGAATTGTTACGTGTTCCTTAGATAAATTGTGATGTGCTCAACTACCCGTTTTGATCAACAGATGCACTAGAAAGACCCCCAAATAAAGAAATAACTGCGGATGTAATGCGGATTCACGGATAAAAAAAGTTTTTTATTGATCAAATGAATTATTTATAGACTACGTATTTGATATAATATATAAATTATGATTGAGGATCGTCATTTTTATCCGATTCAAATCGCATCAAAAAAAAAAAACGCAAAAAAGCTTTTTTATTCGCTTTTTTATCAATATTTTGAGAAGGTATTTCTATTCTGAGCGTTTCGTAACCGAGTTGATTAGGCATTGGCTACCCCAGCTGTTTTCCAATGTGAGCATTGGGAGGATTGGTTCTTGGCTAAGACCTCACGCATTAGGAACTTAACGGATTTTATACTCACCAGATTGGACAAAAACACGCTCCAATTCAACACTCAATGTATACTATACATTGCTACTTGATAAGCAACATAGTCGTTGCTTCAATAATTTGGCATTTAATACCGTTTGATCTGTTAAATTTTCTGTTGGATTCCTTTCCTTTTCTCTTATATCTTTCATTGTGAAGAAAATATGTGGTTGTGCGTGAAGTCTCCATTTAAATATAATGTTCATTAATAAATCATACGTTTATGGCATAATTTTATAGGCAAAAATTCTCCTAATTTCCAAGATGAAAAAATATTTTGTTTTTGCTGGGCGCAGAAAAAAAAACATTTAATTGACGCTATAAATCTTGTGGCTTTCGCTAATTCATTTAATCCATCAACAATTTTGACGATCGAGTATAGTATATTTATCGCGTCAACGGAAACTGACTTTCGATCGATCCGGATCAAACGACATTCTTCACTTGCAGACAGACGTTTGCAGGTTGACACATGAAAACAGCACTTCGAATCGATATAATTGATTCATGTGCTTAAATGCACTTGTGTTGACCATTCAATCGAGTGTTCTTATTGCTCCATAAAGTAAGTGACTGAGGTCGTGATACGTTGAGCCAGTGTTTCGATTGCGTTGGGTAATTGATTTTTTCCTTCACATTTTGAATTGACTGAATAACGAACAAAAAAAATACGTATGTATTCTATGACTAGTCTCGCTGGCTGGCTGAAAACAAAATTGATATCTTTGTAAACGTTGAATAAATATTTTTTGATTTATGCTAAAAATTTCGCAATGATACGGGCAAAGCCATTCACATTCACATTCGCATTCGCATTCGTATTTGAATCTGTTTCGAGCGTGCGTAATTTCTATGTTCGTTAATTAACTGCTAAAAATTGTAGCTGCTCCAGTCTAATATGCACTGTCATTTGAGAGTGCGCAATAAGTGCGTCCGTTTGATTTACTTTTCTTAAAAGTCGTAAGCAACGAGATCAATCATTTTGCGATGCAATGTAAAATCTGTTCAGAATTAATCGAATTCGAAAATTCAATTTGGAGTGAGACAAAAACATAGTTCGCGCACGGAACACGTTGCAAGATTGATTTTTCTCGTGGAACAAAACTTATTCCATTGCGAAAAAATTCGCACGTCGCACATTTTTCAAGACGCGTGAGCTCAAAATCGCGCCATTAATTCCCTGCAATGGAATGCGTGAGCGCGCGCAGGCAATGTGTCGCTTTTCAATTCATCTGCAAAGTATGTGCACTATCGATTGACAATTGGTTTTTAACGCACGTTTCCACCATCAAGGTAGTACCGATTAATTCAATTAAGATATAGTACATAAATATGCAAACAGTTGCGAAGTGCTATTATTTCAATTGATCCGATTCATGCAGCTGACAATACAGAAGAACCATCGAATGGTCATAATAATTTGCCATTTTTGGATTGCATTTTAGAACCCATACATCATTAAATTGATATTCGGTTGATTTTCAAGCTGCGGTGCTGGAGTCAGCATGTGCGTGACAAAATTGCATTCAATTTAATTCAGAATTTCCATAAATGTTCCGGCAAAACATGATCATTCAATTCCGATATATATTTTACGGTGCAATCGACTGGGGAAATGGTCCAAAATTGAGAAGTCGAAGGCGCAATAGCTGAGGTTAAAACACTAATTAAACGCTTACTATTCTAGTTATAAATAACGGAGGTGGCAAAATGCTTGCCGTACAAGGAAAATTTAATTAAAAACCTGCCCGAGCCGCTGAATTGACAAGAAAATATCTCTCCTAAAATATTCGGATCATTCATGAGAATTAGATTCTGTGCAAGATGCTGTTGCGTGACGGTGACGGTAATGGTTATGGTAAAGTAAAGCATTGATTTCGTTAGCTAAAGAACATTCCATCTAGTTCCAATAAATCAATATTTCAAATGTAGAACAGACACTGGCGGCACCCAAAAACACAATTTGAACAGGTTCAACATGATTTCGATAAACATCCAAATTGAGTGACATGCATTGTGCGTTTGCTTCGCGGCTTCGTCGAGATACTTATCGTATTTGCTCGATTTATCAATTCACAGTTTTTCGCCCTGCAACCATTCGCCAAATTACATCACATTAATGTCAAAATGAACAGTGTTATAGAATGTATTGCGTGAATGGATCCTTATCGAATGTCATTCACTTGAGGCCATTAGAATGTAATATAATTCAAAATTTCAACATGCTTTTGTCTCTAGAGGCGATTCAAATCTTAGCTTATTTAGTCAGCGTTCTTGTTGCGATGAAAGATAACAGACAAATTGAGATCTAAGAGTAGGCTCAAACGATTAAAATATATCAAATCACTGTCGGTCGTTGGAATCAATCAATTTTGAAAAAAAAAAAAATATATATGCGTATATTTTTCTCGTTACAGCCACCAATTAATTGTGTTGACGGCAATTGATTCGAAAATTGACCACGTTTTAAATTAGGATTCAAAGTTGAATATCAAACAAGTAATTGATTCGAAAGAAGCATACTGCTTTTTCACAGCATTTCGAAATTCCATGCGGCGAGAAATCGCAAGTACGACTGGAGTCCTTCACCCGACTGTTCTGTTGTCGTAGCTGTCACTGTCACAATAACTACAAGCTACAACAATAGCAAGTTCCTGTTTCGATTAGTTAGGAGGGCATTTTTGGACAATTCAATCCTTTTAATCGTTGCTTTGAGCGTGAATTGTCGGCTCAACAAATCTCACTCCGTTTGTTTCATATATTTCTTCTATCGAAGATATACGACAATCACAGGTGCATATTCCTAAACGTAAATCCAGAAAAACACAAAATAAATCACAGTGAACGGTAGTCCACGAGTGTGACGCAAGTCACCCCGAGTAAAAAAACCGCAAATTTCTAGCTATGAGATTCAGGAGTCCGATCGATGAGAATGGAATATCGTTGGAAAGCTATTAGTCATATAGATCGAAGAAAACCATTATATTTCGGAAATCGACCTCTCTACACCCTAGTTATGAAGGTTTGAAACCCTACCCCTTCGCGAAGCAAATTTCCTTCGAGTCTTCTCTTTAAAACGCTTCCAGCGGTATCATGATAATCGAAATCGGACTATCTGTTCAAAAGTTGTATTTGTTTCTCCTATGGTGAATTTGGTATGTTTTTTGTTTGTTTGTATTTATTGTTCTGCGATTCGGCTGAAACTTTCAGGGATGAAAGTTATTAAAAAATCAGTAACTTTGTCCATAGACCCAGATTTTGTTTCAGTACCGCAAGCGATATTGCAATATTATCACTCACGTGCCGCACTGTGCGATACTGAAACTTATGCAAACTTATGACCGTCCCGATGGTTCGCTTTGCCTGTCTACACTCACGCACCTTCACATCCATTTTATTGTTTATAATAAAAGTGAGAAGAAAGAAATAAGAACACAAGAACCAATTTACGAAAGAATGTTTGAGCTCGAAATTATTCAAATACAAACACGCACAAAATTTCTTTTAATATCTTTAAAAAAAGTTAACAAGTAAGTAAATGGAACTTAATTTTCCAATTTCATGGACACCTTTCTGTCGCGTAATTTTTTTTTTTTTGTTGTTATTACTGTACGATTGAATGGGTCCCACTAAACAAAATGAAACGTCTGATTTTCATGTAACGCAATCGGGATAAAGTGCACACAATTGAAAATTAATGTGCCATTTATGTGTTTTATGTAAAGTTAACGGTTTTAATTCGCATAATCTACATTCAATCCGTGTCATTTCCGTGCCTAAATTGTGCATAAAACAGAAGTGGAAAAGACGTAAAATGCACAAAACTGTAATCATCATCTGCTTTTGGTGCATTGATTGTGCACAATTTATAAAGAAAAAAAAAAAAAAATTACCGTCGGTAAACTGGGGTGAGATTGAAAACTGACCTCTAACTATTGTGAAAATCAAATGAGACCAGAAAAAATTTAAAACAAAAATGTGACCAGAATTTTTGAACAATAAAAATGAGATCGTGAAAATTTTGAGGGCAAAAATGAGATGGAGAAATTTTTAAAATTTGAATGTAGAAATGAGACCAGAAAATAAATAATAAAAATGATACAACCGGTAAAAAAATTCTGAGTCTCATTGGTATGCTCACTTTTTTCTGGTCTAAATTTAATTCTCACAATAGTTAGAGGTCGGTTTTCAATCTCACCCATTCAGTTGTTTCGAAAGAACATCTCAGTTGCGTCAAAATAACGAGCCACACAAAAGCGCTATCACCGGACATTCAATATAATCACAACATATATTCACTATCGATAATTTCCCTTTGCTTGAACGTGAGACGCATTCAACACGTCTCGATATTTTGGAATCTTTACATATATTGCATATTATAGTACACTTGTGCATAAATAGTATAAACAGAGGCGAGTGGCTACTTTGGTCTTCACTGTTTAAAATAATATAACGCTTCATTTGTATTGAGCATGTTGAACTGCATTTTTCTCCAACACACTGAAAAAACTTATCAATTGTATAAAGTTTTCTATAGAATTTACATGTTTTTAAGGATATTGTATAATTTAAGGGGTTTTTCTATGTTTTCTGTATGATATTTTTATGAATTTCCTTATAAACATGTATATTCTACAGAATACCTAATACAGTTGATAGTTTTTCTTTTCATTGCTGATTTTCGCATTTATTCAAATTCGAACCGCCGATGATGACGCATAGCGCCGAAATAATTTTACTGTGAATAGAACGGACACATTTTGTGAGAAAAAAAAGGTCTCGGTGATTTTCCAATTTATTTCCTTAAATATCGCCGAGTTGTCCTCCGCACATTTTGATTTATTTTAGGTGAATGAACTGTAATTCAATGAAACAAAAATGCAAGCAAAAATTGCAAAAATGTTAGCAAATTGGTTTTTGTTTGGTGTAAAACCAAATTCAAAGCATTGCTGTTGAGCCAGAAGTAAGGCAAAATTAATCAGGATCCGCAAAAGCCCACAGATCGTATGAAATCGTTACAGTAAATGAAGTGAGTCTCTATAACAGATTTTCTCTCTGTTGAATCATTTCAATAATTACCATAATTTTGAAAACAAATTAATTTTTCTTAGAATTTCAAAGTATTGTAAAATTATCACAACTACTCTTTAGTTCTTTCATTCAGTGAAATCTTTACTCTGAGATTCAAAACTCGTGCTGACGCTATCCATTTCAAATAGAATTAACCATATCATTATCTACTTAAATTGTTAACGTAAAATATGTATATGCTTACAATAGTCAAGTTTTATCAACGATTGGTGAACAACTATATTTGAGTGATGAATGGGGCGGATTTTTATTTCTTATTTGATTCAGACGATGAACAAAGTGAACGAGTTCAGGTACACAAAGTATTTCTGACGCATATTTGAAATCAGACAGATATTCGAATTATGATAAAACAATTCTGAACTTCATTTTGAGGCTAAATTGTTTGAAAAGAACTAAGGTGGTTTTTGAAGCGAAAATATCCTGGGTAAAATCGCGATAGGGCGCGTAGTAGACTACGCTACGTGTTCTGCATAGCGAAGTTAGGGCGCGTAGTCTCGTCGCTGCGCTCCTTTGCCTTTGCACGAGGGGCTATTCATGGCAACAGAATATAGCGATATCAGTAAAATAATTGGAAGGCCAGGATTTGAATCAGAATTGTTCGTATGAATGACACGAAAACACTGGTTTTCAACAATATATCTATGAGTTATAGGATCTAATAGCTCTTTCTGTTAAAAAGCCGAAGTTAATATGACTATACTGTTGCCCTCAAACAAAGCCGATGTCTATTACAGAGGTAAATCAATTCTTAACAAAAACATGATGTGTGTCAAATTGTCCACTCCATTTGTTATCAGACCATATCTCGAGTATGATATCCAATTGGAGTTCTCAAACACGAAGCGACAGTATTGCAGTCTGCAAGAAACAAAGTCTGAAGTGCGACTGGATGAATATGCTATTATATACTTGAATGACAAAACAATAGTTGATTGAGCGAATTTCAAAATATTTTTCCGATACGAATTTTAAAATATGGTTTCGTAGCTCATAGAAAATGTGTAGAATACGCTCACTTATCACGCATTAAAATCAAAAACTCTAGCATAAACTTATTGTACATAAATATGAAATAAAAAGATTTCTAAGATTATTGTTTTGTTTATTTATTTCAAATATTTTTTTTTTTTGAATAAATCATTTTATCATTACCATCTTTGATGCAGCATTTGTATTGGCTCGCAATGGAATTGGCTGGCTAAATTAAATAAAGCTGCAAGTGAAATACTGCCCAAAAAGTTTTGCATGAAATTCTCTCATTCCAGTATTAATTTGTCGATTGTTACTGTCCCATCGTAATGTAAACTCGGCATCTTGAAATCTGCTAATTAAACGCCTCTTCTCATTTCACTTCAATCACCTTTTTATTATCCATTTTACTTAAATGATTGAGAAATTCAAAAATATTCCAAAATCATTGAGTCATCAAAGAAAGACGAAACGTTGTCTTTGAAATCCAATTTCACACGTTTCTTCTCGACTTGCTCGCACACATTAGCGGCCAACTTCACGTTTATTCAGCATTTTCAATTGGCAACACTTGACCATTGACATTTTTTGCACCAATAAATATTGTTTGTCAAGCATTTTTCCAGCTGTCATATGTGTAGTATACAGACTCTAAAAGAAATGTGGAACAAAGCTTCTTAAATAGAAGCATTTTATTTTAGTCAGACCATATAAATGTCAAATTAACCGAAAAACTGTAACACAACGCCCGTTGTCCGAAATGAGACTGATCAAACCCAAATTCGTGAATCACAGCGGTAAATTGAGATCGAGAATTCATGTGTTCTGAATGTTCAATTAGCACCGGCTATTCGCAATGACGACAATGTTATTGTTGATGCATCGATATTTGGGTAGTGGTTGAAATTCATAGTCATTTCCCGTTTTAGGAAATCCGATATTTTCCATTGATATCCATCCGGATGGGACAAGATTTGCAACTGGTGGACAGGGCACTGATGCCGGACAAGTGACGATTTGGAGTTTATTGCCGGTTGTTGATGAAAATGCAGAAAATTCGGAAACGGTATCGAAAAAGCTGTGCCAATTGGACAATCATCAAGCATGTGTAAATAGTGTACGATGGTCGGCGTCGGGAAGTACACTTGCTTCAGGCGGAGATGACAAGATTATAATGCTCTGGAAGCTTGGCGTGGGAGCATCCGCCGTGTTTGGCAGCGCCGGCATTTCGAAAAGTGTGGAAAATTGGCGATGCCAAACTATTCTTCGCGGTCATTCAGGTTAATTCACACTTTTTTTTTAGATGAAGAGCTATTGTTCCGTTCTGAAAAATGAATATTTTGTTGTTTTTGCTCGTAGGTGACATACTTGATCTTGCTTGGTCACTTCAGGACCGATGGCTAGCCAGTAGCAGTGTTGACAACAGTATTATCATTTGGTGTATGAACAGCTTCCAATCAATCACTACGCTCAAAGGACATAGCGGTTTGGTGAAAGGTGTTGCATGGGATCCAGTGAGTGAACTTTATTTCAAATTGATCCCATCGAATTCATTGAAAACTCCAAGCGAATAATTGTTTTATTTTTAATGAAAGGTTGGTTCATTTTTGGCATCCCAAAGCGATGATCGCACACTGCGAATTTGGCGTACAAAAGATTGGGGCTGTGAGAAAGTAATAACCGAGCCGTTCGACGAATGTGGCGGTACAACGCATGTTTTACGACTCTCTTGGTCACCAGACGGTCTATATTTGGTATCAGCGCATGCGATGAACGGTGGTGGGCCAACTGCTCAGATAATCGAACGAAAAGGGTGGAAATGTGATAAAGATTTTGTTGGCCATCGAAAAGCCGTCAATTGTGTGGTATGCATTTTTCAACTTTTAGTCCTGAATTTTCTGATTATCTGCCTTGTCGACAAATAATTCATCATTTCGATATAGCGTTTCAATCAGTCGATCTTGTGGCACAAAGATTCATCGAAGAAAAAGCAGTATTGTTGTTTGGCAATCGGTTCAAGGGATCGGTCAGTGTCAATTTGGTGTACGAACTATCAACGGCCATTGGCTGTAGTGAACGATTTATTCAGCGACAGTATTTTGGATTTATCTTGGACTCAGACAAAAGATCAAACCGTCCTACTGGCATGTAGCACCGATGGGACAATTGCCGCTATGTTACTATCTGAAGATGAGCTTGGAACATCACTCTCCCTTGAAGACAAGGTACGAATATAAAAAAAAACCCAATCAATACTAGTGAATGACACGTCTGATTGTCGATATTTTCCAAATAATGTCAACAGAATTCAGTGTTTCAACGTGAATATGGGAAGAGTATTGATTTTTCCATGAATGAATCAAGCGTTGATAAAGGCATTGTGCCTGAATTCTCTGAACTATTGAGTGTGGATGAGAGTAAATCAACAGCTGAGCCAACAACCGTAGACAAAAGCAATGAGAACAATAGCAACAACAATAACAATAGCAAAAGTGTATCATTTGGTGATGTTGAAATGATTTCAGTGCCGATATCAACGAAGCCAGCGGTAATTCCGCAAAATATATCACCGGTCAAAGGGATTGAAAAACAAATCGAAACCCGTCGAGCCGATGGAAAACGTCGAATTACACCAATGTTCGTGCCCAGGTATGTCAAAAGTCATGGACAAATGACAGCGTTCTTTGCAATGTTAGACATTTTTAGCGGCAAATTGTTTATGTCAAAGTACACGCACACTTTTTTCATAAGTGCATACGCGCATAGCACAGAGAGCGAATAGTTTTTGTGAAGACCTTTTTGAATGTAATTTTTTTTGAACATCATTAAGTGAAATTTCATTATTTTTGTTTGTGAACTGGAAAAAAGTGATTTTTAAATAACCATGAAATTATTATTGCAAAAAAATATTTTCGATAGTGAACCTTCCAAAGATGCACCGATGATAGTGTCGTCGAGTAATATTTCAAATACGGGAATCGAAACCGAAACGAAGGAGCAAATGTCAAAGGACAATGTGGTTTCCGTCTCGACATCATCAAATAATAATAGCATTTTGGACACAAAAGTGATAGCAACAAATGATTCTTCGATACAGAAATCTCCAACAAATAGAATAAACAATGCGTAAGATGTTTTTTTGAATCGTAAACTTAACCTCAAATTCGATCAAAACAAACAAATGCTCTGTTTTCAGTCAACTTGATAATCGTCTTACAAAGATCGCTCCAATCAAAGCAACAATCACAGCAAGGATCGCTGTTAAAGATCCAGGCGATACTGATGAGCCAACGTTGAGACGAACTATTCTAAAAAATATAAGCGCTGGAAAAGCAATGCCATATACAAAAGTTGAGCAAAAGTCACACAATGATTTCCAAGTAAAGGTGAGAAATAAAAACGTTATTTCAGACATCTCCGTTTAAATGAGCCGTATTTTCGTTTTAATTAATTGCTCACTCAGAATTCACGTGAAACAATTGAACAAACTTTAATAATTGATGAATAAATTTTTCTTCTTCGCAAATTTAAGGTGCAAAATAATTTCGCAACAACATCGGCTGGCTCAATCTGCAAAGTAACTGGCTTTGTGATGAATAAGAAGCCAGAATGGGAGACGTACATTGGCTCACCGGTTGTCAATTTCTGTTTATGTGCCAAATACGTTCTCATTTGCAGTAAAGATTGCACCATACGATTTTTAGATGCACGCAATGGAACGCCAGTCCTACCGATTCTGCACATGCCAAGTCCAGTCATTCAATGTGTTTTCGTGAGTAAAAATACATCAAACCGATGTTTAACACGCATTTCAATTATGAATATATTTTCATTGTTTATAGAGTATCCACAGCGATTTGGGCGGTGTTGTTACCGAGTGTGGTAAAATTCGTGTGTGGAATTTGGCACAAAGATCGATTTACATCACAACCACATGCCACGATCTATTCCCGAGTACATCCACCGCGAGAACAATCGTTTCGTACTTCCATGTGACTGAAGCCGGTATTCTCTACGTTATGCTATCAAATGGCTGTGCTTATTCGTACAACAAAAATCTTGAAAGCTGGTAATTGATTGCACATTTTGATATGACTTTGCCAATAATATCAGTATTTCAATGAAATCACACGATATTAATGATACTGATTTTTTTTTCGTTGTTTGTTTTAAATGTAGGATAACACTAAATAGTCGTGATCCAATCATTCGCCTTGGGGTTTCATCACTGCCAAATAACCCACATAAAACAATGAAAAAGTATCCATTAGGATTGATTCAATCGACCACACAACTGCAACAACCGAATTCTCCAAATTTACAAGATTCGTGCGTGATTTTGACTATTTTTTCTAATGACATTCCCTAAAGAGTTCGTTTAATTTAAGAAACTTTGCTTCCTTAACTTCTAAAACACAGGTCAACAATTTCAACATGGCGAAATGCAGCTCGTTTATCATTCATTGAAAATCAAATCCAAACATGCATAGCAATTCAGTCAGCAGTTGAACTGGAACATTGGTATTCGCTGCTTGGCATTCATTTGTCCAAATATGGCGATGAAAAGCGAATTCGTACACATCTAGATGACTTACTTGGAACACCACACGCCTTGATGATGATCGATGAAGGAGAGCCGAAGAAAGAAACTATTTTGGTATGTGTTCAGATATATGTGTGAATTTTTGAAAATACCTTTGGCTAATCAACGTAATTCAATATTTGGGTTGCCAATTCAAACATTTGGGTTGCATCTTTTCGGAAGATGGCAAGTTAAATAAAGAGATTGAACAGTTTAGGGTTAATCGAAATAAAGTAGTAGAGCAACTTACATCAGAAACAAAGATGTTGATACACGGGTCAATTTTCAGACCAACTATTCTATGTGGTAGCGAGAGCTGGGGTGATTCTGAGAATTTGATTCATGATTTGGAAGTGTCTGATATGAAAGTGTTGAGAATGGTTTCGGGAGTCTCGCGCCACGATCACTGGGAAAATATAATCCGAAATGAAACGATTCGGGGGGATTTAAACGTCGATTCGGTAGGAGAGGAAGCAAGAAAATCCAGACTGAGATGGTTTGGACATATTAATCGCATGCGAGGAGAACGACTGCTCAAACGGCTCCTGTTCGCCGAAGCTAATGGGTCGAGAGGTAGGGATAGACTACGTAGACGTTATTTAGATTCGGTTAAATATGATTTGAATGCGGGGGGATATGAATGATGTGATGAAACTCAAAACTTGGCTCTCGATCGGGGTTTGTGGAGAGGTTTTGTTAGGGGTATATGAGGCAATTTGTTTCGTCAAATAGACCAGAAGCTGAAAGGCAATAATGATCTATAAATGCTTATTGTTGTTGTTGTAATCAACTTCATTTATTCAATTTCAGGGAATCGAAAAACACAAGATCCTGAAATGTATTTTGGATCAAATGAAGCAAGTTCCGCGATGGCAACGTATTTACATCGAATACTCTCAGCAACTCAAAGACTTAAACTAAATTTAGCAAACTTGTTCAAACGAAATAAAACGCACCGGAAATTTATTCTATTGTTTTTTTGATAGTGTTTATTTATTGATGGTCCAATACAGAAGCTGTTTTTATTTGTGTATAAACTGTATATATATAATAAATTTATATATATACAATCAAGATAAATTTCTCTGATAGTTATATTCATTTGTCCTTAAGGGCTAACGTGTAGAAAATGACAATACGGAAAGTGGTACTGAAGAGCATTCATTTGCGAAATTGGCCAATGGTCGAAAGTCCATTGTGGCTTTGAGCTCTGCTCGATTTGAAATGAAATTCCTTGCAATACACTTGCCGCATTATCGGATACGATTAATTTGTATATCAATACGAATACGGTTATTATATAAACGATACAATAATATTTAGTTTCTAATCAGTAAAATCATAGCAAATTATGTAATTGAATGTTGCGATTCATATCGACCAAATTTTTCTCCATATCTCTTTCTCGATCTTGTTCATACTTTATAGACATTAACATAAAATATTTATATGTAGCGATTTTTGTTTATAACTTTGCCGAATAAATTTGTTTAAAAAATTCAAATCTCATTCGATTTCAGCGAAAAAAATAAAATAATTAAAAGTAAGAAATTGATAAAAATTCAATATGAAGTAATTTAGAGAAATGTTTTCTTCTTCTCGGTCTACCGATCCCAAATTCTTAGTTGCAATTAAGAAGAAATCAAAATGTCTTAATCCAAATGAAAAAAAAAGAGAATTAACAAAAAAATTTAGCGAACTATTTATCTCAAATCTAATTATGCCAAAAACGTACACTTGTAAAATGACAACAAAGTGGTGCCAGTGTGCAGCTGAACAACAACGATATCACATGAACTGCAAACAGATCAATTGTGTGTTAATTCATTCTGATTTTCAGACGCTCTGAGTGAGGAATCCTAGACGATAGGGACATGCAAGGTACCGCTGTGTCCCTCTATTATTTCGAAGACAGTCTTGCTTGAATTTCAACTGCCCGAACTTGTTATTCGATAGCATTGTCCAGTTCACTGACAGTTAAATTTCAAATAAGTTATAAAAAAAATGAATTTAAAATTATATAGAGAAATAGTTTCTTTAGCACAATTTTATGATTTGAACATCCTCGAAATTACTCGATTTGAGATGTATATTAAAAATAGTGAACAATTGTCTTTTGTTTGTTGGTTCCCTAAAAACTTACATTTTTCTCTTCTTCAACGTTCAAAGAAATAAATATATTTTACTCTCATCGCGATTTTTGTTCCGATCATTTCCTACATTCTATTCTATAATTTCATCTGAATTCCACTGAATTCTTCTGCATGAGAACAAATTACATTTGTAACGTTCATCAACCCTTCTTCCTTCATTCTATTCTATTTGCGATGTCTTATTCTGCATTTGTTTAATTTTGCGTTCGCACACAATTATATATCTCCATCTCCAACGGAATAATTGGAATTGTTTTTGATTTTTCATCGTTACAGTTGGAAAAATGCACTTGGACACTTTTCGGTTGTTTAAGCGCATATTTGCATCTAAATCGAATCACATTTCGTTGATCAAATTAAATATCGTATCGTTTGCAGCGAATGTAAAATTAGCAATTGAGAACTGATTGTTTTGTGTTTGTTTTTTTTTTTTTTTTCTTCATTTCAGTTCAACCGAATAGGCACATAGACGTTTTCATTTGGCTCGTGTATTTCATTGTGAGTTGATTTAAAGATGAACTAAAATGGAAGGAAATGCAAATTTAATTTCAAATGTTGGTTCTTGCGTTCACAGAAGGTACCTTGATCGAAGCAACTCGGATTTATGTAACTGATCAAATCGTGATCCGACATTCCAGCTAAATCGGGTGGAATGGTTCCGGTGGTTGGTGGAATTGGCGCTGTTGCGGTAGTCGTAACATTTGTAACATTTATTTGGGTTCGGGTTTGTGGGACTGGTGCAATTGGCTGAATTGGATCTACTGTTAACGATTCGGACATCTTTCGTTGTGTGCTACTCATTTCATCTCGCTTTGAAGCAATCGAATGATTGCCAGCAATCGTCTCGGTGGACAATGCACAGATTTCTTGCCTAAAATTTCATTTGAAATTGAGTAAAATTGATTGTTTCTAAACAATTGTTTCTGATATGAGAATCGTAGCGCCATTCAACTCACTGTATGTTATTCAAAATATTCTGTTGGACTGGGCTTAGATTCGCTGCTGCCGCTGATGCAGCCGTGGTCGTCGGTTGGACATTCACAATCTGCGGATTTGCTGAGAAAGGACCAATTTGCATTGGTTCGGCGTTCACAACTTGGTTTTGAATAATATCGGATGCATTTTGCGCCGCTGCAGCTGCCACAACTAAAAAACGATCAATTTATTTCAAAATAGTATAGAAAAATATACAGGAAGACTGAAAGATGCATACCATTTTGAATGAGTTTATTGTTGCCAGCCAAAACGACAACCGAAGACGTTGAATCTCTATGTGTCAGAATGTTGGTAATCGATGGTGGGCTCGCGTGTTGTGGTGGCGCTTGTGGAGCCGAGTCTGTGTTCAAGGACATCAGTGCATTTGTCGTTGTTTCTGCTGTAATACTGTTCGGTTCGGATGATAGAATTTCGGCGGCCGCATTTAAAATCATATTTTTCACAACCGCGTCGGATTGTGCCGACATTGGCTGAATGAAATTATTCAAGATTGCTTCGGAAGTCGGTTGTGTGGGTGCGGCAAGCATTGCGCTTTCGTTCATCGCAACTGGATTTGCAATGAGGCTGGCACCGTCATTCGATGTGTTGCTGCACATCATCGTCGGCGAAATGGTCGAGTTCATTATAATGTCAGATTCTATAGAGGAATTGTTGACGGGTTCAACGGAGAGTAAAGAAGTGGGTGACGTGTTAATTGTGGGTATGGGCTGTGAATTGAGCATCACATCTGTCGTGAGAGGTGATTGATTTGTTGGGCTTGTGGCCAAAATACTTGGTGAAATCGCTTGAGAATTGGGAAAGCTCAACATGTGATTCAAGCCATTGGCTGTGCCAGCTTCAGTCATAAGAACCTGTGGAGCGAAACCAGTCGATTGTTGTTCCATTGTTTGCTGCATATGCTGTTCGGCCGTCAGTGTCGCTTGACTGATCGCCTTAAAATTGTTGGTAAGCATAACGTCGGTGTTGTTTGGTGTGTTGAAAATTGGCACATCATTCACTTGAACCTTCAAATCGCCCAATTTCGAAGGACCAAATGGATTCATATACGATGCATTCGCCGGATGAATGCCGGATAATAATTTTGGTTGCTCAGCTAGATTTGAATGGACCAAGTCTTGCATTTGTGCGGCCAGATCTTCTTCTTGTTTTACCCGCAAATCGACCACATTGATGGGCGACGTTGATGAGGCGTGCATACTCATCATTGGTGTTGCGGTTGGGAAGGGATTTGTCATCATGTCTAATGGCGATGTGTTCATTAGTGGCGCTGAATTGCTGGCATCCATGGAATTGTCATTGACATAATCGATTGAATCGTGATTCAAACTGTCGGCTCCAGCCGATAAGATCGAATTCTGCGAGTTTTCATCGATGATTTCCGATTTAAGTATCGGTGGCGATGTTTGATCGCCAGATCCGCATGAAAGTAGCCCAGTCAATGATGTACGGCGAATATTCAGTGGCAATGTGGTCGATGGTGGCGGCATTATGCCCGCATCAATCTTATTTGATGTTTCCTTCAAATGATTGGCCCATAGCATAAGCGTTGAGCAAGGGGATGATGAATTTTTCATCACCGGCGATGGGGTCGGTGACATCGAACGCGATTCTTCATTTCCATATCCCAAATCTGCAGAAGAAACGGTATTAATTATCTTTGAATACACATCCGACTAATTTAACTTAAAATGGGACTTAAAACTAGATTTCAAAACATATGTTCGATGATTTTGTGTTCGGCATCGGCTTGGATTTTTGGCGGCGGCTGAAAAAACTTAACAAAAAACCTTATAATTTGCTTAACCGATTGCATTTACCCCACTTAAATAGTAAACGTTTCGAGTGCATGTATTGCCTCTTTCGAACGCTATCGGTTAAAAAGATAATTTTTTGCTAAGATTATCTCACACCACAACAACCACACTCAATTGCTGCCACCCATTCATATAATCTCAATTAAATGCAATAATAATTTAAAAAATTGAAAAAATGGCAAGAAAATCAATTTCTGCTTGATTGTGAAAATGCACTGCGTATTCAGCAAGCATTCAAGTTCAATGATTAACAATTGAATATTTAAATTGCTTTGAATTGGCATAGCATTGCATCGGAAAAGGCAATACATTTTCATCAAAGCCATAGAATTGATAAAAAGACAGACAAAATGAAATTGCACATTCAACAAGAGACATATATGCTCAATCAGTCAAACGGAAACAACCCGAAACAAACATCAGAAAAAAATAATAGATGTTCATAGTCTATGACTTAATGCTATATATTATTTCGAATTGATCACATCGGTGATGATGTGTGTGCGTGTGTTGGCTGAAAAGAATCTACGAAAGAACTCAAATTAAACTAAAAATAATAAAATCGGTTGGTCCCATGTTGAATCGATGTCCACTTGAAATCCTTCTCTCTCTCACATTGTATGGCTGACCTCAATATCAATACCACCGGCATAAATAGGGGAAATTGCTATGAATTGAATGTTTCTTTTATGTGAAAATCAATTATGAAAACCAATAAATGAAACTGTTCTTTTTGTGATTAATAAAAAAGAGTAACCGGTGTTGAATCTTGGTCGTTCCTTGGAATTCCAAAGAAGCATTCATTGTTTCTCTCAAGAGATTCAAGAGCAAGTGAGTGAATGAAATGGATGCGAGTGAGTGATTGTATCGAATGTCAAAAGGCGAGGCTACGCGCGAATAAACATCGAAACGGGATTGTGATTGACGCAAGAAATGGAAAAAATAAACGATCTGCAAGACAAAAACTTATGCTTAATTATGCAATTTATATATTATTTTCTCGAACAAGTTGGAGTTTACTTTTGCTCAAAGTAAAGAAATGAATTGAAACTGTACACGAATGAAAAAAAAGAATGCAAATCTAAAAATAGCTTATCGAACGAGAAAAAGTTGGAATACACCAGAAAAGAATGTGAAACACAATGAAATCACCTCTCACTTGGAGACCTTATGACGTCACTCATGCACATATGATTCGAAAGATTATGAATAATGGATAAACCGGAAAAAAGAATTGTGACCGCGCACGCGAGAAATTCAGTAAGTTAGTAAATAAAAAAAAATCAAATTGTAAAGAAGTTCAAAACAGAAAATTCAACATGAAAATCACATTTTGTTCAAAAACAAAAAAATTAAAAAAAAAAAAAAAATTTTTTTAAAAGTAATTTGTTTTGTTTTTAGATTTAATGTGTGGCTATTAACCAGTACCCGTGGTGTGTATTGAAGCCGATTGGAATGATATTGGATGGACACGCATGTCTGTGATTCTGAATATGTGTTCTTGGCTTATTAGTTTACGTTGGCACTTGTTGAGCATCCACACACTGCGCACATTGAGTAGCGTAGATAGAGCGAGTTCATTTCATTGAATGGCAGCTACCTACTAGGTCTTAAACTGTTCTCCAGGCGAATGCATTTTGCTTTTATTCTTAATGTGCATAATCCACGCTGAAGAAGGGTTTAACGATAGTTCTCTATTTAGGATTGTTCATGAAAATTCAGCAATGACTGATAGCCTCAAGTGAGATTTCTTGCGCTTAAACTCAATTGACTTGATTAATAACTGAGCGTTGATGTACTTTAATGTCACACGATTTCGTTGCTTTTTGGAAATTGTTTTGGCGATCGCAAAAAGGTTTAAATCGATCGCATTGCACGGGCAATCAGAAATCACAGCAACAAAGCCGAACATCAAACCGCTCCCGAGTTGAATTCCTTCCATTCTCACGACTATCGGTTTTGCCAATGCTCATATTTTCGACATTTTTTTTTAACACAATATTATTGTTTTTTTCATTGAGAACAAAACACCTAAATAAGAATTTGAATTGGATAGAAAAAAAAAATCTTATATGGGAAACAAGGTAATATTTTGTGATTACATTGATTCATTCGATTGTTTTCCAATTATAATAAATTACATGCATTTTCTTTACTCGTCATTGCATTTTTATTTACGAATCTTTAGCATTTAGAAATAACTGAATTGAAAAATGGCTATTAGTAAATGACACAAAATGGATTAACCCGAATTGCGGATTTATAACAAAGTTCAAATGACTTGGAACAAAACATAAGAAAATGGTATCGCACAAAAGGAAGAAACATGAAAACTCAAGCAATTGTCTTTTTTTTCTCTGTCTGTCTCTCCAATGAAACTGATGAGATTTGATTTCAATCGAAAAATTATATATTGATGCATAACTATTTTTCTCGTAATCACAAAATATTTTTTTGGTTTGTGTTTGTTTGGCAAAGTTTTTTCTGTCGTTTGTAATTTTTAAAGTCAATCTGTTAATTATGATGCCTCGTCGCACGCGCGCTCCCGTTCAAATTGAATTTTCTTTCATTCTTTCTGGATTTCAATCAAAATATTTTTGGATGTAACGGTTAACAGTCGACTTCAGAGACTGAATTCGGAAAATTGGAAAATATTACAATTTCTTTCGTTTTTCCCATGTGCAAATCGGCAGATTTATTCCCTTTCAATGTCGACCGCACACTATTCCTAGGAGAATTTATCAAATAATTATCTGCATAAATTTGCAAAAATTTTGGAATTCGAAGTACAAATATTGAATGTAACCTGCGAATATTTGCGGATCTTTTGCAGATATAGCGGATATTCTCTCTATAACCACATTGAATATTTGTTTCACATTTGAAATATCTGCAATATTCCCAACACATTTGATTTTGATAGATTCCCCTAGGTTTTATCTTCGCTTTATCTCAAGAAGACGTGTCCTGCTGATCGTATGTGCGGAAATGAGAGAAACTGTGTGAAAATCAATAAAAATGGCATTCGGTTGTCGTGGAGGATCGATCAAAAGAGAACATCTTCAAAGAGATTTTTTTTTCAATCTCCAAAATAATTCGATGAATTATACGCGTTCAATTTCCATATAATAATCAACGAGAGGAAAGAAACGGCAAAACAATTAAATCAATTTTTCTCAAGAGGCTACAATCCCACTTCAACTTCGGCCAAGAAGGACATCGTTTTACATTCGAAAACTCGGAAAATTATCCTACCAAGTTATAAAAATAGCTCCTAATTCAAATCAGACACATACGCACACACACACACACACACACCGAATCTCATTCGTGCACATTAGAATTTCTCTTAATAGAAATGCCCTATCCACTCATCTGAACTCAATGAAACTGTGATGATTTTTGACCCCATTGAGCTTGCTGTGATATCTTGGCATAAAATTCTACTGGAAATACTTCGATACAAACCCAAAATAAATGAAAAGCAATCGTTAGAAAATTAACCATTTTATTCTCTGGCTACGGACTGTGCTATTGGCAGTTGAAGTATTTCGTTATTCTCTGCCAATACGTTTCTCTGGTTGAAGTTTGGCGATTGTTGCAATTACTAACAATTGAATGAATACGTTCAAGTGCATGCCATTTAGTTCGGAGGGTGGAAAATGAAATGCTTGTTTACTCCAATAACAAAATAGAATACGGCACGAATTTTCGTTCATTCCATCCATACCAGAAAAAAATAGCAGAAAAATTTGCATTTGAAAGCGAATAAATTGCCGTCGATTTGCGATGGCTCCTAGGTCGTTGAGTCATTTAATCATTTAGTGTGTTCATTCCTTTTTTTTGTGTGTTCGTCCATTATAATTGATTTACTAGCAATTAATTGTTATCCATTTGTAAATGTGCTTGTTTTTGCATTTGTTGCGCGCAAGTAAAAGAATCGAGCTGCAATTGGCCGGGGATGCACTCCAGACAAGCGAAACAATGTGTGTGAAATGGAGAGTGCATTGCCAGAAAAGAGTCAACGCCTAACTAGTGATTATTATTTTTATTATTTCGAGCATTGAAATAATGTTTTCGAGCGCGCTCCAATTTCTATCGATGAACGTTAATTGTTCGGCAAACAAGCGAGTGGGACAATATTGTTAAATAAAAGTGGCGAGAAAACATGAAATAATTCCGAACCAGACGAGAGAAAGAGCTTGGTTAATGAGACGCGAGAGCGAATTGACAAGTGGTCGCAATGTTGCAAATCGCACAAGTTCTTTGAACTTTTCATTGAACAATGAAGCATACGCTATCACATCCAATAAATTCACTCGTTGCACACGCACACTTCGATAGAGCTGCTGTTCTGTTTGGCTGCTCCACACAATCAATATTGGAAAACTGACTCTAGAAATTTCAGATGATGCGACGACAGTGAAGCCATTTAGAGTCAATTATTTAGCAAAGCTGTGCGTTCATCAAGTGATTTCCCAGTGAAACCAATCGGATATGTTTTACTGTAAATATTATATTACTTGATGATTCTGTTGTCTGTCTTTTACGATTAAACCATTATACGATGAAGAGACAAACAATCATACGAACACAATCCCACATACATGCATAATCAAATGATAATGGCTTTTGAATCAGCCGCACAAATTGTTTCTTGTTTCTCTATCTATTTTGCGTGCCAATGGCGAATATAAATATATGTGCGTACTGGTAGGTTATCGGACTGCCTGCGATGTGTCAGCCTGTTGCATAGTCGCAACGCGTACCGATTTGTGGCAAGTGTGCATGTGTTGAAGCGAGAGAGCGAATGGAAGATCACAAGTCACAGCGAACTGGCAACTCGATAATGTGCCGTTTTATAAATGCATATATGCGAGGGGGGTGAACGTTAAACTGCGTCTGTCATACGCTAAAAAGGTCATTGGTCTGCACAGCAAAAGGTTGAAAATAAATCATCGCACTTTGAAAAATATACATTAAAAGCTGCTGTTTCGTCAACATAATACGTCAACTGGTGCAATTACGATTGTCATTCGTGTATTTTTCGTATTTGCCATTTGGCGCAAATAAGAAAGAGCGAACAATTGGCTCGTGACTTGATGATATTGGCTTCAAGCGAAAAAAAACTGCAAACAAACACGAGCATTATTTGAGATGTTGCGATGTCGGTGCGCTATCAAACGATCGCTGCATAATAATATGTTACCAAGTTTATTGTCAAGTTAATATTCGACGTCATAACTTCACAATGTCAATGTTTCAATGGAGATTTTTGTTGGGATCTCACTGGAAAACCAAGAGCAATTAAGAAGATTATATCATCGAAACCATACGCTTGCAGGATCTATCGATTATTCAACACGTGTAAAAATTTAACTTTCTTCCGTTTGTTTTGTAATTTTCCAATTTCGACCCATTTTTCTGCGAATTCAATCTTTGTTTGTGACTGTATTGGGATTCGTTGCGATTCGGCATCATTTCAGAGGTGGATTTTTAGGGTGTTTGTTGATCTGTTTAATAAGTATGAATACACTAAAAATACCTTGAATGCTCTTGGTCTGAGCATGTTGCAGTGATGCCAATGTGGAAGCCATTGCCAAAGCTCCCGGTCCAAATGCATTCTTCGGCGTATAGACAAAGTTATGCGGTTCGCTGAACTTATTACTTGAAGTAACAAGTAGTTGAACGGTCACCGGTTCAACGATATCCGGATCAGCATATGCTGGCACAGTGCATATCAAATGAGTCTGTATAATGACACATATTTATCAGTACAATAAACCAATAAAGCAGTCACAATCAAATGTCAGCTGAGCGCCGTAAAAACAAACGATAATGACAAGAAATGATAGATTTTACCTGCTGTAAGAATTCTTTGTCGGGAAAAACAGACTCCTCCCATATTGTGTCGAAGGATTCGCTGGCCGGTGGCAGTAGACGGCGTGCTTGAAATATAACACGTGTATCTTTTAAAAAGTTTTTACCTATAATGAAGAGTTCCAAACCGCCATTTGCTGGACATGAAACCAATGACTTTTTACAGATTTCGGGCACGCCAGGCGGTTGAGCTGTGAGAAAAATTCAGAAAAAATAAGAATTTACATGATGCCTTAATTCAGCTGATATCTAATTGTACAAATGACATACATTATTTTTAGTTCAATAACAAACAATCACTTTTTTACATAGGTATTATTTGTGCAAAAAGCTACCCGAAAACTCAATCTATTTTTGGTATTTTCCTTATCATACTCTTGATAAAACGTTCACTTACTGCAAATGATCTGTTGTGAACACACTTGTAACGTTTCAATGGTTCCGTCATCGTGTGTGATTTGCGTACGGAATACCATACGGCAACGAGTGGATTTCTTTTTGCTACGCGGTCCAGTCGTTTGATCGGGAAATCTGTGTTCAACGTCAACGTTACGTTCCTAAATCATCAAATAAAGATAATAAATATAAAAAGATCATTTGAAAATATCATAAAAACATCATTTTCTCTTATTGATTTCTCGGACTCTTATTTTGTTTCTTGGATCTTTACTAAGGATTCATTATTACCGCCATCAAATGAAGCGGTGGAAAAATTTCCAAATTGTCAATATTAAAAATATCCAAAAACTTACCTTCAGAATTCCCACACAATCGCACGTAGCGGTCATATCATTTTCTGGCTTCAAATCGATCTCGATGACGATTGTGCCTTCGACTTTTTTCTCATTACATGGCGTCGAATTTTTGCCAGATACTTTGCAGGCTTGATAGAACATGTGCGGGGCGACCCGGCCCAAATCTGTTCCAATAAAAATCTGTAGCGTTGCTGGTTTATTATATGAAATCAGCTTAACAACTGGAAATCCATTTCCACTTCTGTCCTTGACTGCACCGCGGCTCCCTTCCGTTTGATACCTGGTTTTATGAAAATCGACATCAATATCGATCCATTGCCATGACAATAAATCGGAAATTGTGGAGGAAATGAGACTAAAAATAAATCTAACCTTGCTCTGTGCTGTTGCTCTGGTTGCGCTAAGATTTGTAATTGACATTTGCCATTCTGTGAGATAGCACCAATTTGTGTCTGTAGTGTAACTGCCCCACTGACGCCCATATTATTATTTGGCGCATTGAGCATTTGTGATCCGATTGCGTTGCGTCGAATAGTTGGCCGTGTCGTTGCACGTGACAGTGGTTGTATCCTTTGAATTAAACATTTAATGTTGATGTTCAGTTAAATATTGACATTTATTCATAATATCTAACTGAAAATCACTTGATCACAACTAGAGTTTTGCGGAGAGTGAAAATGATGGATAAATGAAGCCACGACACTGAAGTCAATTTGCTGATGTGTTTGATTATATGAGTGAAAAATCCAGTTAAAAAATGTCATAAAGCAGCCAATAAAACTGGATCAAATCATATGAGGCCAAACAACAGAGAGTTTCTCCAATGACTGGAATTTAGATCGAGGGCATTGGTGTTACAAAATAGAAATTCAAAAAAAGCAGCAACAACAACCGCATGCATTGCAAAGGACGAATTGCAATCATGTGCATTCACAACATTTGATGCGTTAAATCCAAGTCTTGGCTAGATAAAATGGACAGCACAGCAAATACAACAACGAGCATTCAATCGAAGGAAACAATTATATATTTTTTTGCTGACACAGTTTTCAACATGTTAATGTTGATTTAACGAAGTGACTTTCATTCTTGCAATTCGATTGTTTGCAGCGATAACAAACACCTCTTGAATTCTTTAATTATTTGCGCATGTATGCGCGGTAACGTCATTGAAGTTGTCCGTAGAACGTGAATGCGAACGGTACTGCTGAATAAAACGTTTTTGAGAGGAATTTTGATCGAATTGTCTGTTTTGAAGCGAATTGTCTGTTTTGAAGCAGCCAAACTTATCTTTTGATTAGAATATCTGAAGAAAAAAATTGCACCATATTTCTCGATGCAAATTGCACACGCGTTTGATGGAATTTTATCGATTTCCATAAAATTTTAATGAAAATTATAAATGCTTAATGAAATGAAAAAATGTAATGCATCGAATGTGTTATGATTTGCTATTTTCATATTTTATAGCTAGCGCATGGCCAACAGACAGCCAAGCGCGATATACGCATCAAAATGTTGCAATTAAACAAATAAAATCAATGACACGATTATCTATCTCTCTCTTCTCTCGCTCTGTTTAGTTTTTATGGCTGTTTATTTGAATATGCGATAAAAATTTCCCGTAAATGGGTTAGTTTGGCGTCGAAAGCCGTTCAGTCAACACTGATAAAGTGACACTAGGAGATTGCACTGAACTTCCAAGTGCCAAACTGCTCGATCTGTTGCCAACAATTTTCACACGAAAATTGATGAAAAAAATACTTATTCTCTCGATACTTATTTAGAAAATGCTGTGGCTCATCTGTTTTTAGCGAATTTTTATAAACATGTAAAACGACAACAGCAAGAAAAGAAAAATGTGCGAGCAATGAGAGTAAATGAAGCCACATAAAGGACAACAACAACAAATCTTTTGAAAGGTGCAGATAGATTGCAAAAAGCTGTCGAATCGAAATGCGTCATAGCCATTTTATTGGTATATTTATGCAAATTAATTCGTTTAAAAAAACAGCAACAATGTATGAGTGAATTTTGTTGCTAATTTTGGAGTTGACTGTTTTAAATATACATATAATGCGCCAAATCCAGTTTTTTCGATCGATCTTCAACAATTTAAAGGGGAGCGGGAGAAACGAGACCAGCCTTCTTTGTGCGTATCGTTTCGTTTTTCTTCTTCAACCATAAATACGGTATTCACAGAAATGTTTATGTTTATGACCAAAAAATATGGAACAACTTGAATTAAAAGTAAATTTTCTGAGTCCCAAAAAGCAAGAGAAACGGCCTCAATTGATATCGTTTTTAATCTCAAATAAAATCGATCGCTGAAAGAATAGTCATAAATTACATTCGCTGGTAGAGTAGCATCGGCGCATATTTCAACTTTATCCAACATTTACGGAATATCCCCTAGCACATTCACGAGAATAGAACGTGAATGATAAATTGCATTCAGCTTGAACAGGAACATAACGTGAAATCTATTGTGGAGCAAAAAACCCAAACCGTCTAATCGCAAACTCAAAAAGCAACGATAAGCGATCGCACCGAAAACTAGTTTGTGCCTCTCTATCTCGCAAGCACTTCAATCTGATTTTTGAGAGTATGGGAGAGTGTGTATGTGTGTGGTTGTCAGTTGTTGGTAAAAATGCTTACTTTGGCCCAGCGTAAGGAACCGTTGTGGTTTTTTGATTGCTTTTTAGTGGCTTTCCCTTGAGGCACCTCGAATTAAATACAAATGCGTCATTGCTACAAGTGTCATCAATATCAACTTTATGATCTAGTTTTTGACGCCTCGTTTCATCCAATTCGGTCATTTCGATATCAATTAGATTGTTGATTGAAGATGATGTGGACGGCGATTCACTTTTCGCCAGCTGCATCATAGCACTCGATGATGTGGACGCTGCACCGTCGTATGCATCGAACTGAGATTTTTCTGCAACTGCCAAACGGCTCTGGCAAATCGTAGTTGAATCTATTGTGCTACATGATGACACCAATCTACATTCAGGATGGACGCGGAATATAACGGTTAATAAGATTTATGAATATCCAAATGGTTCTTATTTCAAAATGGGTTGATTTCCGTTATGGTTACGATATGCAGACATTCCAAAGAGCTATAGAAAACATAGTGGCAACTGACTGGACAATACACAAATGTCGGACAAATCGCAAGAAGTCGCATGTTAAGGTAATTTGGGAATGATAACCAATCGCTGGATAGTTCGTGCTACATAATGATCTTTATTTTTCTCCAAATCTCACTTTACACTGAATTGATTCAATTTTCTCACTCGAAAATGTTCTACGCTTTTTCTTCTTTTTACCATTCAAAATAAAAACTTGGCCTCGCCTGCACTGGCTATGTTATTTTATGAAAATTACCCACGTGAACAACATGATTTTAATTGAACTTAATTGTTAGATTAATGAAATTATGTAAATTATACTGTTGAGATTTAAAAACTTCTGCTTTCTGCTATCCGGTAAATTTATTTGATTTGCTCCGAAATTGGAGTAAAAAATATAATGATTCTGAAAAAAGAAATCACAGAACATGTATTCATTATTTTATTTTTGAAAAATGACGAATGAATCCCGGTGTCCTCGATATCACTCTAAATATTTTAATTTAACAAATCCATAATTGATAACCAAATGATAAATTCACATTTATATGAGAATATGAATTGGCAAAGGCATCTTTTAAATCTCATCAATAAAATTCAACATTTGACACTCGTCGAAATCGATTAGTGTTATTTCGAATGGGCATTATTTGACTAGAAATATGAGATAACGAATGAGAAATGGTCGGTAATGAAAGAAAATATGAGCTCGTCAATATAGCATAACATTGACCAAATAAAAGAACACCACAAACATATACACAAACATAGACGCACACACGCTGCATACGCTAAGAGATGTCCAATGTTAAAATCAAGCTTTTCTACCGATTATTTATAACAATTCATTGATGAATTGAATTAATGCGGTTAATGAATAAATGTTAAAATACAAAATATTTATCGATTTTTGTGTGCACGTTGAAGCCAACACATGAAATCGAATGGAAATAATAAAACTCAAGGTGGTAAACGATTAGATCGAGAACAGCTCTATTCTATTTTCGTTCAATGAATGGGTGAGCATTTGTTGGGTGAACGTTTCAATAATGGTGAAAATTCAATTGGAATTTCGCTCATAAATTACCTTGTTGATGGTATCTGTTTGATGTTTGCGTATGGTGTGTCCGCATACTGGTCGTATCCGAGACCGCTGTCGTTTGAATTATCACAATGTGTACTTTGTTGTGGTCGCAATCGTTTGCCCGGCAGCACTTTGCCACCGATTCGGGCAGCTGAATGTAGTTTTCCCGGTAACGCTTTGCCTGGATGCCGTTTTGATGGTATCCGCAACACTTTTCGGTGAACACGTGACGACATCGTTGATCCAGTCGACATTGTCATTCGCATCACTAAAACAGGTGGCATGCAAACAAATTTTGGGATTTTCATGAATAACTGCATCCAAAAATTGTCAATGCTCAATAGCCTTTTATTTTAAATTTTGAATTTCAATTCCAAAATTGGTTATTAATTCATTATAAGGTTCCTAATGATTTTTTTCCAAAAAAAAAAAAAAAAATTCAATTATTTCATGATCGATGAATAATACAAATTTATTTACGTCAATTGCGTCAAAAAATTCATTCCATAAGCTTGCTTCGAAAAAGAGGTCGCGTTTAAAATGTTTCAAAAATAAACGCAAAAACCACGTCCGTTTGGAACGGAGTTAAAGAGAATTTTTATCTATTTTTGAAAGCAATTAGAGCATACATGTTGAATCTGGCGTCTTTTTCATGTTCTCTCATTTTATTGTTGTTATTTGAATGAATGACGATTAAAAGAATTTATGCGTGCCAAAGTCTACGGGCGAATATCGCGACAATGTTTGCTTTTTTATTTGAAAATCTGTTAGAGAGTCGTCTCTATACTTTATGTCATACTGAAATGCAGATTTGAAATTCTAGAGTCCAACCTCAAAACAACAAGCCATTCAGCAGTGAGACGGCCAGAAGAAACAATTTGAAATATCAAACAATCACTGGTATAAAACACCAAATTGATCTTGTGAAAATATCTGCCGAATTTAAACTATTGTATCTGTCAATTATCTAACCATGTAGCTGAAAGCCTTGAATGTCAGGAATCCATTTGAAATTTTGTGGACACAGTCGCAAATTGTATGCGGACCGATAAATAAAGCATCATCGCGGCGACGGCTGTCCAAAAATTATTCACATCATCTATTTGGTTTGATTTGTTTATACGCGCGCGCATCGACCAGACACGCACACCGCGTTATCCTGTTGTCCGTTCTATTTTGATTTTACTGGGAATCTGTATGTTTCATGTTTCGTTTTAATTTTCTTTCATAAGGGATATTTGATATTTTATTGCAAACATATTTATAGATTGTCTGTTTTCATTTTTTGCACACATTTGGTTCCTTAAAAAGTCGGACAATGTTTGTTTTAGATAACATGCGCTGCGCACTGTGCTTTTTTCTTTAATTCAATTCGCCTTTTTATTGCATTGTCTGAATGTTAGACACATAATTTTTCAGTTTCCGCCTATTTCACGGTTCGTTCGCACTGTAGTATAGTGGCCATAATTTGCGTTTCATTCTGAACATTTTATTGTACGCATAAAATATGGTAGAACACAAAAATGTCAATAATAAGAATCATGAAAAGAAATTGCTCTCTCTCTCTCCCTCTTTTCGGCCTATTGAGCTTAGGACGCGAATGAAATTGTCATCTTTAGTTAATTGAATAAAATGTTACGGAGTAAAATGCGTAAATCTCGCTTGTGGAATTGCATTATATATCGTATAAAAAGCGGGACACAACAAAAATTATTGGGCTCTATCATTCTCAGCCTATTCAGTGTGTCTTTATATATTTAATGGGCGAAATTGATATAATTTTGAAGGGCCTTTTTCTGTTTTATACATTCAGGGAGAGACAAAGAGAGAGAGAGAGAGAAAGAGAGAGAGAGAGAGAGACAAATTGACAAGCACACAGAATATGCATTTGAATATCAATAATTTATGCTTGATGATACATTTAATATATATAAATTGAATGTTTAAAGCACAGTATTTACGTCTTATTAATTGAATAGATTGATTGAAATCGATACCGTTATTTCTTCAACAACAAGAACATCAACAGCAAATCGAAGAATGCTTGTTGAAATATTTCAGTTGCTTCCGTAAATTGGTGCTTTTTATTCATGGTAGAGCACTTAACGGCGAGCCCATGTCAAAACCAACCGTAAAAATAGCCGCATTGCTTGCTAAACGCAGGTGGAAACAATTATATTTCTTATCGAATTTTATTTTATGTCTAAAAATTGACGCTCATCTCATCCATGAATTTTTCACTTAAGATCTTCCTACTTAGCGACGCATAACCATAGAGACACACGGTTTGTTTGCACAGCTAATCTGCGTTTCATACTCATTAAAATCGATAGCTTAGTGATTCAAGCAACCGTAAAAAAAACATTCCGGAAATCATTACGAAAAATCATGATAAGAAATACTTCTCGAGCAATAATAATTGAACCAAAAATGATCTAATATGCAGTTTGCTCTTGATTGGCACCCGAAAACGCGATTTCAAACTTCATTAAACGAGGCCCAAATAGTTGAGTGTGTTTCATCGCGATTTTAGTAGCTGGAGCGTGCAGTAAAAAAACAGCAAACAATAATTTTTATCGTAACAGATGCGTGGGCACAAATGAATTCGAAATTTTTTCACGGGTGACATCGACAACAATAAAATCTATTTACACAATTCTTGTCAACAATAAAAAAAATAAGCACAAATTACACATTGAAAAGCCATAGATATCAGAGAGCAAACAACGAACGAACGAGCACAAGAAGCTTTGTGAAGCTCGGTGAATTTCAATTTACACCCTGATAATTTCTTTATCACGTTTTGCTCTCTATACCGATTTCTGTCACCTTATTTAACGTCCTCCAAAAAGTACGGAATATTGGAGCGGTGGCTCGTTTGAATGTAAATGTACTGCAAACCCTGTACCTACTGGCAATATTCGGTTGGGTTTTCAAATTAAAATTAATTTAAATATTTGTAGACGAGTCATTGCGCTGCTTGTTCGATCGACGTCGTCAGCGATGGAGTTGAAATGATTTTGCATATTAAGAGAAGAGCACATTCGTCTTGTCTCAGTTTAGTCGTTTGCAATTCGTCGCACATTTCAATTAATGTTTTATAAATGAGCCGTACGTAGTGTGCGACATCAAACAAAAAATACATAAAACGTCTTATCGCCCAATCATGTCAAACGGTTATTCACCTCAGTTTAATAATTTCAAACTGAATTTTCATGCGCTGATTGTGTTGTTCATAAACAACGCTTATTACGCGACGTTTTCTGTTCGGATTTATTTTTAAATCGAAATAATTGAATCTCATCTATCGCATATCTCCGGAATAAGAAGAGTCTTGCTCCGGAATCTAACTTTGATTCCGAACACATCCTGAACGTGTCATTCACAAGTTTTTGAAAAGAAATTGAGCGCAAAATTATCAGAAGTCTATTTGGCGGAGAGTCTTAAAAAAAACACCTATCGCGATCATTCTCGTGTGAATAATTAATCTGTTAGCACCGAAAATGGAATTGTCTCTTTCTCTCCTATTTTCATTTCTCTCGAAAAGTTTCAGTCGAGAACATGTGGATTCATGTGTTGAGTCGTTTAGAGATATTTTTTGTTTGGTTGCTATGACGTGCACCCAATCATATACAGAATGAATGGTGAGGTGTGTTTATTCGTTATTTTGTTATCAAAATGCAGAGAATTTCATTTACTTTGATTATGGTTGTGATACGATGGATATCCATTATTATAGTTGTAATGCTGATAATGAATATTCCAGTTTCCTTTGCCTTTGCCTTTTCCCTGGCGAACGCCACCGTTCATAACACCGCCGCCGCCTGGCCTGCCACCACCATTCTCGTCGAAGTTCATCCATTGCGGATAAGTCACACGCATTTCGATCGAATTAGCACGTTACTAAATGAAGCTTCTAGATGCCGGCTTCTTCACTGAATCACACGTTCGAAATCACAAGAGATTTTAATAAATGAGCTGCGAAGTTTGGCTGGATCTTGTTCAATGGTCGATAATGCACTTTTAAGCAAAGTTTTTTTTTAATTATTTTTTTATTTCTTTTATCTCAGTTTTTAATCAATTTTCGGACTTAACGTGTCATTTGAATGCACTTGAATGTATATGGAAAAATGCGCTACGCATTTGTATCAGTCCCTACATACTAACTTTGAAGCATTTTTGAGATTCTTTTCTTTCCAATCGTATTAAATTTTCTGAATGTAAATTTTCTTTTTTTTTCTTTGAAAAAACTCTGTGCATTTGCTCGCAACGAATAGATATTGTATTAAGATTAGGCGAAAGCACCGATGAAAAGAAACTTGTTTAAAAATGTTTATATTTTCGGAATAACATTTCCGGATTTATTTCAGTCGGATGAGTCTTTTTCGAAATGGAGATCTCACATTTGTTCCACATAATTTTGGCCCTTCAACTAAATTATTGAACGGCTTTGATCTATGGCCAAACACACGTAGTTTCAATCAGTTAGAGACATCGAAAAAATCCGGTTTTTCCTCTATGTCTTCTCTCGTTAACTATTTGCCAGTTCAATTTACAACTTGTTTGCATGTGTATTTTGTGTCCAAAACGTTTTTTGGTCCGAAATACTTCAATTTTATTAGATGCATATAGTACGCTATAGAGTGATAAGCACCACGTTTAAATCTCACACTTAATCCGAAAAATCACATGAAAGACGAAATCGGTAGAAAAATTGTGTTAGCTTGCGAATTGCGCGCACTTTGACTTGCCAATGTATTTAATTCTTCGACTTGTTAAATTGATAATAACGAGCGAATTATTCATGTGTACAAAAACATTATCATCTCAGATCATCATTGGGGCGCTAGTCGTAAATCAGTATGCTCGAGTCCCAAACAAAAACTTAATGAGCGTATCTTACATAGATATAGTATGTGTTTTACTGCATAGCCAAGGCAACGATATTGCAGTTTTTCCTCATAAAAATATTTATTTGACTATTCCTTTTAATACAATCAATTGATATCGATATTCGGTGAGTGAGCCGAGGTCCATAACACGCGCGCGAGCACACAATACACAAACGAACCGTATAAATTACACTTTTGTTCACATCATACAACGTTAAAGAACAATACAAAACATCTCTCTTGTCTCGTTTCAATACGTGATAACGAGCTGTATAAAAAAGCGCGTATCAACGAAGAAATATAATCGGAGCACATTAAATTATTAGATTCAATCAACGAATCACATTTCCGAGAGCACCAAACCAAATACGAATGTTTACGCGGTTCGCTTTCAATTGATCATTTGAATGTCTCCTCTCGAAACAATATTATGCGCTGATTTGTTAGAAGCATTACATATCAATTTGAAGTCAACGTAGAAAAAAATACTTGACTTTTTTCGAAAAATTGTTCAATTATCACTTCACGAACGAACTAAAAAATACAGACACAAATGATCCAATCAGCTTTTTGGGAGCCAAGAAATTCAAGTGAATGATCAATAGTCGTCGTTGTGTTTGTGTTCCAACCAATGAGAACAAAAGTTTACAACTAAAATTGTGTTGTCACATTTAGTGATATTAAACCATTTTTAAGTGTTTTCATTTCGGTAGTCGGCTCTCTTTTTCTCGCTTTCTGTGTTCGGTTTCTTCTCTTACATCGTCGTCGTTGTGTTTTCATCGATGTGTGTATTTCGAATTGTATACCTTGTTCAACGCAAACATGTTTAGTGTGGGAGCTTCGTATCAAGACTGAATTTGTACAAACGAAGACAATGCTTTATCGTCTTCTATCGGTCGGCGCTGCTCTCTCACTCGATCGGCTGCGTTTCGGAATCAAGGCACACATACAATAACCAATACATACACGCATATGCATAAATATAAGTATACGCATTTCCCTCTCTGTGACCCATTTCGTCCATCAATCCACATCGAATCGAACGAATGCGGACACTGTCGTTATCTCCTTCGGAACAAGCACTTTTCTTTCAGATTTCTTCTCTCGTCCTTTCGACGACAATCTATTTTGATCTCTCTCTCTCTCTCTCTCTTTCTCTGGTACCATCCACATGTGTGAAAAATTTATATGCATATTCCGTGTTGATTGTGATCTACGAACTTCAATTGCCGCACATTACTTTTTTTACTCTCTTTGTTATGACTCGACAGAATTTGGGCTCGTTTTGTCAATTAAATTTTAAGCGACACATTTCATTGCGTTGGATTTATGACGGCGTTGAAGAACTTTTGCGTAGAATGATTATTATTATTCTGGACGGATTTAGCAAATTTTGTATTTCAAATTCATGCAGCTTTTGCAAAGAAAATTACATTCGATTGAATTCATTTCCAAAGTGAAATCATTTCAAATAATTCTATGGAATCGTTCAGCCTTTTGATTAAATATATTTATAAACTAAAATGCTGGGACAATCCTATAGAAACTCAGAATTTGTGTGAAAATCTTTTGTTTGTTGTATGTCCGGTCGCAATGCAAACATATTGTGGCATGGCTTCGCAACAGCCGATCAAAATTTCTAAATTTGGTTGTTATCAAACGGCAAAGCGCCACTTTCACTATTCTCAAAGCGATATGGTGGAATCAATGCCGTTTGTCGAAGGAATTTATAAGATATACATTTCAGTTGTGGATATTCTATGAAATACGCATGACAAATACATTTACACTGACATGGAGTATTAAATCGGTGACGTGGGCCGTTTATGTGTGCGTGGCACAGGGAAATCCAACCAAAAAGCAACAAGTTGTCGACACAGAGGAAACGTTGAGCATTACTTCAATAACCTTGAATACGGTGCACATGTAACCGAGGAATGAGAAATGAAAAATGGATTTACGGGAATTATCAGTTCGTATTATATTGCCCTATGACATCGGTTAGGCCAAAGTTGAATACACAATCACGAGAATCATTGATGACAGTGTCCGACTTTTCGGTCTAATCCCTTAACATCGTCCGTAGTTGACGATTCGATTTTTCTTCTTATGATTTATTTATAAGAAGACTCGAATCGTACGATTTCTTCACAAATCAGTCCTGAGTTAAACACGATTATGATTATCTACAATATTTTGTGACGTCTATTATTTACTGTACTCCCAAATGTTGATGCGATAAAAACTATGAAGAGAATTTTTGAAATATTCACTTTATGGTCAATTTTCTCATGTGAATTGAAAAGAGCTTTGACCAATGCCGATTCGGAATTTCTTTATACACAGTGGGTAATCGCAAGGGATGTAGCGGACATTAGTCAGATTGAAATCAATGTTTGACATTGCCGAAACAAAGAAGTGAATTTGCAATTCATGTTTCTCATTTAAGTCGAGGCGATGTTGTGATGGGTGATCGAATGTTTATTGACCTTTTAGTGCTATTGCGTTCATTTCTCAAAAAGAGATTGAAAGAACTTTGAAATCAAGGATTTCGATGCGATGAATTCTTTATTTCGCTCAAAATAAGTTTGGACGTGGATCTGACCGGAGGTAGTTTAAATCGAAAATGCTCTCAGAATATTTCAAAATTTCGAGAATTCTCTGAAAAACTTCACTAACCCAAAAATTTAAAACGTTTAGAAAATTGAAACATTATAACAATTTGATGAATTCAAGCATGTGACAGTTCTCAAACTCACATCGACATCGGTGGTCATAAATACCTATGTTGATGTTACAATGGCAATGGATTTGAAAAGTGGAACCAAACCACCGAAGATTTCCGTCAATTTCGCACCGAATCATTAAAATCCCCGCCGCTTAGCAAGATAATTTGATTCGACAAATATCAAGCACTCATTCAATTTGTAATTGTAATGTGTCGAAATTAAGACAACAAAATGATAAACGCTACATAATTGAATGGTTTGTGTTGACACAGTGATAGCGCGAAGATTCTATGCTTCCATCTGCAACAACATTGTCGGCTTTGTGTATTCATCACAAATTCATTTCTTCATCAACTGTTGAAATCGGTTCATTTTTTAGTGTTGTTCATTCTGATTGAAAAACCCTTTCGAAATAAAAATACAATTTAATTGTACCAAATCTAATTTGCTAGATGATTTGATTTTAAACGCTCGACAATTTTTTTTTAATATGAACGATCGGAACGAATTCGGTATAGATGTGCTGGCAAAACAGGAAGCAAACTCGTGTTTAATTATATACAACTTTTGCGTTTGTTGATTACATCCCAATGAATTATTGTCAATTTCGATCGTAAAATGTTGAGTCGTAGTCTCAATTAACGTCATTTGAGCATCTAACGATTTTTTTAGCATATTTCCAATATGTGGATCGTTTTTGTTATTTTAGTCAAAAGTTTTGATCAAAAGTATGTATATAGAGCCGCCGATAGCATGTGTGCAATATTAAATCCTTGATTTGACTGATTTGACGCATTACAGCGAGAGTCGACTCTATATTGAGACAAATATTTGTATCGCAAACAAAATTTCAAAATGAATATCGTCTCACTAGTTTACAGCACATTGAATCGCATTCAAACATTTCGTTTATTTTAATAATTGAAGACGAATAATGGGCAAAGTGTTTGCCATTGACACATGCGCACAGTCGTGCTGATATGACGCGTTACAACTGACTATGTCTCTCTCTTATTAGTCGACATTTATTCGAAATTCGACCAGTATGATAGATGGATGCCATTAATGACTTTGCAATTCTAGAAAATCAGTTCTGCATGCCGTGTAAAATTGCTTAAATTGAGGTATTGAGCCATATTTTGAAATACTTTTGTGTGAAAATAAATGCCATCTTGAATTCATTACTATTTAATTTTGATAATTGATTTACTGGCTGCGTGGATGCATATTTGTTAAGTCAACTTGTACATTTCGACTCTCAAAAATTAAACTCGATAGATTGTGTAAATGACACCCATTTTTAATTGTCTCCCGATAAGATACGGAGAACAATGAGTATTTGAGCAATATTCTACGAGCAAGTGAATACCGTTGGATTCCTAGCTAAAAGAGTTTGCCGCTAGGTTACGCATAGAGAAAATATATGCCATTCTGCATTCGCTAGCTCTTGAATATTACAGCTAGATATCCAGCGCATCGTATTAACAGCGCGTGTGTGAGTGAGCGACTGCATACGAGGCTTCCTGTTTGATTGTTGTAAATAGAAGATTATTAGGCTGATTATTTTATGCCATTTTTCAATTTACATTTTGTAATGATGATCAGAAATGAAAATTAATTTATTTGTTGTGAAAATCATGAGCATTTAATTGGCGCGTCTGCTTCTTTGAAAGGGTCATATTTTATATCAACTACAGCTCGTATCAGCTATCAAGCTGATCTGAACAAAGAGCATTGCGGAGCTTTGCTTTTGCTGAAGTTTTGTTGTAGCTGAAGTCACTAGCTGATCAGCTATAGATGGCAAGCCGATGGCAATATATCGCTTATAGAAGACATAACGCTATCATCATTGCATTGGATTCAGCTGCTCTCAACGACCGCTACCAGTTGAGCAAAACCAGAGATCTGCCGAATTTATTTCACATTCAAAGACTAATCACCTCGAGATTTACAGTCTTTCGAGAAAATACATTGCTATGTGCAATGGACCATAAATAGAGCATATTTTCAGTAGATTCTTGAGCTCTCTTCGGGATAACGAAATATTTATTGCAATATCAACATTATTTTTTCGAATGGCAAAAACAATAAACGCATTTCCATCCAATTGATTCATAAGTTATAAAAAAAGCACTAAAATGAAATAGAAAACAAAAAATACTAAAAAAAAAAAAATAACAATGAACGAGAATAAAAGGTATTACAAATGTAAAATTTGCTTTTCCCCGTTCTACGCGAAATCAAATTGCATTCCGCAGAATTTTAAAGCAATTTTTTCGAACAAATTTGTTTCGTTCAATTTCAGATGAAAACGGTGTTTGTTACATGCAATGTCAATGCTCAGCAATTTTGAACCTTATTGCTTCATGTAATCGCTCGATATCAAACGGGTCGGTTGAATTTTGAAATGATCAATGATGTGAAAATAGGTGATGAAAAACTCGAATTCTGTAAGTCAATCAAAAACCTTGATGTTATTTTTGACGAAAATTTTACTTTTCAAGAACATGACAAGTGTAAATTGCAAAAAGTGTATGGTGTGCTGAATCGTATACGCACAAAGCATTTTATACCCAACTATATCATGGTGATGTAGTTACATATGGTTGGGGTGAACACAGCACTCAAAATCAAACACATCGTGATCTCGTCGCCGATAACAACAAGATCAGATACATTTACGGATTAAAACGTAATGTTCATGTAACTAAATATCGTGAGCGTCTGAACGGATTGATCCCTGAAAGCAGAGCTTAACTGCATTCGGCGATCTTGATGTTCAAGCAGTTGTCAAATTGTTCACCCGGGTATTTTCGTAAAAAACGGTGAATCGTCGCGGTATCCCGATGACCTTCGTGTTAATTTCAATCCGCGTACTGCATCTGATACCCGTGCATTCAGTTTTTCGCAAGGGGACCGTGCTATTTGAGACATTTTAATCATATATATTTTCCAGCGCCATCTATTGGGCAGTAGTATTGATATGATATTTCAATCGTTTTAATAGCTTATTTGTTTTTATTATTTGTGTCAATAAAAATGTTGTTCGTATTACAATGGATCTAAATTTAGTTCACCGATGTAAAATAAGATAGCGCGGTCAATTGACATACTCTCGAATAGCTCTCCAATCCCATACAAGCACGGTCCGCTTGGTTTTTCGTCAGTTAATTTTTGGAATAGTATACCGGTAGATATTAGAAATTCGAAATCTTTGCTATCGTTAAAAAATAGCTTAAAGCATCTGTTGCGTGCCGGTCAATAAATCGTATTTATCATCTTAAATTTACTCATATCGCGAATTTTCGGATTGATGTCAAGCAGTTTCTTACCAATCAATTAGTTATAATTTAGTACTAGTATATTATTATTTTTCATTTTTCATTTTCATTCGCTTATTCATTGATATTAACGTAATTTGATTGCAAAAATTATAATTGTATTTTCCCTCTCCAGAGCCAGGCCGGTTTTGCCATGGTTTTCCGGATCTAATTCTGGTATTAAAGCTTCACTTTAATACTATCCCTCCCCTGACTGTACTCTCTTTGCAAAAGACGCACCATGGGCGAAATTTATGCCATATTGGGTTCCTGACCAGCATGTTCTGAGCCTGCGTTGAACACGTATTTGCATAAATGTAGGTTTCGTAATAAATAAATAAATAAATAAATATTAACGTTACACATAACACAGTTTTCAGGAATCTTCATTTGGAAATGAATTTACATTGATCGACGTTGAAGTATTCCTGGACGAAGGAGAAAAACGCACAACATTCCTTAAGTTTGGAATTGATATGGTCATTTTCATAAAATGGCAACACAAAAGTACTTCTGGAGCTAGGCGAATGTGGATTTGAAATGTTGCACAGCTCGTTTTCTGTGTGTAGGATTTAGCTTCGCTAAGTAACTTTATCGCAGAAACAAACCCGTGCGTACATCGAGCAGCGTACAGTATATTACATTTATTTATTTTTTGCGGATTTATCGGAACTTACACATTCATACTAATATGTGCAACCAGTTTTATGAAAATATTAGTAGATGCATGCATGCGATTCATGATTTTAGGCGTTTTCATTTATGGCCTCATTACAATACTTCCTACATACCCATAATTATGGCGGAAAAGTAAAAAGATGGTTGTGACAATCACAGCAAACAGATATCACGCATTGTTCTCATGAATTGTATGGCACAATGAAATAAAAATAAATCGAATTTGATAGCATCATTTGCTTGCATACAAAATGAACAAGAAATTGGTGTTGTCTTCGATTCGCATTTCTGTGCAGTGACTTCAATATTGTATAAATAATCTAGTAAATGTGACAGAGATAAAGAGTCAGATTAGATGTGCGAGCCACAAACGCCACAAACCGATGAAAATACATTTAGAATGATAAACCATGGCCATGGGTGATAGTCGTAGTAGTACTCGTCACTTCGCGCATATGCTTTAGATTCTCCAAAATAAAAATAAACAACGACCTGAAATATAGTAATTTTTTTCACGCGACTTTTAGCTTTATCAATATACATTCAACATGCGCTTGAAAATGAATAAAATTCATATAGTCGAGTTAATTTGCCTTTTCATTGTGTGACGACAAACGAAATGAATGCGAATGAAAATCATTGAAATGAAATGATGTGTAGTTGGTTTTCTGTATTGAAAATGCAACACATTTTAGGGATATTATTTGTTGCGGTCAAAACACTTGTTTCAATAAGATGTTTATCGCAAAAGTTCATTGTGAAGGTGAAGGGCGCAATATTTCGGATTTCGCTTGCATTTTTTTTTTTTTTTTCATTTTAAAGGAGACGAATTATGCATATTTTCTGGCGATGATCACGGATTGTCATAGACATTTCCGAAGATCTTACACTTCAAATAGCTTTCAGGCGTTCAAATTCAATCCGTCATGCTCGGCGCGCACAACAAATGTCATCAATTTCCAAATGGTCATATACCATGGTAAGTTAAAACTTTGCATCTTATTCCGTTCAATGCATCTGAAAAGATTAATCTCACTCTATCTTCGATCAGAAAAATGGAATTTTTCTTTAAATCAAAAGGTTTGATTTCCATATTTTTCGGTTTACCGGTTTTCTCCATTTTTAGAGATGTATTTCAATCAGAAAGCAATATGACTGCAACGGCCTACACAAATACGCGTTCAACAATATCCGGCCGAAGATAAGAGCACGTTTCGAATATTCTCAATGCAGCTTGTGACCGTTTTACGTTGAAAAATGCAAATTAGATTCTGGGAAATGCCCTCATTTCTGTGAATCAAAAAGATGCAAATGCGGCATTATACGATTGACATATTTGAGGCGGATAAGTGAATATTTTGCTTTGTGAAGCGGCTGCTTTCTTTTAATTGGAATCGGTTCTTAATCGACGATGGCAAAATTCGTATGAAAATACAAAAAAGAATGAAAATGTTAAGGTATGAGATAATGAACGTGACCATGAGATCGAACGTGGACGCTTGATGTGACTTTCTAAAGAATTCAATGTGCATGGCTTAAACTGCATGTTCGAGATAATTTCGTTATCGCACTTGAATAAGGGACTAGTTTTATTAGATTTTTTTTTTGCATTTGGCCATTATAATAGGACTACAGGTTTCATGCGATTCATTTACGACACTAAACATTGGATGGCAATTGCTTTGCATTCTCTTCGAATTCCATTGGAATTCGTTCGAAGCTATCTTGCATTCGAGTGCAATCGTGCAGTCGTACACATTTTATGCGTGTGTGTTGAAACCACACTAGTGAGCTCACCTTTACACTTTCAAATGGTTTGTGTGATAGAGTCCTAAGGGCAACTGATAATAGAGTTAGCAATGAAACGTTTATTTGAAAACTATATCAAGAATGGATGCGCAAAGTAAATAAAAGTCCTAATATGACCTTTGATATACGCAAATAAACAAACGATGGCCACTCTGGAAATGAGAATACGAGTCGAAATTCAATTTGAAATATCGGGCGATCTCAGTTCAGTCGGCCAATCTTAAATTCTGAATTTGAAAAATATATGATTTATTTGTTGAAAAAAAATTCGTAGTCTGGAATTTTAAATTACTTAAATTCCATGAATTACATTCGAAATATTCTATTCATAGTAACCACATTCTGAACAGCCAGCGATTTTATTTATATTTTCTCTCCGCATATCATGTCGAATGTTGATAAGGTGAAGTTTCAATGAAACTCACAGCTCATCAAATAGACTGCAATCGAATCGAAAAATCGAGTTCGACGCATTGATTTGGTAAAGAAAAGAATTTTATCGATCAACAAATATTGTTGTGTCTCTGTGTCTCATGTCAATTGCCTCTTACCTGCTCTAAAAAAAGTTTAATATATTTATAAAGACACTAACAATGTTATCAATCATTTTTCAAGTTTTGCTTCACTTTAAGTTTTGCCTAGTTCTACGAACTTTTATCAATTGTCGTTAGACTTCGTTGCCTAATGGAAGCGTTTCATACCATTTTACCAAATTAAGGACGGCCTCTGTTTATCGAGCAATGATTGTGTTTGAGTTTTGTCATTCAAATAAATTAAAAACGTGTTCTGAAATAGTCCATATCACGTTTTCTGAACGGTGCTACACCCATCGTAATGCGCCATTTACACTTTATTTATTCATGTTTTGACTTTTGGAAATTACGTCGACCAAAATGACAAGCCGATAAAAATAGATAGCATGTTCTGGAATGTTTATTATCACAACAAAGCAGCCTACGCTACGGATCGCATAAAAAGGCTCAAGAATTTGTAGCCCGAAAATCGTTTATATTTCAATTCATCAAATATTTTATAATAGAAAAAAAAATATTTCTGAATGAAACTGAATGGAATTCGTAGATTGTGCAAATTTATAAATATTTTACAAACAAAATCTTACCATGCACGAACAAATATATGAATATTCATAAAACGTCAAGATGATTTAATATTTCTGTTTTTAGAAACCATAACATTTTTCGTAAAATTCAATTGGAATTGGTGGCTTTGCACCATGATTTTTACGTGCATTACAAAAAAGTTGTAAATAATATTTTTACATTTATTCAATGTACAACTAATCTAGTGGTGCAAAAGTACGGATGGTTTGGCAATATAAACTAAATATTTTTTTCAGTGCGCCTTTTATTCCGATCTTTGTTCAATAAATATGTTGAATTCATAAATTAGAATAGAACAAATTGAAAAAACCAATGAAAAAATATATTTTTTATAAAAGAAATTGTGCAATTAGAAAACAAAAGCGACGCCAAACATTATACCATACATTGTTTTCGTCTTTTCAACTCGATAATGAAAACAATTTCACACATAGAAATCATGATTTTTTGAAAAAATACGAGTCGAAATTTATATTGAATTTGAAATTCTGAAATTTTTTTTTGGTCTGAATCATATTGTGCATTTCTTATGGAAACACATCACATTAATAATGAGCCAAGAGTAATATTCGATAGTGTATTTGCGAGTGCGAGAGAGGGAGAGAATTTTAAGAGCTAAAAATGTTCGGTTAGTCATATGTTGGCACTCAAACAGAAGTTCGTTATCAACACAACTGAGTAACTTAAATATAGGACACAATACATTGCGCGAAGCGGCAAAATACACTTTTATGACCTGTACACAGTTGATTCGCATCTTGTGTCAAGCGAAACGATTAGAGACAACAAGAAAAATAAATAAATAAACAAACGTGTTTTTGTTTTGTCTCCTTTTCTGCTTCGCTGATCACTTCCAATGTTCATGTAATTCGTTAATTCTCTGTATCAAATGGCAGTTGCAATAAATTTAATAATTTCAGCGCTAATCTCCGGCCAAATCGCACAGTCAACGTACGGAAATCTATCATCATATTGTTGATAGTTTGGATGCACCGAAGTTAATTAAATCGATAAATTTTGCAACGCTTACATAACTCTGGTTTTGAAAAAGGAAACTGCATTTAGATGAATTTTTCGAATTTGCAAGCAACATATTTGTTGTTGTGCGAAATCAGTACAGGATTTGGCCGCTTGCTCAACCGAGCCACTGCTGGCTAGAGAGGTGGAGTTATTTGATCAAAACACGTTGATCAGCATGCGTGACGCAAATGCTCATAAAACCAAACATGCAAATGTGTGCTGAGGTTATGTGAGAAGCGCATACGCACGAGCTTGACCAACACGAAATGCCGCTTCACAGGAGAGCACGAGCACACAGATACTCTCGCTCATAAGTAGCGACGCAATAAAATATCAACTGACGAAACGATTATTATCATTTGTGCTTTTGCAAAGAATTGCGCTCTTCATTCCGTCGATGTGCTCGGTGAGAGTTCGCTAGTGGTTCGGTACCTTTTCTCGGCTCTCGGTTCCACTAAAAAATTCGCGTTTCAATGCGCATTTGATCGTTCGATGTGTAATTTAATTCTGATTCAACGAAAACCAACGAACGAACAACAAACGAGCATTATCTCGACAGACCAAAATACGGAACAAACACGAGATTGCGAAGGTGAATGGATGGCAGCGCGCTATGCCATTTTATGTTTGTACACAATCTAAAGCCGAATGCCATGCGGCTGTTCAGATGTTTCTCATTTGACAGTGCGCTGTTGCCTACTACTCTTTTTAATTTCATACCAAATTGTTCGCGTATGACTCAATCGAATATTTATTTATAGCCGGTTCAGAATGAGGTGTTTTATACTCGAATCGGTTTAATTGCTCTGTTTTCGGAAGAGGAATCAATTTGAAATTAATCTCAAATTAAATCAGATTTGAAAAAGTATGAAATTTCATCGATCATGAAATATTGAGAATGAGTATTATTGTAAATGAAAATAGGAAAAACAATAACAATATAAAACTGAAAAATAAATAAAAATGCGGAAAAAATGCGTTTAGCTTGTTACCTGTTGAAGCTCTGGTCAATTTTCCTTTGCCTTTGCCGGGCTCCAAGCTTGAACACTTCAATAGCATATTTTATTGTCGATGTTACAGTTGAGTCAATGTGTTACACCTTTGTCGTTGCCTGACAAAGTGTCTTGCACACTGTCTGGCCTGACTGTTTTCACAAATGAACGTTGTGTTTCATTCGTCACATTCGCTGAATATATATATTGATATATTAATTGCTTAATTGAAATTTAATAGGAAGCATTTGAATACGTTTTCAATGAATGTGACGACTCCGATACTTCATTACACTTGAGTCTATCTCTATCAATCCTTTGCGTGTACATATATATATTTATCGTTCCAATTACGTGTCCAGTATATGTCTTGTTTTGAAAAGAAAATAAAACACAAGGCACAAAAAACCGAATGATATTGTTGTTTTTCAGTTCAATTGAATTTTTAAGTCGTCTTTACGGTCGTAAGATATAGAAAAAAGTATTTGATTATGAAAAACCCACGTTTGAATTGAAGCATTCGATGAGGCAAACCAGAAGCGGTTTGGTGCGTTTAAAGTTCACTTTCTGCTTTCGAATGTTCGCAAAATAAAAAACCCAACAATGCACAATATTAGACATCAATTAATGAATAAATGAACAGAGCCGATGTCAGCGCCAAATGCTGACAAATTAATCGGCGTCGATGCAAAAGCAACTCTACCCAGGTTTTTTTTTTATACCGATATCGTTCTAAGATTTCGGCACACAAATCGCGTTCAATTGATTCAATTTTAGGGCAATTATTTTTCTTCCTCTATTGAATGCGTTTAACGAAATGATTATGATCTCGTCAAATTGAAGCTGATTTCATTGATGACTGGTTTGATTGAAATGAACACTTTTCATGCAATACGCATTTAAACTAGTCGACGAGTTTGCTGTGTTATTGCTCATTGACTGTAATATAATGGCTGATGATTTTTGTTTTAATTTCTTTCTCTCTGCTTTCATACACTGTGTTATCGTATATCCTCTTGTGTTCTTGCCTACACGATTTTGATACGTATAATAATTCAACTTGGAATAACACTGAATGCCAAGAAACTACTTTTGAATCCAAGAAGCCGCACATATTCATCCAGTGAATGATCAATAAAAAATGTTTCTCAGTCACGATGAAAATAAACAACACTTTTTTTCTCGAAAACTGTCTGTCAAATATGAGAATGTTCACAAATAGAAGCGCAATGATTAATCCAGTTGAGTGTTATCTTGGTTGAAAAGTTGTTGTTTCAAATCACAATCAATTATTATCTAAACAAAAATAGCGATGCGAAGAAAAAAGAGATTTTTTGCGATGGCAAAATGTCAGCACCAATATGAACCAAATTTTTTCAAAACGATTTAGTAGCTCACAAAATGTGTGTTAGTAATATACAAAATGCGATTCGCGATTGACTTCGTATCATAAAACAATGTGAAACAAGTATTTTGATCTCTGTCACTCTTCAGCACGGTCCAATTTTTCCGTTTCGTCAATTTCAATCGGCGCTATTTCATATGAAAAGCAAAAAAAAGCAACCAGCTTGTTTGTTCAGTTCTGCTAGTTTCGATGTGCTCTTTTTGTTTGTCGTCGTTCGACAAGAAAACAACAAATATAGCAACCGAAACACCGCATATATCTCGTACATCCACTTTTCTCCTTCCTCTCACTTCATTCACCTTCTTTTGTCGCGCAATATTACCAACTCATTTTTAAAATGTTGATTCATATTCTGTTCGTATGCGTTCGAAATATTTTCACCTTATGTGTTGTTTTGTTCTTCTCAAATTTTATTCATTCGTGCTCAGTTTTCTATCGCATTTTTCACACACATTCAATAAATGTCACACTGAATCAATTAGCCAATCACCAATAATGTACATTTAATGAGCTAAACAAACAAAAATCTCTCAATTTTTGCAAGTTTTTCATTTGGAAAAACAAAAATGTTGTACGAATATGTCTTTCTTCATAACTGTGTCTCATCTTTTTCCATGTATTCAGTCACATTCGGCTATGTGCGTTTTAACTTTTTTTCGTTGACATATCGCATGGTGAATGACGTCCGTAACTTATGTGTGTGTATTGGTAAAATGAGCGGCCGCCTGTCAAATTAATCTAGTACGACAAATGATGTTCGAATTCGAATTTCAACCAGAACCCATTTCATTACTAAAAGCAATAATAAGAAGCGTTGACTTTCGTTTCAAAAGCTATCTTAGGGTCGAACCCGTTTATCCTTTCTGCGAAAGAAATTTTATTTTAACAATAATTTCAGCTCAAATTAAAATAACTTCATTCAAACTGTATACAATAATTGGTGAAGAGATCGTGTTTGCACAAAATCACAATGTACTAGATGATCAAAAATAATTGAAGTGAAACTTTGACATTTCTACATCGAATAATTCATCTCACTCCGCGAACTATGTACAACATCCGTCATAATAATTTTTTTGTTTGATTCATTTGATTCGCAACAAAAGGAGCTTACGAGCATCTCTCTGCACAAAGTGCTCTGTAGAAATATATCAATTCGTTTTTGTCTGTACATTTTTGAGCACGTAAAAATTTGTATATTGTTTTTAATCGAAAAATTTAGTAAATAAGAGTTTGGTAGTAGGATGGATGCCACAATTGATGTTAAAACACTCGAAGAAGCTGTAATCGTATTTTATCGATCGGGCTCACAACAACAATCAGCTGCACACGATTGGCTCACCAAAGCTCAGCTCTGCCCACAAGCATGGTCCTTCGTCTGGGATTTAATGCAACTCGGCAAGGTACAATTTTTTCATCGACATTCCTACTAAATCCGAATTTTTCATTAAATTTGATATTTCAGCCATCCGAGGTTCAGTTTTTTGGGGCTACGACATTGCATACAAAACTACTGAAGCATTGGCATGAAGTGCCTAAAGAAAATCGCGATGAACTCCGGCAAAAAATATTTGAATCAATTATTGTGTACGCAAATGGACCAAAAATCGTGCTCAATCGACTTTGCATCTCGGTAATTGATGTATTTTTTTCTCGATTTTTTTTTTAATTTATCTTTTTAAATCGATTTTTTATTTGGATCGTGAACACATTTTTCTAGCTAAGTGCATTCATTGTTCACATAATTTATGAGCATCCAACAGCGATTGAGGATATTGTAAATACATTTCAAAGCCAACAAATGCCAAATGTTAGCCAAGAGACACAATCATGGATCTTAATGGAAATTCTAGGAGCGATTCCAGAAGAGGTGATTACATTTTGATCACACTTCAATAAGAATTTCAAACATCAATTCATTTCTAATAAAATTCAAGTTTTTAAATCGTCCATAGGCGAATGTAATGTACACATCAGTGCTAAGAGCCACAGTGCAAAACGAAATCTGTAAACGAACGCCATTCGTTATAAATACAGTGCAGCAGTTCATTTTAACGAAATTAGATCAAACAATTGGCGACGCTGATATGGCGACGCTTCTTCGTGTAGTGAAATGCACAGAAGCCTGGTTAAAGTGAGTTAATTGCAATTGCTTGATATTTTGTGTTTCTTCGGTCAGTGTAATGAAAGTTCCCCATAATTTCCTCTTGAAACAAATGAGAATCATGTTGCCAATTTCCATAGGAATGGAAGTTTCCCGCTCGATAGTTGCGAAGTACTGACTGGAGCTCTATTGAAATTAACTAACAAATGTTATTGGAATACGACCGATTCCGAGGGCTGCATGACATCTGATGAGAACGAATTGTCTGAAGCGTGTATAAAAACATTGACGGTAAATATAGGTCACACCTATTTTATAATTTCCCATTGAAAAATATATTTATTATTGTAAAAAAATAGCATGAACATATAATCGATGCTGCAAAAGTGCACCCCAAAGAACGAATTCTACTAGATTGTCCCATTTTTTGTTCTCATTTAGACGATGCTCATTCAACCGGATGCACATCGATATCCCAACTCTGCGTTGCATCTGCTAAACATGATCGTTGAATCTCTTTCGCACATAACAAAAGCTGAATGGAAAGAGAATAACCTAAATGAAGACATTGCTTTCAATATTTACACAATGTTTATATCGTCGATTGAGTGCCATTCGAGGCTGTTAATATCTGGTGTTTTAAGTGAAAGTGTTGAACATCGTAATTTGTATATGCGTCTAATACAGGAAGTGCTGCAATGCACCGATAAGCCAGGCATTTACCCAGTTGAAGAATCATGTAGTATATTATCGATGGGTTTTTGGTATATGCTCCAGGACGAAGTGCTCTCCAACGACTCTGTGATGCCGAATAAAATCAAAGGCTTAGAATTAATTGTACCTCTTTATTCGCATTTGAGCAAGATTCTTGTTCGCAAGGCTCAACAGCCAGATGAATCATCGATTGACAAATGGACGGTCGATGATTTGGAAACGTTCCGCTGTTATCGACAAGATATCTCCGACACACTGGTTAGTTTTTTTTTTTTTTTAATTGAATGAAGAAAATCATTTGGATCTAAAGTGATTGTGTATTAAATGTCGACATTTGATCTTTTTTAGCTCTACTGTTTCGAAGTACTGCATAATCACCTTTTAGACATTTTAATCACATATCTAGATGAATGCATCGCACTTATCCAGCAAGATCCCACTCAATGGACACAACTTGGTAGGTTTTCATCCATTTGACTTACTTATTTCAGGAATTCATTCGATTTTTATTGCAGAGGCATGTATTTATGCCATCTACTCGATAGCGGAACACATTGAAACTGATGATCAAAATGGATTGCCAAAGTTTATTTTGACCTTAAGTGAAATACCATATGATAAATTGCATGAGAAATTACTTGGCACTGCTTTGGACTCGATAGGTAAGGTTTTTGGGAACTATTTTCAATGTGTGTTCCGAAAAATATCTAGCCAAAAATGGCGTCTCTCTGGCAAAGTTTGAAAAACGAATCTTCATCACGATAAATCTTTCATGCTTCATTCGGCAGGTGCATATAGCGAATGGTTCAAAGACAATCCAACATACATTCCGCACGCAATTCGAGTTCTTGTGACAGGCTTAAACTCAAATCAAACCTCACAAGCATCGCTCGGTTTGAAGGATTTATGTCGTGAATGTCAAATTCACTTGAAGACATACGCAGAACCGTTGCTTCAAGCATGCTTACAAGCCATCAACAATGGACATCTCATCAATTCGGACGAGGTTCGACTGATGTATTCAATCGGCAAACTAATGAGCATGCTTCCACCAGAAGATGTGCTCCGGTGGTTGGATATTGTTGTATCACCATGCTTTTCGGAATTACAAACTCTTGTACAAAGCCAAAGCGTAAGCGTTTTAACACTCTTACAAACCATTATAAATTTTGTGTTATAGATATTGATATTTTCGGGAATTGCTTCGTTCTATACGATTTTTTTTACAGCTAAGTGAGCCAAATAAATTTCGCACAACTTTCCGATTGAATATGATTTCAACGTTGTTCTCATCACTCAACACCAAAGTTAAAGATGATAAGGAAGAGAATGCTGCACAAACCGCTGCAGTGCCAAAAGAATCCACAACTCAACCAGTCTTGCTCATCATGCAGAAGACAATGCCAATATTCAAGGAAATTGTTACACTTTGGATCAACGAAATAAGCGTCATTGAGGTACATTTATGTCATTTGATATGGAAAATTCAATTTAAAATATATTGTCATTCCTCAATTTCAAATACAGGCACTTTGTTCAGGATTAAAATATGCCATTACAAATCTCATGGATGATTTTCAACCGATGTTACCGGATCTATGCAATCTAATTGTGTCTATCCTCCAATCGAAGTGCATTGCGCCCGCAATTGACATCGCGAAAGTGGTAAGTCACCTTCATTTGACATTCATTCACAATTTAAGATACCAAACAATTTAAATTTTTAATCATATTTTCAGTGTATATTTCTCTATTTCAAAACTCCGCAATGTACACCAATCATGCGCCAACTGTTGATTCAGGTGATTTTGTACAATTTCCAATTATTCGAGCAAACCACTGAACGATCAAACATTTCGGATGTAATCGAAACATTTCTGAATTTCTGTGCGCTTATTGCGAAAAAGATACCGAATATATTTGATGACGAGGAAATTGACTGCGACAAACTAATTAATTATGGTATGTGCAGAGTTCACACAAAGCCATAACTGTATAAATGGAATTCTATTTGTTTTTTAGCAACTGAAGTACTGGTTTTACCTGAAACCGGAGTATCGAAACATTCTGTGATATTCTTGCAACATTTTATAATTCAATCACGGGCTTTTCGATGTGCAACAAATGCGATTTTGAAAAATGGTGAAAAACTTATTCAAACCACACTGCTATGCATTGGTGTCTATACGCAGCGAACTCATGTCGAAGTGTACGCCGATATATTTGTAGCCCTCAATAAAAAGTATCCGGCCGAATTGATTGCCTGGCTCAAGGTTCTAGAGGTAAACGATTTCCCAACCACCACCATTTCAGCAGTCGAAAAGGATCGCTTCATGAAATCAATCATTCGGTATGTAATTTATTGTCACTGTCACCGTAGTTTTGAAAAGTAGAACTGAGCTCATTTACACTTTTCCAACTTTATTGCTTGCAGTGAAAAAGTAAACAAACGCTTAGTACAAGGACTCATCCGAGAATTTGCAGCTAAATGTCGTGAAGTTATGATTCAAATTCCATAGACTAAATTAAATGTTCTCAAAAATCTTACCCATTTGCGGTCAAAAAATTCTTTAAGATTCTCAAATGTTCATATGAAATAGAAAAAAAAATGTTATGGAAAAAGTCTAACGATCCGATATGACATCAATATTGACATAGATATGTGATTCTACAAATATTAAAATTAAATTAAATCGTAAGTTGAACGATAAATTCAAGCGATTAAATTGCATACAAATCAAGTATTTTCAGTAGATTTCTTATTCGAAATGTGTGGCAAGTCATAAAATTTTAGCGAACTATTGTAGTAATATGTATTTATATTAATAAGGTGTGCATTAATAAACTTATGCGAAACAAATTGGATTGTTCTCTTCCTCCTTTCTTGTTTTCATATTTCAAAAGTAATTCTGAGCTTTCCGTCCCTATTTTACCAGCAAGTCGTATATAGCTGAAATGTATGAATACAATATATTTAGTATACATAATTATACTCAGTTTTAGGGGCTTTTTTATTTAAAAAATATAATTAGATACAACTTATGTTCAACATATGTGCGATATTGCACAAAATATCAATGAGTATTCGCACATAGCCACATATAATGGAAATATACGTGTAGATTGCGAAGTAACCTTTTTCAGCCACCCAAATTCGAAATATCCGCAACGTTTTGAATTTTATGCAATATTTGTTGATATATTTAGCTATGCATATATGTGAATATATGTAGCTGGTATTTGATGTGAATTTGCGATCACAAGATACACAACATTCATTATGTGCAGAAATATAATTTTATCTACATCAAAGCACCTAGGCTCAGTCTTTTCATATAATATTTTTTGTCGTTTTTCACTTCTATGATTCTTTTATTCTTTTTTCACGTCTGTGAATTGTTTTGGAGATTCGTTTTCATTCCAACTGATTCAAATGTATTGTTACATACATGTCAATCGACTTTTTACAGACAACAGATCCATCTTTCGTCCAAAATTTGGCTATGTTTTGAGTTGCGACTTTTCAAAGTTGAAATTTCAAATCGAATAGAAATTCTCATAGTAAAAGCGTGATAGAAGAAATGGAACGTAAAATTGTGGTAAATTTTTCTCGAGAGCAAAAGTGAGACCAATTTTCTGCGAGCAAAAAAGATATTTTTCCCGCTCCTGTTCTCGCAAATTGTTATCTATCTTTTGCTATCGACAGTCTGTTTCTCGATTGTGCTAGAAGTCAAAAAATGTCTCAATTTTTGCGAACAAATATATTAAACAAATTCTCGAAAATAATTGTGATAAAAAAAAATATCCGAAGAAACAACGTAATAAATATTTTTCGAGATCCCATTCTCCGTAATAAAAAATGAAATTCTCTGCGAAAGTACGTAATACTGTTTGCTATATTTATTAAATATCATTTTTACTTAATTTGCGATTTTGATACAAATCTGGAATGCTTGAATCTTGCTACATGTTATTGCCTGGATCTTGATTGACAGCTCCCTGGATCACCAAGTGTGTATTTGTGGATGTCCAATTGTGTATGATATTTCTTTGTCGTTCAAAAATGCGAGAGATGTAATGTGTACATTTTATCTACTGCTTTCGGTTAAATTATATATATTACATAGCATTTTTTCATTCATTAAATATATTGTATATTTATTCATCAGCGCACAAAGTTTGCGATATATGCAAGAAAAAGAAGAAAATGTTGAAATTTGAATAGATTTATTTGAATTTTCACATATACGAGAACGTCATGTTCGCCACACTCTCCATATTTTATATGGATGGCACTGTAAAGCAATATCAGCTGTCAAATCATCAATGAATAGGAGAGTTGTTTTGATATCGAGTTCAAACATTTTTTATGCAAATATGGACTTTCAACGGACTTTTCAAAAATATATGCTGATCATATCCTCAAAAATTGGCGAAAACATAAATTATTCTGAATTTCACATTTAGCATTTTCATTTGCAACCAATTGCATACCGTTGCGAAGAATATGAGCATTGAGAGTTATTTATCCAGAAAAGGAAATATTTAAAATTTTACAAACAATTTCTTTGTCTTGCATTAAAGGGTTCCAAAAATAATAGTTTTCACTAGAGCGCAATGTTTCTACTACTTTAACACTACTTCAAACAATATTTGAGTAAATTTATGATAGAAATGTTCAAGCTGTGCGCAAATACATTTACACGAAATATATTTAGATGTTCTCTTTATGTTTTATCTTTTCTTATTTCAAATGTCGTTTACAAATTTCCATTTCTCATTTGTGAGGTATTTTCTAATAGTTACACCTGAATTATGATCACCATGGCCTTTGATAAGAATTCTTATTTCAATTCAGAGGTGAAGAGGCTCTAAACCATGCTACAATAGAATTCATTCTATTCCAAAATTCTAGAAATTGTCAAGATTATCACAGCATTTATTTCCTTGACGTGTTGGAAAAAAGTAATACAAAGAAAAACGAAATTGACTTTTTCTATTAACAGACTTAATCTTCATCAATCCATCTGCTGCCATCACCATGATGTATTAAGAAAAAAAACCAGTCTCATATATTTGCATATAATTCAAATTAAGTCGAAATTTCAAGTTCAATAAAAGATCTGAGATACAATTTTTGGCCGTCTCTTGCACAATCAGAAATGTGTTGTCCATCACGTGGAATTTGCTAATCGATGTGCAGAATAACGCCTCTTCTCATTCAGTTGGATTTCCAAGTCGTATATTTCCGATATAGCAATGTTTGGTTTTCATTGTTTGGTTGTTGTAAAATGAGCAATTAATTAATTCTCAATACTCACAAAAAAAACGCCTCGTGCCAAATCTTCGCATATTTGAATCGGTGGGAACAGAACTTACCCTCAGATTAGATAGGAAATAAACTGAAGCTAGAAATTTTTCCGGCAAAATAATGCACCCAAAATAAGGAAAGTTGTAAAAATGTTTGAAACGAGAATTCATTCGGAATAATTGCGAAACATAAACTATATGAAAATACAATGTAAATCAAGCTTCGTTTTTATTTATATCAATACCTTTATTATTTGCTTTAGCTCCAGTTTCAATATTTTTCCCATCCAATCTGAAGGTAAATTTTCTTCTCACCGATTCATTTAGCATATAATGATAGCAATTATCAATTTAAACTGGTTTCATGAAAACTTTTACGACGAATGTCATGTAAGGTTATTTGATAACCTACATTAAATAGGCACCAGATCAAGGTTTGCGAAATTCTGGGAGTTCAGAAAAATAATCATCAAAAATTGGAATTGATTTCGTGTTTGACTTTAATGACCCACTTTATTTTATTCTAAAGTTTCGGATGACTCAGACATTATTTCAATTAATCGATTTAGAAATTTTTAAAAGTTACACTCTTTTCTGGGCTGGAGGATTCAAACAGAAGAAATAAATGAAACAAAAGAAATAACTTAAATAGTTCAGCCTCACAGCGAAAATGAGCTGATGTGTGCAGAGCAAAGGCATAGGCAACGATTTGGAGGAGCAATGTGCAAAGTGCTAAAACAACGTGTAGAAATAAGATAGGTACTGCGTCTTATGGCTGTCTCACTCTGCAAACATCAATCGGGTTGCTGCATGTCCCGTGGTTGCCAATAAGCTCGCATATTTTGCAACATTGGAATAATTCAACCTTACCTGAAACTTCACTATTTTCTACCTTCAACTTGCCGACAGTTCTCCTTTCCAGGTTCAACAAAATGCCAAAAGTGCATCATTCCATGGACTATATTGACTATAATATAATAACGTCGTTGAAATGAATATATATGAATGGAGCATATGTGCTTCAACACTGGAGCTTCGTGTGACTGAATAAATTTAATTAGATTTCTTGCAATGTGTATCCGTCCGTTCCATGTCAAGCTCCATTATGGCAATAAAAACATAGTTGTAATGTCTCACGATTGCACAACACATGTTTAGCGTAAAAACCAGCAAATCTCTAATTCGATTCGAAATTGAAATAGGAGGATGTACTTTACTTGCTAGCACTGTGACGTTTCATTTCTTTGCTCCCGTACAGAAGACGCACGGGCATTGCGACGTTTTACTTATAATGGAATTGTGTATGTAATGTCATTTAAAATGGGAGACATTTTATTTATTCTACATTTGTTTCAATTGAGTCTACATATTTTGTGACTTGAAAATAACCAACTTGTGTTCTTGATTTAATTGATTCAAACTTTGTCTTTTTCTCAATAGCATTTCAGTGACTGAAATAAAGTCATTTGCTTCAGAAAAATATTCAATGACTCATACAATATTACTGGAGCACTGTAATGAGCCTTGAAATTGCATATATCTGATGCTTTCGATGCAATAAAGCCATGTAATTTTGTGTTAAATCTTCTTCGAATATTCAAGCTGAATGCAAAGCCTCTTTATTCTAAATAAAACATGTTGATAATAATAATCCTGAGCACTAAACTGGTTTTATACAGCAAAAATCAAACCAGTTCATCTCACATTCACAATGAGGTAGAGCAAAAATTCAGTATAAATATGACGAAAATCCTGCGCTTCATTCCACAAATCTTTCATACAAGCACCAAATCCGACCTATCATGATGTTCAAACTAGATATATTTGCATTATTATTTTTTGTATTCAGTGTTGTTTTCGTTCTAGTGACTGGTTCGTGATAAGTTCGAATAAATGTTAACACGCATATTTTGTATAACCAACAAACTTCATTCGAGCTTTAATGTCAACATTTTTTATTTACAGCGCATGATGATTTACCGCTTGAATTATTACCGCCTCCAAATCCTGCTGATATGAAATTAGCCTCAATTGCTTCCACTAAATTCAACAAAAGCTTTGTAGCGAATCGAGCACATAATTTAAAAAATTGAATTATATTAAAAATTTTACATATTTTTTATACAAATCGTTTCGATAAAAGATATTAATTAATGTGTGTATAAACTTGAAAGTTTGTTGATGAGTTTTTTCATGATGGAACGACACAAAAAATGAATTAATAAAAAACATCGTGAACGTTTTAGTATTTAAGTATTTGAAACAGTTTTTGCAATTTTTCTGAAAAAAAAGGATACATTTTTTCAAAGATGAATAAAATCATATTTAACTTCTTTAATCTATATTCAATTTATATTTAAGGAAACAGCTAAATGAAGAGGATTTCAGTAAATTTCAAGGTTTAAAAGTTGTTTTCTCCAAAAGACATCCGACAATTAGGTCGAAATAGCAGCCTTGATAATATTTTCCGGACTTTTTTCCAATGTTTGAAAAATTCGTACATTGTGTGTCCTCCATGTGCTGTTTTTTTACCCCAATTTTGATCATTTGAGCTACACAATGCACGCGCTTCACGCGGAATCCGCACGGTCCGAACTCAGTTTGCATTGACCACTACTTGTTTTTGAGTTACGCTTTTTTATCAAAATCTTATAATGAGATGATTCCTGATTGCAACAGTGAAAAGATCACGCCTTAGTCGTTCAAAAATCTAGGTCATGCGAACCAGTGTTGCAAAATGTGCTTGCACATTGATGTGTGGAGAGCAAGACAGTTATAGTGACGCGGTAGCTATCTCATTCTTACACGTTGTTCTAGTGCTTCGCACACTGCTATACACAAGCCAAATCGTCGTACACATTTTTGTAAGATTGACGTTGACAGTTTTTTTCCATTACTGTGGTGTGCACTATGAACTTCATCCAAAAGGCACCACGATCATGCAAACGCGGTAGGGCTTGTAGTCTCGTCATTGCGCTCCTTTGATTTCTTCTGCCGAGGATAAGAAATACGTTGGCATAACAGTATTGTGTTGGATGGGGATTAATTCGATTGTTCATTTTATGTAAAAAGTCACTTTACTTTTTGGATATATTAGTATGTACGCGCTCACAGGTTTACAGTATATTGAGCTCATGTTTAGGAAACAATCAAATATCTATGGATCGTTTGGATTTCGTGTGACAACCAAGTTGATAGCTTATAGCTGATTTATTTATAAAAAAGTGGGGAGAACGATAAATGTCTTTATCTTTCGAAAATCTGCATAGAATTAAAAAAACTATCATTTGATTTAAACATAAACAACACACTCACAAATAAATTAATAAATTCTCTTACAGAAGCAATATAATAGGCGTCGATTGGTTTATGTAATAAAATATTAAGGGACTGTCAATACGGAGAACGTAGAGCTCGCATATACGTTCACGTTTATTATTCATCCGCTTCTTATTATTATCAATATTATACAGAAAAAATCCGGTGAAATAATATATTGTATTGATTCTGTAAGAGAACTGTCTTATAATTATTGGTGTGAGAAATTTACTCCGCGCTGAAAGTCACTGATATCATTATCATTCGCTTATAATCAAATTCGTTCGCATTGAAAGGCTGAAATGTCCATAGTTGATGAGTTCGTTTAAAATCGTTAAGTCGTCCGCCATACGTTTGTGCAAATTGAATGGTTTTTTGATTTTCCCATTTCGATAATATTTTCAGTTTATTAGATTGTTGCAACTCAGCATAACGAATATCGATGCATTCGTCATTTACCAGGAAATTATTATTTATATGCAACGTTTGTTTGCGGCTGCAGTGGTCAAAATAAGATTTGAAGACATGAGATTCAAACACATTTCGAAGACTGCGGACAAATTCATCTTCACACACCGAACATATCAAATGTCAGTGAACCATCATTCGAACCGGAAATTCTGGCGGTAGTCAAGCGATTAACCAATTTAGAAGTAAAACACAGTCAACCTAGAGAATTTCCGTTGTTTTCATTTCTTTCAGCAGAAAAACTCTTCAAAATCAATTTTTCGATTAATAATATAAAACTGGTCGATCAAAGTGCATTTTGTGGCGATTGTAATTTGAAAAAGTTTAACTTCTCGTACAGTCAAATCGCGTATTCACCTGAAATCTTCAATGAACAAACAACACGCGTCTCAAACCGTGCAACAGTCAAAGCAAGCGGACCGTGTTTATATGGAAATTGAGAGCTATTCGAGAGTATGCCAATTGACCGCGCTATCTTATTTTACATAGGTGAACTCAATTTAGATCCATTGTAATACGGACAAAATTTTTACTCACACATATAATAAAAACAAATGAGTCATTGAAACGATTGAAATATCACATCAATACTACTGCCCAATAGATGGCGCTGGACAATAGATATGATTAAAATGTCTCAAATAGTACGGTCCCGTTGAGTCAAAGCAAGCGAAAGTTGAAGAAAGTGGACGTATCGGTTGGTTGAAGTATGTTATGATCTTCGACAGAGGTGTGGAATTTCGCCACTTCTTTTCATTATTTATATGGCTGATCAAATCAGCCAATTTAAGGGGTAGATTAGCTTTGGTGGGCAATATTATATCTGCACTCACTACGCAGATGACTTGGTACTGTTTGGCAAATCTGAAGAGGAGCTGCAAAAGAGTATCAGAAATTAGGCAGGGGTTTGTACCAACTTCCGAATGACCGTAAGCGGCACCAAAACTCAAGTTATGCATGTGGGCAAAACTCGAAAACCAATCATTGCCATCTTTTCGATGGATGGCAAGTTTAATAAAGAGTTTGAACAGCGTAGGGTTAATGAAAAGGTAGAAGTACAACTTAGATCACACGTTTTTAATAAACGTGAATTGAGTACAGAAACAAAGATGTTGATTCACGGGTCAATCTTCAGACAAACTATTCTATATGGTAGCGAGAGCTGGGTTGATTCTGAGAATTTGATTCATGATCTGGAAGTGTCTGATATGAAAGTGTTGAGAATGGTTACGGGAGTCTCGCGCCGCGATCAGTGGGGAAACAGAATCCGAAATGAGACGATTCGGGGGGATTTAAACGTCGATTCGGTAGGAGAGGAAACAAGAAAATCCAGACTGAGATGGTTTGGTCATGTTAAACGCATGGGAGAAGAGCGTCTACCGAAACGAATTATGTTCGCCTAAGCTGTATGGGGATATGAATGGTGTGATGAAACTCAAAACTTGGCTCTCGATCGGGGTTTGTGGAAAGGTATTGTTAGGGGTATATGAGGCATTTTGTTTCGTACTACAGAGCAGACGCTGAAGGGTATGAATGGTCTATAAATGTTCATTGTTGTTGTTGTTGTTCTAATTACGATTAAAAGGCTAAATCATACAATCATACAACAATTAAAAATTGTTTTAGGGATTTTAAATTCCGCTTAGACGACCATTACTCATCATGAATCGACAAAAAAATCAATTAAATAATATCTAAAACATCTTAGTACTGGCAGCATTTTTTAATTTTATTTCATTTTTATTATCTGTTCAAAACTCGAACATCTCATGCATTTTCAAATATTTTTCGTATTAAATGTGCTTTTTTGAGCTCCCACATTCGGATTAAGCATTTGCATAATGTTTTTATCTGGAAAAATATGAAGATGGTTCGGCTATAAATCTTACAATTTGTAGAAGATAAAAGCCTACCTTTTGTTCCTGATAAGGTATTGTAGAGATCGAATGGTGTTTTCCCGTAATTGTCTTTTGCATTGCGGTCGGCTCCATTATCAAGGAGCTTTTTAATCAATTCCTTTGAACCAGGTGTATAATTAGCTGAAAGCATAGTCAATTCATCAAAAACACTTCTATATTTCAGATTTTAAGAACTACCGAGAGCTGAGGCCAAATGGAGGGGCGTTTTCCCTTCAAAGGTTCCTGCGTTAATATCGGCTCTACTATCAATCAGTGCTCCAATGACTCCCAGTTCACCAGGGAAAAGAACATTATTGGTAACAGCGAAATGTAGTGGAGTGTACTGCCAACCGTTTCTGGCATCAACGTCCGCACCTCTCTGAATGAGATGCAAAATGGATTCGGTTTTATCTAAATGAATAAATTCGTAAATGGATTTATGTTTTTTCATGTTTAAGCTCATGGTGGATACTTTGTGATGCAGCAAGGTGGAGTGGAGTGTTATTTATGAGGTTCTCTCGTGCGCGAACATCGGCTTCTCTTTCGACGAGAAATTTAACGTTTCCACTTTTGCCTGGACGAATGGATATAATGGTTTTACTACAAATCTAGTAGTGTCAGCCTTACAACTTGCAATTTACCAGATTGAGCCGCCAAATGGAGTGGCGTTTTTTCATCTAAATCTTTTGCGTTGATATTAGCTGTGTGATTAAGAATTATTTCAATAACTTCCCCTCTACCTAATTGAATAAATAGAATATTGCATTGAAACTTTATCGAAATAAAGAAATGCTAAGAAAAGCATAAATTACCTTCCATAGCAGCATAATGTAGTGGCAGACGTTTATATTTATCTGCGTCGTTAACATTTACGGCCAGAGTAATTTTCCCGAATTCTGAAAATCAATGAAAAAAAACTCCAATTCATATTCGAATCTTTAATTTAGATTTTAGCCTTTTGAAGATTAAAGTTGAAGTCCAATTTTAGTGTGTAAAGATTTCCATCATTACCTCGTGAATTTGCATAAACTCCACTGTCAATGCGTTTTTTGGTGGTAACATCTTCACCTGAAAATAAATATTTTGTTTCTTCCTTACATTACGTATATTTTAAATGCGGATATGAACAAGGAATATTATGAGTAATGAAGAAATTTGATGAAATCTGAACTAATACACCAGCTTTCAAAAGTTCGGCTGTAAAATATAAACCTCAATAAATTGTACCGTAGGTTTTGTACAATATGGCTCTTAAATCTCTCACTAATTCGTCCAACAAAATTGAATTTGATGACTTATTTTGAATTGATTGGCGTAGACCCAACTTTGAGCATCGATTGAAATTTGATCTGTATGCTGCACAAGATATTATTAAGAACAACCAAATCCACAACTTCAACACTTTTCGTGCCCGCATCATTTCGTTTTAATAATGATTTGTTTAATGAATGATAACTGAATTTAACTTTGTTATTTTATATTTAGTTATTAATTCGTTCCATTTATTTCTTGGACGTGTGATTAAAACTGATTGTGGAAGTGAACAAATATGAAAGAAAAAAAAAAAATTAGACGGAGAGCGTTCTATAGCTGATAAAAGACCTCAATATTAAATTAATCATCATATGTGTTCCCATGTGATAACAATTTAATGAAGTCGGAACAATTTGAAACCCGCAGTTAGCTTAAAACGATCAAACTGCGCGTTTTGTGTCACTATTTTTTGTATATTCGAACCTATAAATAATGGCCTTTTCAGGCGAAAAACATTAAATTTCACGACAATGAGAATCAAACATTTTTTTTCACAACTGAATAGTTACTAGCAATTTATCGAAAACCCATTTCATTTAGTGACCGGTCATGGAAAAAAGTGAGGACCCTAAATTTGAAGATTTTGTGTGAAAATGCATCATGGTGTCAGCAATGAGATTCAAATTCACTAAACACTTACATTGAATATGGCACTGTTCCGTTCTGAGAGTATATTTCAATAACCTCGTCGGATTGACTTGAAACTTTATGCGACTCATTTTTTCTGTGAAAATAATGATTGCGTATTGATTCTGGTGTTTCGTGTGGAAATCAGCGTAAATAAGAATCCTTGCGTGATTACCGAACAGAATTTTATTTGCCGAAGCTGATGGGCCAAGAAGTAGGGGTAAACTACGTAGACGTTATTTAAATTTGTTTAAATTTGTTTTGAATGAGAGAGGGCATGAATGATGTGATGAAATTCAAAACGTTCGACGTTCGTAAAGAATTATTGTGCTAATTATATCGTAAAACATTTCAGGGGCGCAAACATAATAATGTTTACATTCGTTTGTTGTCGTTTTTGTTGTATCTATCTACATTTTACTTCGAAAATCGAGATAGACTACATCAGGCGTGGGCACCGAATGCCACTTCTGAATAGACTTTTCGAAATTGAGATTATTTGGTATTTTTTAAAATTTGGGAAATTTCCATGGTGATTGTTCAGTGTGGGGATGAATGTTTCTTGGAACTAATCATAATCGAAATCCACGTGGATAATAAGCGAACGTTCAACGAAAAAATATAGAAATAAAATGTTTCTTTGCAACACAAACAACACAAAACCGACGTTATTTGAGTGTTTGAGTGTGAACAAGTGAGGTCGAGTATGAATTAAAAAAACAATTTTTGTTCCATTGAAAGAATAGATTGTGACAAATTTAGAGTTATTGTTCCACCCACTGTCCAAAATCACACACTAAAATATGTCCCAAAAAACCTTCAATTTTGAAACAAAATTATATTCAGCAGTGGCATTCGGAACCAATGCCTGGACTTCATGATTCCTTCAAAATCTCAGTATCACAGCAATCGCTGTTATTGATATTCGGATGCATATATGCATTCCATGTATGGAACAAGGCAACCGAAACTCTAACTTGACAATAAAACACACGATCCAATAGCTAACACAAACACAAACACATAGAAGTGAGCTTATCTTTGGGCACTTAAACATGCAAACATATTCGTCATTCCAATTCATACGTTTTGTCATACCGAAACAAGTAGACGTTTTGCTACACGTAGCTTCTCATCAGAAAAGTAAATGTATCCTAAAGTAATGAATTCTCTTGGGAACAAACAATAAAATTGAATAACAGCCTAAACATCTTAATTTGAATGGATTTGGTTAAATCACGGTGAATATTTGAATATCATTTGACACTTCTGTAAGAAGAGACATTTTTACCGGTTAATCCATTTTCTTCGTTTGTCTCCTTTGGCATCTTACGATTTTGTTATATTAAAAATTCACTGAACTCATTTGTCAACTATAATATTTTGCGTGCTCAGAATGAGGAAAGTTAATCCCGACTGGCTCTGGTAGTGCCATAAAAAAATTATAATTTGAAATTAGACAAATATCAATAAGAGTTATGGAAATGAGTGCATTCTACGGAAACAAAAACTACGGAGAATCTCATACAATGTATTTTGTCCAGTGAATATTTCACACAACTACGTTATCACTACGTAGTTATTAATATAATATTCCTTCCGCTTTTCTAAAGTTTTTAAAACGTTCAAAAATGAGATATATTCGGTAGCGTCATAACCTAATGATCAGAAAATCACTCATCCGAAATGAAAAATTACAAAATAATCGAATAAATGAGCGTGTATTGAATAAATTCTAATATCGAAATGCTTTTTGTCCAAAGAATCAGGGCATATTTTAAGGGAAATTAACAGCTGCCAGTCCGAACTGAAGTCAAATTTTTATGTATTATGATATTACATTTGTATCGGAAGAAGCAGCTACACCATCTTCGTTCGAGTCGGTTTCAATCGAACTATCATCGCCTCGTGTTAATTGTGAGGTGCCCGAAACAATCGAATTATTTGGATTCGAATCAGCACTCATTGAAAAAATATTTCAATCAGAACTTTGGAGCTCCGAAGCTGGTGTCGATGAAAAGCAAGATTCATTTGTCGCCGTATTCTACTTATTCGATGAGAAACCTATTAAACAAATCAATTTCATGTTGGTTTAGTGAACAAAAATCGGTGAGAATGGAAACGAATTCAATAAACAACGGATTCAAGCAATTTCATCAGCAAAAATAGATAAATAACAAAGATAATTACACACACTTCCACGAAAATAATCATTTATTGTTTTAATTTTTTTCGGAGAGCACTCATTTTTGATGAACAAATTCAAATAAAATTTACAAAATAATATCTCATTTCGAACAAAAGAGCAACATAAAAATGGTTTTTTCATCACTGGCTAGCTCCTCTGTGTTACGTTGCGCTGCTCCTGATTTTTGTTCACGAAATATGCAATAACAAACTAAGGAATAATGGTGAAAAAAAAGAAACAGAGTTGTGCTTGTGCATGAGACGTGGTAGACGATGTAAAATGTATATATATACATATATTTCGCCACGTCGAATTTGGTATTCATTTTTGGTTCATTACGTTACAGTGAAAGATGCTCAAAATGAGAAAATTCCATTGGGATTTCGTTATTCCACTCATGTTTTTGAACTACCAGAAATTCGGCCAAGAACTGCCAATTTCGGATTTACAACTGCCAGTTTCTGGTACAACTGCCCGTTAAAATATGCCCTACAAAGAATATTTAATAATATAATGATAACGCATAGAACCGTAATTCCAAAATTTTACGATCATTAAACCAAATTCATTCATTTTCTATACAATTGCAGTTTCAAACATTTTGAAGTTCGAGAATATTTAGGACTGCTTTAGTATGGTTTTATTGTTTTTCAGTGCACTTTTTGGATTTTTTATGACCATTTTTGTTTGACACCAATATTCGAACACAATACAATTGCGATTTTGTGACGTTCTTTATTCCTCAAGAATTTTGCATTTTATGCCTTTGTTTCACTCGAAAAGATACTTTTGTGTGACATTTCAATATATTCAGAGTTCCAAAAAAAATTTCAATAGGAATTTTTCATTTAATATTCCATATCAATTATTCGTAGCAAATTATATTATGCCAAAATAAACATCACGGTAGTGACAGATATGATAAAAAATTCTACGTTTTAACATTTCATTACATCAACATCGAAACGATAGTGAAGAAGAATACCAGAAAAATAAACTTACTTGTGGCAATTCAATCGTAGAGATTTAAAAAAACTTCCCAATTGTTTGTGGTCTGGAGAAAATAACATGAAAATTTTATGGGTATTATTAGTTCTACTGTTGCAGGCCGAGAATTTTGTAAATGTGTTTCTATAAAATAGAATCTTTAGTAAAACCCTAATACTATAATCATTTGTCCTGTTGAAAATTAGGATGCCCAAATTTTGAACGGAGAAGTTCAACGGGAATCCGTCAAACATCATGTTGCTTTATTTCGGTATTCAGATTATGCCTGTGGTGGATCCTTGATAGCAAAAAACATCATTTTGACTTCTGCACATTGCTTCTACAATCACGATGATGATACATTAACCTACCAATATTTTGGGGATTCTGCTATTTGGAAGGTGCAAGCTGGTTCAAATGAATTAATTCGAATTGAAGGCGGGATTAAAACTCTGAGTGGAAAATGGTTTTGTACCTTTAAAATCATCCATCACGGCAGCTATAAACCAGGTTTCTGGAGCAATGATGTCGGGATGGTTATACTAAAAGGAAATATAATTGATGATGAAACGATCGAAGCAATAAAATTGGCTGACAACACCCAAAACTTTTTATACTCAGCAATAAATCCAGTTGCGCTTACCATTACCGGATTTGGTCAAACGGAATAATTTGACGTTTCAATTCATCGACGATTCCTTCAATTGAGAGTGAGGAACTGCATGCAAAGCAACATACCATCTGACATATTTTGCTCTTTTGTCCAACCAGTCAATCTAGAACGTTTGAGCAGCAATAGACGAATTGAATCATGGCAGCAAAGAGCATCGGGAAAAGGAGACTCAGGGAGTCTGATTTAGCATATTTTTTATAGAGTACAACACATTTCATTGACTCAAACCTATTTATCCTTGTTGAAGGTCCAATTGTATATCAAACACTGTCTAACAAGCTCATATTGGTTGGCATTCATAGGGGAGTAAAAATTGTACAGTTAAAGAATGGACAGGTACATTTCACCTACATGACACATACAAAGGTCACCGCACACCTTTCCTGGATCAACGTCCAACTCGTAAGAATTCATACATATATTTTCACTGCAATTTTCGACAATACATGGTCTAACTTACTTTTATGAAAATATTGATAATATTTTGAAAATTGTGTTTACTCAAGAGCATCCATGCCCAAAAACATATTCATCCGAAAGCACCGGAAATGATTGTAGCCTGAATGTACCCTTCATATTGTGAAATGTTGGGTGCCATAAATATTCAAGCATCAGCTCGAGCCCCAAAACAAGTTTTAGTTTTCCAGTCTCATTTTGAGTGACATCAAGTTTCAGCATAGACTTCAAACCAGTCATTGTGAAATAGATATTTAGCAGCAAACTGCTGGATATTTATCTGGCTAAATAACGCATGCGTCCACACAATCGAACGCATGCGCACAGTTGTGTGGACGCTACGACTGCTTGTATCGCTTCATTTGTAACACTATGAATATCGTTTGGAGCGATACAAGCAGCCGCATGTGTCCACACAACTGTGCGCTTGCGTTCAATTTTGTGGACGCATGCGTTATTTATCCAGATAAATATCCAGCAGTTTGCTGCTAAATATCTATTTCACAATGACTGATTCAAATAAACATCTCACATGGGCCCGTGTGAAAATTAGGTGACTGACTGACTGACTGACTATGTTGATTTTGTATGAAAACCAATCAAAGTAAGCCGACTGTCCCAAATTAGGCAACTAAAGACGATTGCAGTTGACTGCTTACATGTTAACTGAAGTCAACTATAATCGATTAACAAGTACTTTTTGCACTGAAAAAAGTTAATCAAAGTCAGCCAACTATGTCCCAATTTAGCCAGTCACTTTATTCTCACATGGGGAATAGCTTCGATTGCACATTTATTTATTCTCATCCAGAAAGTGAACACAACAACAGTTTATTTATAATTAGTTTTTCACGTGTAAATATTAAAATAAAGAATGTGTTTTATTGAATAGTTTGAATATTGAAGCTAATTGAGTTTTCATTCTGAATGTATCTAAAATTCCAATTCAAATCTATTTGGTTTAATTACACAATGCAAACTGAAATGATTTTTTGAATTGTTAAGGGCCCCATATTTTTTTGTATTTTCAAAATTTTGAATCTTGAGGTTTGCAGCTACTCTCACTTTCATAATTATGGCAATGTCTTGTGAAATAATTTGCATTAGACATTAGTTTTGTTCAGGAGAACGCATCAAAATTAAAAATAAATGATTCGGACGAAATTGAAAATTATTGTGGCTCGAGATAAAATTAAGTAAAGTCTCGTTAATTTGAAATCTTTTCATGCAGTTTAGGAAAAAAGAGATTCGATGATTCTCTGAGGCTTGATTGTGTGTACTATAAGCGATACAGATTTATCTTGTTTTGACTCAGTATTGCTTCGTGGATCCAATTGAGATGTCATTTGGAATTTTGTGCTTTGCGTCTTTTTAAAATAATTCAAAGTTTTGACTTTAAATGTGTGTGAAATTCTCAATCGAGTTGTAAAAAGCATCATTCTTAAATAATGTTTACAAATATTTGTTTTTAATTAATACATCTACGTAGATAATTTAGCGGATAATGCTATTTAAATAAAGTCATAGATTTTTAGTAGTGTAACTCAAGAGTTGTAATTCAAATCTAATGAAGACTTGCATAGCAGTCAAAAATAATTCTATACGAATAAAAGTATGGCTAGAATTTTAAATTAAATCGTCTTTGACAACTCGTTCCTTGAATATATTGTATATGCTAATGCGACTACCGAATCAATAATGTATTTGCTACTAAATTCTCTAATTTCAATAAAGAATAAAAACATTTTTCTCTCCTATAAACAAAGACGATATTATCGATGCGAAGTATGCAAGGCAGCCACATCAAGTGTTTAGTGAATATAATTGCTTAAGAAGAGTGACATCGTTGTAATAATCGGCATAGCTTACTCATTGACATCGACATTCTCATTTATAGACGTTTATTCACCAATAAAATGCTTCCAGTGGTGGTTAACATACGTTTACATGTGCCCATACAGTGACAGATTAGAATCCATCAACGGTAAACCACCGAGCGCGACCTATGCTTCTGTGAAAATGTTATTTCATTATAAGAAGAAAACATAGCAACACCCATATTTTCCACGATTTTCTCACTTCTTATTGCCATTTGTTGTGTCGTATTTGTTTTCCACATGCGCAAATAAGGTCAAAGCAGCAAAAGGCCACAGTAAAAATAAGAAAGCTCATTCTCTCTCTCTCCAACACGAAAAAAGAAGCATTCACCAACAAATGCTCAATGACATTCGGGGGAGAACACACAAAAAACTGCTCTTGCTGTGTGCTCAACGGAAGATGATAGACCTTTTGAGTGTGTAAGACGAAAGCGTCGATTTGTGTGGCAAATCTAATCAGACGGCGAAACAACTAAGTGACACCATGAGATCGGCATGAGCATTTTTCGAAAGTGGGGCATTGTTGTAAATGCACGTGTCGCGTTGAGTGAAAATCCGGCAGTGTTGCCACAGAAATGATGGAAAAGTGTGGAACACATTTCTAAGAAGAATGAATTCGTTTGTGTATTGGGATGGCAAGTTGCGTTGAAGTGTTGCTGTGTGGCTGTATCCACATTTCTGCAGCAATGAAATTCATTTCCTTAACTGGTGCGCTTGTGAAATATACGTGCTGTTGTCTCAAAGTACGTTCAAAGCACTTGGTATGCCGATATTGCTTCGAATTTTCCAAATCAGTGCGATTCAACGAGTGCAGCAGAGCAGTCGATTTCGGTATTTCGCTGCTGATTTGCGCCAAAGGGTGTTTAAATCAAAAATTAAAACATACAAACGATTGAATATAAACGGAATCAATTCGAATTCATCTGATTCGCTCGCTAAAACTATAACCTGTAAACGTTTAAATCAAATGTCAATACAAAACAGCTAAAATCCAAACAAAAATAAAATTTAAATGGAAATAAAATATACTAATTAATTCGGAAAATTGGCGATATCATAATAATCCAATTGAATAACGGTAAATTTCGGAATAGATCTATTCTAACGCTGCAAAAGCGCGTGTAAACATTCTGCCCTCGGATATTATTGTTCGCAACAATTAAACCGACGGATCATTTTATTTTAATTCAAATCAAATCAGCTGCACAGTGTTGTTGTTTTTGTTTGGATTTCCACTTTTTATAATTTGCTTAGAATATCATGTGTATTGAATTGGAATTTGTCCCATAAATTTTTGCTGTCAAAAAATTGTTTGCATTTTGCGGGACGAAACGCACGAGTTTGTCGCACAAATTGTTGGTGGCAACACGGAGTAAGCAGGGGTCGTGGAGGCAGTAACACATCGAAATAAAAGCCATTTATAATATATTGGCTTCACAAAATTTAATTCAGTGTAAGTCTATGTTCACTGGACATTGATGATGACGTGAAAACAACATCCAACCAATTCAAAGTTTTTTCTCGGCTGCTCAGTGAACGAGAAAGTGTAAATGCGAAAAATGTTTTTCGTCGTCATTGAAATGTGCATCACCATTCACCATATAATTGATTAATTCTTTATCAGTCGTCGAAATGCCGATAAAACTGTGTGTTTCGATGGCACTTTCTGCAAAAACTGCTAAAAAAGTCAGTTGCAGAATGTGACGTTTTTAAATTCGTTCCACAACCGCTTTTCCATCTCGACAGCTTGGCTTCAGTGATCTTTTAATTTGGCCCTGCTTCGTTTGGATTTTGACAGAAATGTTTGACCATATATCAATTTCAATAATTGGAAAATGGTTTTTGATCGGGTTTGAAGGAAAAAAATGATTTCAAAAGCTTGATAATGCACATTTTTGATTATCTAATTTTCCTAAAAAATGTCAAAAAAAAAATTGGCTATTTTTCGAATTTAATTGGAAAACCCCCAAAATAGAAAGTAGAGCGATTGCGAAAAATATTGTAGTTTTTATCATAAAAAATCACAATTGCGATTCACATATCAGACGGATTGTTTTCATGCGGAAGACCTCGCATGGTGATGACGATGGCGGGCCCTTAAAAAAGCCAAACTTTAGATGAAATTGTGCGGATTGGGGTTTTGGTCAATGTGAGCGCGCGCGGTCAACCAAATGTTTAAAATTACAATAATTTCGGTTTTCGGAAAACATTTGGTCACTTGTACACATTTGTTGCAATAATTTCCAATTGGTGTGTGCTGTTTCGAAATGAATTTGCCCGAAAATTGTGTAACATGCATTCTGAAATTAAATACGTGCCATGCTCTTTTGACAAATACCTCAAATCAGTGTATATATGTGTGTATGTGTACAGGAAAATTCAGTTGCACAGGAAAATCAATAAACGATCAAATTGAGGCGGAAGTGTGAGCGAGTGAGATTTTATTTGGGTAAATAAATTGTGTTGCTTGTAGAGGCTAATGCATTCACATTATTGGAGCGAAGCTCTTGACTAATTCCGTTGAGCCGAAAACTTCAAATCGCATTCGGATTCGAACAGTGCCATTTTCCATGCACTGCATTTGCCCAATGCAAACCATATTGATTTAATTAATTTTTTATTTTGATTATTTTGGCTTTCATGCTTCGTTTTTTTGGTCATTTCCATACATTTTGTAACAAATGAATATTTATTCGGTGGAACAAAGAAGAGCCGCGTGCAACAGCAATAGAGAAAACCGTTTACGAATTTATAGTTTCCATTCGCTGTACAATAAAAATGCGACGGACGATAAATTTCGACCGAATGCGTGGTTTTCACATACAGTTTTGCCTTGCTTTTCTATCAGCGTTTGCCAACGTTCCTTCGACCTGGACAGGTGTTTACTAAACTTGAAATAAAAGGAAATGCAGCAATCTGCACAAAAAAGAATTAAATGAATAAGCAACATGGGCGAAAAAATAAAACCGTTAAAGCTGGACACACGGAACTGGGCTCGTTACAAACCAGAAAAGAAATGCAATAAATGAAAAGCATATGATGTACGCGATACCCGCTTTGGCAAACCAACTGATACTCTTTCATTCACTCTCGTCGCCAGGCGAAATAGTTTCCTGATTATGGTCGCAGCATTACAGCCACAGCCACAGACACACATACACAAAATTGCTTGGGCAATATTTTCATGTTTGTGTAAAATTTAACCCTATTTTAATTTTCCGGCAACCACCAAACATTTAACAGCTAGACAATTCATAATATTGAATCCGAAATCATATAAATTTTCCTGCAAATGTATTTATTTTGCAAATGAAAACAAGGAATTGATTCCATTTGCGGGAAAATATAAATGATTTGAGATTCAATATTGTGAATAAATATAAAAATTGGTAAACTTTCGGTAGTTGCGAAAGTTGATACATTTTAAGATAAATTTCCCGCAAGTATAAATAAATGTCCAAAATATCTTTTGTGTGTATTTCGATGAAATGTCTTTTTTTTCTTTTCTGACAAAAAAACCGGGTCGAATTTTCGATAGAGCGTTACATTTATTCAGTTTTCGCATTTCCATTCACTCGCTTTTCTATTTCTAGATTTATACAATTTATTCTGTGTGAATTTAGTCTGTTTTGTTGTTGGATGCTTTTTTCACACTATCGCCTCCCTCTTGACGTTCATCAACGCGGTTCTGTTGTGCGTGCGTGCCTATGTGGCTATATGTGTGTGTTCGGTTAATATGTTTTCCGTATGTTTTTTGTGATTTTCACTTGGTTTTGTGCTGAAGAGGTAAATAAATCAATCGTTTTGTGTGTTGCGTGCTTCTGTTACAATAAACAATATTCCGGGGACTTTGTATTACACCGATATGTTTGCTAAATTCCATTGTCGCCGGCAAATCACCGACTATAGCCACTGCAGCATGCTTTCGTCGCTGCAGTTCCATTTTTTCGCATGTATTCCAAACAATTTTGCATTTCTTTCTGAGGGCAAAGGTTGTTTTTGCTTCCTCTCTGTATCTCATGTGTATTTCGATGGTAATTTTTTGTGACCGCGCCATCCAACCATTGATGATATTCGACATTTCGTTATGTTGTCTATTGGTTGGTTTAAATTTTAAATATGCATTTTTCAATTTATTTATCGACAGTAAACGTGAACGAATCGTGGCTGAGCACCGCACACGGGTTGTTTGTACTTTCATTGTGCATGCATGCAAATTCACTTGAATCAATATAGATTACGATTCATGGATCCAATATTCTTTTCAGTTGACCGCTTTTCAATATTCAACGTTTGCCTAACTCCCCATCTAACTATTCGTTTTCTCATACCTTAATCGCAATCGGGTTGCGATTGGGATACGACACAATTCAGCGTACACACACAAATCATCAACATCAAATCCATTATTGCTTTGGCATCTTTTTGCTGAATGAGAAAAAGTTTGCCGCGCACGTTTTGTTGTTTGAACGTTTCACAAAGATTTAATTAAATTAAAACTGAAATGATTTTTATAGGCTTTCGATGCGATTTTGCCGTCCACTGATCCACTATATTTAGATTTAGATGCTGTGAATCGTGTTCGATACTTCGATTTGACACTTTGCAATTGCAAATGCAATCGTTGGCTAGTTTTCGCTCAGCATGGGACAATTGCAACTCTTTCACACACACACACACTCTCTCGCTCTCTCTCTCTCTCTCTCTCTCTCTCTCTCTCTCTCTCTCTCAGGAGTCAAATTTTGTATGCAAATTGGGAGCGCACAATCGAATCAAGTTTCAATTGAAATTCGTAGCGTATAGTTTAAGTTCGGAAGTGCTACTTGCACAATAACCACGATTATTGACTCGCAGCGAATTCTATTTAATTGCTCAATTAGCGGTCGCTTGTTTAAGCTTTGAATGTAAAGTCTCTCGCCTTTGCCATATTTTCCCACACCGAGGGAATGCCAGCCGTTTTCTGTTTTCTCGATAAATTCTTACTTTGGATTTTACCAAACCACAAATTAGTGCTTTTTATGCAAATATTTCATTGCTAATTGCTTACAACCAAAAATAGATTGTTTGCTGGTTATGTTGTTTTGTCGCTTTGTCCCATTTCGCCATCACTATCGCTATCACCATCCCCACTCATCTCATTCTCAAAGAAAATGGTACAATAAAAATGAAAAATGTCTGGCCATTTTCAATAACTATAATTTAAATAATTGAATGTCACCAATTTTGATTGCTTTATTTATGATCCTGCCCAAAATGCGGTGCCACGGCACGAAAAGATTCGTTTCGTTGGTTTGTAAGGCATTAAAAAGGTGCGTGATAAATGCAAATGACAAGTGAAAATTACGCTACAAATGTTCAACAATTTCCCAAAGCAATTTTTGAATTTTATTGAGCAAAAGAAACCGGCGACTGGCATGAAAACACTGCGATATTGAGCATACTCGACTCTGTCGCGTACGGGGAAATAGCAAATTCAACTTGGACTAGAAGCAGGTTATTTCATTGACAATGTAATGCTCACTATGAATTTAATTATTTTTTTCTTGGAACAATTACAATACACACGAACAACAAAAGCCTGTCTCGTCGTTTATTTTGTGTTTTCCAGTGCATGGAAGATGCTACTTAATATTTCAGCTCATATAAATTAGAATGAACAAGCAAATTTATTAGAATCATTAAAAATAGAATGCAAAATACATGAAGAGAAGAGATGGTGTTCAATGGTTGAAAGAAAAACCCCGGGAAGCAATTTCAAGCGATTAATAACGAATATATATATTCGTACATTTGGAATTGCTGGAGCGAATGCTATCATACTTGAAAATATCCCACACAAGTGACGGGAATGAGACGGGCGGGAAAAAAGTGAACAACAAACCGGCTATTGACCGACAATGACTATTCGAGGTCTGCACACTTAACAGAGGTGAATGTGTCTTTTACAGTGAACAGAAGGAATCTCCAACGAAAAACTATCCTTGGCAACGAAACAATTTACGTGCCCGAAGTGTAAATTTCGATGTTTCTCTTACTAATTGCAGCACTTAAATAACCTTTTCAAACTTCTCAAGAAACAAACGATGTGCTCTCTCGATGCAATCTTATATGCAGTGGCTGGCGAAACGGAAGCCAAAAATACGTACACGAAACCGACTTTTGTGCAACTGATTTTATTATGAAATCAAATGAGATATAATATATTTTCTGTTGTGGATTTTGACTTAATGATTTTCATTTTCTCTCGATTTTTCAGTTCCTTCGAATATTCAGTGAAATTGAATGAAATGCAAAGATTTTAAACGAAAAGCGAAATTTGTGTCAAAATATTGGGTTCTATTGTGAAATGATTTAAAAATGAAACATGCATTTAAATCATCAATTTTGTGCAATGAAAGTGAATTTCCAACGTATCCACGGCCGAGCGGCATGTCGGGTCGATCGACACCCAAACGCAATTTGAATTGGGCATTTGTTGACGGCAGCACACTCACAAATCCCATCAATGTAAGTATCGAATATTCATTATATCAACATGATTTTCCCGAATGGCTTTTGACTGAAAGTTCTATTTTAAATAAGGAACGATGAGGTGGAATTTAATCAATCGCTTTGGCCTGAATTGTCCATAGTTAATGGCTTCGGGAATCAGATATCGAAATAACAACCATTGCTAATTTTATTGATGTTTGACTTGTAATAATATTTCCGTTTCAAGAGCCTCCTTTCTTCTGCTTTCCATAAATTAACGATAAACAACGGTAGCGAGCATTCATTTTTGTTCATTTCGAATAAATGTCAATATTTATCATGGCATTCAACAACACCGTACACGGTTTTCATTGCTCGCACATTCATTTTTCATTTCATGTAATTTTTTTCGCATCGTCGCGCGAGCAGCGTGCTTGTATTTGGTCGCTCACCACCACCACCGGCCGATTTGATCAAATCCAACATTTAATTTCTTCCATCCATTTTGGTGTTATCGCGATCTTAACTTGTTTTTCGCGCATTATTACAATTTCGTTTGGTCGCCGCGTCGATGTTAGTGTAAATATTTCATTGCAGTCACACACAGTCGGTAACGCAATAATTGTACTACTGAATGCATATCAAACAGAAGGGTTATGTGTTTATCGTTTCCGACGTCAATTCATTTGCCACTTGCCGAGTAGCTTTCCACTTTTTTTAAACAGGCGATTTCCTTGCATTGGTTTTGTTCATTTGCACGCCGCGCTCGTATTCAACGTTTACTGAACATTGAAACAATGCCGTGTGCGGTGATGCTTCCGTTCCTTTACGCTACTCACAAATGAACGCCGTCTTCATCGATTCCAGATTTACCCATCGAAAGGCAAACGAAAAATAAATGAACATTTTCACCTGGCAGACATTTCATGTGCAAGCTTCTCAGCATTCCTTTAATTACATGTGCATGAACAGGCGCAAAAAAACACCGGTGCGAATTCAGGAAAATCGCCAACAATTTAACAAAACAAAACCAACGGAATGCGCACTTTTCGAATAAATTCATTCGTTTCGTACATTCTTTCATCTGATTGTTCGCGCATTTTTCTTTTGTTTTTTTCAAAAATTTCTAGCCAAAATAGTTTTGCTTTTTCTTTCTCTCCGTTGCTAAACGAAAGCACTTTGGATTAAATGCTGGCATTTATTTCTTCCGTAATTAAAAGTTCCTTCATCATGAAACGATAGTAAATAAACAATTGTTTTTGGGACCGTATAAAAGGCCTAGATGGAGAATAAAATGCACTCAACAACGGCGCATGGTGTTGTTTTTAACACGCAAAAAGGAAAATGAACCGGACACATGCTCTACACTTTACCTGAGGATGCTTGTCGAGAGTGCCGCTCATTTGCATACGCATTTTCAAGCAAACTTTTAATTAAATGAATTTTATGTCGCGGCAGGGCAAGAGTGTACTTGCAAGTCACACCATTAGTGTTTCAAAGCCGTATCGCTTCACGTTGTAAGTGCATTTGAAAATGCATTACAATGAACACACAGCATGTGACAAACGCTAATTATCCGGTTATAATGATCGTACGATACCAAAAATATTCACATTTTGTGTCAATTTTTTTTTCAAATGAATGTGTGAAATGAGTCACAAAAAAGTGTTCAATTAAAATTCTATTATCACATTAATTCCGAGAAAAATTTAATGCACTCTAGCCGTCCGGGGGTAAAGAATCATACTTTTTGCGACAAACAAAATAATGCTAATAAAAAAACGTGTTAAAAGTTTTGAAGAAAGCTAATTTAAACACACACACACACACACGCATGCAGCTTTCGGACAGATAGTTCTGTTGGTATGTGTCAAGTGGGCCATAGAAAATTCCAATTTCCATAATAAATACAAAAAGCTGATGCATTGATCACATGCAACATATCTAAATGAGTGTCACAGTTGATATGTTTCGATTTATTGTTGATGCGTCCAAGCTTCAGGATATGGAAAAGTAGCCACACCAAGCTCTAACTTTCACCCTCTTTAACTTGCCTCATATATAAATCGAAATGCCAATGACATGTTCAAAATGTGTACACCTTCCATTTCACTCGCTCTTCCGAACTTTGTATCGTTATCTCTCACTTTCAAACAGCCCACAAGTCGATGTATATCTGTATGCATCACGATAACATTTGAAATGAAAATCTGTGCTGTGACATTAATTTTGTGTCGGCGTCCCAATAACAAACTGACTACAAGAAAATTTCCGCACGCTTAAGTTTCGAAGCGAACGAGTTTTGAACGAGCGACTTACTCACACAGTGTGCAAAATGAGAGGTAGAAATACAACACAGAGAGGGAGAGAGATAAAATGCTAGTATAATTCTGAATGTCTTTCTGTATGGCCATGGAATCGCATTTACGACGCCGAGCATAAGATTCATTGCGAAAACAATAACAAACTTCAACTGCAAACGGAAAGAAAAAGAGGCCAAGATTCAAACACTGAAGAGCTTGCAATTTACTCGTTGAATGAATGAGAATGCAGCTCCTTTATTTTCAGCTTTTTAGCCAAAGCAGTAACTTTAAAACTGACACATCAACTATTCTGCATAAGCAAAATAGATGCGGCAGATAAATTATATGGCTACTGGTGTTGCGCCGGTAAACAAGCGGCTAGATAGACGGAGCGAGTGAGCGGATGAGCGGACAGGGAAAATAGAAGAAGAAGCTGTACACCAGAGAAATAACTCGAGAGACAGCGTGAAAGCGAAAAATTGTGTGAGACAAGATTCGTATAGTTGTTTTGGGAGAGAGAGAGAGAGAGAGAGAGAGAGAGAGAAAGAGAGAGAAAGAGAGAGAGAGAGAGAGATGATACGAGAATGCCATTGTCGCCATTCACCATAATTCGAACATAAAATACGGCTTCATGCATGTTGATGCAAAACATGCGGAGCTAAGGAAGTGGCATTTTGTCGTATATTCTATGTTGCTCCCGCTGAAATGCCCGTTAACGATCGAAAATGTCTTTTGGCAATGCCACGGCTGCCATGCATATGCCACTGTTCCAGTAAATTGTTGTATGCCTAATTTTCGCAACAATGAAAAGGAAGTCGAAGAGAAATTGGTACTACTCGTGACAAGTGCTGAGGCTATCGCTCTCCCTCGAAACTATCAACTGTCGCCATGAAAAGTTGACTCAAAATAGGCAAACATTTCATAATTTAAAACGCGGTATGCGACCATTTAAATGAACCCCAAGTTACCCAGTTATGCAAAGGCAATAGTTGATTCGTTTGACTTTATTTTTCTTTTGACCTTCGTATTTTTTTGTGTGTGCATATTGACCGACGGACGAGCACAAAGTCAAATGTAATGTTTTAAGAGCAGCTGCTTCAATGAAGGAATTCAACATGTAGGTTGCAGAAGACAGAAAATGATGCAACAATTCCATTTTATCAGAAAATGCGGAAAACCGCCAGAACAAAGAGCTCAACATCACTTAATGGCAGGGAGGCGAAAAAATGCGATGAAAACGACGGAACAAACCACTATAAAGGCGATATTTGGAGAAAACTCTCGGCAAAAACTCATTTAGTCTCAACGTAAATCATGTGCATTGTGTGTGCACACGGAAATCGGCATACACAAAGATGGACTGCATTAGCATTACAAACGCTTTGGCACAAGCTCACTTTTTGCGCAAATAAATCATGAATACCACATCGCCTCGCGCTCACCCTCTCTCGCTATGTCTATGTTATTTTTGATGAGCGCACATCCGCGCACCGATCACAAAGAAGCGTAATCAAAGAACAAACGAGCCAGGTACAAAGGTTTTTTCTATCAAAGTGAAAACGACACACAATTCTTCACGATTCACAGCTGAAAAACATATTCCCTCCCTTTCTCTCTCTCTCTCTCTCTTGCGCTGACGACTATTAAATTCATATTAGTCGTTTACAAAAGAAGAAACCATACGTCCTTTTTTTACGTTAAGCTCCCGCTCTCTCGATCGCATTGCAAATTACACCAAGGCGGCAATTTTGTTTTTTCGCTTCGTGAGTGTGTGTGTTTGTAACCAAACCAAATGGTTTGCATCTCTCATTGTTGTGCTTTTTTAATCTCACACGTTGACGCTATGTGATGTTTTTTCCTCGGTCGGTTTTTCCGGTTCACATTCATTCAACATTCGAACCCAATGCGATGCGACAAAAATGAACATTCATTCGAACTATTCCGAAATGTACAAATAACAAGGAACATTCATTTGTTCGTATCGACGAAGCGTCGCTTCCTTTCATCCATTGTCTATCGGTTCATACATGTTAGTAATTTAGACACGCGTCGACAAATCAAAGCTCCGGCGAATATAAAAGGCATTATATCACCTTTTAGTCACAGGTCGGCTGTTGTGAATGGCTTTGCTTATATCGCCGATAAAGAGTTCATTTCGAGCATTTTTTTTCGCATTACAATTTGAACATGAGCAGCCAAGTCGGCTAAAATTCACCGACAATACGCGAGCACTTTGAAGTATTATGGTGCATTGTTGAGATTTTAATTCATTTTTTCTAAACACACAAAATGAACGGATGCTACAGAATGGTAATGAAAAATTAACATGTGAAAAAGCATCCTAATGATGTCATGGAAACAGATTTCACCGTTCGCGCGAATATCTCGAGTAGAAATATCGAGATTTGAACATCCCAATTTGAATGAATACAGCGAACAAATTAAATTTCACTCGTAAATGAATCTGTATGCAACAGAAACACATGTGTAGCGACATTTCAGTGAGAAAATAAATGTTATCAGATGTAAAAGCATGTGATGCATTTCATAGATTGATCGCGAAATGTGGAGCGCTTGAAAGATTCATTCAGAGTAGCATATCGCTCTCAAAATGCTCAAGACAATGCTAATTTTTGGTAAACAAGTAATGCTTGTTTGTGTCAGCATCGAGAAAGAGGGAAAAACACCGGGCGCATATAGCAAGATCATGAGCTCGAGAGGTGTGTATGTGTGTGTTTTGTGAATGCACCAGCTGTTTTTCCGTTTTAAATTATGTATTCCACATTCCACTTAAGTGAATACATGTAGTTACAACATGTTTCGAATTCTAGCATCAATTTCGCGCGACATCCAAAACAATGGAAGGAGTGATAGGGTGAGATAGTGGGAGAGAAGTGTGGACGGTGGAGCAGAGGTAGCCGAATGACATGTTGAGGATTACGAGATTTCGGTTTGGCTGCCAAATACGTAAATAACCCTATCTGAAATCGAAAATCCTCGGTCGCTGTTCGTTGACCTAAGACTATTGCATTTTTGTTACGTCTTTTTCACCTCTTTCTGAAACAATGATTGTAATTGTTGAAATGGTGAAATTTCAAAGCAATAGAGAGCGAGAGGGAGGCGATGGAAAAAAAATTGCCATTATCTTTGCGGATTTTGGACAACGAAGGAAGGTTCTCGTTTCATAAATTACGCTTTTTCTAACACAGAGTATAATTTGTTTTTCCGGATAATTTAAATAAGAATACAAACGGTAAATGAGCAAATATATTCAATGTTTTCGCACTCTCTCGCTCGCTCTCTCTTCGCAAAACATAAACATGGTTTATCGTTGGGTCTCCAGTCGGGCTCATTTTTTGTGTCCATGCTCCGCACATTTCTAGAATATCGCAACAGCCAACAGTGCGTGCATGACATTTTCGGTGTAGTCGGCAAACCGACCGAAATATAAGCACCTGACTAGAAAAATGCTTAAAAAGAAATCATGCAGTCGAGTAACAACTGCTTCACAACACACAAACGCCAAATTGTACGTAAATACGCCATGCTTATTATTTTGCTTTTGCGCATTTTTTAGTCTATAACTATCATTTTCATTACGTTTGGTGCCAAGTTTGTTATTATTACCTCAATTTTCAAATGCTACCTATTATCAGCTCCAGTTATTTTCGGGAAAGGAAGAGAAAGAGTGAGAGCGAAAAGGCAGCAGCAGTAAGTATGCAGTGGCATACCGACCGAAAGTGTTTTCAAATGAGAGTGAAGCGAAAATAAAACTGAAATTCGACACCGCATCGTTTTGGTGTGGATTTGGAGAGAAAAATAAAAAACCGTAATGAAAATTATGATTTTGCTTAGTACGCACGTCTTATATTAATACAGCCGAAATCGCGGCTATCAAATGGTATTTTACAACTAGCGTAAGAAGTGTTATCGAATGTGCCCGGACTGCTGCGTTGGTTTGCCGCGCTTAAACTCCAGATAAGCCACATCAATTCATTGTAAATTGCTTTCTCTTTTCTCTCCGGTCGTCCTCAGTTAGTTGCTGTGCTGCAATTTATTGGACAGTCCTTAAATCGCCGAAATGGATGATGACTATCCATTCGATTCTATCTGGATGCCGTTGCTGCCAGAATTCTTCAAAGAACCAAAATTCAAAATGTAATCTTTTTGCTAGAGAACTTTTTGTTTGAAATATACATTGTTACGCTAGTTGTGTGCGTGTCGCTAGAAATGCTAGTGTTCAAGTGAATGGCAAGAGCATGAGAGAGAAAAGTTTTGAACATGAAGTTTATGATTTTAATAGTGTTTGGTGTTTCATGTTTTCAAAAGTTTTGTCACGATGTTTTTCTTTGTTTTGGGTTTTGTGGCAGCAAAGATTTCGACAAAAGTCAAATTCACCGTTCCACTCAATATATTCGCTGCACAAACGTGTTGATTCACTCTTAGTTGTAACCATTTGAACTAAAAAAGTCCTAACGATCCCTTGCAATGCTCAACGTCACATCGAATTTAGTTTTTGCAATAAAATTCCGTGGCGTTATTTTTTTTCCACGTCTACACTAGCCGTAACGACTGTCTGTTGAAAGCGTGAATTGGTTTATAAGTGTTTGTGGTATCACGGATTAAAAGCGTTTTCCGAATAAAATTCCATGAGTGTGATTAAAGGCAATTTGGCGGGAAATTGACGGAAAATTTGATTAAAAGTTTGAGGAATTCGTGAGAGCTTTTTCTAGATTATTTAATTATATGGAAACATTTAATTCAATTTTCATGTTAACAAACTCAATGGAATTCAATAAATGACATTTTCACTGTCGTCTTTTAATAACGTTCAGCCATGAATATCACATTGGCACATTACGGCTTCAAAGAGAGAATCGAACACAAAAAATGTTTACGAGAAATCGGATAATCAAATGAGCAACTTCCTGACCAAAAATTATTATTATGAGTGTTGTAGCTGACTGCTTTAGCTTTCCGCATCTATTTTTTGGAATTTCACTTTGAACCACTCTAACGAAAAATATAACAACATTCATTCGAAAAATACAGTTTACGCTTGAAAATTGTGCGTAGCGATATTGATTTGCAGTTGAATGGCTTTTGGGTTGCGTGGGCATTTTGAGCTGTATTGATTCAATTGAGTCAGTAATCTTGACCTCCGTTCAAGAGATCGTGTTGTGGAGTTGGGGCAAACAACTTGATTGGCTTATTTTTCGCACATTTAATGTAAGAAAGAATTCTTCTCCTCGATTACTGTAAGTTTATTCAGATCTGAAACCTTTCATAGCAGTCGAAATAACACTAAAACGAATGATGACAGACATAATACCTGGATTCATTGTTCAAGTTTCATTCTTTCAAATAATTTTTCTTAAATACACTTTTCATATTTCAATTTTCGGACAACTGCAATCGTTTTCAGCTTGATGAATGAATTTCGACAATTTTTGGATTACTTTTAATTCTCGCGGATTGAAATGTTCGAGGATGAACCGTATTTTTCCGCCAAAATGTTCATATTATTATTATTATTTGTAACACAGCTTGTCATTTTTGTGTATTATAATTGTGGAGCTTTTAACTCGACCCACAAGAATAAAGTGCGTTTTTGTGCTTTTTCTCTCTACATATTTCGATGAATATTTCATGAAAAAAAAATGCAAAGAAAAAACCAAACCAAAAAAAAAACGTCAGCGGAAAACGTTGAATTGGAAAACATTCAGCGCCAATAAACACACTCATCAAATTAAAGCCATTTCCGGCTTTACATTATTCAATGCATACCTATTATTTAATTGTTTCAATATTTTAATTACTTTCACCGCGTTTTTTCATCTCCACTCGCTCTCTCTCTCTCACTCTCTCTTTCTCTTTCTCGGTCGAATGCATCTGCGGTCGCACATATTTACTAGTTCCACCTAAATTTTTAAATAAATAATTCCTCTCACGTTAATATAAGCCCCTAAAACCCGTTGTTACTATTCAAATGGTAATGGTCAAAAATCTATAAGCTGATTTCTGATTGTTCAATGAAAAAATTCCGTGTACAGCCTTAACAAATCGCCATTCTTTTATCTTCGATTAAATTTTTTACCATTCGATCATAATAATTGAATATTAATGCAGGAGTGCCAAAAAGCCGCCATTGAATTAAATATCAATTACTGAGAACGCAATTCATTTGAACAGCTCGACTCGTTTACATGAATATCGGTCAAAAAGCCGGTCACACAAAATAGCATATGTGCTACACTCGTTGTCGGCCGTGCAAAGCCGTAAGCCACCGGTAAAACATGCACACCGCACACAAAATTGTCACACACATCGTCCATATCCAAAATATTAATGGAAAATCCACTGTATGTTTGTGGCTCCGATGCAACTCTAGCCCATTTAAAGCATAATTTTATTAGTTTCAATAATACAACGCGTAATAACATTATCAAATATCCACACTCGGTTGCATACATTAAACAATTACATTACGGTAAATAGATCGAAGTGGCGGATATAAAACATGCTGAAATACGTAACGCTCATCAAGCCGCGAATGTTGAAATTGGTGCACGTTTTACGATTTGACCCTTTAATAAATGCACAAATTTACATCAATCCGGAGGTACAAAATCGCATTATGCCGAGTAAATTGAATGTAATTCGCGTTTTGATGATCGCATAGACGACTTCAAATTTGTGCGATTCGAAAATATCATCAAATTTATATGCCATTCAATCAGCAGCAGCCACTTATCGGACGCAAAACATCGATTCCATTTGGGTAAATCGAAAAACTAACCTCTCTCGCCCGGATAGTTTTGAGCTTCTGTCATATTCCAAATCAGAAATGGATTTCTCTTCATTTGCCAACCATTTTTTCGTGACTTGTTACGCGAGCAGGTGCATTCAATTTTATTTTTTTTTTGCATGCATACAAAGAAATACTTAACAATAAATTTATTTCAAATTAGCACTTTATTAAAGTTGTACCTTTGCCACCGTCAGCATAAAGAGCACATGCACTTGCAAAGAATATTCTTCTCTTGAAGAAAAAAAAAAACCCGAAACGAATATTTAACCAAGCAAACGAAAGCGGAAAGACAAAATGCAAAATACATGTTTCAAGTCGAAAGGTGGCTGGATAGGAAACATTCACTGCATCATTCGTGGAGCGTTGTTAATTCAGCAAACGCAACTGCCGCACAGGCACAAAGAATCCCCGAAATAAGTTTATTAAAAGTTATTTAACTTTGGCTGTAAATTTTAAGTGAACATTAAGACACATTCTCAGTTGCATATTAATCCTGCATCCGGAAAACAAAACCTCCATCTCGTTGATGGTGCATGCAACATTTTCATATTCATATGTGTTTCAGGCATTCGTCTCCTCCTCTTCTTCTCTCTCTATTTTTCGCGCTGCATGCTGCTTTTTTGGCTGTGAGTTTTTGGTTCAATTTGCTTAAGATGAACTCAACTCGTGCACATGTTATTCATCGTACAAGTGTGGAGAGTGTGTTCGTTCTTATACTGCACATTTTTTCATGGCATCAACAATGGCACAGCGCCTGCAAGATTCATTACAGTTTTTCTGCACATTGAGTTAGTTTGTTTGGATAAATGCAGTCGTTAAGTATAATATACGCCACCCACTTCTGGAATGACAGTGCCACACTTTGCTTTTGCCGAATTGCACAGAAAATCCACATAAATTCGTTGCCATCGCTTTTGTTGTGTCAGGTTGTTGTGCTTAAAACAAAAATTGAGGATCTGCACAATGTGAATGAAACAAAAGCCAAAGTTATGAAGAGTGCCGGTTTTCTTTTTCGTTGAAACAAGACAGAAGGACAACGTGGCGCGATCATCACAACGAAGACTACAATCATTATGATGACTCAACAAAATCGTGGGAAAAATTGCACTGAACAGACATCAGCAGCAAACGTTTAAGAGACGAAAACACGTAGCTGCACTCGACGACTACCTTCATCCCGCGTGATTCTTCACCGATTACCATCATTATTCTTAACAACTATTAGTGTCACTGTGTTTTCCACCGACTAGAACGACCCGATGCACTTGCAATTGCACACATGCACAAAAACACCAAAGTTTTCCAGTCTTGAATGCTAAGTGAACAGCGACGACATGGCTTTAACAACAAGATAGTAAGCTATTTGCGTTTGAATTGAACTTCTGCCACTTTTTCTATTTCACCATTTTCGGTCTTGTGGTTGTTGGTTTGTTTGCTCACTTGTTTATTTATGACATTTTTCAACTAACACCAAACGCACCAACGATAAACAGAAAACTTCAAACAATCCACATCACAGATTTTACGGAAAAATATAAACAAGCATCGTCCAAGTTTTGTGATATATTCATATAGATGCGAAATTTGCGGATCAATCATCAGAAAGAGTGGATTAAGGCTTATTTATGAATGCAGATTATTTATCGTAATTTTCTTTTCAAATTGATGAAAGTTTGGCAAATTAGCATTTGCTCGCCATTCTCCTCAAAATTTTACACTGTGATTAAAAGGAAGTTATGACTATTTTTTTTTTTTTTTTTTTGGGAAATGCGACGTTTGATGGACATTAAAAAATTGGCAATTGCAATCGTTCGTAGTTCGAACTTTAAACCAAATTGTATTACTTCCGCTGAAGCGTATTTTTGAAACTTATTTTCTCATGGATTCACATGTGGAGACTGCATAGACAGCTCAACTTAAATAAAATCGAAACGCATGATAGAACTTAAGCATACGCATAAAACATTTAGAAAAAACGTGTGTTAGTTAATGTGACAAAATAGCACACCGTTGCTGCAAAATAGTTTTTTTTTTTTGTAATTTCCAGAAGTCGCTAGCTGAAACGGCACAAACTTCAACTGATTTGAATTGTAGCACTCTTCGAATACGTAGATGCTTTTAATGAAAAATCCCTGTTGCAGCAAACCTGTGCAAAATAGGTACGAATGGATGTTACTGCTGTCCATATTCAGAACATTTTTGTCAGTTTGTCTGTACGCATCTAAGAGTTGGTCATCATTCAATTCAATCAATCTCATACTATTCTGGTGGTCATTGTGCTCCTCAACTATTTTTGGGACAATGGAGAACAATTTTTACGAAGGAGGAGAAGTCCTTCAATTACTGCTAGGACCGAAGCACCACATGCGGGAAGATTCATAACTACTTTGATGGAGACGCCAAATTGAAACATGCCGTATTCGACACAATAAGAAAATCATTGATGATATAGCTGTAGCTCATACAGTGGCAGATTTGTATTTCAATGTAAAGAATGTAATTTCTTTTTACACCGTGTATTATAAAGACCCTTACGTCCATTGAAACATGAAAGAACCGTCATTTTGATTTGATTTATAAAGTCGCCCGCCTTTCGAAACTAATTTTAACTATTGCGCACATGAATCTCTTGCTTAGCCGTCAAAATTCATATTTACTATTCTGAACAACATTTGTTGTGGGATTGAATAAACAATTCCGCCCACCGCACTCAGCTCAACCAAGAAAAACGTGCACTGTGTAAACATTTTTCATGAGAATTTGTTTCCTAGGGGGATCATTCGAATACTAATGTAATGAAAAATGCTCTTGGAAACAAACGATAAAGCTGAATAAAGGCCTAAACATCTTAATTTGAATGGATTTGGTTGAATCACGGCGAATATTTGAATATCGTTTGACACTTCTGTCAAGTATCGACTGCTTCAAATGTCGTTCGAATTTTGTAGTGTTAGTGAAATGTGGCATTTAATAAAGCATCAATCAATTTGATCTATAATATGATGTATCAATATGAATATTATTGATATTCTCTTAAATATTCTAAACTTGACTGAAAATGGCAATAAATAACTACAACTTGATTTCAATATTGTTGTTTAGCTGTCATTTATGTGAATGATGCTTTAATCTGAATTGATACAACTAACAACGCCGTCAATATTGCGGCATAAAAGAATCATCGCTCATATGAATCAGTTAGGCGAAAAGATATCCTCCTTTTATATGCAATAAAATCATTCAACACAAATTTTAGTTACAAAGAGCATCAAGAATCGAGTATTCTTGATTCACTTTGTTACGAAAATTTGTTTTGAATCTCTTTGGTACAAACATGTGAATAGTTTCGTTTCTGTACTTAGCTTCTCGGAGGATATCTTTCCGCCTAACTGATTCATATAAACAATATTATTTATACAGACAAACTTTGGAAGATACAGTGAATATTGTTGATTACGGAGAGGATTCTTTAGTTTGATGTTTATATGAACGAATTCAGTGAATACGTATTACGCGTATAGATAAATAAAAATAAAAAAAGTGAAAATTCCCCCTAGTCTGTATCTGCATTCTCACGCACACTTCTTAAGAGAACGTTCATTCATGAGAATGCTATAGTTTCAACAGTTCAAATAAATTAAACGCTTGTGTCTTTAAAAGTCACAATTCGCAGAGAGATTTACAAAAGCGCCATTCACAACGAGATGATTGTGCTATTTTTGTCGCCAGCCTTGTTCCAAACGCAATAACCGTGTAGATTCACGCTTGTACCTCAATCGTGTATATTGAGTGTTCAAAATATGTATAAATGGATTTTAGCGCTCTCCGCATCGCCCATCCACGTAATGTAATTCAAAAGAAGTTTCACGCATTGAATGGCGTCAGTTTCAATTCTTTTTTATACAGTTCGCGACCGACATCTCAATCTTTCAGTCGTTCCATTTGTTTATCATTAATTTTCATTTAAATCGTATTTTAAGCAAGCTTGAGTCATTTACTTGTTTCAATTCAAATGGACGATTTCACTTAACCGATTTTGATTTTCCTATGCACTCATTGCTATTTGAGATTTGATTCATTGGAGTTTCGGGAATTGACCAAAGTTCAATTTATCAAGTGACGGTGACAGTGATTCGGTACGATTGAATAAATCGTCATTTTTTTATTTAAACATGTTTTTGAACGATTTTCGTTACATAGAAACCAAATTGAATTTTGAAGAATTAAGTTTTATTCTTTGAATTTTATTCTTCATTTGAAATCAAATTCCTTTGAGCAATCTTTAAAACGTTTGAATTCGAGGAAAACAGTATTGATAATATTTGCTTCAATATGCTATTTTATTGTCTTGAGAATAAGCATTGTGTTGCTGCTTTAATAAACTTATTGTGGTGTGTGTCTCTATCATTTCAGAAGTTTACTCCGGAAAATGCTCACTGCAAGCAACTTCTGACACTGTAAGTAAATAAAAATTCCAAAAATTATTCTCCATCATAAGCTTTGAGAGTGAGAAAGCTGCTTGCTTCATAGATTGAACTGAAAAGGTGTCTTGTTATTTATTTGCGAATTGAATTAAGACGAAATTAAGGAGAAGCTATTTTTTCCAATCGATGCGAAAATTCTGAATATAATATCTCTCGCTCCGCGAGAAAAATATTCATAATTTCATATACACTCATTCTGCTACAATTGCAATGTTTACAAACCTCACAGAAATCGATGATTAATTATTTGGTAAATTTTTACTAATTTGTTCTATTTTCGAAATCGATATGGTTATTTTTGTAGAGATTTACCGAATGAGAATGATCCGCAGACGAGTCGATCGACGGGATCATCTCAGTCGACGAAAATGGCATCACTCAATCCGAACCTCAACGAGCACAATATCACAACCGCGCCAGTGGCCACGACATCGTCTGGAAATAGCAACAATAATCGTAATTTAGGTCAAAACAATAATGTTAGAATAGGTAGTTCAACGGCCATTGTCAGCGCTAGTCATTCGAGATCAGCGAACTCCAATAATGATGAATTCTATTTGGAACTGTATGGCTGGCGGAAGAAATGCCTTTATTTTCTCATTTTAAGTCTAGCGATACTGATAGTTGTTAATTTAGCATTAACGTTATGGATATTGAAAGTCATGGAATTCACAACGGTAAGTGGTTATACCATTGTCACGACTGTCGTCAACAGATTTTGATATAAATTCTCGCAGGATGGAATGGGTCAATTGAAAATCGTACCTGGTGGAATGCAGTTAACGGGGCAAGCGCTCTTTTTAGATGTACTACGAGCTTCGTCAATTCGTTCCAGGCATGGGCAACCAATTACAATAGAATCATCGAAGAATTTCTCAATCAATACGCGAGACTACGAAGGACGTTTGGATAATCGCTTATTTTTGGGTCACGACAAACTTGAAGTGCTGGCACATCATTTCAAAGTTGTTGATACGCATGGTGCAACATTGTTTGCGGTCAATAAAAATGAAGTGTCAATTGGTTCAAATGTTTTGCATGTCGATAGTGAAGGAGGTGCAATATTTCGTGAATCAATACAAACGCCTCTGATAAGAGCCGAGCCGGGCAAAGAGCTGAAGTTCGTATTTACTTGAATAATTCCCTATCTGTGTGTTGGAAAATGCATTATTGATTTGTGCTTGAATCATTCATGATAGGCTGGAATCACCGACGAGATCATTGCTAATAAATGCTGGTAAGGACATTTTCATCAAATCGGGAGCTGGTAATATCGATGCCAGTTGCCTTAACGATATTCGAATCGCATCAATGGAAGGCAGTGTGAGTAGAGCTTGTTAGAATTCTAAAAACTAAAATAACGTTTATCATATTCATAAATATATTTAGATTAAAGTAAAAACATTCAAAATCCATTCAGTGAATTATTTAACGGACGAGAGAAAATCAATATTATTACACTCAATCATCGAGCCATGTACCATTCAATCGATTCAGCGATTTGTTTTCAATTGTGGTGAAAAATTCATTTATTCATTTGAATGTGCAGCAGCAACACTTTGCAAATTTCCGTTCGGAATGCTACACTCAAATGCAGCTGAGAGCTATTTTAAGCTTAAGCCCCACTTTTATTTCGATGGGAATAATGCCTTAAATGATCGGGATTCGGCAAACATGCATTTTCTTTTTAATATATTCCTGAATTGTGATATTGAATGTAATGCATGGAAATTCCAGTGATTTACTCGTGTATTAATTTCAATCTATTTATTCATTGGCTCGTATTTTCATGTTTTCTCTCTCTCTCTCTCTCTCTGGCTTGCATCGTTGTGCAGATTCGATTAGATTCAGCTAGTATTCTTATGCCAAATTTAAAGATAGTCCCGTCGACGCTGTCGAGCGCATCATCATCATCGTCGTCGTCAGCATTACCATTCTCATCCGTACATGGCGATCATCACCATCAGCCAGCACAGCATCATCACAAAATCTATCAACTGTGCGCTTGTTCGAATGGTAAACTATTCTTAGCCATGTCTCATTCCATCTGTGCCGGAGACGAGAGCACCGTATGCAGATGATTCTATGCAATTTATAAAAACTATTGCTGTAAGCGGAAAATTTATTTAAAATTATACGGAAATGCCACCGTGTCACAATGGACACGATCTGAAAATCAAGCATCATGTATCGGCAGCAGCTATCGGCGCTTCCCAATGTACTCAGTTCAATAGCAAGTCAAAAATATTTAGTTGGAATAAACCGACATTTAACTAGTCATTCGGTATTGCTCGAAAATGAATCATGAATTCGGCAGATTTTTTTCGAGATGTTTTGGCAAAATCCGCACTGAATTGTATTCATGAAATTCGGGGAAAACATCAGCAATTTAAGGAAAGTTCTTTAAATCGCCATTCGGCGAAAATGTATTTTTCGGCGGCAATGTTCTCAATTCCAAATTCGATCTCCATTCGTTACGCATAAAATTATGTCAAAATATCCATGTGCGTTGCAGTGCAAGGCGATCTGCATAAATAAACACCCGGTAAGTCCGTAAATGTTTTGACTGTATTTACTGTGCGAGAACGTAACCGATAATTTTCCGTCTCATAATGCCTCGTGTGTTTGTATGAAATATAAGCACCTAATGTGCACTTCAGTGTATTACTGTATTCACACAAACTGATTGGCTGAATTGATGCACGCTTGGTACATTTACACAAAACCGAATCGCTGGCATTCAACAGGACTAAAAATTAAATCAGTTTAGCATAAATCTGTGTAGAAATATAATGTAAAGTAACATAAATTCAGCTAGATGTTCAATTTTGATATATGTTCTCCTCCTCACCACTTTTGCAACGGTCCAGTCAACGCAGTGCGTGTATTTTATGACTGGCTTTCCAGAATAGCTATGAAAATGAAACTTGCAATAACCCGAATACATTGAACATTCCTAATTTTGTTGTTGTTGTTGTTATGTTTGGGAGCATGATAAAGAGGGTTCAATTTGAAATTGACTTGCACACAAATGCATTGAGATTCCGAATCGGAACAGTTTTCGGGAAAATTGTTTGCATCGCATCTTGCACATTATGACCGAATTCAATTCGATGGACAAGTATAGTATATATTTTAAGTTTCTTTGATGTAAATACACTGAAACCAAAATTTTGCTAGAATATTTTCGAAATATTAGAATCTCTTCAAGAGAGTGAGAGTGATGAACAAAACGTATGCTTCTCTTAATCAAATCATCCCAACTTAGATGAGAATAATCTGCAATGAATTGCATTAAATTTTATTGAAAAATTGAATTATTGCCATTTCTTTGTCTATTTAGAGTCTTTCACACGAGAAAGACAGAATATTCAATGTATGATAGTAGGATTCCAATGAATGTAGAAAGATTAAATAATATTGTTGAAATGTTTTCCGTTGAAATATTATAGATGCAGGTTTAGTGTCTATTCTATAGAAAACTTAAATCTATATTAGTCTCATAATATAAGACTCATCAGATTCTATGTTCTAGTTTAATAATTTTGGGTGTTTTGACATTTCGGATTCCAGAATGTCGAAGACAATCATTTGATTTTAACCACTGGCCTCATTTTAGCCGCCCCCAATCACATTTCAGCGTGTTTTGTGTCGATCGTTACATAAAGTTGTACTAACGTATTTAGTAAAATTGCCGACATTTAGGAAATAATACCGAAAAAAGCGGACAGCAAATAAAATATCAAGCAAAAACACATGTAATTAAATGTATTTATAATGAAATTTTGTATATCAAACTACCAGCCCAGAGTATGGGCAGTTAATGCCGATTATAATGCCGAATATATGATAACGTGGCTATTAATAATTTCAACAAAAATAACATAAAAAATATACACAACTAAACCCAATGTCATGATTATAATAACTGTAATTGATAAAAGTATATAAAACATACTATAATAAAATGAAATGGTGCATTTTCATGTCCCCCTAGTTAGCCTTCACTACAGCATTGACCGCATATGGAACAATTTTCAATGCACATAAAGGAAACATTGTCAAGAGATGTTCTTGATGCAATTACAAAAAAAAAAAAAAAAAAAAAAAATGGAACGTTATCAATGAAATGATGTTGTTTGAGGTAAACTATTGAAAAATTTGATAATTGTGAATGTGTCCCATCTGAAGGAATAATTTTGTAGCCAGAAATTCGGAGTACATATTTGTCTTGTGGAAATCCATAAAACAGCAATTGAGTCGTAATATCACCATCATATTTCGGAATGTAAGTATTTTTCTCTCTCTTCCATGAAATGCCAAGACTTGAATAAACTTTTCATTCTTTTTGTTGGGGAACACTGATCATCATTTTCGTTTGCTTGTAAAATGACCAATTTTAAAAGGACAGCAATCTGTTTAGATGCACACAGCACATTCAAACGTGCATTGAAATAGTTTTCTTGCAAGTTTTGTGTACGTTTTCATTTCGGTTATCGCTAATTCTTTTGTTTTTTGGCGATGCTGGTCGTTTCGGTGCGGTTGCGACTTATTCATCCAACACACACACTCTCTGTGTGTTTGCATCGTAGTGTATGCCAATGGTAACAGCTGTTTTATTGCAGATTAACTGAGAATTGTTCAATTTGCTGACGGAGTTTTGTATTGTTTTCCACTGAATTTGTTTCCGCAATTTGTCCGAGAGCACATGAACAGCACAAGATTTGGTTGTTGTGCTTTCAGTTTGCCCAAAAATAAAAATAAGCGTGCGAGAGAGGGAGAGAGGGAGAGAGAGAGAGGGAGAGAGAGAGAGAGAGAGAGAGCGAAAGAGCGATAGAACAAATAAATTGAGTTCGAGGCCATTGTGCGTCTGTTGCATTTTCAATCTGATGCACATTGTCGATTTGTGTGTTGCACTAACAATCATAATCACACTCGCACACAGCAGCAGAAACAGCAATACAAAAAAACTTTTCCTTTTGTTTATTATTTTGTTTCTGGTTTTTCTATAATATTTTATCCCATTCATTGCGTTATTTGTTGAGCAAATTGCACCAATTTTGAACATTTCCGTTCAAATAAAGCGGAAATATTTGGAATTAAACATTTTTGAATTATTACAAAGTTTTGCCGGTCGCAGATTGTCAGAGTGTATTGCCAAAATTATGATATCTTTATCGATTTATAACTTTGAAATCCCGAATCAATATTTTCGTAATGAAAAATGCAATTGGTATTTGCAATTCTTTGCATTCGATTGATTTGCAGAGCTCTCTCGAACAAAATCAGAGATTCTTGATAGATTTTGCTTCGTATTTTGAGTTTGTAGACAACAAATTTTCGCGCGCCAATATCTTTCTATTTATTTGGTCGCAACGTGCAAAATATGATGGTGTTTGATGCTTCTTTATTCAGTTCCTGTTACAACGCAGTTATTTTTTGTTCGTTCTATTTGATAACAGAATCACAAGTTTCGCGAATATGAGCGCGTTTTCAGTGACCGCGTGTTGCTTCGTCATTGAAATACAACTTCACTTTGTGTGGCTCAGCATACAAACAATTTCCAGCGTTGAAAAAATAGATAGCGGAACAACGCCGCTCGTTTGTTAAACTGTTGAATGGCAGCACATTCAAATAATTACGAGTGAAAAAAAAACATCTCGCATAAAATGTTTCGTGAATAGAAGTAATGAGTGGTTCTTATCTCGTTCGTGTGACGTGAGCATTTTTCAATCTTGGCGGTGGCGTCGGAGTGTTAACGCATATTTTTGGTTTTATTGGCGTTAAAAAGATGTTGAAAAAGGCGATAACACGGTAGAGTGCTCATTTATTCTCATGTTTGCTCGCTTATTTCTTCAGTTAGATGCTCAACGCACAGGAAAAATAACATTTAAAAATGAGACATTTTGTTAAGGATTTTTTTCGATTCTGTCGATAAATGTTGGCGACGTCCAAGCCGATGAGCAAATTATTATTGTTGTTCATGTTCAAAGCCTATCAATTTGAATGGATTTTATCGGCGTTCCGCGCATACACACACACAATCGGGACCACAAACAAGCCGATCATTATAATAATTGTTCCGCTTAAAGCGCTCTGACGTGTTTTTGTCCGTTCATTATCATTTCCATAGATCATAGTGTATACAAAATAAACAAACAATCTCGGACGGTTTGCATTGAATCGCTCAATTTCGTTATCGCACGGTTCTCTGTTTGTTCAGAAATTAATTGAAGTTCATGCGATAAATCGTCAACAGCACCTGGAAAAATCTATACGATTTTCTCACATTAATAGTCGTGACGAATATCGCATAATTTCAATCTATCACCGATTTACATATTTAATGTGGCTAAGGACCGTTTTGATATGATTGCAAATAGCATGCACTGTCACCTCTTTGTTAAATACTCACAGCTCGCTTTTTGCACACACACACACACACACACATATCGGAGGCGTTCGAACGGAGCTCCAAACTGATGCAATCATTTGAAGTTTTAATTTGTTTTTCCTCCTGTTTTTTTCCATTTCTGCCTGAGTCTTTCACCACAAATACGCATTTAATTTCACATTAGTTCACCTGTTGAAATTTATTACCGGTACAAATAATTTATATTGGTTTCGGGATGTTTGTGATTGTGTCTCTCTTGCTCTCCCTCTTCCTCCCACACCCTCTCTGTGTGTATACTGTCGACTGATCTACGGTCGAATAATGTATCCAAAACGATGCATTTACCTCGTTTTCAGGTAGCTCATAAATATTTATGAATATGCATATTATTATGTTTCGCATGAGCTGAAGTAAGAAAACAACACCCGAAAACAGATTTCACGTTTGATCTATGAGCTCATGTGGTAAAACTATCGCCACCAAGCTATATGCCTCACAGCTCACACAAAATGATTGTTCATTTTCATACATTTATATGAAATAGTTTTTAAAGTCATAAATTCTGTCGAGCAGGGTGTGTACGCTGCACAATTCAAATGGTGCTGGAATAAACATTCACCAACATGTTATTTTTATGTAGAACTTTTATACGTACGCACACTGAATGGAATATTTTCATGCCATTTCAGCGTGATTTGTGGACGAAGAAACATTCAAATGTTAATATCTTTTTGCTACATCAAAAATGCGTTGAAAGAACGCAACCTCAGAGTCGAAGTCTTAGATCACATTTATATTTTCCTCGTATTAAAATGCAGCTTCATTCGGAATTCCGGTTGAATTTTAACCCTCATGTTCATGATCACCGGTTCACCCTGTATCTAAGCAAACCGAGATGGATTCATTCTCTTGCTTAAGGAAGGGTGAATAAATTCATACGGATTCGAGTACTAATTAAAATTGTATGTCATACGTTGCTCGAAACAACTGGAAATTATATGCTTGGTACAGAGTGACATCGTTGAGTAAACGTGGACCAAAGTGGCCGACAGAAGCATCCTAGATGATATTCGTGTCTTTCAATGTGAAATTATATGGGCTCCTAAATTGTTGCTGCGGGTATACATTCTTCACCAACACTTCGAAACGTTTGGGGATAAGTGAGAGATATGCGTATTGCCGCAACAGTAACATCGTTGCTGTTGTTTCATGGAAAACTGTATATTTGTGTGTCCGTAAGCCAACCATAAGCACTGTATTCTCTGTTCACGCACAAAGTAATTTTTACTGTGGCACGGCATCACATCTCATCTTCACTTCAGCCAATTTTTCATTATATTATATTATAAAAGTTAAATTATTTAAAATTACACGTGTAATTTAATAATGGATTTTACATGGCAGTCAGTTTATAAATTAGAGTTTTCGGTTCAACAATGCATGCCATCAGCCGTAATATTTTATTATTATCTCCTACCGACGACGTCATTTATATGTATTTATCACACTCTCTCTCTCTTGCCCTCCTTTTCTCTCTTTCTTTCATTGTGTGCCTCTCATATATCCCTTTCTGGCGTATGCCTCTATCACTTTTGGGCCATGATTTTTAGCTATTTGCTTGTCTCTAGGGGTATTGTTTACATTATGCTTTTTTCGCCTTATGTAGCCACTTCATAAAGCCAAACTTGTGTCATGCAAAAGAACCGACAAAGATGGATCCGACATGACTACGGAAAAACTCCAACATTAAAATCCATTCAAAATCTCTGTATTAAAAACAGTAGCGTCGACTCGAGTCTCATTGTCCCAGCATTTTTCGAGACGGAAAGCGGGGACTTCTTGGACCGACACGGACGAAAAATGAAGCCTTCAAATCACGGTTTCATGTTTACAAATTCATTGCCAAATTCCGGAACGGTTTCAATTTAATTACAGACGCACACAAACCAAAATACTTCAATTCACTAAAAATAAGCAAAACATTTTCCATATTTTTGTTGGATGCGCTACAAAGAGCATGATGTTGCCAAATTAACACTATTTTAACTTTTGTTATTGTTATCTAATTTTCAACGTTTGCATTTGAAACCGATGAATTCAAAATTGGGGCGGTCGGCATCTTGCTCGGCTTTCGTTTTGCTACAACTAATCTGAGTTTGGCTGGATTACCATGCAAACGAATAACATTTCAGCATCGTTTCTATCAAATCGAATCTGTCTACCGTTTTCCAGGTTTCGTTTGGAAAATATATATTTAGTTTATGGTAAAGTTCCATAAACGAAGCAACACATTTTCGGAAGCATTATCTTTAGATAATATTGCTTCAGTGGTTCTTTAATACCATGACCGAAGAATGGACGAGCACATTTTCCACGCATTCATTTTATGCAAAGCTCCGACTTGGCAAGTTTAAAATGCATGCCATACTTTGCGAAAGGCAGATTTGGTTGTTATGCAGTTCAAAAAATGTAAATTCATCGATTTGTCCTCCTTTTTTTGTTCAGCACAGTTCCATTTTTAATCAATTTCCTTCTTTTTGGAATAAGTGTCTGTTTCCTCAAAATTCTAAAATATCCAATTCAAAAGCCAATTTTCCACAATCCAGTGCGAACATATCGATTAATTTCAAATTTATTTCTTCATAAGTCATTTACATTCTCCGCGATAGAGTTAATACGGATCGTTGTGCGTATGTTCCTTGGCATATCTTGATCTCCGCAATCGCTTGTTCGTATGTCGTGTTCATTTGTGTGTATACGGGATATATACTCATCAAAAGATCTATTTGCACCTTGCTTTAACAACAATGAAAACGATTTAATTTCGTATTATTACAGTAAAATGAACGCACTTCGCAAATTACAACATTGATTTCGAAATGAATTGCGATGAATATGCAATAGGGAAGTGAAGTGCGACGACGACGACGATGACGACAACAGGCACGATGTTTGCATTTCAGTGTAAAAACAAATATTTGGCCACGACACAACCGAGATCCTGCAAAAAGCCATACACATCGAATACAAACACAAACAGAATCAAACAAAAACTCATCTAGATTTAGTCAAGAGATTTGCGGACGACTTTTTTTATGTAATGGAGGGGAGCAACGGCGGAAAGAAGCCACTTAGCATGCATAGTTTTGATTGCGGTAGAGTGAGAGTGGGAGATAGAGAGAGCAAAAGCCATTGATTTCTTGATTGAATGAATGAATCGATTGTCTGTTTTGCCTTAGATTTCGCTCTCATTTATCTCGCTTAAAACGTATCAGAGCCAAAAATGGTATTGCAATTTGCCACAATGACTGCGATTCTCTGCACAGAACACCCAAACAGTCACCGAATGTAAAACAAAATCCCAATGAGAGAAATGACTTCGAAACGAAACATTTTGAGGTGGAGAAAACCGATTTGGAAATCGAAATGAGACTGGGTCTTGTGCAAAACTCCAGCAACGATGTATCTCACGAACGGGAAGCAGACGGAGCGGAATGCGACAAAATTAGAGGTAATATGTATGCAAAACAATGAAGATTTCGACTTTTTGGCATTTTTGGTGACGATATGAATCTTATCTGTTCGTGAGCCAAATTGATTTTGATTCTGCGTTTGTATGTGAGTGTGTTCATTCGAAATTCAGTTTTGCCGAATTTAAATTTGTTCATTTCAACATCGAAATACTGAACTCATTACGATCGACGAATCAAATGCATTCATTTACTGGCTCATTGCTCGGCATTCAAAAGAGGAAATTGTTTTTTTTGCATATTCAATATCAATGCTTCGTTATTTAATTCCACACTGAAGATGACGGTTTACAAATGCAACAACAAAAAATGCGAATCGTTCACAAGTTTCCGAATTGAAATCAATTTGAGGTGTTAACAGATTGATTTTCATTGAATTCATGGCGGAATCATAAAATCCATTAAATTGTTTTCAGTTTTTCTATTCACTTCGATTTTCACATCACTGTTCAAATATGTTCATTGACATACGTTTTTTGGCAATCACACAAAAAATAGTCTCGAATGGAAAAATAACATGCATGTTTAAACATGTATATGTTTTAACTGCTAACTTATTGTGGACACACAGTGGATTTTTTTGTATTGGTCAAGTGAATACACACTTTTGCTTAGCAAATTTTATTGATGTTTACATGGATGGAAACAGCATAATAAAATGAAGACGAGAGGTTGTGCAGATAAAAATATCAATGAAAGGGACATGAACATACAATTCAATCATGTTTTTTCGATTTCCAATAAATGTTTCACAATATTGACTACTCGATGACATTGATATTACGACCCTTTTACAAAGTGCCAAAGAAACCATTTTGAACCCCTCGTTTAAATCACTTCTTGATATCTCTCGCTTTGCCATTCTATTTCGCCTTGTCTTTGATTCAGAAGAAACTGATACATCCCTTCATTTCGCAAAGTAAACACTTACTGCTCAAGACATTCCGTGCACATGTTTCAAATCACTTAGCTTATAGTCCCCGCTTGAAAAGCAAAGAGAACCGAAAACTTGCAGGGAAAAGATGGATAGCGGCGAGGTTCTCATGTCGAGAGAGATAACGATTTTCAAAATGGATGTCCAGCACATCATAATCCCGAATTAAATTGAATTAAGCTTCGCAGCAACTATTTCTTAATTTCGAGAGTGATCCGGCGCAATCGAGCAATGGCGTTGATGCGAATGGAATCAATTAATTGAAATTAGGGATGCAAAGGTGAGATTGACTGGCAAATGTCCATAAATTGGGTAAGAAAACGTGCATTGCATCTAAAATTAGCATCGAGTAATGACAAAACTCATAAATCACTCAGTCAAGCAAAACGTGTTCCAGATTCGATTTGAGTCATCACGCCGAGCCCATGGACATACACTCGAAAAAAGTGGAGCAAGAAAAAAGGGTTTTGTGTAAGAATAAAGTAAATATTGTTCCATAAAGAATGGCAAGTTCGAATTTCGAGAATTGGTTGGGTCAATGAATGACAAAACAAATATCACATTACCATTTTGCAAACAGACTGTCGCATCCATATATGTTTGTACTCGATACGAGCGATATTGTGTTTCTATTATTTCCCCATTTCTCAATGCAGCAGAATAAGTTTTCGAGCAAGAGCATGGATTTGCAATCGATATACTAATGCTCTGCTAAGCTGCTTTGATGCTGGCAATGTGACCGATATTTTGATGTAATAAGATTATCTGCAACAAAAGTAGCACGGAAAAATGGGAGATAACACTATCTGTATCTCGATAAAGTCAAAAAAAACCATTGCCAACCATTAGAGTTTGGTGTGTGTATGTTTTTTTCTTTTCGAAACATTTATCTTTGATCTCAAAACACTTTAATTACAAATGCGGTAGAGTCTATGTACTTGTGTTCTGGCCATCTGTTTTGCTTTTTCTTCGGAGATAACTTTCATTCAGGAGATTAATAGTAATTAGCCGGTGCGCTGTAATCGTTTTGAATTATTAATTAAATCGATTTGGATTCATTTCGCCCGTAATAGTAAATCTCGTATAATATTGTAAATGGATTCTGTGAATGTATCAAGCGCTTAGAATCATGTGCGAAATAAGTAAAAGTGGCTATTAGCTGCTCACCCATTCTCTAAATACATAAATCCGTATTGCACACCGAATGATACACCGAAAACAAGCTGTCTAACATGCATTAAATTCATATTTGAGCAAATGTTATATCTTTATCGCATTAAAATCGCTTCACTTCAAAATGTGCCGTTGACGCAGATAAAATCGGTTAGTTATGCTTTCAAAGATTTCTCCGGCGATGGCAAAAGTCCTATTAAAATTTGAGCTCAAAGGTTGAACGCAACGGCACATGTCTTCAATCATAATTTTCAATATTACAACGTCTGCTGACAATTTATGATGAAATTATTGAAAGATTTGCATCAACATTAGACGGAGCCGAGGAAAAATTAAGAATGAAATCTTCGTAATGGTGTCAAGAGCTCACACACAATCTTAGCGCAGACGATTCACAATCGACATTTGATGAATGATTAATGACGGCAAATGAGCATTTGTGATTCAATTCTGATTGGTGGCTGAAAATCAAGATGAATCAGTTCAAAACTGAACAATTTCTTTTTGGAAGCTTCAATTTTAGCCGACAATTTGAATGCAATTTCATGGATTTTGACATGCAATTCCGGCAGAAAATCGAAATTTTAAGTGTAATTGACTGAATTCTCTGGATAAAATCACAAATTCATATTCCAAATCCCGGAAATCATTGAAGATCACATTGAAACCAGAAGAATCAATGGATTTCGTTGATGTCTCAATAATACCAAAAAAATCACATTCAAACATTTAACAAATCAAATCGAAAATTTCCAGAATTTGTGTATTTACTTTAGAAATGCTTGAATTCTGCAATTTATAACTGCTGTATTTATTAATTGACTCGCAATTTGATGAACATAAAAATAAATTTCCCATTCGAAATGAGTTTCATTGCAATGCTCTATTATTATATTAAATAATATACTGTCGCTTATTTTGAAACGTATTGATTTCTCCATTCCCTATGGATATTTTCCGTAGAATCTTTTTTAATCATGCCCTTAGACGGCGGCTGCTCAAATTCAAATAAAATCCATCGAAGCGGAGATTTAAAAAATCAAATAAAGTTGTGCTGAACTTTATTTCTCGTTGAAATATAAAAATCATAGCCATTTCGGAAGTCAGCGTCTCTGTCTGCCATTTAGCCCACCCTATCTAACTAGCTATTCTCATTGTCCTCATGAAATTCAATGTGAACTCACAATCGAAAATCCATAGTGAGTAGCACCCGCAACGTGTGCGCCATTTCAAGTGTTTCGGATTGTGTGTACAATGCGCCTAAATTGAATATTTATGAACAAACATTAGGACAACAGGTGGAGATGTTTTTGTGTGTTGTTGTTCAACCGAAAGGTTCTCATATGTGTACTCATCTGCGGCAAATATTTGATATGCATTGCTGCGCACTGGAATGGGCGAAATAGAGCTCGCGCTCACGCCCGCCATTCGTAACAAAATGAACGAAATGGCAAGAAACAGCCGAATGCCAATATTACATATAGTTGTGTGAGCGAATGAATGAATGTGTATAACTCAATCGAAATGGATTCAAATTGATTCTGTGCAACTGATACACGACTCTTTCGACACAATTACGCTTTCGATAGCTGTGCTTTCGTCTGAGAAACTGCTTTGCTTCATCGATCTTTCGATTGATTTGGAAAGTAAAAAAAATAACGAAAGAGGTCCATTTGAAAAATGCAAATCCATAGTTCCTGGCTTATGCACCACCGCCACATCTACAACTCTGAGTATAATTTTTCTGTTATAAAAAAGTGTTTGCTCCACTTAGGCACATGTGACGCGTTAAATTGGATTAGTTTTTCATACTCCTATTTCATTTCTTACACCATTTCAATGGCATGAATGCCTGACTCTTTTTTGCTGCCACACAAATAATACTCTTGGATATGGAAATGAATATTGAAAGTTTTATTCATTTTTGCTAGCAGAGAACCAGAGACAGAGAGAGAGATGGAGAGATATATAGAGAGAGAGAGAGGGAATGGGTTCAATTTCAATGCATATTGTGTGAAATGTTGTCGAACTGGTGACATCGAACAACTACTACAAAGTAATAAGATCAAGATAATGAAGATTACATTCATTGAATTCAGTTGATTGTGAACCGCAAAATTTGCGATTTGCGTATTCAATCTAAGAAAATGGTTCGTTGTCTGCATTTAAAAGCAAGACCAAAGCAAAAGTTAAATAAACGGCAACAGCAATGGAAAAAACGAGGGAAAAGCTAAAGTTCGTCCTTGTTATTGAAGATGTCATTGCCGATGTAACTAATGTGCAGTAGTTACATTCCAATGCTCAGCTCGAATTGACGCACACGCAATGTTTAGATACTATCAAATAACCATCAACGCAACACACGTACACTAAGCCCCACCTATGGAAGGTGTGAAAGGCCATATCAACGGGGCGAACACATGTTTTTTATTAATCGCAAATCAAAGAATTTCAACCAGCAACGACAATATATACTCAGGGGACCGCTGAGTGCCCATTTTCGTTTGATTGATTCGTTTTGAACCAAGGTCATGAATCTTTTCAATATTTTATAATCATCTTTAGGTTTTCTTTCCATTTCTTATTCAATGAAATCATCGAGATCGTGCATTTTCCTCCGGGATATTTTACTTTCAAAATAAATGTTTTCTTCTGTCACAAAATTGAATAATAAGTACAATTTACGGCAAAACGCCGCATTGATTGAAAGAAAGTCGTAAGACTGCTCGCGTTTCGCTCCTTTCCGACGCGCGGGCGCTATTTGCGACCCCCTTAATAGAACCTGGTGTTCTTTCTCGTTTCGACTGTGTATAATGTAATCCCTCTCGAAAAATTTGAGCTTTTTCCCACCCTCGTGCGATGAGTGAAGACTGACGTAAGAGTACATTTTCGTGAGGTCGTTTCCGTTACAAATCGCATGCCGTTTCAGTGTAAATCGACTATTCACCATGAGAAGACGTATTTTTGTCTTCATTTAAGAAATAATATAGAAAGCCTATCACGGAGCGAATACTTTTTGATTGTTTTTACTCCAGAGAATGCGATTCAATTTTAATCGAGTTTATTCAAAGGACATCATTTTGGATAGCAAAAGAAACGGTGAATATATATGAAATTGAGTAAAAAGAGCTGCTTTCTTGCAGTCGAAAGATCGAAAGCAAATGATGTGTGTTTAATGACAAATCTCTGCATAGTAATAATTTTAGGAAATTTAAGATACATTTACCTCAATGAACCGCTGTGGAGCTTAATACACACATTAACAACGCCGAACATTCGTTTTGATGCAAGATAGCAACAATAATCATGAACTAAAATAAATTATTCGAACCGAAATTTCCACATTTTCAATTCTTGAACACAAGAAGGTAAATTCTTCAAACTACACTTGAGCAACGGATAAATGCATGACATTATTTGAATGGCCATTTAGGCCAAAATTTCCAATACATTTATCCCCTGGGAAATTTGTTTTCCTTTTCGTATGATGTTGAATTAGCTATCGACACAATCACCATGCATCTTTGCGCTGCTCCTCTTCTTACCCGCAAAATATCCGTTTTCATCCGAAATTTTCGTTTAAATTTGTTTATAAATCTACCATAAAAATGTCTCCATATGAATTGCAATAGATAGTGCAGTAGCTCCATTACATTGGCGCACAATTTTAAAGCGCTTTCATAAATTTATCATTTTAACGGTGGAGTGAAGTTGGTATTGCATTGGAACTATCAGTTGCTCTCTGAATAATTCATTAAAATTGCAATATTTCGAACAAAAGGCTGGTGTATCTATCCAAGTTGCACATTTATTGATGGCTTTTTGTTGCCCAACATTCGCTTTACACCGATATTTTTGTGTTAGTGCGTCACAATATTTTAGTAGGGTTGAAAATGCGTATTGATAGGATTAATTATGTCTGCACTATAAAATAATCATGAATAAATAAAAATCTCACTTCAATAAACACAAATTAAGTGTCTGTGAGATGTCTATGCTGTGCCATGGTCAAGAAAATTCGTTGCAATACATCAGACATGCCTCTTGTGTGTACACTTCCCATTTATATTAGAAACTTTCGAATATCTGTAATTCACAGAAGATATTTTTGGTCATTCTGCGTTCATGCACATGAAATGCATTTCTATCTAACTCAAGTACTTGAATTTCAGCGTACAAATGATCTATTCAATAGTTGGTATTTTGAGATGCAGAATTATTGATGCACATCTATTGAATCCGAATTTATCGGCGACTGTCAATCCCTAGACGGTAATAAGCTTGTATTTATATTCAAGTATTAAATAAATCCGATTTAACACAAGATCGAATTCGATCAATTATTTCAATTGCATTTCTATCTTTAGAGCACACTTTCGGACAAAGTAGAAAAACTGCTTCATGTTTAGACACATTTTAGATAAAATACAGCACTTTTGTCTCTTAAATAAATAACTGTGCAAAAGCCTGGTTTGAAATGTTACAAATCGGTAAAATTTCGCATGCATCGATGTAACGATGCTTTTGAGAATATTCAAAATCATCTACAATTATCTGATTTTTTGAGATAGTTCAAGGCTTTGGCGTTAATTGTGCGGGCGTGTTACAAGTCGACCCGACCATGAAAACTTCATTTTTCCAAAGTTTCAGGTGAGCTTTAATTTTGAATGCTTATTAAAAATGCAAATGCAATTTCAAATGTTGGTTCAGGCGGGTTATGAGCACGTGGCATGGCAGAGTGTCAATATCTCATGGACCCGATAAATGGCATTCTGTATAAATCCATCCGCTTTTAACCGAAGCCGATTCACTTGCTCATTTTTGAAGACAATTCACGTATTCATTTTCAACGAACGGAAATAGTAGGTCATCTTAGTGTCGTACAATGTCACTCTTACTTTCTAATTTATGCTCTCGCAACTTCTGTAAAAATATTAATATTATTTTATTTGGGCACGAAACCGGTTCACATGAAGATCAATGAATCACACTGAACCGACATCATCAAAAATCTCAACACTGCGCCGGATATAATCCTGAATTTAATGCGTTTATATCCTATTTACGAGCGAAATAACCTGAACCCGAACACAATGAGCGGATGAAAAACATTCAAAATTACGTCAGCTGGGAGGAGGTGAAAGTGCGCACACATCACGCGGTGCGGTTCTATGTCATGTCATGATCCAAGACAAAAGAACTCGGCGCTCTTTCAACGACCATTCACTCAGTTGTCATTTTCACTTTAACTGTTGTCGTTTGGAAACTCTAATTTGTTTCGTATCCCCTTCTTCATAAAGTATCAGTTGCAAATTCCATAGTGGCTCATGCGAACCATGATATTTTGTTGTATTTAACGAGATGAAAGAGATTGCATGCTTTTTCAATGTAAAGCATCTAACGGATGGTTCGAAATACGCTCTCATTTCATGGGCGTGCTAAATTTGCAAAACTTGTTTTTTTTGCTCAAAATAGTTTTTCCGCACCTCGACACGAAACTATATGTTTATTAAAAAATTCTACCATATATTCACAGAACACATAGATTTTTATTTATGCTATTGGCAAATTATCACGTTTTGAAGATAAGCGGACTCTTTCTTTTATCAAGTCAATTGTTTTCAGTGCAAAAACCACTGATTCATGGATTGTCTATGGCTTTTGTCGAAAATCGTTCGAATTTTACTCTCAAAAGTAGTTCGCATGACGAGAATGCAGCTGTCTTTTCCAATCGGCAGTCAGGTTTGAAGTGTGGTTATATGCAAATTTCGAATATGCTCAGTCACATCTAGATTAAATGAAATTATCGCAATGTCTTTAGAACAGCAATAACCGACATTTTTGGCTTTAGAAAATCGTTTTTCCTGTTGAGCAAGAAACCTATTTCTTATTTTCTTGTTGGTTTTTCTTCACACGGCGCGACAACACTATAAATGGCAACAGACACTCGACAACTGAGGTGTGATACAATGAGGGGAAGTAATGCTAACAAACATATATTTAGAGTCGTTGATCTAGAGCACCCACTGGCATACTGAGCCAACTGATTTGTTCAACGCTAATGATGAAATGTGTTAATGGTTATCCTTTGGATTTGCAATTCAAGCCCCTGCCAGAGAAAATGAAGTCAAAATAAATGTAAATGGCGGTTTAGAAGCCTAGGAAAAATCACCTTCAATCCACTTAATATTCAAAAGTTAGGAGAATTTTACACCCGAATTGAACAACAAAATTGTTTCAAACACCGCATGCTGCCATAAAGCTGTTCAGTTAAAGTCTTTAACTCAAAGATGTCTGGCAAACCATTCTCTACGACAAGAGATTGGCTTGGAAAATCGATTGAATTGAATATCGCAATCCGAATACGGATATTACTGGATTCAGTATTCACAGAGGTAAAACACTTTTCGCCATACAATCCACGAATTTGCTGACTGATCGGTACTGTTGCAATATTTACAAATTGCACACACAAAAAAATCAACTCTCAAAAATCTTGATGTTTGAAGTTTAACGACTTATTTGCCATAAAATGTCAATGAATGCCCAAATTTCAAACGAAAACAAGTGAGCCAAAATATTGCATTTTTCAATTTGATATTTTCAAATTGTAACTTTGAAATTATTTTCCGTAAAATAACATAGCTACGAGTACAAAAAAAAAAAACATCAAACATTCTCTTAAGAAATCAGATATTTTTGAAGTCATAGTTGGATTGTTGTTGTTGTTGTTGGATTGAAAGATAGTTGCAGTTTGTGCAAAATGTCACATTTAGCTTGAACCTTGACATTCTAGAAAGCACTGGGATTGTTATGAACAGAAGAATAGCAACAGTGCTGTCGAAAAACGTAAATACAATTTGAAAGAAATTCATCTATTCGTTTCTTCTTGTTCGTTTGGTGGTTTTGGACATTGCTTCAAATGTACAACGAACGATTTGACCCCATACTCATGATGATTTCCTACCTATTTTAGCTTGATACAAGCTATGAATTTCAATGAATCGCTTCCTTCATCAATGTTCGTTATGTTATATATGTATTTTATATCATATTGTATGTTTCTTGACAGAATCATTTTGCTTGTGTTCACGTGTTTTGATTACAGTGCGAAAAAAATAACGAAAAAACATTTGAATTGATAAAAACTCACTCAAAGTCTGTGCA